>CM060905.1:219252605-220502605 GCA_030737815.1 Allium fistulosum
TCAATATTTTAAAATTAATTCACCCAAAATTTCATACATTCCTTAGCAAATCAATACCAATCCACATTTCAAAGTAGTAGATCTTCAAATTATATATATATATTCTTACATCTCAAAATTTGAAAACTCTGCGACAGTTACACATTTCTAATTATATCAAAATATCATCAAATATACACACTTGTATTCATAAATTTTAAAACACTACAAAATAGCGATATTGCGTCATTGTTTATTACAGTGATTACCATTATCAATTGGTTGCAATATTGACCATGCAATTAATAATGCATCATCAGTGATCTTAGGTGTCCATTAATGTCCAATGGCTGCAAACATCGCTTAAAACACGAATAGAAAAATAAAATATTTTTTACAATACATTTTCCAAAGTAATAGATAGAAACTCTTATTTCCAAATCCTTTAAAAATATAAGTTCCAAAATTTTATGTCCAAATACCCTGTTCTAGCATTTAGGAATCCCTATCAATAACGTTGGCCAGACGCATTGACCAAAATTCTTAAACCACTTATCAGACATATTAACACAATTTTTATTTTCAAAAATATCTATAAGTATTGCTTTCATAAATTATTTAATATACTTATTTCAATAAAAAAATATTAATTTATTTTAAATCTTACTTAATAGTGTACTTATGATGTATTTTTTTTAAAGATTACAAATTAAAACATTCACTTGACTTCCAAAAACATTTAACAGCAATAAACCATATTTGAATATATATATATATATACATTAAGAGTCTTTATTTCCATCAAACATTAATAGCTTCCAAAATATTTTCTTTTATTTTTAAACTACCAACTATAAACAATGTCTTTCGCAGATATGGGATTCACTGCGCACTCTGATAAAAATACAAAACACAACAATACAATATTGGGTCACCCAAAATCATAAATACATATGCTATTGGTTGGACTAACTCCTCTTGTTCTTGCTACTCCAACCATTTCATACTTCACGCTTGAAAGAAAAGTAATTATATATATAGGCATGTATATTTGTAAAATCACAAACACGTCCCTTAATGATTTCCCAGTAATCATCCTATATATATACACATATTATCCCTTATTATTGGGAACTACTCAACATACCCAAGAGATCAGGGACTCTAAGTCTCATCTAAGGTCTTGACTCATGTCTTTAATGTACGATGTATTGTTCTAAACCTGCTTTGGTACCAAATGGAATACCATACCTCTATACATACACTATCCAAGAGTATTATAGAGTAATACCGTTAGATAATACGGAGAATGAGGCTATATGGGGTAGACATGCGAATATTCCCTTGGACTAACACTGGTACATATTAAAAGATCAAATACATATCTCACTAATACGTACACAGTATCGGTACAAAGAAATAAACGCATGTGCCTCTAGGATAGAACAATACACATTATACAACAAATAATGGAGAACACAGAGTCAGAATCGCAGTGATAATATATAATATATAACATATAATACTATAAGAATACAACTTATCTTAAAAGATAAATATTTCAATGTAATGTGATGAATAATCAATATACAACTCTGAATGAAATATATATACAATGAATCAATGTCATGCTACTTGTTTGTACCAAAATTGGGCACAACACTCTTCGGATGTGTTTGAAGAGATAAAATGAAGAAAGTAAATGTAAAATGAGGAAGATATAACACAAACACCAACCAACATATAAGAAAATGCACAGAAACACACGAATTTAGAGTGGTTCGGCGTATTGCCTACGTCCACTATGAAATGACTGATGTTTATTGAATTTTACTCACTTATTACAGAAGATTGCAACAGTACAACTGAAGTTTAATAATGATTTCGGTAGAGTAACAGCATAGAGAAGCCAAAAGTCCATTTTCTATTGGTCCAGGGTCGCTATTTATAGGTGTAGACAGCAAATATCTCACCCAGATCTCGGAAGACTTCTTCTCTCACGTGAGTGGGCCCACAGGATCGAGTTCAGGTGATTTTGATTCGATCTGGGAGCGATACGAATTGGGTTCATATCGATCCATAAATGGTCCTTTCGAGCTGAAATTTATCAGGTACATTCTTAAGGATGTATGCAAGCTCCTGTGAAAATTTGGTGGCATTTGGACTTGTAGATCTCGAGTTATGATCGATGCAAATTTGAACTTCAATGGGCTATCGAACTCGTATTGATCCCATTTGTATCGCTTCTAGGCACATGCTTGCTAGGTGATGTGGAGCTATTTTCCGGGAACAATCCACTTTTCATGCCGAGTGACCGAGTCTCCCTTCTTCGTAGGCCTCATTCATATCCAACTGAGGAACAATCCTCGTATCGGTAAGTGGAGAACCAATTCGTATCGATGCACGTCCATGCCTTTCGTAACGATCTGATACAGTCCTTTTCGTATCGCTCCAAACTACTATATTCGTATCAATCTTTGGAATGACGTTTTACATCGCTGTTGGATGGTTTCGTATCGATATTTTACCAAACGATACGAATCGTGTCATCAGTGACCGATACGAATTGGGCAGTTGATGGAAGCGACATGATAGGGTTTTAAGTAATGGGTACGAAAGGTGGTAGGTGTGATGGATACGACTGAGCCGTTCTAGATGGATACGAATGAAGTGGACACGAAGAAGGTGGTTGCTAACTTAATGGAGGCGAACGAGATTGTTTCTTCCCAAGGATACGAACTATTTGCTTATTCAGATGGATACGAAGCGGAGGGATACGAATTGGTGTCTTCCAAGTGAATCTTAATCGATCCATATTTTGAGCATACGAACTCCGATTGACTCGCAATTTAGAACATGGACTTTCATGGCTTTGCTTGTCATACCATATCGATTGTAGCTCGATCTGGACTCGGACAAAATTTACCGGTATCCATATTGAACCTGTGTATAACCGATCTTCGAGACAAATTGTCCTGGGTGTCATGGCCTTGCCAAAAGGCAGGATAACATTTGCCCCCCAAAGTACGTCTTGTGTGGACATGACATGCTTTGAAAAGCTGCAACTTTCTGCTTGAAAAGTCCTATCTGATTCAAAGTAGTTGCCGTCATTTCCTTAAAAGATGCAACCTTTGATTGTTTCTCGGTAGTATAAATACTGAATTGTTGACTGCCAATGATTGTACCGTGCATTGTTGTAACTAAGTGTTGAGTGCCGGAATCTATTGTTCATCGTTGCAATTGTCATCAGGTGAACATTTAATTCCTGTGAATTTTGAAAGTTAAATGTTAATTCATTGCACATAAAATATATGTTAACCTGACTCCTGTTAATGTTTGTACGTTCACGAGTCGTTGCCAGTTGGCAGTTTTTTTGTATCGAATTCCGCATCGATCCTCTCCTGAATCGATGTGAAATTTAAGTTGCAACAACGCTTGATGGTTATTTTAGTGTATCTCTTCGTATCGATCCTCTCCTGGATCGATGTGAAAAGTTGAAAAATTGTTTTCATATCGATGGAGAACGACGCGAATTGATTGGTTCTCAAAGTACTCCATATCGATGGATACAAATTGTTGTGAGCTTTGGATGATGGATACGAACGTGACGTTTCGTATTGATGCATCTTCATGGGTTCGAACAGTTCACATGAGCCTTGTCTTTGTGCTTCGTCTCAGTCGCATGATGGTTACGAACTGTTTCTTTGAACCGAGGGTGTTGGAATCGCCTTTGTCAAACATTAGATATGAATTGCCACTCGTATCGATCACGCCATTGACTGCTTTGACCGGTTAGGCCCACCGGGAGACGAACGGTCACTTATGTAGTATATAAAGCTTGATACTTATCATCTTTTTCTTGTTTGCTCATTCTTCTGCTTTCGTATCGCTCCTAGAAGGAACAGAACTGCTCGCGCTCCTAAACCCTAACCCTTAAATTCTCAAATTAACTAATAATACTAGGTAATCCATTGAATAATCTCAACGTGTAGATGATGAGACTTAAATCTTTGCCATCCTACTTGTCTTTTGTTGTTGATTCCAATGGATTAATGACCATAGGCAGGCCAAAGCACGGTCGAAGGTGATTAGCGATTACCTCTGCGTTGCTTTGGAGAAGAAGAAGAAGAAGGGTGGAAGGAAATTCGGCATCAATTTCGTGTCGACAAAGGAAGGGGAGAAAAACCTAATCTCGTATCGACTCTAAGTAGAGTATTCGTATCGATTAGGAATCTATTAGTGAAGGGGAAGTTCGTATCGATCTGGTGTGGTGGCCATTCGTATCGATTAGGAATGATCGACACGAAATCGAGGAACAAACGATCGACATGAAGTCCTCGGTGATCGATACGAAACTTCCAGTTCAGATCGATACGAAACTTACAATTCGTGATCGATACGAAGCCTGACATTACTCGGTCGATATGAAGTGATTTTTTCTAGATGGATACGAAGTAGGCTGCTCGGTATCGATACAAACTAATGCCCTTTGACCGATACGAATTGATGCTTTTTGGATCAAGATGAAATGAACTTTGATGGTCAATCCGAGTTTAAAATTTACCGATACGACTTCAAATCTCGAATACTTGACTCCAACGAGCTTCTGCCTTGCATAATTTGACTTAACCATTTCACTGCATATTTGCCTGCCTTTTGAAGCTCGTTGATGGAACTGTAACCTGACAACATTTAACAAATCTCAACTTGGATCGATCTCCAAAGTCTGGATGGCATGGTTTTGATGGCCGGCGATGACGGTCACTCCGGTTGAATTCTGAAGTCTCGTCTTTCAAATACTTTGCTAATCTTTGTAGAATTTTCTTAAGTATCATACAACATTGCATTGCACAACACACTCATGCACATCACTCTGAGGAAAACATGGGATTATTGTTGTTTAACGATGGTTTTTGATGAGTTGATTAGCTATGGAACCCGGGAGTTCACAGCAACAGGAGGCTCAAAGTCCACCTCCTTTGATAATGGAGATGCCGGTCATTGCGGCTGAAGTCATAAGTCCAGCTTCGGATGAGTTACCATAAACTACCTTCGTTAGGAACCCACAGGATTTTGTTTCATCCAATGTTTCCGAAGATATGTTGGGGATAATTTGTTTGAGGCACAGGCTATCGTCGAATGATGTCCTGGTACCAGGGCCGATCGACAGGCCACATACCCTCCGGAAGGGTACACTGCTTTTAATCGATTTTCTTGCACAGCCGGGACGCTCCCACCATTCAATCAGTATATCTAGGAGGTGTTATCTTATTTAGGGATTGCAACGTCATAGTTGCATCCAAACGGGTACGCTCTTCTGAACATCCTATTCATCATCTTCATGGAGCACCTTTTTCGGCCCCCGACTCCAGAGGAAGTCGGATTCTTGTTCAATGTAAAGAGTCGGGGAGATAATCCCTCATTCACATTCTTAGAGGGAGCTAGAAACTGTCAAATTGTGATTGGAACTTGGACCAAACTTAGCTACTTCAAAACCGAGTGGTTCTATGTTCGGTGCCCGCCAGGATTCGCTTGGCGGTGGTTAGTCAGACGTAAGTGCCGCAATTTCTTTGGCGACTAATGGGATAGTTGCAATCGATGTTGAGTCTAACATTTTCTTTCTTTTACAGCTTCAATCCCACGACCTGAAGGTGCTCACTTTATGGAAATAGTACGAATTCTTCAAGAGGTGCCGGGCGAGATTAGAGAGATCGACTCAGTGATTACGGATGAAAAATTGAGGGCCGTTGGGCTAATTGATAGAGACCAGAGCATAGGGCTTGAAGGATCACTTAGGGCGGCTCCGGCACGACGAGCTAGGCGTAGAATGCCCAGAATTGTAATCGCTAAGTAGGGTGGCGAAGAGGATATGCCTACTGAAGATGAACCCGTAGCCGGACCCTCGGATAGTCCTCGACATTCAAAGGGAAAAAGGAAATGCAAGGCGGTTGCTCATAAGCTTCACAAGCTATCAAGATGGAAATCTGTGGTCATGTCTCTGCCAGTTGCCAGTGTTATAATTTCAGAGGCTCCTCCCCCACATATGGAGAATCCTTTCGAAGGACTTGTAGACATTCCAATTCCGGACTATGTGTCGCTCCAACAAGATATCGGATTGGAAGGGCTTCAGAGAGCTTTGGATCTAAGCGAGTCAATTCCTTCAAGTATAGCCGATATAACCGGTTGGTCAGGGGGTTTGCACATGCATACACACACTTCACGGCACCACATAATTTCTAATCACAAGAAATTTATCTTTGGGAAATACCAACTCTATTTCTCTTTTCATTTTACAGGCACGATGTCAAAGCGAGGATCTATGCTCGGCAGCCTCCGTTCTGCACACCATTTATCTAGTTCATATTATGAGTCTCGCAGACGTGAGGCCGATAGAGACCGCGATCATGGCTACTCTAGTCAAGAGAGGGAGTGCCATGAGAGGGAGAAAGAGTATAGGCGTCGTTCCCAGTCAGGCTCTCCGCCACCTAGAGGTCGAACACAACCTTCTGGTTTTGGCAAACAAACCCATGAATCTTTGCGCCAAATACCACCTTCCCAAGCACCAAGGCCTGACCAACACCATCGGAGGACCGAAACCGAAACTCCCATCGTTACTGAACAAGCCATCACAGAGCCCACCGGGGAAGGAGCGATTAGAATCGCTAAGCTAAAAAATATTTTCAAAATATCTGCTTTGATGGCTTCGTCTTTCCCCCCGCACTTAAAGAGAATTTCCATCGAGGCAGAACAGATGATGCACAACTATATACATGATGTTTACGGCCAGTATTGGGAATGGATGAAGACAGCGGATAAAGTATTAGCGGTGGTCTTTGAGCGGGCGAAGACAATCGAGAAATTAGGGACTGATCTCGCTCAGAAGGACCGCATAATCCAGGTGCTTAATGATGAAAACGAGTCCGTGAGAAATTCAAAAATGAAGGCCAATAAAAGAGCCGATGATGCAACCCAGGATGGAAGAGATGAGGCGAACACACTTAGCCCTGGTTGAGGAAATAAGGCACTGGACCACCACAGTCATGGCCGAAAGGGATGGAGCACTAAAAGAGCTTGAGGAGCTTAAAGCCAAACTTGCTGAAGTCGTCAAAGAGAAAGAAGACGCAAATAAAGCCGCTCAGGAAGCATGCGAGCAGGCTATGGCGCTCAGGGATGAGAGGGATGCGGCAACGCTGAAAGTTCAGGAAGACGAAGTCAGGGTTGAGGGTGAAGTGAGAATGGCAGAGGCCAGGTTGGAGGGTGACATTGAAGACCTCCTCATTACATATAATGCCAGCGTTCTGAAGCATCGAAATCTAAGCCGGCTCGAAGGCTATCCATCACATCTATACAATGCTTGGTGTCGCTTGGTTGAAGATGAAAAAGCAGAGCACCACACTGAATCCAATGACGAGTTTGAATTGGAGAATCGGTTGCTGAATGAGGATGAAAGAAGAGTTCTCCACGACATCACTATCACATTCGAGAAGGAGAGGCTCAGTACCCAGCACCCTGAAGCTGGAGAGGGTTCTGGCATCGAGCATCATGATGTGGGTTCTGAAATTCCTATGCCAACCCAGTCCGAATCTACTCCTGTGGTTGATCCTTTATCTATGCCTGCTTACAATACTGATCAACCGTAATTATCTCCAGCTTGCGAGCATGTCTCTGAATCTACTCCGCCACACGCGAGCCAATCCGAGGAAGGTATTCTGAGCATTTCTCGCATTTATTCAAAGTCGGGAGCGTTGTTTGAAGTAGTCACTAATGCTTTTTCTCTTATCTTTATTCAGCGATAGGAGACGCACCGATCGTGCCCCCTATAACCCAAGAGTCGCATCATGAGCAGGAGGCCCTTATGACGGAGGCAACTACAACAACGGCCGCTGCGCCAACTGACGGAATGCAGGGGAGCGCTTTAAACTTTGACGAACAGATGATGGAGGAACTTCTTGGTCATCAAAGCGACCCTTTTACTGACCTGCCATTTGTCATGGGCGGAGGCGCATCCGTGGTCAGTTCTTCAGGCCCAACTGGCAGCATCCCCGCGGATGCTCAAACTATCCATGAGGAAGAGATAATAGCAGAAATTAATGCCGATATGGAAGCAGCCGCGCGGGCTAGTGGTATCGAAGGTGGCATGGCGGGTCTTGGTCCAGCTCCTCTGTGAATGATTTCTCCCAGCGGCACAATTGTCGACACCGGTGTGCCTCCCTCGTCTTCCAATATTGAGAGTGTTCCTATCTCTCCGATTTCGCATTCAAAAAGCATCCCAATTCCTGTGAGTTCGGAGGAAGAGGTCACCATAATTCCCCCGGCTGGAGACCAACCACCAAAAGGCAAAGGCTCGAAGAGGCATCCGAGCAGTAGCTCCAGTGGATCAACGCCGAGTTGGAAGAAGAAGAAACCGAGGGAATAGATGTATCTTCTCGCTCCCTCTTTTGGTAGATAGATAGGAATTTCTTTTTGCTTCTTGTAGGCCGTGTATAGATGCGGGTTCGGCCCCTGCTAGTAGGAATTCTTGGAACGGTTTTTGTACTTATCCTTCTTTTTCAAAGAATAGTTAAAATAGAATTCCATTTTGTTTCCAGCATAATTTCGTGTTTATTTACTTAAGTGTGTTAGCGCTCGAACTTCCATTCAATATACTTGTGAAACTTTAGTCTCTGAATCGGACCCAGGTTCGGTTGTTAAGTCCCGAAGTTATGGTTTCGGGTCATTACCGAACGTCAAGTCGAGTTCCAATACTGCACCGTCTCGATCAGTAGCTGGTACTTAAGTTTTGCCCCCAGCCCTGGGGATAAATTGAAATGGTCGGTCGACAATCGCTTTTCGCCTTTAATACATCGAGCTTGACTTCGTTGAAACGAAGCTGAAACAAGACGAGTTCGAGTGGTCGAATCACACTTCCTCATCTATTGGTAATTGTATCCATGCTTTGGGGATCGCACTTGTACGTCGGCGATCAATAACGCCCGTTTAATGTTTAGAGATACGTCCACGCTCCGGGGACTTAAGTTACTTTACGGGCGGTCAATCACACCCATTTGATATTTAGAATTTCGTCCGCACTCTGGGAACTTAGATTGATCCATGGATGGTCAGTCACACCCAATTTGCGTTTATACTCCGGTCTGCACTCCGGTGACTCGGAGTTGTCTCACGTGTGGTTGGTTCGCACCCGGTTTGTGTTATACTCCAGCCCGCGCTCTCGGGACTTAGAGTTAGCTAATGGGCAGTCAGTCACACCCACTTTAATGTTTATACTCCAGTTCACACTCTGGGAATCTGGAGTCAGTTAACAGACGGTTGATCACATCTATTTTGAGTTTTAGGATTTCGTTCGCACTCCGGGAACGATAGATGTACCAGGATCGTGGATGGTCAGATCACATCCACCCTGAGTTAACAAGCGAGGTCATTAGATGGACGGATCCATCCTCCTCGAACTTGGTTTAAATACGGGTGAAGTCGTTAGGTGGACGGATCCGCCCTCTTTGAGCCCGCATTTATAAGTTTATACTCCAGCTCACACTCTGGGAGCCGGAGTTGGTTAGAGGATTGTCATGTATCAATCCTTTCTTGGCATCAATGTGATGGTTTGCCCCCGACCTCGGGTTTCACTTAGCGAGTGACTGGTCGTATCGCAGTCACTCCCTATTTGAATAAGTCCCGCCGCAAGATGGAACTTAGCTCTCCGTGCATTGTAATGGTCGCATGACGCATTTCAAAAATCACTACTCTGGCTCGAAAAGGTTGCATTTTATTGCTGAAATAAGAAATTATGGCAAAGTTAGTTGCCTTATTACAAATTCAAATTTTGAAATGCATAAACAAATTGCAAATGAAAAGCAGACTGAATGAATAAATAAAGCCTGTTATGTGTAGTAGCGGCGAAGCCTCTCGCTGTTCCAGGCTCGCGGCAAAGTGAGACCGTCAATGGTTGATAATTTAAAGGTGCCGTCTCCGAGTCTTCGTTCAATAACATACGGTCCTTCCATGTTGGTTTCATATGTGAAGGGACCGGGTAAATTCTCTTAAGGATGAGATCGCCAAGTTCAAAGGTTCGGGGTCGGACCTTGGCATTGTACAATCGGGCGACTCGACTCTGGTACGGGGCTACCCTCAATCAGCCTCTTCTCGCTTCTCGTCCAATAAGTCCAGAGATTCAGCAAGTAATATAGCATTTGTCTTCAGGTCATAATATGTCACACGATGAGAAGGCACTTCCAATTCGATTGGAAAAACAGCTTATGAACCGTAGGAAAGCAAAAACGGAGTGTGGCCGGTCACGGACTTATGGGTTGTTCGATAAGCCCATAGGGCCATAGGAAGTTCATCGACACTCTTGCCCCCGGCTTTTTCCAATCGTTTCTTCAAAATGGACTTTATAACTTTATTAGCAGCTTTGACATGTCCATTCGCCTGAGGGTGCGCAACTGCAGAGAACTTCTTATGGATATGGAATCGTTGACATAAATTCTTAAATTCGACACTATCGAATTGGGCTCCGTTATCAGTGATGATGGTATGTAGGAGACCGAATCGACAGATAATATTACGTACAACAAAATTGATCACTTTCTTCGTTGTGATAGTAGCAAGGGGCTCAGCTTCCGCCCATTTGGTAAAGTAATCAAATGCGACGATGGCGTACTTTGCGCCACCTTTGGCTAGAGGTAGAGACCCAATGATGTCGATGCCCCATATTGCGAATGGCCTTGGACTGACCATCTGGGTTATTTCGGTAGGCGGGGCCCTCGGAATCTGAGCATGTTTCTGATATCTGTCACATTTCCTGGCATAATCCGATGCGTCGCGATTTATAGTCGGCCAATAATAACCATATCAGAGTACTTTCTTAGCAAGAGCTTGCCCTCCAATGTGATCGCCACATTCTCCTTCGTGTACATCATGCAATACTCGATTGATTTCATCGTGGGCGATACACCGGAGTAGAGGAACATAGTACCCTCTTATATACATGACTCTATTTTGAATAGTGAACCGCGGAGCCTTTCGAAGAACTTGTCTTTTTCCACTCCTATGCTCTGGCAGGGTTCCATGCTCGAGATAGTTTTTGAATGGAGTCATCCATGACTCCTTATCATGTACGACTTCAAGTGCCCAGTTGGTCTCCATTTGATCAATACTCGGGGAAGATAATGTCTCAATGGGAACGAGTCCCATTTGCCGTGCCTCGCCGGTACTGGCTAACTTTGCCAAGGAATCAGCCTTCTGATTGTGTTCTCGGGGTATGCAATAGATGGCATAATAATCGAACTGATTCAATATTCCTGGACCCGAGCGAGATAAGCGGCCAGTCTCCGATCTTTGGCCTGGTATTCCCTCTGAACTTGACACACGACCAATTGTGAATCGCAGTAAATCTCCACAGCAATGATCCTTAAATCACTGGTAAGCCTTAGTTCGGCGAGCAGGGCTTCATATTCGGCCTCGTTGTTAGTCGCACAGAAATCGAACTTCAAAGCATAGCATATAGATCGGCCTTCAGGAGTCTCAAGTACAACCCCAGCACCTGAGCAGCGGTCATTCGATGCACCATTAGTATGTAGCTTCCAAACATATATGAGAGATTCACTGGTTTCAGGCAAGTCCTCCGAGATAGTGAATTCAGCGATGACGTTTGCCAGGACTTGTCCTTGAATAGCTTACCTTGGTGTGTAAGTGAGGTCGAACTGACTCAGCTCGATATTCCGCTTGAGTAACCTACCAGACATCTCAGGCTACGTAAGGACCTGTCGTAACGGCTGGTCTGTGTAGATAGTGATAGGGTGAGCCTGAAAATATGGACGGAGCTTTCTCGAGGCAATGACAAGACAGTAAGCCAACTTTTCCAACTTCGGATAATTTCTTTCTCCTCCGATCAGTCGTTTGCTGATGTAATAGATTGGCCGTTGTATCTGGATCTCCTTTCAAACTAAACAGCACTGATTGTGTTTTCTGACATCGCCAAGTAGATGTAAAATCTCTCGTGATCAATAGGTTTTGACAGAATGGGTGGTGTGGACAGGTGTTGAACCAGCGCTCGGAATGCGCCCTCACACTCTGTAGTCCATTCAAAGTTCTGTTTCCCTTTTATGATCAGGTTAAAGAAGGGAATGCACTTGTCGGTGGATTTCAAAATGAACCTACTCAGTGCTGCCACCTTCCCGTTGAGGCTCTGGACTTGCTTTATAATCCTTAGAGTCTCAAGATTTCTAATTGCCCAGATTTTCTCGGGATTGGCTTTGATTCCCCGGGAATTGACGATGAATCCAAGGAATTTTCCAAACGCAGCCCCAAAGTGACATTTCAACGGGTTGAGATTTATTCTGTACTCTCGGAGGATGTTGAACATTGTTTTCAGGTCTTTGATATGATTGGTGGAGAATTGTGAGTTTACAAGCATGTCGTCCACATATACCTCCATGGTCTTTCCGATCTGGTTAGCGAACATTCGGTTGACGAGTCTCTGATAAGTTGCCCCGGTATTCTTAAGTCCAAACGGCATCACTTTATAACAATAGAGTCCCAAATCGGTGACAAAGCTGGTATGCTCCTGATCAGGCAGATGCATCGGTATCTAATTGTAGCTAGAAAATGCGTCCATGAAGGATAAGAGTTCATGTTCGGCCGTTGAGTCTACGAGCTAATCAATCCGGGGGAGTGGAAAACTGTCTTTAGGGCAACCTTTATTCAAGTCTGAGTAGTCAATACAAGTTCTCCACTTCCCATTAGATTTCCTGAAAAGTACAGGGTTGGACACCCATTCTGGATATAACGCATCTCGGATAAACCCCTTCGCCTGAGTTTATCCACCTCTTCCTTAAGGGCGACAGATCTCTCTGGATCCATACCACGCCTTTTTTGCTTGACCGGGACATGCCGCGGGTCAATATTCAATGTGTGGCTCACGATGTCCGGCGAGATCCCACACGTGCGGGAGTGCGTCCAGGTAAACACGTCAAGGTTTGCCCAGAGAAATTCAACCAATTCCTCTTTCATATGTTGGCTTAGCTGAGATCCAATCTTTACCATTTTAGAATTGTCATCATTATCGATCGGAACATCGATCGTCAGCTCTGCCGGAGAAGCCTAACTGTCTTTGATTTGTCTTCGCTTTCGGTATCTCTCGGATCAAGATCTCTTGGGAATTGGTTGTGGAGCCCAGGATTTGCCCAGGCCTTGCCCAGGCGTTAACTGTCAATTATCAGCAAAGCGAACGTAGAGAGATTCTTCTATGCCCTTTCCCTTCTCTTTTCGCTGCGCCTCCCACAGCTCAGCAACATAATAGGCTTGTCCAGCAGCCTGGTCTCCCTGAACGACTCCAACTCCATTGTCGGTAGGGGATTTCAAAGTTAGACACCAAGGGGCGATAGCGGCCCTGAATTCAGCAAGGGCCGGTCGGCCTAAGAAAGCGTTGCATGGTGAGTTAATATCCAATACAATAACTTGCAATATCCGGACTCTCCGGCGCTCTCCAACTCCCAACTCCACTGGTAGCTCCACCATCCCAGTGGGTATAGTTGCACTTCCATTGAAGCCATGAACACGAGACTGACAAGGCTTCAAATCTTTCACTTCCATCTTCATTTGATCATAGGCTCGCTTAAAGAGTATGTTCACCGAACTTCCACTGTCTACTAAGACCCTCTTACTCCAAGCAGAACCTATCTGAGCTGAAATGACTAGTGGATCAATGGTTGGGGCTTCGACTCCGTCGGCATCTCTGTCTCGAAATACGATGTCATCTTCATCGTTTTCTATTGTTTGGCCGGAGCCCATCTTCTAGATTACTGCAACATTCGAATCCCGCACGCCTAATAGAGCTGGCATACGAGTCCATTTCCCTCCAGCTCCGATCTATTGGATGAGGACCACCACTAACAGTGTTAATCACCAACCTCCCGCCAGTACGCATGGGTTCCTCCGATCTGACCTGATTTGGTGTTTGATTCTGATTCGATGGGCCCGCGCCTCCAGCTTGCGGTGCCCGAACGACCTGTTCCAACTTTCTTTCTCGGATCAACTTCTCGATGATATCCTGTAGATGGCGACATTCATTCGTGTTGTGGCCATAACTATCGTGAAATCTACAATACTTTTTAGTTTGAATCTGTTTCTCTGACGATTGCTGCGGAGTAGGTTTTTTATATTGGATAGTATTACAAGTTTGCAAGTACACATTTTCCAGAGACGTATTTAAAGGAGTATACGTATCAAACATGGGAGCTCTACATCGTGGTCCGCGATTCTGATCTCGTTTCCTACCCTGATTTCCATCGCCTTTTGCTGATTCTGCTTATTCTGTATATTTAACTGCACCTTTCCAGAACTCTCCCCTTTTTGTTTCACAGCGACATTGCTTTGGATGCCTTCCACACCGGGCCTCACGTCATCCTTCTTCCTAGACTGTTTCGCATCCTCCCTTCTCAAGAACTGAGCTGCCTTGGAATAGAAACGGTCCAATGATGCGGGGGGTTTTTCAGCCAACTAGTTGCCAAATTCGGAATTGGGATCGATTCCCTTAGTTAGTGCCATCGGAAGGGAATTGTCATTAGGATTACTAATCTCAGCGCATGCAGTGTCAAACCTCTCCAGATAACGTCTAAGTGTCTCTCTGGGAGCTTGAGTGACACTGGAAAAGGTATTAACATCTTTGGGCCTTGTGACATGCATGTGAAACTGTTCAACGAATTTCGTAGTTAACTGGTCGAAACATGAAATAGATCGGGGTGGTAAGCGAGTAAACCACATAGTCGTGATGCTGCCTAGGGATATTGGGAAACTTCGACATTTGACTGCATCATCAGCCCGTGCAGCGTTCATCAACCATTCATACTTTAAAATGTGCTGGTTAGGGTCAAAACTCCCTTCATAAACGGGTAGAGTTGGCATTCTGAATCGCCGAGGCAGTTCAGCGTAGAGGATGTCATCGGTGAAAGGGGTATGACTCCGGAAGATTCCCCAATCGTCGTTAGTGAAGCCTTGGCTTTCACGGATCATTGTCGGGATGTTTGGCATTTTGACATTCTGAGCATGCTGGGCCAAGGTGTGGTCGGGTTCCACAATGCGAGGATGGGCCGGGCACGGTCGATGCTCCATACCTCGCCTCCTTGGCTCTAGGTCTTCGGGAACATAAGGTTCAGGAGTATAATCACATTGGCGAAGGTTCAGATCTATTTGGTTCCGAGTGTCAGCTTCCAACTCGGTGGCAGTGGTAGTAGCGCGGTTATTGGTAGCGTGATAAGGAACCGTCCCTCCTCGAGAAGAGGGTTCAGTCTGGTGGCTGGTTGACGGACCAACTCTCGGTTGTCCAATAGTCAAAGTGCGCTGATGTCAGATAGCTTGTGTATAGCTTCCATCCATCCGTGGGCGCGTGGATCTGTGATTGTAATAAGAAGAAGCCGAACTCTCAATGGATGAGTAGGAAGCCTGATCCCTTCTGGATCTCCTTCGTCTTTCATGGTTCAACCGATTGGTTAACTCCACATTGGCACGGAGCTGTTGGGTAAGCTACTGGTGGCTTTGAGTCAGCTCTTGCATCAGTAGTTGGAACTCCTCCCTGGTGACAGGGCCTTGTGGATCCGAAGGTCCAGCGGCATTCTGGTCTGTAGAGGAAAGTTGTGCGAGGTTCTGCCTATCCCGTCCTTCTGGATCTGTAGCGGTTGAGGTAGTTCTGGTAGTGACCATGGTGAATGGTGAAGTTCCTTTCCTAGACTTGGTGCAAATCGGAATAGGATGGAAGAACTTCTAGGCTTGAGATCTGGATCTTCTCCTTATATTCTTGCAATCCAATATCGGCAGTGGATCCAATGAGCAGGAGAAAATCTTGGTTTTCTCAGTGAAAGCACCAAAGTTTTTGTACCAAAATTGGGCACAACACTCTTCGGATGTGTTTGAAGAGATAAAATAAAGAAAGTAAATGTAAAATGAGGAAGATCTAACAAACACACCAATCAACAGATAAGAAAATGCACAGAAACACACAAATTTAGAGTGGTTCGGCGTTGTATTGCCTACGTCCACTATGAAATGACTGATGTTTATTGAATTTTACTCGCTGATTACAAAAGATTCCAACAGTACAACTGAAGTTTAATAATGATTTCGGCATAGTAACAGCGTAGAGAAGCCAAAAGTCCATTTTCTGTAGGTCCTGGGTCGTTATTTATAGGTGTAGACAGCAAATATCTCGCCCAGATCTCGGAAGACTTCTTCTCTCACGTGAGTGGGCCCATGGGATCGAGTTCAGGTGATTTTGACTCGATCTGGGAGCGATACGAATTGGGTTCGTATCAATCCATAAATGGTCCTTGCGGGCTAAAATTTGTCAGGTACATTTTTGAGGTTGTAGGCAAGCTCCTGTGAAAATTTGGTGGCATTTGGACTTGTTGATCTCGAGTTATGATCGATGCAAGTTTGAACTTTCAATTGGCTGTCGAACTCGTATCGATACATTCGTATGGATCCCATTCGTATCGCTTCTAGGCACTTTCTTGCTAGTGACATGGAACTATCTTCCAGGAACGATCTACTTTTTATGCCGAGTGACCGAGTCTTCTTTCTTTGTAGGTCTCGTTCGTATCCATCTGAGGAACACTCCTCGTATCGATAGGTGGAGAACCAATTCGTATCGATGTACAACCATGCCTTTTGTATCGATCCAATACAGTTCTTCTCATATCGCTCCAAACTACTATATTCGTATCGATCTTTGGAATGCCGTTTTACATCGCTGTAGGATGGTTTCGTATCGATATTTTACCAAACGATACGAATCGTGTCATCAATGACCGATACAAATTAGGCAGTTGATGGAAGCGACACGATAGGGTTTTAAGTGATGGGTACGAAAGGTGGTAGGTGTGATGGATACGACCGAGGCATTCTGGATGGATACAAATGAAGTGGACACGAAGAAGGTGGTTGCTAACTTGATGGAGGCGGGGAAAGAGATTGTTTCTTTCCAAGGATACGAACCATTTGCTTATTCAGATTGATATGAGGCGGAGGGATACGAATTGGTGTCTTCCAAGTGAATCTTGATCGATCCATATCTTGAGCATATGAACTCCGATTGACTCGCAATTTGGAACGTGGACTTTCATGGCTTTGCTTGTCATACCATATCGATTGTAGCTCGATCCAGACATGGACAAAATTTACCGGTATCCATATTGAACCTGTGTATAACCGATCTTCGAGAGAGATTGTCCTTGGTGTCACGGCCTTGCCAAAAGGCGGGATAACACACTTATTTAGCTGATCCTTGAAAACATGGTTCATAAGATCAACAAGGTATGTCGATGTGTTAGTCAGCCTGAAAAAAATATCCAATTACTCATAGAATCCAGACGGCATATGAAATGATGTGATCAGCACACTCTCCTTTGCCATTCTCAGTTGACGAAACCCCATCGCAAGGTCCAATTGAGAGAACACCCTGGCGCCATGAAGCTGATCAAACTGGTCATCAATACGTGGGAATGGGTACTTGTTCTTCTTCGTTACCATATTTAGTTCACAGTAATCTACGCATAGTCTTAAAGAGCCGTTTGCCTTAGTGGTGATCACTACAAATGCTCCCCACTCAGATATACTCTGTCGAATGAAACCATCGTCACAATAGGTCATTCACATGCACCTTTAGTTCCTTCTACTCTTTTGATGCCATACATCTCAATGGCGTGACAATTGCATCCTTCACCAAATCTGTATGGACCTCTATCTCTTTGTGTGGTGGTAATCCAGTCACCTTCTCGAAGGTGTTCGGATACTCCCTCACTATAGGCACAAATGACAACTCGTCATGTGGGATCTCGAGCGAGTACAGAAAGCTAACCATCACCTCATCGTCAGGTAGGAAGCCTGTCTCCAACCTACACCCATCATACATCCCTATCATCTCAATCCATCTTTACTTTGTACCTCTGCAACCAGTACAACCCTAAATAATACAGAACCGCATAAAACCCAAAACAAAGCAATCATAAGCAAACAAACATCCATGACTCGATAAGGCTATGTCTCGACAAACCATGCAAAGGCTAGTCGATCCTCCAATAGGGATTGTGATAATCAAAGGTCGGTCAACTATCTCTGGTTTCAATCCCAATCTATCGATCAAATCACTAGATATAAAGGAATGCGATGTCCTGGTATCGAATAAAACACGTACATGTGTATCAAAAATAGAAATCATACCCTGTCTAATGACGCTCATCCCCTTCTCCTTCATCGATAGAGCATTTGACGAAGCTGAAACAGTGTTCAAAGCATAAGCAAACACAACCTGCTTATTCCTCGGCGGTTCTGGGCAATCATTCTTGATATGCCCTAGCTTGTTGCAGTTGTAGCACTTCTTGCCTTATGCCTTGAAGTCTCTAACAAGATGGCCCCTCTCTCCATAATTATACCAACTAAGCTCCCACTTCCCCTTATTTTGACCACTCTTCTGAAATTTCCTCTTCTTCTTATTGTGTCACTTCATCTTGCCTCCCTACCAGCTTGCAGTTTTGGCTCATCCTTGGGATCAATAACCAACTTAGGTTTAGGATAAAGTATCTTATGTCGAAGAGCCTTCTCCACCAACCTCTCAAAGGTCTCATCGATATGTCCTACTAGTTTCTCTCCAAGATAATCATCTAAGCACATGATAAATTATTCGTTCTTCTTGAGCGGAGTATCGATAAAAGATAGACCATACTTTGGTAGCATGTCGAATTCAGCCACGTACTCTGACATAGACACATCCCCCTGTCTTATGTTAGTAAACTTTTAAAAGAGCACCGACTTTTGAGTGGCTGATATATACTTCTCTTCAAACCTTGACTTAAATTACTCCAAAGTTTTCTAGTCCTCAGGAGCAGTAATCTTAATGGCATTCCACTATCCCAAAGCTCGTTCTTGAAGCTGTCTAGGGGACAGCTTCCTCTTCATTGCATCCTCTAACTCCATATCCTCGAAAATGCATTCGTAGATGTCTAACCAATCCTGCACTTTGATGGATGGTTCCATTCCAAGGAACGATTTGCCTCCCAATGTAGAATAATACTTGTTTAGTTTGGTAAAGTCAGCCCTCGGTGCTTGCATTGGAGCACCACCACCAACAGATATAGCTGGAGCAACTGGGCATTTTAAACCATGTTTCGCACCATCTCAGTGAAGATGTTTTGCAAGTCACGGTTAGCAGCCCCCGATCCTGCACCCTCCTCAACTGCAGAAATGGAGTTACTATCAGCATTCCTTGTTAGCTGGCATATTCTTATAAGCTATAATAAAAATGGTCGGTCTTTGTAAAAGGAATAAGTGGTGTCTATGAATGCTATGTGACTTATATACTATATATACGTTACTATATAGTTCTGAAAACCAAAATATAGCAAGTGCGCTCTCTTATATATCGCTCGATCCATTCTAAGGTGATAGCTCCTTCCTTATCTCTAATGGATCCAAGTATCAACCTAGGTCGTCTATGCAACCTAAGCTCTAATACCAAACGTGATGATCGCCCAACACCACCGGTACCCAATATACTTGTATAACGCACTGTGGAGGTACCAGACTGATCTAGGATGGTAGCCAAGAGTTCAAAGTATAGAAAAATCCAAACACAGAACTTGTAGAACATCTCACAGCGCACAGACAAAATATAATATGATAACATAGATGTAAAATAGGCGAAACAGTGATATACTCAAATTAACCATAAATAAAAACATCAGAGTGCAACAGGTTGATTGATTATAAAAAAACTGAAATAGTAGTTTATATATCCCAAAACTCCAAGCAAACTCCAAAACTGTCTCTAAAGTAATACAAGTACGGGTATAGCTCCATAGTACTACAAAGCGGAATATAAGCGACAGTAAGCTCTAAGTATAGATATATGAAAGCATAGCCTCATGCTCGTACTCCGTATAGCTCCATGTGCTATCCAAACCTGTTATCCCTAATCTACTCATTTAAGAGTACTTGACATAATAAGAAACAAAGCATAAAACCTTAGGTTAGACAATAGTATGATGTGAGCGATACACCATCGCAAAAATACTATAAAAATTGTATGTAGTAAAGAAAGGCATAGGATATGAAGACCATACCTTACCTGTCCCTACATCCAATTAGTTAACACATAACATTCGATATATGCTAATCTACTATCATCTCCATATAACTGTATTACGATTGAAGTACAATGTCCAGTGTCTAAGTATACGTTCGAAAATACCTACATCGTGTGACACCATAAAGTGGTAAACAACCATGGAAAACATTGTTACCATCAAAAAATTCTCACAGTCACTCATGTGCATTGAATATATGATAACTCATATGGCACGGTCGCAAATTAGGGACTCAGTCGAAATCCAGGCTTTATTGGTGCTCAAATCCATGCTACTTCACAAGGCTAGGAACTAGGCTCACAATTGCAAAAGCCCAGGGTAATCTACTATTGCATGATTTGGACATGATCACAAATCCAAATGGGCGTCCCCACATACCTCTTATTTACGAGCACACTAGAAAACTCCAAGTTATCAATGATTCCTTTGCACAAGACTCCATAATGGACTCAATCGTTATTCTATCTCAGCTATCTCCACAGTAGAACACAGTCATAAATTATGCTCGCAAGCCCCCCATTATTGAACTTGGCTTTATGAATCACCATCACGACTCTCATCATTAATTCGTCATCTTCGGAATGCCTCTAGACACCCATCCTAAGTTGTAGAGCCATCGTACCAAGGTTCTGAAGTCATCGTCATCAGCGCTGTTATGTCAAAGCGTTATGCTACCACTTCACTAATCACCACACAAGATCCAAGGTCATGCCAAGTCATCCTGGAGTCATCCGCCATTACTCCAGCCTACTCTCGAAAACCACCAAGTGGCCCAAGTCCTACCCCGGAGCCTCTTTCTGTCAAGCCCAAAGCCAACGCCCAAAACCAGTCAAAGATAACTATCAGCTAGGATTTCCTATCCAGTACCCCACCACCAAACCAAGTAACTATCAGATAGGATTTCTTGTCTGGTACACCTCTATCGGTCAGACTAGCTACTGGACAGGATTTCCTGTTCGGTTCTCCCTTGCCGAGCCAAGCACTTGTTAGTCATTATGCACTAGACCAAAGAGGGCCAATAGTAGTAAACAATGTAAATGCAGCGAAATAGTATAGTAGATTACACAATCGACTTTATACTGGTTTGGACCTCCCATCCTACATGCAGTCCTGAAGCTCCCCTTCGGATTTTCCACTAAACAAACACCCTCACTTATCCCAGAGGAATATGCTTACAAACTTTGCCTGAACAACCGAACAGGACTTCAACAACTATTACAAGAAATGTAACAAATGTTACTTTCTGACATAACGTATCTTGATATACAGACTATCTCATTGATGTATAATGACTCCTATAACCAAACTATGTTGAGTGAAGGTGTGAGCCTAATGAGTTTATTCGACTAGAATATAGGATGTGGAGATGAAGCACGCTAGTCGATATTCTCTGAATCATATAAATCTCTTGAAGTTTGGACTTTTGCTTTATGGTATTGAGAGAAAATAAAAGCATGGAGTAGAATTTTGTTGTATGGTAATCTGTAGTGATTCAGGGATGGTTTGGGGGGTTTTTGTAACGACCCCACCGCTACATCCATATTATTAAAGAACATTATAAATAATGTCGTCTAATAACACGGAAAATACGACTAGTTAAGGGCGATCAAATGTGAATATATCTTTAAATTAACACTAACACATCATACTTACTGTTATACTGAATCTCTGTAATAAAATTTGATATGTACAGCCTTAGTCAAAAGTAATAAATACACTGGTTTCTTAATATCAGAATAGTATAGCATATAAAATAATAGTCACAGATCACAGCGGAATAAAAATACATCTTATACAAACATTTTGTGAGTCTACAAATATAATACTAGACCCGCATAATGTACATCCAATACAAGTCACTATCTCAAAATGTAATTTTCATATACATGTCCTGTAACCTAAAAAGTCAAAATGGTTTATCTCCCTGCTAGCACACCCATCCAAAAGTCTACATGTCATGTAACCTAAAAAGTCTCGGCCTAACCCGAGTATTATAAAATAAACGGATCAGACTATCCCTAAATATCCAAAGGATGAGAACAAGATATAACACAAGGATATATGACATATAAATAAATATAGATGTCCTATATAAACAGGTCATTAGAATAATTTAACTTGAAATCCATTTCTAGACAAATGAATATTTTAAATTACGAAACATAGACAAATCACAAAACCTCGGAATCCATCTCATGCCACAGAATCAGGAAACACAGAATAGTCACAAAGTCAAAAATTCCTGAAAATAATAATATCTCAAAATCAAATAAAACCAAATCCATACCGATCACAATGTTCTTCTATGCCAATCGCCATAATTGTACGAATACCGTGGAAAACAAAATTCGGTATCATCCATACGGATCTGATACTAAAGATCGTCCATACCATGAAAAAACAAAATACCAACCGATCTCAAGGATCGTTCTTCCAAATCACAATGATTGTCCATACCGATCAAGATGATCGTAGAAACATAACTCAAAGACCGGAGAGGATATACTCGTATCGATCACAAGGATCATATAAAAATCTAAGAGTATATCTCTTAAGGATCTATCGGCTTGAAATCCGAACACCAAAAGAGAACACACTCTAAAGTGTCAAATACTATCACTTTAGTAAGCACAAGAACTTAACCAGAACACTCTATACCGCTTGGTAAAATTCAAGTATTTACTAGAAACTAGTAAATCGCACTCATTATGGATATAACCGAAAAACCTGAACTATATATCTCTTAAGGATCTATCAGCCTATACAGATGTCGAGCACCAAAGAAGAATACAACCCTAAAGTGTTAAATACTTTCGCAAAGGAAATCACAAGGATTTAATCAAAGCATCCCATACTAACCGGTCAAATTTGATGAAGTGTTACTTTAGAGCATTTAAACTAAACATAACTCATTACTAATGGGTTAGTAAATTCCACCCAAACATTCTATTAAATAACTTATACCATATTTGATGAAGTGTTACTTTAGAGCATTTAAACTAATCAATAACACTAAGTCGATTATTAGTACTCATCATATTATAGAATTAAGGCTCTCAAAATTTATTCTCAAGATTTAAAACCAAGAAATGAACATTGGAAACCATCAGAAAATAGGCATCAAAATCATACATCAAAACATCGAAATTCAATCGAGCAATCAACAAGAAAAAGAAAAGCAAAAAGAGGGTTTATTGGCACAACATGAAACACTCCCAGGTCTGCGACAAAATGTTCAGTTTCGACCCTTTACATTCCAAAATATTTCAAAACTAACATGAAAGTTATAGATAAAAGAATAATCTTTCCAATAAGGAAAAGATCATCAAACTTGGACTTACGGTTCAAAAGTTATGGCTTAAACAATTCTCAGGTTTTAAATTAATTATCTCTGTCGTTTATTCTCAGGCCAACGAAATAGAAATGCTATTTCGACCTTATAAACAACGAAAATTTCCAAAACTCAAAACATCAAAGTTTTAGATAAAATTCCAATAAGAAAAAGATCATCAAATTTGGACTTAGAATTCTAAAGTTACAATCAAAATAAGTTTCAGGTTTAAATTACTTAATTTTTGTTTCATTCTCAGAGCAGCGAAACAAAACACAATTTTCAACCATTGTAATCTCAGAATTTTACAAAACACAAAATATGGAACTTGTAGATCAGAGTTTAAGCTTTCTAGAAAATTAGAAATTATCAAATTCTGACAAGAAAGGAGAAGGATATGGCCATAATACTAACTATGGTTAGCTTAGGGAATGAATTAACTAGTTTTCAACTACAAAAACACAAACTACCAATCCAATTCTCGATCATTCAACATAAAATTGCTAAGCATGTAATTAGATATTCAAAGATAAGTTGTGTGAGGATTAACTCACCTTACTTGCTTTGATTCCAAACCAAAACAACCAAATATTTCAGCAGCTTTCTCTAGTTCAACAAAACCCTAAACGCTCTTAACCAAAACAAAGAACAACAAAAATTAAACACCATTAAAAATGAAATCAATTAGGCTAGATGATAGAATAGGGTTTGAAAACCTTACCTTGAATTCATCAGATTTTCTATAAATTTATTTTGAATTTAAAAGATGGATTTTGCACTTAAGTTTGAAGAGGAATGCTTCTTTTCTGTTTTCAGATTTGAGAAAAAGGAACGCACTGAAAGTGGAAAATGAGAAGAAGCTTTCTCTTATGATTAATTTTATTTGGGCCATGGGTTGTAAATATACAGTCCAATAAGAAAAGGAATTGTTCTTATTTCTTTCTAAATATTATTACTCTTTATAATATTAACTCTCTTTTTAACACATTCCTTTAAATCAAATTCCCAAATCCACTTTAAATTGATTAATAACAAAATAATTGTTTCTCAAAACCTTTTTTCCAATGATAAAAAAATAAAATCTCCATTCTCCATTATAAATTAAATTTATTTAATAACTCCAAAAATATTCATTCCATATATATTATTTCTCTAATATTATTAAGCCTTAAAATTCTCATTCCAAGAGAATTTATTCACTTCTACAAAACACAAAAATTCTAATTTCTCAAATATTCTATAAATTTAGAATTCACTATAATAAAATAAAATCTCAATAATGCTTTCAAGTGATTTTTAACGCTTTGAAAATACTAATATTTCCAATTTTCACAATGATTTAGAATTAATCATTCTAAAACAAATTGTCTTTTACAAAAGAATATCAATTCCTAACCAATGATTTAAATTCTCCAATTTAAATCATTATTTATTTTATTTAATCAACTCAAAAATCCAAGTTGTTACAGTTACAGTTTTATAAGTGTTGAAGGGATGCTAAAGTAGGGGTGCAGCCATTCAGATTAGCCATTGACGAAGAAAAGCAACTGCTGGAGCAAAGAGATGCGAAGACACCGCTTCAAGAAACTAGCCATTTCAGTCGACTAGGGGAAGGCTTCAGTCGACTGGCTTAGTGTAAAATTCAAATCCAAGACAACTATAAAAAACAATAGACAAGATAGTGTATTCGGTCGACTAGGTTCAGTCGATTGGATTTATTTTCAGTCGATTGAGTCACTGCAAATTCCAAAAACTTGTATGGTGCAGCGGTGAAGGCATGTCTATTGTCTCAACCCTCCTGGGTTCGAATCCTAGCTTTGCACATTTTTAGATATTTTGTTTTCCAACTTTTCCATCATCGTTTTGATCTGAAATAGCTCAATAAACACATTAGTAGCATTGTTGTATGGTTATTATCATCAAAACACCATATATATGGTTCTTTGAGCACCTACAAGATATGAATTCATGTCCGGTCTTCCACTGCCGAGCCAATTATGATCCGAACCAATACTTCCCCTTCCTGAAGCCAACCACCGAGCCATCGCATACAGGACTATGCTTCACCAAACCAAACACTATAGCATCTCTAATTCCCAACTTTGCATCAATTTCACCGCTACGCTCCGTTCTTTGAACCTTGTGCACTCTGTGCACAATGATACGACTCTTAACAACTTGAGTCAATCCGTCGAAGCCCAGTTTCACAGTTCCTAATTCTAAGTTGCTTCGATGAGCATTTTCAACCATACATGCAAACACTATAAATGCACCAAATAACATTCAAACATGCAAATATATAACAATTCAAGGAAAATCATCCTACAATATATCTCTACCTTAGCCTAACACACATCAAGGCAACCATACATCAAATTAACTTGATTAGAACACTTTAAAACATTTTAAATTCGTTTTTACTTCATATTTCACTGTAAAACGGTCCAAAACATGATTTTGACTTTAAAATTGAGTTTAAAACATGTCAATACTTATACGTACATGTATAATAAGGTGAGAGATGATAAATTACTCACCAAAACCTCCAAAATCCAAGTTTTGCATGCAAATCGAGGAAAATCCAAAAATCAACAGCCAAGCCCCAAGTATTCTTCCTTAAAAATGTTGATTTGAAGATCTCTTACGAATCTCCTTGCTAATATACCCTTAATCTATGATTTAGACTTGATTTGGAGAAGAAAAGAGAAGGTTTTGGGTGGAGAATGGGAGCTTAGATCTATTTGGGAGATGGTAGAAATGATTTGGGGATGTTTGTTTCATCCAATATAGAGATAAAACCAAAAATGGTTTAATGGACATATTCAAAACTCACTAATTACCCATTAAGCTGCTTCAAAAACTGCCAATCTTCAAATAACCATTTCTCCTAGCCAAAAAGTCCAAATCGCTACAACGACCACTCTACGGAAAGGGAAATCATCATATCTTTCCAATGAAAGTTGTCTTGGATGCTAATTCTGTCTATCAAAAGATATAGCCATTGCAATTTTTCAGAGGTAAAATCGTTTGAAAAAATTATGAAGATAGGAAATATCACTAGTAGGCATTTCCCAAAGTTATAAAGTCATACAACCTTATATGAATTTAAAAAATAATATTTTACGATCCTCCAATATGTAAAACATAGTTCGTTACAAGCACTTGCAAAACATCTGGGCTGCCAATGGAGATTATAAAGCCAAGTCTAGGAGGTAGTTAGAGGATTACAAAAATGTTAGTCTAAATACATGAAAAGATTAGACAAGCTCTAGGCAATGGCGGAGAAAATGAAGCCCAGCCTTGCCGAGTTGAAGAGGATAGTGAGGGAATGGAAGGCTAAGAGGACCTCCCTCCGGGAATGACTCGAGGCTATGACCGCTGAGAAGGCTCGAATCTCATAAAGTTGAGAAGCTATAGGCGGAATGCGATGAAATGAATAGCCAGCTTGACCAGGTGGAGGAGCTCCAAGAAGAAATTTATTTCAGGATGTTTATTGAAAAGAGCTTGGCTTGGATTGATGACTATTAGTAAGTTATGGTAATCATCCATAAACGATTAATTAAGGAAGCCATGACTGCCAGCGAACAAAGAGGACTATCCTTTAGCCTTGAAGTTGTTGATGCTCACTTCATAGTGGAGAAGAGGGATGCCATCCAACTTGGTTATGTTAAACTAGCCAAGAACAAGAAGGCCCAAAAAGGAGAGAAAAGAAAAAGGAAGATGGTTCGACTTCAAGAATGACAACACAAGGTCAAACTTTGAAACAAGTCACCTATGTCCTCATGCATGATGTCCTCTAACCATTTTTCACATTTCTTAAGATGCATCAATCAGTACCAGCCACTGGACATGCCCCCTCCTTTAGATGATGCTTAGGCACATGGAAATGCACCAACTTCTCCTAAAGGAGGAAGGATTCTTCTTTATTGTTAGCGGGCCACTGCTCAATATGTTTGAGCCTATTTGGGTAAAACATAATTGACATCCTTCCCCATTTCCATGCAGGTGACACACTTGTGACAAGTCCTTCTAGAGTTATGATCTCTTCGAAAGCTCTATTGTTAGGGAGCATGCTACCAAGCTCTTCAGACCCCCTAGCCGAGGAGGGTGAAGGCGAGATGATTGTTGCCCTTAGGGATGATGATGATGTTGAGATTTTGGGTGCCCGTGAGTCCGCTGAGGATTTTAATAGGGAGGAAGTCCTTTAGCAAAATTTCATGGAAAAATTTCCTGAAGAGGTCACAAGATTCTAGTTGGAAGTGACGGAGGATTTACAACTGATTAAGAAAAAATTAGCAGAACTTAATGAGGCGACTGTTGCCAAGCTTAAGGAGAAAACACATGGAGAAGAGCGAGGGAAGTCAAAGCCTTATGGCAAGACTCGCGTCTCCAAAACTAAGTCTAAGTGATGTCGGTAGTTGTATACCTCCTTTTATGCTTATAACAGTATACTCCATGCCTTTTGCTTGTAATAAACATTTTCTATCCATGCTCGCCTAATTTTGATATTTTGGTGAAGGTGAGTATGTAATATTTTTTGGTACTTGTGGAATTGCACTGTAAATGTTTGGATGTCTAATAATATTAGCTGCATGTTTATTACTTCCATGACTTGCTTTTCCTTACTGCGCTTTCATTATTCTATTTGTTTATTGTCGTATACATATTCCATGCATACTTTAAGCAAGTTTGCCCTAGTTTCTATTTTTTGATAGTGTTTATAGGCAATTCTAGTATTGACTACTTGCACTGAGTTGTACAACCGATGGTCACATTTTACTATGGGAGAGGTCTGTTATCCGTTGCTAACGGAAATCTAGAGCCGAATGTCAGGGGTGAACCAACTAAGTGGTAGTCATGCTCTGACCACTGCTATATCGGGTTCTCCATAGCCATCCCAATAGCTAGTAGCCGGTCATCATTGGTGGACACAAGGTTAGGGTCACTTTGGTATGCCATTTCCGACAATGGTTTGAGCTAATCATCAATGGGGGACACCCGTTTAGGGTCACTCTGGTCCACCATTGATGGAAGAAGTTTGAGTCGATCGTTAATGGTGGACACCCAGTTAGGGTTACTCTGGTCCACCATTGCCAACATGAAGTTTGAGTCGATCGTCAATGGTGGACACCCTATTAGGGTTACTCTGGTCTGCCATTGTCGGTAAGAAGTTTGAGTCGATCGTTAATGGTAGACTATTGGTTAGGGTCACTCTGGTCCGCTATTGTTGGCAAGAAGTTTAAGCGGAGAAGCTCTTATCGCAGAGACGTTGTTTGCCCTCCAAGTAGAGAGCTCAGCTCGTCGAGCATTTGCGGTGTTCTCTTAATGCTAACGTTAATCCAAAGTGTTCAGGTTGTAGTATAAAGTTATATTTCATACTCATTGCCTGTTATGACAAGATTTTAAGGAAATCACATTTTATTAGAATTCATTTCATAACCGTTTCATTACATTATGACAATATAATTAGTAAAACTGTAAAAAAAAAAGAATAGCGATGGAGATTCTGTGCGTTTCCGGATTCTCTAAATATAGCTCCATCCACCGTGGTAAGGATTAAAGCTCCATTACCCAAGTTTTGTAGATAACATAGGGTCCTTCCTAGGTTTGGTCAAGTGCCCCCGGTCTAGGAAATTTTCGCTTTAGCACCAGTTCCTCTTCCTTGAGTAGGCGATGTTTGACCTTACAATTGTATTGATTGGTTATCCTTCATTTATGCACCTCAACCTTCAAGGCATCTTCTTCACATCTTTCATCAATTAAATCCAATGACATTTTCAGTAGCTCTTTATTCTCACTCGGTTAATAATGAATCCTTCGGTGTGATTGTACTGCAATTTCCACCGGTAACATCGTCTCTGACCCGTAAGCCAATGAGAAAGAAGTATGCCTCATTGTCGTCTTGAAAGAACTGTGATACCCATAGTGCCAGGGGAAGCTCATCCACCTATGCTCCTTTCGCATTTTTTAGCCACTTCTTTATGAGGGTGTTTAGAACCTTGTTGACTGCTTCCACCTATCCATGAGCCTATGGGTACGCTACCATGGAGAAACTTTTCTTTATCCCATGTTGTCAGCAGAAATTAGCAAACTCCTCGCTATCAAACTACGATCCATTATCTAAGATGATTTGAAGAGGGACTCCATACTTGCATATCACATTCCTAATAAAAATATTATGACCTTGGATGTTGACACCTTAGTAAGTGGTTCGGCTTCGACCCACTTAGTAAAGTAGTCAACCGCCACAATATCATACTTAGCTCCACACTTAGTCGTAGGAAGTTTGTCGATTAAGTCTATTCCCCAGACCTTGAAAGGCCAAGGGCTAACTATGTAAGTCAGCTTGGTTAGGGCAATCTAGGGATCTTCACGAATCTTAGCATTTATTGCACCTTTTTGCGTATTCTGTCGCATCATGATGTAATGTCGGCTAGAAATACCCATACAGCAACACCTTTTTGGTTAGAGTTTTCCCCTAGTGTGATCTCCATAGCTCCCTTGATATATGTACCAACACCTCCTCGGCTTCTTTCCTAGTTACGCACCTCGGTAGTGGGTTTGAAATCCTCTTCGATGCAACAGACCATCCTGAATGATAAAGCGAGGCACCTTCCGCAAGACTTTCTTGGTTTCATTCCTATTACTTGGTAATATCCCATCACTCAAATATCTTATAAATGGCGTCATCTAGTTTTCTTCATCATTGATAATTGCAATTCCATTATCCACCTCGAAGCTGGGGCTGATTAGGGTCATAACAGGTACCGATCCTAACATAGACCCAACTCCCAAACTTGACAACTTTTCTAGCTCATCAACATCTTGATTCTTCTCTCGTGGAATGTGTTTAATCACGTAGTGCTCCATTTCATTAAGTGAAACCTTCACATCACTTAAGTAAAATATTAAGCGCTTCCCTTAGCTTGGAATTCGCTGAGCACCTATGTAACAACCCACGAAATTCTAATCAAAAATTTAATAAAAAAATTGAATTAAGTATAACAAGGGTAAAAATAGAATTTTCAAAAATGTCCAAATTTGGCTACAAAACTTGCAACATTGCATTCGTAGTGATTTTTTGGACAATTTTCATATATAAAGTTTTGTAATCGGAGCTCGTATGAAAAAGTTATTAAAGTTTAAAGATTCAAAATCGAAAATAATTATTATATAAATATATGGTAATAAATTTTAAATTAAGAATCATCAATCGATCAACACCATGGTTGGGACCGGTTCACCCTTAATGGTTGATCGCCCAAGACTAAGCGATTGACCAATCGACTTTGATCAACTAGGATTTGCCTAGGACGAACGGCCTGGCTTTTATAAAATTTAATCTAACAATCCATGTAGATTCTTACCCCAATAAATACAACATTAATCCCACCTAACAAACCTTAATATAATAATGGACGTACCAAAACTTTGTCTCTCCTAAAAATCAACTCATTGCTTCTCCCCACATCAAATTGTTCTTCAAAAATAAGGATCGAAAAAAATTAAAAATCAAGGATTACATAGAAGAGAAAGATAATCTCAAGGGCAAACGGAAAGGAGAGAGAGAACGAAGCGAAGCAGAGGCAATTCAAGGCAGATTAAGAGGGTAATAGCTTATTTGTGGTGAGTAGGTTCGTTATTAACATGTTGATTTATATGTAATTGAATTTATCTATACCTATTTGATCTAGAATTTGTCCAATTTAATCTGGAATACAGTTTATCTAGAAATTGCAACTAATTGGGAATTTGATTCAAAATATAAATTAAATAAACATGATCACTATTAAATGATTAAAGTAAATTGAAGATATCAGTTGAACGCTCTTTTTTTTGCACCTCAAATATTGAATCTAGAATTTAAAAGTGTGTATAACTATACCCAGTTTATGTTAAGTTTACCTGAATTAATTTGAAATACAAATATACCAAAATAATTATGAAAATTGTTGGATTTTTATATTTAACAAAATAGGGTTTAATTAGGAAACTGCATAGAAGAAGAACGATAAGTAAATAACAAAGGAAAAGAGTATTTACGTAAACTAAATCGATTGTTCGATAGGCTTAGGTAGCCGGTCGACAGCGAGCAGACGACCGCTAAAGCAACCGATGGTCGACCGGTCATTAAATTTTAGGTGCGAGTTAAACCTTGGCCTAAGGCCCAAGTTTATATATTTATATAATATATTATATATATGTTAGCATATTATTTGGGGAAATTATTTTTCTAATTCTCGACTTTTGGATGTTACGGGACTAGTGAGGTAGTGTACGCGGGCAATTTGGCCTAGTCACTATTCGTCCGACAAAGGCGATTGAATTATCAGAAGCACTCATAGGAGGTCCCTCGGTGGATGAACAACGCTGTTGGTGGATTCCTTGAGAAGTATTTGGCCCGGCACCAATGAAAGGGTCCTCGGTGCATAGTATAGTTAGGATCTAAAACCGTTTGTGGATACCCGACGCAGTGCAATAAGTGGCATGATGTTACCATTGAGCTTGGACACAGATGTAACAGCCCTAAGATTTCTTCAGTGCTAGTCGGCCTTACGGGCTCCTCTCAATGTGTAAGTATGATACATGTAGTCATAGTTTGGAAAATGTAGTCCCAAGGGCGATAATGTATGCGATGTTTATGTTAGGGGTAGTCCTAGAGGTTATTAGTCTGATCCGTAGCTGATTTGAGGTTCGATTAGTTGTTCGACCCTAAGTGTAAACCTTCATAAGATGTTGAGCCTAGGTATATTTAGAGCTATATCCCTTAGGATAATATGACCAATGCTAGTAAATAGTACACAACAAAAGTAGGACACCCAAGGTCATATATATTATAAATGAAGTCAATTTCATATGATTACCATATATTAATGATAATTCATTTACCGGACTTTTGTCTGATCCACTTCTTTCTTTTTCTCCTACCACTAAAGGACAGGGCAGTAGATGATTGGCCCAGACTAGTACGTGGAAGACTGGGCTTGGCATTGGCACTACTTATTACTCTTTATCACCCTTCATGTAACTATTTATCATATTTAGTACTTTCACACTATATGTTGTTACTTTGTAAAATTCTTGAATTATGTAATATGTATATTTTGGGACTATGTTTTCTAGGATAATTTCTAAGATAAAAAATTTCTATATTTATATTTTACTGCCAGCCGTTGTGAGATCTGAAAGTGTAGAATGTCTTAGATTTTATCCTTTATAACCTTAGTATATGTAATTCTTTAAAACCTGATCGCTCGTACTTTTTGGCATGACACGAGTCCGAAATTCACCCTAGACTTTGGGTCGATGTGTTCGGAGGTGCAGGTTGTCAAATTTGGTATCAGAGCATAGGTTTTAGATTCCGTAGGAGCTAGGCACATATCAAGAGAATGTACTTGAATTATTTTGAAAAAGATTTTCCAAAAAAAATTTCAAAAAGTTTTCGAAATGGATTTTCAAATATTCTACATATATGTATAGAGAAAAAGTTTTTCGAAGATTTTATATAAATATAATATGAAAAACGCTATTACTTATTCTTGCCAATACTATCTATGGGGAAAGTTGCTAATAAATCCTAAATCAAAAATAGGTAGAATGAGCAATCTTGCTGGTTGTGGCTCAGGTGATGCAACTGAGGCTCTGGGCAAGAATATCTCGATACAGTTCTACTAGTATCTGCAAGCGAGAGGACAAGCTAAGCTTCACCCTAATAGGGGACCCATAGAGCAGGCACCAAGTGCAGTTCCTGCCCACTCACCTGCCACTAATTTCTCCAAGAAGTTGAAGGACTTCGTGAGTTTAAGAGGAAAGCCATATATGGGGACCGAGTAATACATGGACGCTAAAGCATGGATTCAGACTTGTGAGAGATTTTCGGATTGATGGGCCTGGGAAATGACATCAACAGACAGTTTTCCACCTGGCATTTGTAAGGAGAGGCTTTGAATTGGTGGGACATGGTAGTTGCAGAGACCAATGAGGAAGAATAATGTAGGGAGAGTTTAAGAGGCACTCTGAGATGAAATTTCTTTCCATGGCAGAGCAGGGAGTAAAATTGGAGAAGTTTATACATTTAAAGTAAGAAGAGATGGCAATGAAGGAATATGTAAATCATTTCAATGAGTTGGCTAGGTTGGTATGAATCTTATAAATACCCCTTACAAGAAGGCTTTGAAGTTGCAAAGGGGCTGAATCAACCTCTTCAAGGTTTGGACCTTAGTCATATTCCCTTGGGGGAAACTTACAAGGGTTTGGTGGAGATGGCTTTGCTAAATATTGTTTCCATGGAAGGGTGAAGTATGAGCCTAAGAAGTCAAGAGGAAAGACACCCATGTAGAATCGGTGCAAAGAAAGAATGAGGGCCAAATGGAAGATTAAGAAGCAGGAGGTCAAGTGCAGAAGATGCAGCAAGAACATGCATTTTGCAAAGGAGTGCAAGACAAACATCTCAAAAGATCAAAGTTTTAACTGCAATCAATTAAGGCATATGAGGAGGGATTGTCCGACACCACTAAAGACTCCACCCAAGTGGTTTCAGCTTACCCACTGGATGATGTTTCCAGCTCGAGTGCGCATCCAGTGGTGGATAAAGGGAAGAAGTTGTGATTGAAGGTGTGCTAATTTTATTTGAATTACATGTCTGTACCTTATTTGACACTAGGGCATCACACTCTTTTATTTCGAGTAGACTTGTAAATAAGTTGCACTTACACACTAGCATAGTTACAGACCCAGTAGTTGTATCAAACCCTATTGGTGGATTGGCTTATTTATCTATGATTTTTAAGGGTTTGAAATTGTTCGTTTTGGGGGTCGAGTTCGATTATAATGCTTTTGTCTTAGGATTTTCTGGGTTTGGTTTAATTTTAGGGATTGATTGGATGATTATATATAGGGCAGTCTTAGATTGTGATTGGAAGGTCATTCGTTTAGGTACTTATAGTGGATGCAGTCTAGAGGTTTATTATGATCCCAAAGGTTCGGTTATGTTGAGTTACCTATATTTTTTAGACCAATCGCACGATGAGTTAGCTTCAGTGCCAGTAGTTCGAGACTATCAAGATGTCTTTTTCGAAGTTACCGGTCTTCCACCACAGAGAGAGATCGAGTTTTGGATTTATCTCAAGGAGAACGCCAAACATGTTGCCTTACCTTTTAGGCACATGGCTCCTAAAGATAGACGCACGCTCAATAAGCAAGTGAATGAATTGATGGAGAAGGGTTTCATTAGGGGGAGTATTTCAAAGTGAGGAGCACCAGTTTTCTTTACCACCAAGGCAGATGGTTCTCTGAGGCTTTGCATCGATTATCGTGAGCTGAATAAACTAATGAAGAAGAAATGTTACCCATTGCTCCCACATAGACAATCTCTTTGATCAGTTAGTTGGAGCAAAGGTGTTCACTCATCTTGACTTGGCAATCAGGTTCCATCAGTTGCAATTAGCCGAGGACAGTATTCAGAAGATCGCTTTTCATACGCTCGATGGACTTTATAAGTGGTTAGTCATGCTCTTTGGACTAATCAATTCACCCGCCTATTTTGTTGATCTGATGAGTCGAGTTTTTATAGGGTTGCTTAATAAGTTTATGGTGGTATTTGTTGACAACATATTATTCTATTCGAAAAGCGAGGAGGAGCCCCAGTTGCATATAAAAGAAGAGCTCAATTCTCTCCGTGGGCATAAGTTGAAGGCGAAGTTCTCCAAATGTCACTTTTGGTGCAAGGAGGTTCTCTTTTTAAGACATGTTATCTCTAAGCAAGGGCTAGCGGTAGATCCTAGTAAATTTGCTACAATACAGGATTGGCATGTGCCAAAGAATGTCATGTAAGTGAGAAGTTTCCTTGGTTTAGCAGGCTACTATAGAAAGTTAATTAAGGACTTTGCTAAAATTTCTACTCCTTTGACCCGCCTTGCCAAGATGAATTTTCTTTTCTCGTAGGGCTCAAAGTGTGAGGTTGCTTTTATCATGATGAAGGAGTCATTGACTAGAATACTTGTTCTAGTATCGCCCGATGGTTCGAGGACATTCATAGTTTATACCAACTCTTGCAGTATAGGATTGGGAAAAGTTTTTATGCAGGAAGGAAGAGTGATGAGTTACGCTAGTCGACAATTGAAAGTCCATGAGAGAACCTATCTTACCCATAATCTTGAGTTAGCAACCATTGTTTTTGCCCTTAAGTCATGGAGGCATTATTTATTAGGAGAGAAATTTGAGCTGTATACAGATCATAAGCCTCTAAAGTATTTGTTCTTCTAGAAGGATTTGAATTCAAGGCAACAGAGATGGATGGAGTTCTTGACACCGTATGAATTTGATTTCCTATACTCTAAGCAAGGGAAATGTTGCAGCCGATGCCTTGAGTAGGAAGCATGAGATATTGAGTCCTATATTCTTATAGTGGAAGCACTTGGAGTTTATATCTACGTTCGATTTTTGACCATCGGTAGAAATCACTCTGGGATTGTTAGCATCTTTGGATGTGCAGCCTACACTCATGGACTGCATTGGGTCAATTCAAAAGCAAGATACAAAGTTATTGTATATTTTTGAGAATCTCGGTAGAGGAGAGTAGTCGATTCATTTGAGGCGCTACATCGTTGACTCAGAGGGGTGGTTACAGAGAGATGGTAGACTATGTGTTTCTCTCGTTATGGATTTGATTGACATGGTACTAGCTGAGTCTCATCTTTCTAAGATGACCATTAAACCTAGTAGAGACAAAATGTATCATGATATGAAAAGAGTCTTTTATTGGTTAGGTATTGAGAAGCATGTGGTGGAGTATGTACCTAAGTGTATGACTTGCCAAAGCGTAAAGGCAAACCAAAAGATACCAGGAGGATTGTTGCAACAATTAGATATTCCGCAGTGGAAGTGGGAGAGTGTCTCTATGGATTTCATTGATGGACTGCCCAAGAGTAGGAGAGGAAATGAGAGTATTTGGGTCATAGTCGACCAACTAACCAAATGGGCTCATTTTGTTCTAGTTAGGAGTAGGAGGACTACTGTGTTTTTAGTGACTATATACGTAAGGGACATAGTTAGGCTACGTGGAGTTCATTCTAACGTTGTCAGCGATCGAGATCCGCTTTTCACTAGCGAGTTTTGGAGGACTCTTTTGGAGGCTTTAGGCACTGACTTGAGCTTTAGTACTACTTATCACTCGTAGACGGATGGACATATAGAGAGAGTGAATGGTGACTTGGAAGATTTACTTTGAATGTGTATCTTTAATCTCAGAGGCTCTTCAAAGGATCACTTTCAACTAGTGGAGTTCACTTATAATAACAAATATCAAGCAAGTATTGGGATGGCACTGTTTGAGGCGTTATACGGGAGGCTATATAGATCACCTTCTTATTGGTGGGACACTACATTAGGATCATTCTTGGACAAAATATGGTGAGGGAGACATCAAAGATGTTATATTGATCCGTGAAAGGATGAAAACCGCACAAGATAGGCAGAAGTCATATGATGACAAGAGATACACAAAGTTGGAGTTCGTAGTGGACGACATGGTTTTTGTGAAGGTCTCACTGCTTAGGCATGTCACAAGGTTTTTGGTAGCTCGAGAAAATCAGCACCAAGATTTTTAGGGCCTTTTCCGATCACAGGTAAAGTAGGGAAGTTAGCTTACAGGGTAAAGCTTCCTGAAAACTTAGCGAGGTACATGACGTTTTCCATGTGCCACACTTGCAGAAGTTTCTACACGATTTAGCAGATGTAGTCCAGTCAAGTCAGCTAGACGAAGTGGAAGTAGAGAAGAAGCCACTTATTCACTGTGCACCTACCGTATCCTTGAGCATGGTAAAAAGCGACTCTACAATAAAGTTATTGAGCTTGTTAAGATTTAGTAGGGAAACGATCCAGTGGAGAGTACATGGGAGCCTGAAGAAAAGATCCAAGCTACCCATCTAGAAATCTTTTCTAGTAGGTTTCCATTTTAGTTAATATGTGTACAACTGTTTAGGCGCTTAGGTTTAGTTTAGTATACCCCACAGATAAGAATGTTTGGACATTAGGAATGGATGCGAACGTGTCATTAGGACATATTTTGGATGATGGTTGCTAATGGATGTATTTATTAATCTTTGAACACATATACAAATATATATATTTTAGTAAATAAGCACTCACACCATCACTTATTTTATTGCATCAAGTTATATGCGTATGGTTGTGGTATATGGATTGGATGGTTGCGCATACATGTAGAATTGCCGGATTATTTACATAGGATATTGCATGCATTTTGGATACATGGCATAAACATTTTCATATCAGGAGGTCGACTAGATCAGGAGACCGCCCAATTTTCGCATTAGTATAGCTGCATATGCATTCCATGCCTATGTTACATATTGCATTAGAAAATCTGAACTAAGTACAATTGTTGCAATGGATGATGCTTGAGTATATAATTGTAAGTATTAATTTAGGTACATACGAGTTGCATTTTTCCGTTCTTGAAGATTTCGAGGACGAAATCCTTCAAAGGGGTGAGAATGTAGCACCCCATGAAATTCTAACTAAAAATTTAATAAAAGAAATCAAAATAATTATAACAAGGATTAAAATGGAATCCTTACAAATGTCTGAATTTGCTATGAAACTTGCGATGTTGCATTTGTAATGATTTTTTGGACAATTTTAATAAATAAAGTTTTGTAATCGAAGCTCATATGAAAAAGTTGTTAAAGTTTAAAGATTCAAAACCGAAAATAATTCATATATAACTATATTGTAATACATCAACCGGTCAACAACACGATTGGGACCGCCTAGCGGTTGATCGCACAAAACAAAGCGGTCAACCGTAATCGGCTAGGCTTTGCCTAGGCCAAACAGCCCGAATTTTATAAAATTTAATCTAATGGTTTAGGTTAATCTTTACCCCTATAATACAACGTTAATCTCACCTAACAAACGCTAATCTAATTTAGACGTACCAAAACTTTGTATCTCCCATGTAACGACCCATGTTTTACGTATCGAAGGATCGTAAAATATTTTATTTTATTCATATGAGGTCGTATGACTCTAAGATTTTTGAAAGTGACTGTTAAGGACATTTTCCACATCAATGATTTTTTTCGAATTTCTATGTGACACCTTTTGACCCTGAAAATCTTGTTTGGACTATAACATTTGATAAGAGTCAAATTAGGGTCTCAAACCACTTTCATTGCTTTAGGATGATGGTTTCTCATTCCGTAGAGTGCTTTAGGATGATGGTTTCTCAGTCTAGTTTTATGTTTTGCTTATTGTTGGTCAGTTTTAGTGGGTAATTAACTAAGCCCGTGCTTAGGCCCACCAACCTGCTTTGAAATTTGTGCTAAGAGGAGGCTGAAGGAACTAACCTAAGTCATTTCCTTCTTCCCCAAAACAGATCCAAACCTCCATTAGCCCTAATTTCATCAAAAATGACATCTTTTTCTTACTAATCTTAGCCAAATCATTGATTAGAGAGGGGATTAACATATAGAAGCTAGAGATTATCATTTTTATTGATTAGGGTCCTTCTTCCTTACTACACACTTCAGATTAAGGAAGAAATTGAGGTATTTTAGGTATTTGGTTAGTGGTTCTTGACCTCTCACTCATTTGTACTTGTTTATATAGTTAAAATGGTTGTTTTTAACATGATTTTAATCTAAAAATGGTTTTCTAACATGATTTTAATCTAAAAATGGTTTTGGACCATTAATTAGAGATTTTGGAATGGCTTTAAAATTGGTTTTGTAATCTATTTACTTATATTCACATGCTAGTGTAACTCCCATTATTTATACATGCATATGCTAATGTAAAACTTAGATTTAGAGTAAAACTAGTTTGATTGTCACATTCTCATGTATTTGTTGTATGAATAGATGTATATGCATGCTATTTCATGATTGTATCTTGTGCTTTGATGTTGATTGCTAGTGTTGTGATTACATAAGAAGTTAGGTTGGAGAATTGAGCATTACGGAGGCAAAGATGGTTGGAATTAGATGAAACTTAGAGGGCAGGCTCTGGAGTGCAGGAAGAGCTCGGGGTCCAAATTGCGAGCTCCAATTCTTTAAGTTCACATGTCGACAACGACATGAGAGGTCGGTACCGACATGTGAGGGTGAGTCCATGATGGTGGCGACATTAGGGAGGGCAATGGTATTGCTAGTGGAGGTTGCCTATGGTGTTGGATAGGAGATTGGTTAAGTGTTTGAGGCTATGACTAGGATTCGATGTTGGGTGCTTTGAAGACATGACGACTTGATTTGGAGCAGAGAGGTCAAAGTCAAAGCATATAAACAAGGATCACTAGAAGCAATGAATAGGATGGGAAGAGAATTAGCACTAGTTGGTCAAGTACAAAGGTCGGTACCGAGTATAGAGGTCAGTACCAAACTATCCTACTTCGAACTATGGGGATGGAACTTATGGGAGTTGGTTCAGGGGTTCGAGAGGTCGTGCTGTAGATGTTGGCTCGTTCGCATGATGATTGGTGGCGATGTAATAACATGATGAAAGTTATAGTCTTCGGATGGTAAATCGACACTAAATGGAGTTAAGTTCTGAAGAAGACGGGTCGATGTAGAAAGGAGTCATAGAATGTGGAATGTAGAATGTTTCCTTGAAGGTGATGGCTCGATGTTGGAAGGAATCGTCGAGTAGGGGAATTTAGAATGGTTCCTCTAGGATAATGGAAGCTATTTGGAGCAAAGGAAAGGGCTTAGATATGCATACTGAGGGATCCCTAATACTCAAAGTGTTTTCTATTGTACTCAAAGCAGGGGTATCGTGAGGACACTCATGGGTATGTTGAAAGTTACCCTGGATTTGTTGAATGGATCCGTGTACCCTTGATAGGTTGAATGGGTCTAGTATCAGCTATAGGCTAAAGAGAGTACACTGAAAATGGGGATTTCCATTAGTCCCTAGTAGTAGAAAGGTCATACGAGTTATCATATATCCAGAGTACATCGAGTAATGGTGAGGATTATTTGATGGATGCTATGGTTGCTTTGATTTCTTTCCTTATAGTATATCAGTCTAGGGTTGTTATTGGATATAGGGATACTCGGACACCCATTATCATACATAGTTGTATTGCACCTTTATGACACTTTGAGTAGAATATTATGTTATCATGTGTTAACTCTTTGGTTGCAGGGACATGTCAAGTATGATTCATATACCTTTTTTCCTTACTATATCGACTTATATTTTATTTTGAGATTCATTTACCGCTCATGCCAGACTGTTGTCTGACTCGAGGTTTTATGCTTTGCTTCTTATTATCTTGGGTGCTCTTAAATGAGTAGACTAGATAGCCGGTCTAGGTGCGACGCAGTAGCTATGCAGAGGACGAGCTGGAGGGGGCTATCTCGTATTATATATATATATATATATTTCTATGTTTATCCCATTGTGCAACACTATGGAACTTTAGCAGTGCTTGCTTATTATTATTTGTATGAGACAATTAAATGAGTTTACTTCTGTTGTATAAACTCTATTTCATGATGTATAACTTTGTGTATTTGTACTCTGATATTTGGATCACTTAGTTATTATTGTCTCTTCTATTTTATATCTGTGATATTATATTTTATTCCATGCGATGTGAGATGTATTACAGGTTTTGTGATGTTTTGTTTTGTTTTATTTTAAACCTAATGATTGCTCTACATCGATCGGCACGACAATAGCGCACTATCTTGTGTATACTGGGTACCGGCGGTGTAGGGTGGTTGTCACATTTAGTATCAGAGCTTTGGTTGCGTTGTTTAACCTAAAGGATACTATGATTCAATAGAGATAAGGAAGGAGTTCTCACCCTAGAATGAATTGAGAGAGCGTATATATACAAGAGTGCGTACTTTTTATATATTTTGATTTTCAAAACTATATAGTAACATATATAGTATAAGTCGCATGCACACACGAGTACCATTGATACGGTTTTCTTTTTTGAGAGATCAATTATTCTTTTTACAGATCAAGAATGAGCCGACAAACAAGAAACACAGTTAGGAACTCTGTCTCTGGAGTTGAGCAAGGAGTTGGTTCGGGGGCTGCAAATTCCGATTTGCAACCTATGTTCAATGCGATGATAACAAACATGCTTCAAAATGCCCAAGCTGCCGCTCCGACTGTTGTTGTTGGTGGTGGAGCTCAAGTACAAGCGCCGAGGGCTGACATCACCAAGCTATGCAAAGATTACTCTACTTTGGGAGGCAAGTCATTTCCTGGAATGGAGTCTGCCATCGAAGTGCAGGATTGGTTGGACACCTGCGAGTGTATCTTTAATGATATGGAGATTAATGATGCTATGAAGAGGAAGTTGGCCTCTAGACATCTTTAAGAGTGGGCCACAAACTGGTGGAATGCCATCACTATTGCTACACCTGAGGTTCAGTTCACTTGGGACCAACTCAAGGCCAGGTTTAAGGAGAAGTTCGTTTCGGCTGCTCAGAAGTCGATGCTATTCAGGAGATTCGCTGATTTAAAGCAAGGCAATATGTCTGTTTCTAAATACATTACTGAGTTTGATGCTTTGTCAAAGTATAGGATGTTTTTTATTGACACTCCATTGAGGAAGAATAAGAAGTTTATTATGGGTTTGGATGACTATTTAACGGAGAAGCTAGTGAGTCATATCGATGAGCCATTTGAGAGACTTGTCAAGAAAGCTCTTCATCAGGAGAGTTTATACCCCAAGTCAAAATCGGTATTGTCATTATGGAAGAGCGAAAAAGCACGACAAAGAAGTGAAGGCAAGAAGAGGAAGTGGTTTGGAAAGAGGAAGCAATCTCAGGGGAAGAATGAAGGGAATTATGCTCGGAAGAAGGTTAAATGGGATCCTGTTCGCTATGGTTGTGGAGACAAGGGCCAGTTGATTAAAGACTACAAAATCAATGAGAATAAGAAGTGTTACAACTGTAGCAAGCGCAACCATATACTGCAGAATTGTCTGAAACCAGTGCAGCAAATACAGATTGTGAAGGCATATGCTTAATACGTTGTTCCAACTTCGTTGAGTGCTCCTTCTTTGAAGGAGAAGGGGAAGGATGTTGTCATTCAAGGTATGCTTTCCCTTTATGATGTTCCCATATGTGTTTTATTTAACACTGGGCTTCACGTTCCTTTATATCTAGTGACCTAGTAGATAGACTAAGATTGAAACCCAAAATAGTTGACCGATCATTGATTGTGACGAATCTTATTGGAGGCTCCACTAGCCTGTGTATGGTTTGTCGTAGTTTGGTCTTATCGAGTCATGGATGCTTTTATTCGTGATTGTTTTCTTCTGAATTTCGTTGGGTTCAAGATTATCTTGGGAATGGACTGGCTAAGGAAATATGTAGTAGTAGTGGATTATGGGGCTGTGGAAGGGCGGACAGTAGTGATTGGCTGTCTGCCAAAGGATGGGGTTATGATTAGCTTTCTATATTCGCTTGAAATTCCACAGGATGAGTTGTCATATGTGCCCGTCGTTAGGGAGTATCCGGACGTATTTGAGGAAGTGACTGGATTACCATCGCATAGAGAAATCAAGTTTCATATAGACTTGACAAATGATGCCAGACCTATAGTTATGCTATTGAGATGTATGGCACCTAGAGAGCAGAAGGAGTTGGAGGTGCAAGTAAATGACCAGTTGAAAAAATGGTTCATTCATAGGAGTATATCCAAGTGGGGTGCACCCATAGTATTCAACACTAAGGCGAATGGCTCTTTAAGGTTGTGTGTGGATTATCGTAAGATGAATAAGGTGATGAAGAAGAACAAGTATCCACTCCTACATATTGATAACTTGTTCGGCCAGCTCCATGGTGCAAAGGTGCTCTCCCAATTGGATTGGCTACGAGATTTCACCAGTTGAGGGTAGCAAAAGAGAGTGTGTCGATCACTGTATTTCGTATGCCGTCTAGTTTCTATGAGTGGTTGGTTATACCGTTCGGGCTAATCAATGCTTCGGGCATAATTTGTTGATCTCATAAACGGTGTCTTCAGGGATTAGCTCAACAAGTTCATACTTGTGTTCTTGGATGACATTCTGATCTATTCCAGGATAGAGGAGAAACACAAGGCAAACTTGAGGATTGTTCATGAAGTGTTGCAGAAGCACAAGTTAAAACCAAAGTTTTTAAAATGTCACTTTTGGAGAAGGGAAGTGAGATTCTTGGGATATGTCATCTCCGAGTAGGGCATCGTAGTAGATCCAATGTAGCAGCGGTTCAGGATTGAAGCCAACCCAAGAATGCTACTGACGTGAGGAGTTTCTTAGGCCTAGCGGGGTACTACAGATGCTTTATCAAGGACTTTTCAAAGGTAGATGCCCAGTTAACCAATTTGACAAAGAAAAATCAGACTTTTATGTGGGACATAAGATGTGAGCAGGCGTTTGTGAGTCTGAAGGAGAAGTTGATGAGCGCACCTGTACTGACCATTCTGAGCGGGAATGAGGAGCTGACAGTATACGCAGATGCCTGTGGTACTTGATTAGGTGCAGTATTGATGTAGAAGGGAAATGTTTTTGCCTATACCAGTTGATAGCCGAAGCCTCACGAGTGGAAGTATCCAACCCATTATTTGGAGTTGGCGACGATAGTGTTTGCTTTGATGATTTAGAGGCATTACTTACTAAGGGAAAGGTTCGAGCTGTTCATGGACCATAAATTCTTAAAGTAGCTTTTCTCCCAAAAGGATCTCAAACTTCGACAGTAGCGATAGTTGGAATTCTTAGCCTCCTACGACTTTAGCATTTCCTATATGCTCGGTTAGGGAATTGCGGTAGCCGCGCAATGAGTAGAAGGCATGACAGTTTGGGGGCAATGTTCCTGGAGTGGAAATAATTAGAGTATATTGCTGGTTATGACATCAGACCTCATTGCGAGTTAGAGCCAGAGATGTTGGCAATCTTGACAATCAAACCTACTTTGATTGAGCGGATCTTTAAGTCAGAAGCGAGATGCTAGATTAGCAAAGATCATGGAAAAAATGGAAGGAGTAGAGTCTGAGGAAATGAAGCAATACAGGCTCGACTGAGAAGGTTGGCTCCGTAAGGATGAGAGATTGTTTGTTCCCGATGTTGACGAATAGTGAGATGAGGTGTTTAGAGAGTGCCACCATTCGAGATTGACTATACATCCCAGCAATAATAAGATGTACTGTGATATGAGGCGGACCAACTATTGGGAAGGGATGAAGAAAGACACTGGGACATTCATCTCGAAGTGTATGAACTACAATTTGGTGAAGGCTGAGCAAAAGAAACAGAGTGGCCTATTGCAACCGCTTGAAGTTTCCGAGTGGAAGTGGGAGTAGATATCGATGGATTTCATTGATGGACTGCCAAGGACTCGAGTAGGGTACGACAGCATCTGGGCCATAGTCAACCGATTGACCAAGAGCGTCAGATTTATGCCCATCATGTCAAGCAGAACAGCAGCCAAACTGGCCGAGTTGTATGTGAAATGGATTATATGATTTCATGGTGTGCCGAAGAGCATTATGAGCGATCGAGACCTGTTGTTCACTGGTGGGTTTTGAAAGAGCTTACAGGAGGCGTTAAGTACCGAGCTGCATCTTAGTATGGCTTATCATCCATAAACGGATGGACAGACCGAGAGAGTGAATTGTATACTAGAGGATCTCTTGCGAGCTTACATTCTCGATTTTAGAGGCTCATGGGATGATAACTTGCATTTGGTAGAGTTCGCATACAATAATAAGTATCAATCTAGTATCGGTATGGTACCATTTGAAGCATTGTATGGTCGATCGTGTAATGCTCCTTCATGCTGGTGGGTAGCGGACGAGAAACTGATACTTCGACCAGATATGATTAGAGAAACCTCAGAAAAGATAGAGATCATTCGACAATGGTTGAAAACTGCATAAGATAAGCCGAAGAGTTACGCTGATAGAAGGCGTAGTGATTTAGAATTTTCTATCGAAGATATGGTATTCGTGAAAATTTCTCCTTTGAAAAAGGTCATTCAATTTAGTAGCGGGGGGAAGTTGGCACCAAGATTCATAGGTTCTTTTCCGATAGCAGTGAGGATTGGGAACCTAGCATATAGGGTCAGCTTACCTCCAAAAATGGCAGATGTGGGCAACGTCTTCCTTGTTTCTCATCTATGGAAATTTGTGCACGACTTAGGCGTGACGATTGCACCGGATCATCTTGATGATATCAAGATTGAACCAGAAGCTTCAAGGCCTAGTAAGCCGGTTCATATTGTCGGACACGATACGAAACAGCATAGAAGGAAGACGGTGGAGTTAGTGAAGGTTTAATGGGGTGAAAGTGAAGGTGATTGCACATGGGAAACCAAGGAGAGTATGAGGGCCACACATTTGGAGCTCTTCACATGGTAAGGCCCAATTTTTATCGTATTTACTTTCACTTTCGATATCATATAGGGTAGTTTAGTATCCCGCATGCTAGGATAGTTTTACCTATATTATTTATTGCATGGTTGCATGATTGACAAGTTTGATGATATACATGATTGTTAGGCATGTAGGGCAACTATGATTGATTTTTTGTGTTTCTTTGGGGATTTCGGGGGCGAAATTCCCTAAAGGGAGAGAGTGTAACAACCCGTGTTTTATGTATTGAAGGATCGTAAAATATTTTTATTTTATTCATATGACGTTGTATCACTCTAAGATTTTGGAAAGTGACTCTTAGGGACATTTTCCACATATATGATTTTTGAATTTCTATGTGACCATTTTGACCTTGAAAATCTTGTTTGACTATGACTTTTGATAGGAGTCTAATTAGGTCTCAAACCACCTCCATTGCTTTAGGATGATGGTTTTACATTCCGTAGAGTGACCATAATAGAACAACGGATTTGCTGCTTAAAAGTTATTACAGTTTTAAATTTTAGTTGTTGATGGCCTGTTTTAGTGAGTAGTCAACTAAGTCTGCGCTTAGGCTCACTAACCCACTTCAAAATTTGTGCTAATACGAGTTGTAGGAATTGACCTAAGTCATTTATTTTATCCCAAAAATAGGTCCAAACCCCCATTAGTCATAATTTCATCAAAAATCACATATTTTCCTTACTAATCATAGCCAAAACATTGATTAGAGAGGGGATTAGCATATAAAAGCTAGAGATTATCATTTTTTTTGATTTGAGTCCTTTTTCCTTGCTGTTCACTTCAGATCTAAGGAAGAAATTTGGGCATTTTAGGTATCTGATGAGTGGTTCTTGACCTCTCACTCATCTATACTTGTTTATATAGTTAAAATGGTTGTATTTAACATGATTTTGAGGTAAAAGGGGTTTTCTAACTTAAACCACTTATTCATACATGTTTATGACCAGTAATTGGAGAATTTGAAATGGCTTTAAAATCTATTTACTCATATTCACACGCTAGTGTGACTCCCATCATTTATACATGCATATACTAATGTAAAACTTAGATTTAAAGTGAAACTCGTTTGGTTGTCACATTCTCATGTGTTAGCTGTATGAATGGATGTATATGCATGATATTCCATGATTGTATGTTGTGATTTGATGTTGTTTGCTAGTGTTGTGATTGCATAGGAAGTTAGGTTAGAGAATTGAGCATAACGGAGGCAAAGATGGTCGGAATTGGATGAAACTTGAAGAGCAGACTCTGGAACATAGGAAGAACTCGGGGTCCAATTCGCGAGCTCTAATTCTTTAAGTACACACGTCAGCACCGACATGAGAGGTTGGTACCGACATGTGAGGGTGAGTCCATGATGGTGACGAATTTGGGGAAGGCAATGGTACTGCTAGTGGAGGCTGCCTATGGTGTCATATTGGAGATTGGCTAAGTGCATGCTTGAGGCTATGAAGACTTGTTTCTAGGATTCAAAGAAGGGTGCTTTGAAGACATGATAACTTGATTTGGAGCAAAGAGGTCGAGGTCAAAGCATATGGGCAAGGAGCACTAGAGGCATGGAATGGGATGGGAAGACTTGGCCACTAGTTGGCCAAGCATAGAGGTCAATACCTAGTTCAGAGGTCAATACCGAGCTTTCCTACTTAGTCCTATAGGGATGGAACTTCTAAGGGTTGGTACAGGGGTTCAAGTGGTCGTGCTGTAGATGTTGGCTCATTTGCATGAAGGCCGATGGCAATGTAACATCATGATGAAAGTTAGAGTCTTCGGATGGTAACTCGACGTTGAATGGTGTTAGGTTCTGAAGAAGACTAGACGATGTAGAAAGAAGTCATAGAATGGGAATGTAGAATGGTTCCTCGAAGGTGTCGATTCGATGTTGGAAGGAGTCGTCGAGTGGGGGAACGTACAATGGTTCCTCCAGGATAATGAAAGCTGGTTGTAGCAAACGAAAAGGCTCGGATATGCATACTAAGGGATTGTTGATGCTCGGAGTGTTTTTTGTTGTACTCAAAGCAGGGATATCGTTAGGACGCTCATGGGTATGTTGAAAGTTACCCCAGATTGGTTGAATGGATTCGTGTACCCTGGACTAGTTGAATGGGCCTAGTATCAACTTTAGGAAAAAGAGAGAACACTGAAAACCAGGATTTTCGTTAGTCCCTGGCAGTAGAAAGGTCATACGAGTTATCATATATTCAGAGTACATTGAGTGATAGTGAGGATTGTTTGATGGATGCTATAGTTGCTTTGATTTCTTTCCCCGCAGACTATCACTCGAGGGTTGTCATTGTAGATAGGTATTAGAGATAGGGATACCCGGACACCCGTCATCATACTTAGTTGTATTGCACCTTTATGACACTTAGAGAGTAGCATATTATGTTATTATGTGCTAACTCTTTGGCTGTAGGGATAGATCGGGTAGGATTCGTATACTTGTGTTCCTTACTATATCTACCTGTATAATATTTTGAGATTCATTTATCGCTCACACTAGACTGTAGTCTAACTTGAGGTTTGGTGCTTTGTTTCTTATTATCCCAGGTGCTCATAAATGAGTAAACTGGATAGCAGGTCTATATGTGATGCAGTAGATGTGCAGAGGACGAGCTTGAGGGAGCTATCTCTTTTTATATATGAATTTATATGCTCCGTCCATTGTGCAACATTGGGGGAGCCTTGGCAATGCTTACTTATTATTTGTATGAGATAGTTAAATGAGTTTACTTTTGTTGTATAACCCTATTTCATGGTGTATAACTTTATGTATATGTACGCTGTTATCTGGATCACTTAGTTATTATTCTCTCTTTTATTTAATATCTATGATATTATATTTTATTCCATGCACTCTGAGATATGCTATAGGTTTTGTGATGTTTTGTTTTATTTTAAACCCTGATGATTGCTCTACATCGACCGGCATGATAGAAGCGCACTATCTTATGTATATTGCGTGTCGTTGGTGTAGGGTGGTCGTCATATTTGGTATCATAGCTTAGGTTGTGTTGTTTAACCTAGAGGATACCATGATTCAATAGAGATAGGAAAGGAGTTCTTACCTTAGACTGAATCGAGAGAATATATATAAGAGAGTGTGTACTTGTTTTATATTTTTGTTTTCAAAACTATATAGTAGCATATATAGTATATAAGTCGCATGCACACATGAGTACCATTGACATGGTTTTCTTTTTTAAAGACCGATCATTCTTGTTTTAGATCAAGAATGAGCTGGCGGACAAGAAAAACTTTTAGGAACTTCATCTTTGGAGTTGAGCAAGGAGAGGGTTTGGGGTTTGCAAATCCCGACTTGCAATCTACGTTAGCGATGATGGCAAACTTACTTCAAAATGCCCAGGAGGCCACTCCGAATGTTGCTATTGGTGGTGGTGCTCAAGTGTAAGTGCCGAGGGCTGGCTTTGCCAAGCTATGCAAAGATTACTCTACTTTGGGAGGCAAGTCATTTCTTGGAACGGAGTCTGCCATCGAAGTGCAGGATTGGTTGGACAGCTGCGAGCGTATCTTTAGTGATATGGAGATTGATGATGCCATGATGAGGAAGCTAGCCTCTAGACAGCTTTAAGGGCGGGCCATGAACTGGTGAAATTCCATCACTATTGCTACACCCAAGGATCGGTTCACTTGCGACCAGTTCATGGTCAGGTTTGAGGAGAAGTTCGTTCTGCTTGCTCAGAAATCGGTGTTATTAAGGAGATTCGCTGACCTAAAGCTGGGAGATATGTTTGTTTCTGAATACATTGCTAAGTTCAACACTTTGTCATAGTATGGGATGTCCTTTACTGATACTCCATTGAGGAAGAAAGAGAAGTTTATTATGGGCTCAGACGACTATTTAGGGGAGAAGATAGTGAGTCATATCGATGAACCATTTGAGAGACTGATTGAGAAAGCTTTTCGCCAGGAGAGTTTATACCTCAAATCTAAATTAGTTGTTGTCGTTAAGAAAGAGCCGAAACCGCAACAAAGCGGTGGAGGCAAGAAGAAGAAGTAGTTTGGAAAGAGGAAGCAATGTCAGGGGAAGAATGAGGGGAAGGATGCTCAGAAGAAGGTTAAATGGGATCCTATTGGCTGTGGTTGTGGAGATAAGGGTCATTTGATCAAAGTCTGCAAAATCAATGGGAAGAAGAAGTGTTACAACTGCGGCAAGCCCAGGCATATACTAAAGAATTGTCCGAAACCTGTGCAGTAGAAATGGGTTGTGAAGGCATACGCTTTAGACGCTGTTCCCACTTCGTCGAGTGCTCCCTTGGCGAATTAGAAGGGAAAGGGCATTATTATTCAAGGTATGATTCCCCTTAATGATGTTTCCATAATGTTTTATTCGATACTAGGTCTTCATATTACTTTATATCTAGTGACCTAGTAGATAGACTTCGATTGAAACCCAAAATATTTGACCGACCGTTGATTGTGACGAACCCTGTTGGAGTCTCCACTAGCCTGTGTACCGTTTGTCGTAGTTTGACAATTGAGGCTATGGAATTGTGGACGATAGCAATTGTTTGTTTGCCAGAGAATGGGGTTATGGTCAACTTTCAATATTCGCTTCGGATTCCATAGGATGGGTTGTCATATGTGCCTATCGTTAGGGAGTATCCGGACATATTTGAGGAACTGACCGGATTACCACCGCATAAAGAGATTGAGTTTCGTACTTGATAAAGGATGACATATGTAACGACCCTAGATTTTTATTTAATTTAAGTTAATAATTAAATAAATTTTTGGATAAAAATAGTAGAATAAATCGATAAAATGGAGCGAGTTTCCCCGGATTCAAGTATATTCTGAATGAATCATTTCGAATTGTTAAATGTGTAGTTTACTTTAAAAATAAAATACAAAGGACTAAAACAAAATTATGTTTTCATTAACTCTTAAACAAATATATATATAAGCATGAACAAGTCAAAGCATCATAAATGCCAGCACCAATTACATCTCAGCCGAATTGAGAAAAGGTAGACAAAGAAATAAACAAAGTACATATGTATATACTTATATAAAACAAAAGAAAATAGCATATGTATTGTGCAGCCGAAATAAAAAAAAAGTGTACAAAGTATAAGCAAAAGCTTGCAAAAGAAACACAAAGTACATGGCAATTAATGCCATCATCCTCTCAGCCACCAAAGTGAACGAATCAGCCACCAAGCAAAAGAAAGAAGAAAAAAATCTCTGAAATGAATTGTACCAAACAGGAAAAAATAATATAACATTACCCTGTACAAACATATTAACCTGTCAACTTCTTTATATTTATCAACCTACTTCATTTCCTATATACCAATCATCTCCATCAAATTCGTTCATTCATAGTTATGTTAAACTGAAGTAAACAAACTACAACTTGAAAACAATAATCCAAACTAGAGTATTAGGGATCAAAGGAAGATCCAGCTTCCAGTTCAACATTGAAGAGGCTCTGTGCATTCTTTTTTGAAAGATGACAGGTGAGCAACTCTTCCTTTCAAAGCCTACTCTGTTCTTCTTCTTAATCACTGTGAGTAACTACACCTCTTTAAACTTAAGTATTAAGATTGTTGATTATTCTATCTGGAATGAATATGAGTATGATTTCCTGTGGATATATGTTGGTATTTGAATGAATGCATACCTGTACCATTTGATACCATGTTCCTGTTTATCTTTAGTCCCAGGTTTGCAAATAACTTTTGATGTCTTAATCTGTTGACTATTATAACCTGCAATATAAACGGAAGTTGTTTGTTTGAATATAAGTTAAGTTTTAAAAATTCATCCCAGTCAAAATAATTTGTTGATTGTTCTGTAAACCAAAAGAACTGAGCAAAACTTTAAATGGGTCGAAATACAAGTTTCTTAATTCACGAATTCAAGTATGTAAGTCGAATCCTTATACTAAAACGTGATTTTTAAATCAAGAACCAAAATTTTTAGATGGGGGTTTAAAGAGCAGTATGGGTTTGTTCGAATTTTGAAATTTTGGCATTCTCTGGCGACCCACTGTCTCGTGATGGTTGAGGCTTAGGCTAGTGATGGAGGGACGAACGGTGGTTGCGGGAAAATTAGTGTGATGGTGGGTAGTTGATCGTGGAGGTGGCGGCGAGCAGTTTTCAGTTCGTAACCCTAGTTTGGTCGAGGCCGAGTATTTTGGTTCGTTTGCTTCCTACAGTTGATCGAGTGTTATGAGATTTTGGGGAATGATAGTTGGGTAGTAGATGAAGTCGAGGCCGGAGTGGAAGAACGTCAGGTGGTCGAATTTATGCAAGCGTGGCGATGACAGGTTTTGGGGTGGTGACGCTCTTGTGTTTCCAGGCTTCGAATTTGTACTCGATTTTGATTTCGAGTCAGGGGATGAGTGATTTGATGTTCGAGTTTGTGTATGGGGATGTTAGACGATGAGGGAAGATCATCGATGATTATCGGAATCGATCAAAGTCACCGTGCATGTGCACGGTGAACATTCTGGTGATGTTCTGTTGTTTTGAGCAGCAGTTTACACTCGCATTTTACTCGAGTAAATGGGAGTTTGGCTCAAAGTAGAGGGGGTTGTGCCTCGAAGCAGTTTTCAGTTTTCTCGGGTCAGTTATTGTTTCAGGTTTCTTTTGTAAAACCTGGCAGTAATTTGAAGTTTGAACAAATTAAATGAAAGTTAAAATTCTGAAAGTAGATTTAAACAAGGTTTAAATCCAGTTGAAGTATGAATTCAAATTTAAATCTTTGAATTCAAATCTGAAATGAAATAAAAGTTCTAAATTATTTAAAAGTAGTTTTCAGGCTTTAAATACCTGACAGTTTCAGATTTTTCAATTTAATTTAAAATTTTGAAAACCAGAACTTAAACAGTGGTTTAAATTCAAAGTTAGTGTTTAGATGCAAATAAACTTTTGAATCTTAAGGTTTTAAAATGCGAATTTGGATTTTTAAATTCAAGGTTTTAAAAGCAAGTTGAATCAAAGTTGTAAATCAAATGTTTAAATTAATGTATATCAAATGATTTATAATTAATGGAAGGTTAAATCATTTGTTTAACTCGAATTTGCAAATTAAAATATTGATGTATTTTGAAAGCTTAATTTTTAAATAAAAATTAAGTAGATTAGTTTTAAAAGCTTTTTCTTATATAAGTAATAAATGTTTTTACATTTCTTTTAAAACTTTATAAAGTAATATTTAAATTTGGTTAATGTTAAATGGTAAATCATTTTAAATCTTAAATTCAAAAAGAGATAATGAAGGTAATAAAATGATTTAAATTAATAAGGTAATTAAAGAATGATTTATTTAAAGTATTAATAAATAAAGTTTAGATTAATTTAAAATTTGAAATGATCAATGATGAATTGATCTAAGATAATTTCTTAAGAAAGTAATTTAAGAAATGTTATTAGTTAATGAAGAAAATTAACTAGAAATTATTAAGTAATTAAATTTATGTGATTAAATTTGATTTGAATTAATAAGACTTATTAATTAAGATAATCAATTGTAAATTGTTAATTGCTTAATGAAAGCAATTAAGGGGTTAATTAATTAAGTTATAGATTAAGGTTAATTAATTTATATGATTTATAAATTAAGGTAATTAATTTGAGGATAATTAATAAATGATTAAAGGTTAATTAATAAAAAAAATGGTTTATAATTAATTAATGGTTAATTAACCAAGATTTGTAGTTTATTCATAAGTAATTAATCTGGTATAAATTAATTATAATCAAATATTAATTGATTCACTTATGGATGTTTGGATTCTATTGATTTGATTGTTGATATCCCTGATTATGATGCTTTGTGATACACCCTGATTATGTTGTGATCGGTAATTTCTTTATCTGTGATATTTATACATCTGTGATCTGTATGGGAAAGATAAGCGTTATAGTTTATATCGCTTATAAACTATATTTTCGTGTTTTAATCTGGTTTGATTGAAATGATGTTGCACTGTTGTGTAAACCCCTGGACTACACTTTTACACACACAAATATGGATTTCACGAGGAAATCAGTTAAGTCATAGATCATTTAGATTTGATATTTTTGAAATTGAAATTTTAATTTCAATTGATTTTGAAATTGGAAATTTGGGTTTAAAGTGAAAAACTTTTGAAATGGAATTTCAAAGATAAAATTTATTTTGAACAACTTAATCGAGTTTTGGAAATTTAAATAATTTGATTTAAATTTGAATTCAAGTTTGGAATTGAATCCTATGATTTGAAACTAGGGATTGAAAATGTTATAAATGTGTTTATCTGAATTTAAACCATTTAAAAAAATGTAATTTTGAGAATTTGAACTTAACCAAAGGATTTCAACTCGTATGGATGAATCAGATTTTCCGAAATAAAAACTGTTGTTTTAAAAGAATAAAAGCTTTCAGATAAGAAATGAAATTCCAGTTTAATTAAAGGAATTTCAATATTGAATTGAAAATGGTTTTCCAAGTTATGAATGAATTGTTTTGAAAAACTATGAATTGAATCTGTTTATTTTTAATAGATTTAAAATAATGATTGGTTTAAATCATTTGAAATGGGATTGTTTTGAAAGCTATAAGTTAAATCTTAAAGATTTAACGAGTTAATCAAATTGAAATGGAAATTAATTTGGAAAATCTGTGAATGAATCTTTTGTTTAAAAGATTAAAGTGTGGAAACTGTTTAAACCGTAAAGGTTGAATCTTTTTGTTTAAAGATTTAAAAATGGTACTTTGTCTTAAATCAGTTGAAAAGAAAGTTGGGTTTAAGTTGTGACTTAATTGAAATCCCATATCCATATGATTTTAAATTGCGCTCACTATTCGGGTTAGCCGGGAAAGGACCTTTGGGTCGTATAACCCATTCCGAATATGTGATACGTCGATATGGATAGCATTTGAAGACCGGTGTTGAAGACCGGATATTTTTGAAAACGGAAGGATTACCGTCGAGTTACTCTGCATCGGCTGATCCCCGATATAGAGGTTTATCACCCTTAGTGACGGGAAGTCCGGACGTGATTGGAAATTATCCGGATTTGCAAGGGCTTCATGAGAAGTGCCTTCGGTTCTGTTCGATCCCGGAACAGACTTGTATGGATTGTGTGTCTGACGTTACACTTTGAGATATAAAGCCGATTTCTTTCAAATACATTTCTGTTTGGTGGCGGAGAATTTATTCTCTTAGCTTAACACCCTTCTCTGAGACGTACGAGCTCAGAGGTTATGTAGTTGAAATTTATCAGCGATATACTCTCAATTTGGTAATGTGGCATGCTGAGTGTTGCTGTGTGATGATCAGTGTTTGATCATTTGTGATATGATCATTTGTTTGATCATTTATCTTTGTGATCATAGGTTGATCATCTGTTGACCCAAAGCGTGGCTTTTTGAAAAAGCGTAGCTTTGTGGACGAGACTTCGTCAGGGCCTCACTACCCGGAAATGGTCGAAACAGGAATGTTGCGGCAAGGTTATGAGGGTCGCGCCCTTTAGGGTATGTCATTTCCTTCTGGAAAGGGGTGGTATCATGGTATGGAGCCCAGATACTTACTCATGTGGATACACTTATTTATTATGTGTGATGTTGGTTATCGAGCGCTCGGATAAAGGTCCCAAAGGACCGGGAGGTGGCATATTCGTGAGTTACCTGTTACAGGGATAACCCGGCCTTGTTTGGCAGAGAGCAGTTTGTCTCTCGGGACGTCCCGCCAGAGGCGATCCCATGCGGCGGAAGGAAGTTCCTTAGCCTGACCATTTGTTGGAAATCCATTTCTCCAATACGAACCTTGTACGGTTTTAGTTGTAGAACCTGCCATCTAATATGGTAGCTATAGTAGGCATAGTATAATGGTACCTATGCTGGCTAAGATTAATATTATACTTTCGAAATGTTTTTCTACACTATGCACTAATAATAATAATCCAATGTTTTGCGTAGTAAGCATCTTTGACTATCATAAGGAGAAATCTCCTCCAATTCTGCGTTTGCATTGTGTGTGTGGCGGGAGGCCTTATGGTAGTTTCATTTTCTAAAAGCATTGTGGATTTCAATGTTTAAATCCTTTTGTGTTTGTTTAAAGATAAACTGTTTTTGTTGCTCACACCAGTCCCATGACTGATCCGGAGTTTATTGTTCCCTTCCTAAACTCTGGGTGCTCATAATTTTCCACACGAGCAGTCTAGAGTTGGGTTTCTTTTCAGATATTCAGGTTTAGTAGATTATCTGGAGCTAGTTCATTCATCGGAATTGCTTATCTTGGAGTTGTGGATTCATTCTTGTCTGAAGATCATTTTGGAGTTATCACTTCTATTGATATTGTTCCGCTGCTGTTGTTATCTTTTTTTTTCCGCTACTATTTCTTGTATCATATCTCTGATGTATATTGATATTCATTGTATCACTCTGTTGTATCAGATATTGTATATCAATGTATTATTCTTTTCTTCCGCTGTGTTATTTACTTAATTGTGTTATAGCTCCGGCGAATCGGATTTGAACGGTCGAATCTGCGGCATTCTAGTACAATGTGAAGTACGGATGTTGATTTTCGAGCGGGCAAAACCCGAGTCGTCACAACATACCTATAATCATGCTATTGAGGCATATGACACCTAGAGAGCAGAAGGAGATGGAGATGCAAGTAAATGACCTGTTAAAAAGAGGGTTTATTCATAGGAGTATATCCAAGTGGGGTGCACTCGTAGTATTTTCCACTAAGGTGGATGGCTCTCTAAGATTGTGTATGGATTATCGTAAGATAAATAAGGTGAAGAAGAAGAACAAGTATCCACTCCCATGTATTGATGACTTGTTCGACCAGCTCTACAATGCAAAGGTGTTTTCCCGATTGGATTTGGCTACGGAATTTCACCAGTTGATGGTAGCCAAGGAGAGTGTGCTGATCACTTCGTTTCATACACCGTCTTGTTTCTATAAGTGGTTGATTTTACCATTCGGGATAAACAATGCTCCGGCATACTTTGTTGATCTTGTAAACTGCGTCTTCAGGGATTAGCTCAACAAGTTCGTACATGTGTTCGTGGATGACATTCATATCTATTCCAGGACAGAGGAGGAACACAAGGCGCACTTGAGGATTGTACTCGAAGTGTTGGAGAAGCACAAGTTGAGTGAAAATTTTTCAAATTTTCACTTCTGGAGAAGGGAAGTGAGATTCTTGGGACATGTCATCTCCGAGCAGGGCACCGAAGTAGATCCTGCTAAGGTGGCAGCGGTTCAAGGTTAGAGCCAACCCAAGAATGCTACTGACGTGAGGAGTTTCTTAGGACTAATGGGATATTATAGACGCTTTATCCAGGTCTTCTCAAAAGTAGCCGTGCCGTTAACCAAGCTAACAAAGAAAAATCAGACTTTTACTTGGGATGTGAGATGTGAGCAGGCATTTGTGAGTCTGAAGGAGTGGTTAACGAGCGCACCTGTACTGACCATTTCGAACAGGAATGAGGAGCTGACAGTATACATGGATGCTAGTAGTACTAGATCAGGTGTGGTATTAATGTTGAATGGAAAATTTGTCGCCATGCTAGTCAACAGCTGAAGCCAAGAGAGGAAGTATCCAACCCATGATTTGGAACTGGAGGCAATAGTGGTTGCTTTGAAGATTTGGAGGCATTACTTACTAGGGGAAAGGTTCGAGCTGTTTACGGACCACAAATCCTTAAAGTACCTTTTCCCCTAGAAGGATCTCAACCTTCGACAGCAGCGACGGTTGGAATCTTAGCCTCCTATGACTTTGGAATTTCCTATACGCCTAATAAGGGAAACGCGGTCGATGATACATTGAGTAGAAGGCATGCCAGTTTGGGGGTGATGTTCCTAAAGTGGAAATAATTAGAGTATATTGTTGGTTATGACTTCAAACCTCATTGTGAGTTAGTGCCAGAGATGTTGGCAAGCTTGACAATCAAACCTACTTTGAATAAGCAGAAAGGTACCAGTCAGAAGCGAGATGCTAGAATGGCAGGGACCATAGAGAAAATAGAAGAAGGAGTAGAGTCTGAGGATATGAAGCAATATGGGCTCAACCGATAAGGTTGGCTACATAAGGATGGGAGATTCTTTGTTCCTGATGTTGACCAATTGCGAGATGGGGTGCTCAAAGAGTGCCACCATTCGAGATTGACTATACATCCCAGTGGTAATAAGATGTACCATGATATGAGGCAGACCTACTATTGGGAAGGGATGAAGAAGGACGTTGGGACATTCATCTTGGAGTGTATGAACTGCCTGATGATGAAAGCAGATCAAAAGAAATCGAGTAGCCCGTTGCATCCGCTTGAAGTTCCCGAGTGGAAGTGGGAGCATATATCGATGGAGTTCATTGATGGACTGCCAAGGACTCGAGCAGTGTACGATGGCATCTGGGTCATGGTCGATCGATTGACCAAGAGCGCCAGATTTATACCCATCAAGTCAAGTAGAACGGCAACCAAACTGGCCGAGTTGTATGTGAAATGGATTGTACTATTTCATGGTGTGTTGAAGAGCATTATGAGTGATCGAGACTAGTTGTTCACTAGTGGGATTTAGAAAGCTTACAGAAGGTGTTAGGTATCTAGTTGCATCTTAGTACGGCTTATCATCCATAAATGGATGGGCAGACTGAGAGAATGAATCGTATACTAGAAGATCTCTTATGAGCTTGCATTCACAATTTCGAAGGCTCGTGAGATGATCACTTGCATTTAGTAGAGTTCACATACAATAAAGCTATCAGTTTAGTATTGGTATGGCACCATGTGAAAGATTGTATGGCCGACCATGTAATGCCCGTTCATGCTGGTGGGAAACGGATGAGAAACTGGTATTTGGGCCAGATATGATTAGAGAAACCTCAGAAAAGATAGAGATCATTCGATAACGGATGAAAGCTACACAAGATATTTGGGAAAGAACCTTCTTCCCTTATCTTCTAGCTATTATGTTGGCAAAGTCTCGCCAATTGCGCTACATGGTCTTTCAATTGACGGATCTCATTCTCCTTGGGGTCCATTTGGGGCAAGCCATCTTTGCATGGTGAGGTGACATCATCATCATCATCAGGTGCAGTTCGTGCTTGCTTTTACAGCAGTAATGGATTGATGTTTGCAGGCTTCGATTTGATTTAGGGATTGATTTTAATTTTACCTTTGGGATTGGAGTTTCCATAGGAGAGTTGGAGATCTTCATCAACGTATGGACTTAGTTTACTTTTCCATTGTGTTTGTTGTTTTTAAGCATTTGTAAGGGCAGGTATTTATAAATGTCCAGGCTGAGCTTAGAATAGACTTTGATATATGTATTTAAAAGTTTTTCCGCTGTAAAGATTATAGAAATAATATATGTTATTCCATTCGTGTGAGATTATGTTTAATCTTCTTTTTCCTTTTACCCTTAACAATCTGCCATTTCATTCATTTTGGGTTGGACATGTTTGATTTATTATCAACCTAAACTATATGGAAGTGCGGATCGTTATAGTTGGTATCAGAGCTTAGGTTGAGTGAACATCTGCGCCTAGTAGGGGTAAAGTCTCATCAAAGATAGGGTTAGTAACACCTAGGATGAGTAACTCATTTGAGATAGGGTAAGTGACACCCTAGAATGAGTTTGAGCGTATTATATATGAGCACGTATTTGTTAATGTTATATAAAAATGATTTTTATTTTGAAAAATTGGTAAATGAACTAATTTTACCTAGGATTATATTTTGAATATAAAGGAATATCTTTCAAATGATATAGTTATTTATGTAGTGTTTGGTTGTTAAGGGAATGATAATATTCAGTTATTATCATTCATTGATTGGTTGTTTGATTTAAAAGTTTAAATACGAACACCTCGTGAATTTAGTTTCTCAATTTGACTATGTGGTGTTCAATAAATAAAATTAGTTTAAGGTTTAAAAAAAATTATCCAACATAAATAATTTTATGAATGTTTTATAAAAATAAGTGATTTTATAAATTGGATTTATAAAACGTGTTTTATTAAGAGATTTTTGAGAATTTAAATCTCAGTATTTTTGAAAAGAATATGACGATTAACTAGTTCGAGTGGCTCGAAAGTAACTAAAAATGGACAGGAGATTTGTTCGGATGGTAAACACTTCTTTTAAGTATTCCCCATCTTGTTAAGGGAATATATGACACTATTGGTAGTACCCTGTCCCTTGGTATCATTTTTGAGTTACTCGATCTATATAATTTTCTAAAGTTAAAAATAAAATGTGAATCATTAATTGATAGATTAATTAGTGATTGTAAATTTTTATCAAGGTGTTTGCAGTTAATATGGTTAAAGAGAGTATATTATAATATAAGGAGTTTATTATAATTCTAGAAATAAAAGATAATTTATCTTTTAAATTGAAATGATTTCTTTTGGAAAGAAGATATAAAAAATTGGTGAACAAAAATTTTAAAGTGATTATATATAAATAAGCATCTTTATAAAAATGTTTGAATAAAAGATAAAAAATTTATGAAGTGTTTTCAGAAATAAATTTGAAAAGGAATTTGATATAACTAAGTATATATGATGTACGTAAATCATTTCGTCTCATGGTTCTGATCTAAGATTCGAGTACGGAACTTTGAGGTGTTTACACCAGTCCGAATAAGGATTTATCACTAGATTCTTGACGGCGAACATTGATGAAGGTTTGTGGTTAGATACTTGCGTTTTCTATCATATTTGAGAGCTATGTTAGGAAAACAAAAGTTTCTGATCAAGAAGCCTGATCAGAGTTCGCACTAGAGGATCGAGGGATCAATACTAGTCGGAAGTAAAGTTGTGGATTCAAATAGGAGATCGAATGAGATATTGCATATTGGTGATCTGGGTATATCATATGGAATTGAGTTTAAAGATAATATCTTCGGTAAACTCTTCTGGGTTCGGGGTTGTGTTTAAAATTTGGGGACGAAATTCTTTTAAGAGGGGAAGAATGTAACTACTCATAATTTTATCACTTTGAATAGGAATATTTAATTAATTTTAAATATTCAATTGATTGTTTAAATGATAAATAATCCATTTTGATTTTTATATAATGATAACAAGTGATTTATAATGATTTTATAAATATATAAACTTTTTTTATAAAGATGTATAAACTTCATCGCATTTTGATAGTTCGACGTCGTATTTTTATAAATGGATTTAAATATTATTTAATATGGTTTTATAGCTTAAATAATCTTATGTTAATTATTTAAAGATGATAAGATATTTATTTCCTAGTTTTGTTTACATAAATAAATAGTTTGATTTAAAACTAAAAATGTAACTAAAGATCGTTTTTCGGATTTTCGACTTTTTATCAAACGAAAGTTGTTGCACACATTGGTACATATATACATTTAACAAATAGGAATGTATTTAGCACTATTAGATTAATTTAACTAAAGTATCATTAGTAATATAAATTAAGGAAAAGGACAAAAAGAGTTCACTTTTGAAATAGCAAACTTACCATCACATACACATGTAAAGACGCGGCACATGGAGGGAGATTGAGCTAGGGACATTGGTGAGGTGAAGTGCATAAGAGATATTTTGTAAAATTTGCCTACAAATAGCAAGGCATACTCTCTTCATTTCTACACATCTCATTCCATCTTCTTCTTCTTCTTCTTTCTTAAGCTTCTTTTTCTCCTCTTCAATGTCTTCTGTAACGACCCACCATTTAAACAAAGATATTTGCTTAAATGATAGATAGTTATTTAGGATAATAATAGAATCAATCACAGACACAGAAATAGATACAACTCAGAATCTCGCAGCAGAAATAAAATAAGTACACAAATAAGTCCTGAATCTCCATAAGAGTTTACATTTATTCTCACACTAAACAACTGGATATGAAATAACTAGGAATGAAATAAGTCCAAACTGACATAACCAAACAAACTAAACTAATGGAATAGCATAAATAGAATGGAGTCTCCAGCAATGCCTTTGTCTCCACAACAAGCTCTCCAAACTGAAAATACGCAGGCTGATCCGAGCATAATGAAAAACACAACACTCGAGTCGGAACTAACATCCTCATGTAAATAAAAAAATGCATAGTAACTTAGGAGATGTTACGGGTTTTTCCATCTCCTAAGGATCCGTTAAACTATTTATATATAATAGTATACGCTATAATAGATAATGTCTATCAGTAAAATAAATATCAAAATAGTGTTAAAGCTTTACATTGATCCACCATAACACATTTTATAGCATGTAGTCTATGCATGTCCTATATCACAACCAGTAACATCGGTAGCTAGTGAGTCCCCTATAGGTAGAATACTAAACCAAAGTCGTAATGGGCTCGTATAAGAATAAGTATGACAAGGCACGTGAGGCAATGCCCAAGGTAGGATTCTACCAGTTTACCCTTTTGGCTGGTCGTAAGCCATCCGTGGCCGACCGCAACCATCAATCCAAACAGAAGGGTGCACCCATCGAGTTCAAAATCACGATAGTAATATGAGGGATCAACGTTACTAGAGGTAGCTAACCTCAATGGCTAGACATAGGCTCCCATTTTAGTTATTTTAATTATGACACAAGTGTCAAGGCTATCCATCATCGTTCTCTTACTTCATTCCAGTAAACGTTCGTCAATTCAACCACCACATTCTGGATATCATCCACCGCATGCACGGTTATCAAAGTGGTTTCGGGATTGACAGAGAGTATGTCAATATCTGGCGCCGGTCTCTTTATCAACCCAACATTTGTTTTACACACCGCTTGGTCATTATGGTTTAAACAATTTATATTTAAATGGATTGGGATTTTAATTTCCAAGTTCTTATAACCCAATAATACCATTTTCCCAAATTCCATTTCAAAACATTTCGATTTCAAACCTATTTTCCTTTTGGAAACATTCGATCATAAAGTTCATTTAAATCCAATAAACTGAATCACTTAAGTCAAAATTAATTTCAAGTTCAATTATGAATTCCATTTAAAATTTAACCACCAATTCGTTTACAATAAATTTCAAATTTGAATCCAACTAATTTAAATCATCCTTTGATTTATTTTAAATGTTTATTTCCAAATAGAGTTAACTTTACAGAAATCTCGTTATTAAGAAAACAAGTTGTTAAATTTAGGTTTAAATCTAAATCAAAATTTTAACTTGATTCTTAACTTTAACATTTTCATATTCAAAATATCCAAATTATAAATTGAATCAATTTCATGGATTTAAATCCAAAACCAAGTTTTCTTTAAATAAGTCATTTCAAAACATTTGTTCATAAATTATCGTATATTTCGTAAAATCACATATTTCACAATAAATCAATTTAATTAATGAAATCAATTTTTAAAACATATTTTATAATCCAAACCATTTATATGTTAATTTCCAAAACGATCTTAGTTAAAAAAAATTATTATTTGACCAAACGGTGTTTTAAATTTAAATTTTCTACCTAAGCTAAGTGGAATAATTACAATTTAAATATGGGTATATATCATTTCAACTCTTGCAAATGCCACAAACGAATATATCCAAACATGTCCAAATATCGACGAGAAAATTTATAACGACACAAAAGTCATTTATATGGTACATAACATAACTAGATATCAATAACATGATGAAACACGACATGTCGATATTAATTTTCTACACTTGTGTACATACATATGACGTGTATATATCGTGTCAGCATGTGTGCATACAATTCAAAATTTCATTCATTCAAAATTTTTGTATAGTGATCTAAATTAAACAACGAACATATATGTGACAATTTACCTTTATTAACTTGCATAACGACATTAGTTAAGTGTGAATGAACAATCACTCACCTCAATGACGATAAACACGAGATAATCCACGCTACGGCTTACGCGCGCGACACGGCAGGAATCAACTGCGCACGACCTGAGCTTGTACACGCGTGAGTGACAATATGAACATCAACTGCACTTCTTTTTTTCTTTTTTTATATATATACACGTATGTAACTGGAAAGAGAAAGGAGGGAAAGGAGGGTTCGGGAAGTGCAGGCGGGGTTGGTTCAGGCAGCACGTCGGGATGGGCTGGAAGCGGTGGTAGGTGGTACAGGCGGCGGAGACGGTGGAGGGAGGATCGGCAACAACAGTTATATATATATATTATTTTGAACTAGGAGGGGAGGAAGGAGGCTCTGCCGAAGATGGTGCAAGCGGCTGTAGGAGAGGAGCGGAGGTCGGTGCGGCTCGTCAGTGGAGGTACGACACTGGAAGGAGAAGGCCAGAGGTCTCGACTGGAAGTGGCGGCAGTAGCAACTAGGTTTTTTTTTATTCTGGAAGCGGTAGGGCCGGAAGGCACGGGGCCGGAGGCTGACGCGACGAAGTGGGGAGGAGCGGAGGTCGGCGGTGGTGAAGGCCGGCGGTGGAAGGAGCTGAGGGTAGAGGTCGCGGCTGTAAGAAGAAGCTTTTTTATAGCTGATGGAATTAATAAGACGGGAGGAGAAACGTGCTGCATGCGTATAACAGGGAAGTGGAACGTTGGTTACTGCCTCAAACAAGGATCCACTACTAATTCAAACCTTTTGAACGTGTACCACTTCATTAAAATATATATACTTCTTCTTTATTTTATTTGAATGGCTGTTGATAATAAACATATGTTATAATTTTAGTAGCTTTTAATACCCTATATATAAAATAGTAAACACCGTTAACACGGACTAAAAAAATGCACAGTACAAACCGAGAGTCCAAACACACGAAACAAAACACCGTTGTGTTCGGTGCATCGAAAGAACGTTATCACACAGGAATCTGGTCATTTAATGCTCGGGTGAAAATTCGTTATTTACTCATTATCGGTTGTCGCTACCATAATTCGATCGTATAAATCGATTTAAACGGAGCTAGTGAAATCGGAATTCGACGAAACGAACGTTGACGTTTTTATTATAAAGTTTTCTAAAATATTTTCACGTAAAATAGTTAAATTTCAGAAACCAATAATTTCACCGTTTATATTAACGACAGATTTCTATGTTAAATTTCAAATCGCCTAAAATTTTCGTTTTATATTTTCGTTTAAATTCTATTAATTTAAACCAATCATACATAATACAAATTTAAATTCAAATTTTAAATCCTCATCTTTAATCATGATCAAAACTAATCGAATTTCTTTTCAAAAGAACGGTAAATTTTTAAATCGTTACATTCGCACCCACTCAAAACTTTTCGTCCTCGAAAAGAACGAAACACAATAACGGAAAAAGAATCAAGAGATAGACTAAGATTAGAAAGAATACCTAAATCAAATAATTCAGGATTGGAAGCATGGATACTATCCTCAGTCTCCCAAGTGCAATCTCGATCATCATTACTCCACTAAACTTTGACGAGACCGACCGATTTACTCCTCAACTTCCTCATACTCCTATCCAGAATACGTAGTGCCTTCCTCTCAACAGTAAGATCAGGTTGAACCTCTAATTCCTCAAGTTGCGTGGACTGAACTATCGCTGACTGGTCATGAATATACTTGTGAAGATTGGAGACATGGAATACATCATGAACACTGAATAATTTTTCAAGCAACTCAACTTTATAAGCTAGAGTACCAGTCCTTTTAGATATACGAAAAGGACCAATAAATCTTGGGGTCAACTTCCCCATCCTCCCAAACCGAATCACATTTCTCAATGGTGAAATTTTAAGAAACACTTGATCTCCAATTGCGAATTCCAACTCTTTCTGTCTTCTATCGGCATACTTCTTCTGCCTATCCTGCGCAGTTTTCATCCTTCGCATAATTCCTTAAACCTTCTCAGAAGCTTCCAAAATAATCTCAGGCCTAAGAACAAGCCTGTCTCCATTTTCAATCCAACAAGACGGAGATTTACATGGACGTCCGTAAAGAGCTTCGAACGGTGCCATGTCGATAATAGCCTGAATTTAAAGACTTGAATAACAGAAAGGTTTTATCTTACATATATTTAATTCAAATTATTTAAATGAAGTTATACCTGATAGCTATTATTATAGGTGAATTTGACAAGATGGAGATGGTCTTCCCAAGAACCATCAAAATCCAGAATACAAGCACGAAGAAGGTCTTCCAAAATCTGATTGATCTGTTCGGTTTGGCCATCCGTTTGTGAGTGATAGGCCGTACTCGAATTCAATTGTGTACCCAACGAATCTTGGAGGGCTCTCCAAAAGTTACTTGTAAAGATAGGGTCATGATCACAGACAATACCAGAAGGAATTCCATGGAGTTTGATAATTTCCTTCAAATAGATCTCAGCTAAACTTGAGGCAGTTCGAGTTGACTTCACAGGAATAAAATGAGCTGACTTCGTCAAATGATCAACAATCACCTAAATACTCTCATTACCCTTTCTCTTCCTCGACAACCCATCTACAAAATCCATAGAAATCTAATCCCACTTCCACTTCGGAATTTAAAGGGGCTGTAATAAACTTGCCAATTTCTGATGATCGACCTTAATCTGCTGACAGGTACTACATCTACTCACATATATCGAAATATCCCTCTTCATTCCTTCCCACCAATAAAGTCTTTTCATATTTTGAAACATCTTCGTCACTCCAGGATGAATAGAAAATTTGGATTTGTGAATCTCTCTAAGCACTTCCTCACTTAGTCCACCCACATTCGGAACATAAATCCTATAATTGATTCTCAGAATACCATCCTTGTCGACTTCCACATCACACCATCTACTAGAATTTTCCTCTCTCTTCAAAACTTCATCTCGAATGGTCCATAAGCTTGGGTCTTCATTCTGCTTAGCAGCGATACGATCCATAAGAGAAGATGAAACAACAAGCTGACAAAGCATAGCCTTGTTCCTACTCAAGGCATCGGCTACCACATTGGCTTTTCCTGGGGTATAGTTGATGTCGAGGTCATATGCAGCTAAGAACTCAAGCCATCTCACTTGTCTCAGATTCAAATCCTTTTGAGAGAAAATATATTTCAAGGACTTGTGATCGGTATAAAGCTCGAATTTTTTACCCAAAAGATGATGCCGCCACAATTTCAAAGCAAAAACCACTGCCAACAACTCCAAATCATGCGTTGTATACTTAACTTCATGAAGTCGCAACTATCTACTAGCATATGCAATAACCTTGCCATGCTGCATCAAAACAGCCCCAAGCCCACTTCTACAAGCATCTGTATAGACTGTAAGGCTCTCACTACCATTCGGAACAGTAAGAACAGGGGTGGAGGTCAACTTCTATTTCAATTCATCAAATGCTTTCTGACACTTTTCTTCCCAAATGAACTTGGCGTTCTTTTGGGTTAAAGCTGTAAGAGGAGAAGCAATGCGAGAGAAATGCTCAATGAACCTCCTATAATAACCAACAAGGCCTAAGAAACTCCTAATATCCGTGGGTGCCTTAGGAATATTCCAATCCTAGAATTAGAGATAAGGCACAAATCAAAATCAAGAATTTCGATAATCAAATAGAGAGTAATAAATAGAAACTTACATTTACCATGGCGATCTTAGCGGGATCCACCGAAACACCATCCTTCGAAACCACATGGCCAAGAAATCGAACTTCCTCTTGCTAGAAATGACATTTGGAAAATTTGGCCTTCAATCGATGGCTTCTCAAAGTTTCGAGCATAAACTTCAAATGCTGCTCATGCTCTTCCTCAGTCTTAGAGAAAACCAAAATATCATCAATAAAAATAAGCACGAATTGGTTAAAAACATCTCGGAATACCATGTTCATGAGATCTACTAAGTAAGCCGGTGCGTTCATTAACCCGAAAGGCATAACAAGCCATTCATAGAAACCATCTTCCGTACAGAAAGCAGTCTTATGAATGCTATCCTCGGAAATCCTCAACTGATGGAAACCTAAAGCGAGGTCAAGCTAAGAAAACACCTATGCTCTATAAAGTTGATCGAACATATCATTGATACGAGGCATAGGATATTGGTTCTTATATGTGAGCTTATTCAACTCTCTATAGTCCACACATTCTTAAGGAACCATCAGACTTAGTGACAAAGACTACAGCTGCACCCCATTCAGAAAAACTTCTTCTAATCAAACCTCTAGCTAACATATCATCGACTTGGGTTTTCAACTCCGCTCTTTCCTTAGGTGACATCCTTCGAGGGGTAAGTACAATAGGTCTGGCTCTAGGGATAAGATCAATTCGGAATTCAATTTCTCGATGAGGTGGTAAACAAGTAACCTCACCAAAAACATCAGGGAAATGCTGAACAACTGGAATAGTGCTGAGATCGCTAGAATGCGAATCAAGGGAGAAAACAAAGCTCTTAACAAGATCAAAAGGAACCTTGCATTTGATAACAAGCTGAAAACCTCTATCATCAACCAATGAAATCGTCTGATCACTACTAGAAATGACTGCATCGAACTTAGATAGACAATCCATGCCTAACAACAAATCGAACCCACTAAAGCCCAAAACATAAAAGTCTCCAGTGAAGCGGTGTTCGTCTTTAAAAAGACAAACATCCTTACAGATCATTCCTAAGTTTGCAGGGCCATCAATGGGAATAGAGACACACAAAGATTTATAAGCATGTTCGAGTTTCAAATCATGCTCAAATTTCTCACATAAATCAACATATATAAAACTATGAGATGCTCCAGTATCGAATAGAACACGAACAGGTATATTATGAAAGGAAAGCATACCTTGAAGTACAAGATCGGTCTCCTCAACCGGAGGGGTAGAAGCTGTGACGGCAAAGATACCAGATGTTTTCCCTTTCTTTTGAGTAGGGCAATCCTTCTTGAAATGGTTCGGCTGCAAGCAAATATGGCATAGGTCACGCCTAGTCATCTGAACTGGAGGGACGACTGCTAAGGAAGCTGATGAACATTCTCTGGCATAATGTCCCTTTTTATCACATTTGAAACAAGTGATGTGCGACAAGTCCTTAGGCTTCTTCTGAGAAAATCCAACTCCTTACCAGCTTTTCCACTTCTTTTTCTACTTGCTAAAATTCGACTTCCTCTTGCCAAGGCTGCTAGAGCTAGACTGTGCTGGAGTATCAGAATCCTCTGAAATCCTCTTCAACTTCAAACTCTCAAAACGAATCACCAAATCAATGATATCAGAGAATGGCCAATGGATATGACCAGTGAGCTGCTCCTTATACTCTCTACGCATGCCAGCAATGAACTTCTCATTCTTCTTAAGAGGGATCTCGATCAGATGAGGACCAAACTTTGATAGCTCGTTGAACTTCCTTTCATACACTGCAACAGTCATCTCGCCCTACTTAAACTCCATAAACTAATTATACAAATTAGTCCTCCTAGCTTCGGGCATCCACTGGGTAACAAAGACTTCCCTGAAAATTGGAAAATGCAAGGCTAAGCTAACTTCCACGAGATAATCTTAAGAATATAAAATTCTCATTTAGATAGATCTCACCTAAACTGGGCCTAAGAAATATTTTCCTCTGGGGTATGGGCCGTAAAAGAATCCCACCAATCAAGAGCGGCTTCCTGATGCTGCCAATTGACGCTTCTGAACGTCAATGATACCAATTCCAACAAAAATCCTTTCAACATTCTTAAGCCATTGTTGTGCCTCAACAATGTTCTCAGCCCCTGTGAATTTCTTTCCTCCAAGCTGGGTGTACTCCTTACTAAGAGTGGTAAATCTCACCTCTAGGACTACAGCTGGTGCAACAACCTCATTGGGGACATTACCCCTACCTCTGCCTCTACCTCTACTATTTCGATTACTCATCCTATAAAGAAGGGATGGGCAAGAAAATAAATTAGAAGCTGAATCAATTGAAGGAACCTAATCAAAGGAATCTACTAAGGATGAGCACTCTAAATTTAAAATAATTTTAAACTCATTTAAGATTTTAAACTATTTTTATAATTTTAAAATACGCTCTCTCGAGGAAGATTCTACTCATTCTAGGATAATTAATTACCCTATCTATAATGAGTTTACCACATAGGCTTAGGTGTTCGCTCAACCATAAGCTCTGATACCAATTGTAACGACCCACCATTTAAATAAATATATTTGCTTAAATGATAGATAGTTATTTAGGGTAATAATAGAATCAATCACAGAATCACAGATACAGAAATAGATACAACTCAGAATCTCGCAGTGGAAATAAAATAAGTACATATCTAAGTCCTGAATCTCCAAAAGAGTTTACAGTTATTCTCACACTAAACAACTGGAAATGAAATAAATAGGAATGAAATAAATAGGAATGAAATAAGTCCAAACTGAAAAAACCAAACAAACTAAACTGATGGAATAATAGAAATAGAACGGAGTCTTTAGCAATGCCTTTGTCTCCACAACAAGCTCTCCAAATTGAAAATACTCAGGCTGACCCGAGCATAATGAAAAACACAACACTTGAGTCAGAACTAACATCCTCATGTAAATCAAAAAAAATTAATGCATAGTAACTTAGGAGATGATACGGGTTTCTCCATCTCCTAAGGATCTGTTAAACTATTTATATATAATAGTATACGCTATAATAGATAATGGCTATCAGTAAAATAAATATCAAAATAGCGTTAAGGCTTTACATTGATCCACTTTAACACATTTTTATAGCATTCAGTCTATGCAGGTCCTATAACACAACCAGTAACGTCGGCAGCCAGTGAGTCCCTATAGGTACAATACTAAACCAAAGTCGTAATGGGCTCGTATAAAAATAAGCACAACAAGGCACGTGAGGCAATGCCTAAGGTAGGATTACACCAGTTTACCCTTTCTGGCCGGTCGTAACCCATCCGTGGCCGACTGCGACCATCAATCCAAACAGAAGGGTGCACCCATCGAGTTCAAAATCATGATAGTAATACAAGAGATCAATGTCGCTAGAGGTAGCTAACCTCAATGGCCAGACATAGGCTCATGATTTAGTCATTTTAATTTTGACCCAAGTGTCAAGGCTACCCATCATCGTTCTCGTACTTCATTCCAGTAAACGTTCGCCAATTCAACCACTACATTATGGATATCATCCACCGTGTGCACGGTTATCAAAGTGGTTCCGGGATTGACAGAGAGTATGTTAATATCCGGTCCCGGTCTCTTTAACAACCCAATGTTTGTTTTACACACCACTTTGTCATTATGGTTTAAACAATTTATGTTTAAATGGATTGGTATTTTATTTTCCAAGTTCTCATAACCCAATTATACCATTTTCCCAAATTCCATTTCAAAACGTTTCGATTTCTAACCTATTCTCCTTTTGGAAAAATTCGATCATAAAGTTCATTTAAATCCAATAAACTGAATCACTTAAGTCAAAATTAATTTCAAGTTCAATTATGAATTCCGTTTAAAATTTAACCACCAATTCTTTTACAATAAATTCCAAATTTGAATCCAACCAATTTAAATCATCCTTTGATTTATTTTAAATGTTTATTTCCAAATAGAGTTAACTTTACAAAAATCTCGTTATTAATAAAACAAGTTGCTAAATTCAGGTTTAAATCTAAATCTAAATTTTAACTTGATTCTTAACTTTAACATTTTCATATTCAAAATATCCAAATTATAAATTGAATCAATTTCATGGATTTAAATCTAAAACCAAGTTTTCTTTAAATAAGTCATTTCAAAACATTTGTTCATAAATTATCGTATATTTTGTAAAATCACATATTTCACAATAAATCAATTTAATTAATGAAATAAAATTTTAAAACATATTTTATAATCCAAATCATTTATATGTTAATTTCTAAAATGATCTCAGTTTAAGAAAAAATATTTTTATTTGACCAAGCGGTGTTCTAAATTTAAATTTTCTACCTAAGCCAAATGGAATAATTACAATTTAAATATGGGTATATATCATTTCAACCCTTGCAAATGGCACAAACAAATATGTCCAAACATGTCCAAATATCGACGGGAAAATTTATAACGACACAAAAGTCATTTATATGGTACATAACATAACTGGATATCAATAACATGATGAAACGCGACATGTCGATATTAATTTTCTACACTTGTGTACATACATATGACGTGTATATATCGTGTCAGCGTGTGTACATGCGATTCAATAATTCATCCATCCAAAAAAATTATATATTGATCTAAATTAAACAACGAACATATATGTGACAATTTACCTTTATTAACTTGCATAATGACATTAGTTAAGTGTGAATGAACAATCACCCACCTCAATGATGATAGACACGAGATAATCCACGCTACAACTTACGCGCGCGACACGGTCGGAATCAACTGCGCACGATCTGATCTTGTACAGGCATGAGTGACAATATGAACAACAACTGCACTTCTTTATATATATACATATATATATATATACATATATATATATACGTATGCAACTGGAAAGAGAAAGGAGGGAAAGTCGGGCTCGGGAAGTGTAGGCAGGGTTGGTTCAGGCAGCATGTCGGGATGGGCTGGAAGCGGTGGTAGGTGGTGCAAGCGACGGAGACGGTGGAGGAAGGATCGGCAGCAATAGTTTATATATATATATATATTTATATTGTTTTGAACTGGGAGGGGAGGAAGGAGGCTCGGCCGGAGATGGTGCAGGCGACAGTAGGGGAGGAGCGGAGGTCGACGTGGCTCATCAGTGGAGTTATGGCGGTGGAAGGAGAAGGGTGGAGGTCTCGGTTGGAAGTGGCGGCAGTAGCAACTAGGTTTTTTTATTCTGGAAGCGGTGGGGTTGGAAGGCACGGGGTCGGAGGCTGACGCGGCGACGTGGGGAGGAGCGGAGGTCGGTGGTGGTGAAGGCTGGCGATGGAATTAATAAGAGAGAGGAGGAAGAAACGTGCTGCACGCATATAACAGGGAAGTGGAACATTAGTTACTGCCTCAAACAAGGATCCACTACTAATTCAAACCTTTTGAAAGTGTACTACTTCAATAAAATATATATACTTCTTCTTTCTTTTATTTGAATGGCTGTTGATAATAAATATATGTTATAATTTCAGTAGCTTATAATACCCTATATATAAAATAGTAAACACCGTTAACACGGTCTAAAAACAATACACAGTACAAATCAAGAGTCCAAACACGCGAAACAAAACACCGTTGTGTTCAATGCATCGATAAGAACGTGTTAGCACACAGGAATCTGGTCATTAAATGCTCGGGTGAAAATTCATTATTTACTCAATATCGATTGTCGCTACTGTAATTCGATCGTATAAATCGATTTAAACAGAGCTAGCGAAATTGGAATTCGACGAAACGAACGTCGACGTTTTTATTATAAAGTTTTCTAAAATATTTTCATTGTTTATATTAACGACAGATTTCTACGTTAAATTTCAAATCGCCTAAAATTTCCGTTTTATATTTCCGTTTAAATTCTATTAATTAAACCAATCATACATAATACAAAATTAAATTCAAAATTTAAATCCTCAGCTTTAATCATGATCAAAATTAATCGAATTTCTTTTCAAAAGAACGGTAAGTTTCTGAATCATTACATCTTCTTTCTCTTCTTTTCTATGGCCTTAGGCCATGAGCATGTGGGGAGGTATGGACGTGTGCATGGAAGAGGGTGGAAGCCTTGGACGTGAGCAAGGAGGGAGGTGGAAGTGATGGATGTAAGCTTAGGGTAGTGGAGGCTCTAGGCCGTGAGCAAGGTGAAGGAGGGAGGTGATAGCCGTGAGCTATAGGAGAGAGAGGAAGGCTTTGATGATGTTTTGATGAAGTTGGAAGTGTTAGTGAAGTGTTGTGATGGATTGAATTTTGGTAGGAAGTAAATGGGTAAATAAAAGTCAGTTAATAACGCTTTAAATTGCTTGATAATATCACTTGATATTCACTTATTAATCACTTATTTATATTACTTATTAATCACTTAATAATCCTTGCTATTAGTGATAATAATAGACATTAACTACTTAAAGTTATACCATTGACCATATGCTAAAAGGATAGCTTATCTGGTTGTTTAATATGTTTGGATGATGATTGGTTGATTATATAAAAGTTTGGTTGTGATAAATATGATTATTATGATTTATAAGTTGAAAATCATATATGATGAGAAACGAGAGCAATGTGAATTAACAATACATATCTTATAAATAATTATTCACATTATACCCCAAAAATAATATGTATACAACATATGTTAGGCCTCTTTGTTTTTAAAACTAAAATAAATGTCATTTTATAATATTGGAATTTATTTTGGAAAAGTAAAGAAATGAGAAAATGGAGTTTTGAAATAAATTTGGAATTAGTTTTAGAAAGAAAGTAATTGAAAAGGTGGAGTTTTGAAATTTTTGGAAAATAAAATCTACGGTTTCATTTATGAAAATTAATAGTTTTAAAGGTGGAAAATAATATAGATTCATATGGTTTTGTATAAAAGAATTTGGAATTAAAAAAGATGGAAATTGAATATTATAATATTATAATAAAGATATGGAATAAAATGAAAATGAGATTTTTATAAGTAAAATTGTGAAAAATTGGTTTACTATAGTTTAATATGGTATTAAAATGATTTAAAAATATTTCGGACAAGCTTTGAAAATTTTGACCAAAAGGTGAAAAAAAAGCCGTCGCGTTTTGGTAATTCACGATTTCACGACCTGAAAAGTTAAACGGATATGTTGGGTAAAACATGAGTCGAAATTCTTTGAAATAAGAATTTTCCGAACCCTTGTGGGCATAGTTTTTAAATGAAAAAGAAAAATCAAGATTCCATTTAGTAAAGTTTGAAATATGTCCAAATCAAGTTTTTAAAATCGTCGCGTTTTGGCACTTCGTAAAATATTGTTTTCAACTCTTTAAAATGGATGTTTTAAAAATTTTAAAAATATGAAATAAATTCCATAAATATGTTAGAATATTTTAAAAGGAATTTGAATTATAAAAATGGGCATATATGTAATGAAATCGGTGTTTTAATCTATAAAGTTTAAAAATCACTGTTCACCGACAATTTTGCAATGGAATTTGGTAACCATTAAATGAATGATTTGAACTTGGTTTTCCTTCCCGAATCTTTTTGAAATGTATTTCAAATGATACATCAGATACTTTTAAAATTTTAGAGTCAATCAAATAACTTGACCGACTTATAGGTAACAGAGAGATAGTCCCTATGTTGGAGTTTGGAAAACCAGTTGTCTGCTCCCCCTAGCTATCCGGACTGGTCCAACAGAAGGGATAGTTAATTTGATTTACTCGGATCGAATTTTCTTAAGATAAAAAATGATTTGGAATTTTTCAAAAAAGGTTAAACAAGATTTAAAATAGGATTTTGATGGTAAAGAGAACATTCTAGTTAAACTCTATATTAATTCCAAGGAGGGAACTTGTACTGTCCGTGTGAATTTAAAAGGTGATTTCACCGTTATTCGACCAACAGTACAAATTGAATACGAAACTTAGTATTGAGTATAATTAATCTAAAATCTATGAATCTTTTTTACTCAATACTAAGCGATTTGGGTTTATAGTAAACGATGTCTTAAATAACATTGTTTTTGACCTATTTAAAACATGTGTCGGAAAAATGAAATCTTTATTAATTATGCTGATAATAGAATATGGAAATATTTTCCCTAAGTTATTAAAGGGAAATGATTTGGTATTTCCAAAGTTAAAAGAGGTTTTAATTAACCAAAAGGATTTAACAAAAGAAGCTTAACATTTCTATGTATGCATATACACATCTTTTTATCGATAATTGGTTTAGAGAGACCACGATCGGATTTGGGTGATTCCTATCCGAAAAGCACTTCGAACCAATATACGCGTTTGAAAGTGAAGACATGTTGAAGAAATGATTTTGAAGACTGGAGATCTTCGTAATATAGGCTACTTGCCACTATCCTCTAGGTGATTCCCGTATTATATATATGATGGCAGTAGTACCTTCATTTTGAAATCTTCGATGTAAGGACTTCTTGCTACTAATCCGAGGGGTGATTCCTAAATAGGATGTAGTAGGAATACCTTCGATTGCCCTGTTCCTGGACAACTTGCATGGATGAGTGTCCGACGTTGCATTTCTAAGACCACGTACATTGGTTTTTGAAAGTGACTATAGGATCGTGCAATATGGAATAGTATAAAAGCAGTGCGGAATAAAAGAACAATTAGCAGATAATAGTAAATAATAAACGAGCACACCAGGAATTTTTATACTGGTTCGAACTTCCCGTTCTACGTCCAGTCCCAGATTCCTTCTGGAATTTCACTAACAAAAATCCTCACTTAACCCGGAGGAACAGGTTTACAACAACCCTTGAACAGCCGAACAAGGGACCTGAGCAACAGAACAGGATTTTGCCTCAACAGCCGAAGAGGACTTCACACGCCTGAGCAGCAGAACAGGACTTCAACTTATACAAAGAGTATTTGACACAGTGTGTTCTTGATAACACGGATTTGTCTCTTGATAGTACAACCTTCCTATAATCTTCTCCTTTATGATATATAGTGTGATGTGCTTTGAGAATAGTGGAAGATAGAGTGATCAACGATCAGAGAATGTAAGCAGTTTGAGTGCAGTTTGAAAATAGAGAATAGATAAGAATTCAAGAATATTAGAATTAGATTCGGTTAATTGTTTTTTGAATTCTGTAATCTATTTATAGTGAATAAGGAGTTGCAACTATAGATGAAAAGTTATATTGAAAAGAACAGTTGCAACCATTGATTTTGAAAGAGTTTCTCTTTGGTGAAGAGAAGTGTCTTTTCAGAAAAATAGCAGTTGTATAAATTCAGCCGTCTGAAAATAAATTTCAGACTTCTGAAATTTGAAGCGTGCAAAACAGAGAGTAAATAGGCTATTTTTGACCTGATTCAGACGTCTGAATATTTTCATTCAGACGTCTGAATATTGTGAAACAATATTCAGGTTTCAGCATTCAGACGTCTGAATGAAGTTATTCAGACGTCTGAATTTAGCCTGTAACTAAAAATTACCATAGCTCAAATGGTTAGAGCATTTGCCTTCTGAACTAGTGACCCGGGTTTGAGTCCCGCTCCATGTAATTTTTGAAAACTTGATTTTTCATTTAAAATATGAATGTATATGTGTGTATATCATTTTGAGAAGATTTTAACATTTGTAAACTCTAGACAAGACACTCTATGACTAATAATACTTTGTTTGTCACCTTCGTCTTGTCTCTATCGTATATATCTCTTCTTGTATCTCCATATACATTCTTTCATCCTTTTGTACTGTGTATCTTCATTTTGAACGTATTTGATTATCTCTTTTTGATGCTCATGTACCTGCAAAAATAGCTTAGAGATTCTTTGACATAATTGTATAGTTGTTGTCATTAAAATCCAACAATTGAGGTTCTAACATTCTCCCCCTTTTTGATGATGACAACTATACAATTTTAAAAAATATTCATTCTATATATAAAAAAAATATTAATATGTTTAAAGCTCCCCCTAAGTATAACATCTCCTCCTAAGTATAATATCTCCCTCTATTAATATGCATATGAATTTCTCCCCCTTTGTCATTATAAAAAAGAATGAGGGAATATAATAAATTATATAAAATATCTTGTAAATAACGAGATAAACTTATTATTAATTATGAAGGAAAAATAAAATAGATTTTACCATATTTGCCGAAGTCCATATTTCATTGTAAACACATAATTCTATTAAACGTATGGAACATTCTTTTAAAATTCCAAAATCTATTCTTTTCCTTTTGTTTCTCCGAGTACCTGCAAAAAGTAATAATCATTTTCGGTACCCTCTTATCATGTTAGGGTCCGGGGGGTTAGGTCTTAGGAAACCATACCCATTTGGGTGTGGTTGATCCTTTATAAATATAATTTTCATTATTAACTACCATATCAAAATAATCATCAATATATTTTTCTCTATTTTTCCAATTAATAGGAACCCAAATACTTAGATAATTTTTATTCATATTTCCAGTCAATGGTTTTGTACTTTTAGAATTATAAACATTATTGGTCATAGCAGTATTTGAATTTCTATAAAAATTGGATTTAGACTTTACTCGAAATTTAGTACTAGCACTAACATTTTTACTATACATGAAAGCATATCTAGTGCTATTTCTATGATCAACTTTATTATATCCTAAACCACTTTTATCATTGTGAGCTTTTGAATTCTTAACATAACCTAATCCCTTCTTATTTGAAGTAGGTCGAGAATTTTCAATAATCCTGGATAAATTTTCTTTCCCTTTATTAAAATTGGAAATATTTTTAGTAATGTCATCAAGCTTAGTTTTGAGACTAGTGTTATCTAACTCAACAATTTTAATTTTTGTTTTTAACTCATGATTCTCAGAAGCTAGAGCATTATTCTTTTCTTTTTGAGCTTCTATTTCTTGACTTAATAGAACGAGTTGAGAATTGTCAGAGAGTGAATCTTGAATTTTCTCAAGTTCTTCTTCTAATATTTTCTTCTCGTCTTTAAGCATATCTCTGTCGAATTCTGCTTTCTTCTGATTTTCCAGAGCTTCCTTATATTTTCTTTTGAGACTTTTTAAAGTGTCTAGAAGTTCTGAATTTATTTCTATCATATCATCAAAAGTTAGATCACTAACCTCATTATCTTTTGCCATGAAGCATTTGATTGTTTGCTCCTTTGATTTTTCTTTATTGCTCTTCCTCTTCTTATTGCCTTGACTAGATCTCTTTGTAGCCATTTATTCTAGGATGTTGTTACGATCTCTAGAATACCAGGTTATTAGATTATCAGATAACTGTGTTACGGTTATATGATGACCTTGCTCTGATACCAAATGAAAGTGACTATAGGATCGTGCAATATGGAATAGTATAAAAGCAGTGCGGAATAAAAGAACAATTAGCAGATAATAGTAAATAATAAACGAGCACACCAGGAATTTTTATACTGGTTCGAACTTCCCGTTCTACGTCCAGTCCCAGATTCCTTCTGGAATTTCACTAACAAAAATCCTCACTTAACCCGGAGGAACAGGTTTACAACAACCCTTGAACAGCCGAACAAGGGACCTGAGCAACAGAACAGGATTTTGCCTCAACAGCCGAAGAGGACTTCACACGCCTGAGCAGCAGAACAGGACTTCAACTTATACAAAGAGTATTTGACACAGTGTGTTCTTGATAACACGGATTTGTCTCTTGATAGTACAACCTTCCTATAATCTTCTCCTTTATGATATATAGTGTGATGTGCTTTGAGAATAGTGGAAGATAGAGTGATCAACGATCAGAGAATGTAAGCAGTTTGAGTGCAGTTTGAAAATAGAGAATAGATAAGAATTCAAGAATATTAGAATTAGATTCGGTTAATTGTTTTTTGAATTCTGTAATCTATTTATAGTGAATAAGGAGTTGCAACTATAGATGAAAAGTTATATTGAAAAGAACAGTTGCAACCATTGATTTTGAAAGAGTTTCTCTTTGGTGAAGAGAAGTGTCTTTTCAGAAAAATAGCAGTTGTATAAATTCAGCCGTCTGAAAATAAATTTCAGACTTCTGAAATTTGAAGCGTGCAAAACAGAGAGTAAATAGGCTATTTTTGACCTGATTCAGACGTCTGAATATTTTCATTCAGACGTCTGAATATTGTGAAACAATATTCAGGTTTCAGCATTCAGACGTCTGAATGAAGTTATTCAGACGTCTGAATTTAGCCTGTAACTAAAAATTACCATAGCTCAAATGGTTAGAGCATTTGCCTTCTGAACTAGTGACCCGGGTTTGAGTCCCGCTCCATGTAATTTTTGAAAACTTGATTTTTCATTTAAAATATGAATGTATATGTGTGTATATCATTTTGAGAAGATTTTAACATTTGTAAACTCTAGACAAGACACTCTATGACTAATAATACTTTGTTTGTCACCTTCGTCTTGTCTCTATCGTATATATCTCTTCTTGTATCTCCATATACATTCTTTCATCCTTTTGTACTGTGTATCTTCATTTTGAACGTATTTGATTATCTCTTTTTGATGCTCATGTACCTGCAAAAATAGCTTAGAGATTCTTTGACATAATTGTATAGTTGTTGTCATTAAAATCCAACAATTGAGGTTCTAACAGTTTTTACAAATATACATCTATTTAGTGGTGTAGGAGATAGCCCCTCTTATACTTAACACCCTTCCCTGAGGCACATGAACTCAGGGGTTGTACTTCTATGGAAACCAATTAGTGCGTGGTCGGAAATGGCAATGTGGCATTCAAAGTGGGATTTGTTGTATTAAGAAAGATAAAACGTTACCTCAAGCCTCACACATCGGTAATGGCAAAAACAGGGTAAATGCGGCAAGGCTGTGTGGGTCGCACCCATTAAGATATTGTTATCACCTTTCTAGATTACCCTCTATATTTTGGGTTTGTTATGTATGTTGTGGCCACGAATAGGTCGAGAACGACCGATGTGATGTCGTATTCGGTACTATCCAGGAGGGGTAGGCTGGTTTTGTGTTGGTAGAGTTTTGAGCCTCAGTACATTTTTCTAGAGATGTACTGTAAGGAAGGTAGTCCCTTACCTTGTCATTATTGAAAATCCATTCTCCAAAACATACCTTTACGGACTTGATTGTATACCTAAATATGCTATCGAATTTAACAAATGTAACAATTCTGGCTATTTTAATATGTTATTTGAAAAGTGTTTTCAAAGCAATATCATTAGAAATAATATCAAATGATTTGATAAAAATGTTTTAGTTATTATAAGGTAAAATTCCATTCGTGTTTATGTGCAGCGTGATCTTATGAGATACTCTTCTTTTCAAAGGTTTTGTTTGGTATCAAAGTCGGTCTATGACACTGTCATATATATTTATGATTTGTGTTTCTCACGCTGGTTTGCTAGACTAATCTGGGTACTTTTTATACTCAAGTCAGATCCGAGTAGTTTCAGGATTATCTAAAAACACTTGGAGTTTCCAGAGGAGAGCTAGAGATCTTCATCAACGTATGGACGTAGTTTACTTTTCCACTGTATTTGTTGTTTTTCAGCATTTATAAGGACGGGTATTTATAACTGTCCAGGTTGAGCTTAGGATAGACTCGGATATATGTATTTAAAAGTTTTTCCACTGTAAATATTATTGAAATAATATATGTTTTTTTCCATTCGTGTGAGATTCTATTCTACCTTCTTTTTCTTTTTACCCTCAACAATCTGCTTTTTGTTCAATTTGGGTTGGACATATGGTTTATTATCAACCTAAACTGTATGGAAGTGCGGGTCATTACAAAGCAGTTGCGAAGAGGGATGTTATAGAGTTGAACTGTTTATCCTAAGGTTAAGTCCAAGGGAAAGGTTAGCGTTGACATTTCAAATGATGCTATCATGTAGGACGGTCTATTCTGAGGAGTATTCCAAGAGAGAGGACATCTTTAGCATTCGTTCGGAGAACTTATGCGGGGAACCTATATGGAGGTCGAGATCTGTTCGTGATGGTCAAATTCATATAGTGATTCGTGATCTGTTCGAGATGAATGAATCTAATTGGGGGTTCATGTTCTATTCTAGTGATGAAGACTTGTGCAAGAGATGCCAAACGTAGCCTTGACATCGGGAAAATGATAGAAAATAAAGAGTGGACATGGCCATATGGGTTTAGCTGACTTCAAGGGTATATTAACTCCATATCTAAATATGCTTGTCGATTGTTGCCAGAGGGAGTTGATTCGACTCGAATCGCACATCTAGGGTGGTCCGATTATGTTTATCTTAGAGTATGTCCCATCTAGAGATATAAGATGCTCGAAAGGTAGTTTCCGAACCTTATCATGGAGATCCGCTTCAGTTTACTGAAGGTGTCTCCGCGAAAAACAATCCATATGCGAACGCACCTTAGCGGTATTGATTGTATACCTATTACTGTTGTTCCATTCACACAACAGCTATTTGATATGATTTATATGCTATATATCACTATCACTATACATTAGACATTATCTATCATACCACTATATGTCGAACTAAATGAATTATTGGTTTCATTTAAGGGGAAAACCGTTACGGTAATCTGTACGGTCTTAAAAAGGTGCTATTATATGTCACCCTTATTTCTTGAATTTCTCACGCTTGTTTACCAAACTAATCCAGGTGTTATTTTCTTATAATGCTCGGGTCAGCCCCGTGTATGTTTCTAGGTTTAGCTTTGGATGCTTGGAGCATATGGATAAGAGCTGGATGATTGTCTTCCATAGTATTCTTATTTCCGCTGCCTTACTATTCGATGTATCAGCATATGTGAGGACATATTATTATAACTGTCCAAGCTAATGATAGTACTTAGGTTATAGTAACTCATATATTCATGTATTCAGAGTAACGCTTTGTACTGTTCTTTTGATATTATATATATAACCATTTCGTTGTGAGATTATGATATTGTGTTCTTCTTTTCTTGTTCTATTTTTTTCTTTTATTTTACACTAACTTTCTGTCTTTTTAGTACTTAGGTATTCGGCACATGAATACTGTGGATGTATTTAGTGTTGACATTCGAGGGTCAAAAAGACGGGTCATTACATTTTGTTTATGTATATTTAGTATGTTATATGTTATTATTCCGTTGTGAGATTCTATCGATGTTTTGGTATAATTTGTTGTTTTTGTTTTACGTTGACAATCTACCTTTTGTAATATTCAAAAGTCAGACGTTGTCATTCGATATTGATTCAAGGTATTACAAAGGATAGGTTGTTGCATTTGGTATCAGAGCTTAGGCTCAACACTTAGACCAAGTAAATTAGTTTGAATTACACAATTTGATAGAAGGAGATACATAATGGGAGCATACTTATATTTTTCCACTATATAATATTGCATGCACCACTTGTCTTTTGAACCTTGATTTATTTCTATCATAATTTGCTAAAGTATCTCTGTTTCAGGCTATCAGTATAAGCAGACGAGGTACACGAGCGACAACGGGTGGGCAGCCAGAGATGAATGCTTGATTCAGAGACTGTCCTGCTAATGCATGGGATGTTTCATCACCTATGGACATTCCAACAACTATGGTAGGTGTAAGAGGTGGTGTAGGCCCTGGAGCACTATTATTTCTTGCTCCACCAGCTTTAGAATTTCTGAAGTTGTGCCAAGATTTCCTTAGCCTAGACAGGAAGCCATATTAGGGTTCTGAGACTGTTGCAGAGACATAGGCTTGGTTACATACATGTAAGAGGGCTTTCGCCAATATAGGTATGGATGATGTTGTCATGAGGAGGACTGCTATAACGACCCACCCTTTAGACCCTCAAAAGTTAACACTAATACATACACGGTATTCACATGTCGAGCATCCAAGTGCTGGAAAGACAAATTGCTAGGGTGAAAGAAAGAAAAGATAGCACAGAATCTCACATCATGACGAGTAATATATAACATACAATAGGTCTTACAAAAGAAAACTGTAATATACATACATCAATCAGAGTCAACTAATCAATCATCAGACTGGACAGTTATAACAACATGTCCTCACAAATGCTGATAAATACAAAACAACAAATGCAGCGAAAATAAAAGATACTTGAATATGTCTTGGAGGCATCCGGCTCGTCTCCTAAAGCTCCAAAGAATCCATAACTAAATCTGAAAATATGCTCGGTCGGATTTGAGCATTATAAGAAAATAATGCTCGGATCAGTATGGTAAACCATCGTGAAAAACACAATCTAAATGGATTTAATTTTATAAAACTATACAAAATAAAGGATCTAATAAGGTCACACCGCACATAAACATGGATGAGTTTTTACCTTATGATAACCAAACCGTTTTATTATAAGATCCAGTGATATTATAATAATGTCTAGGGTTTAAAATAAATATTTAATCATAGCCAAAATGGTTACAATAATTACAATGCAACATACATAGTATACAATAAAGCCCGAAAGGCACGTATTGGAGAATGGATTCCATACATGACAAGCTAAGGGTCTACCTTCCATATAGTACACCTCTAGAAAAAATGTACCGAGGCTACAAAACATTTGCACCTTTGCTACTCAAGACTGACCTACCCCTTCCTGGAGAGAATATGATCACCCCACGGTTGTTGGCCAATAATCGTTCCGAGTCACAAGCATACATAAATCCATAAATACCGAACCAGATCAGGCGATGATCATACCCTAATGGGAGCAACCTACTTAGCCCTACGGCACATCCCTACTTTAGTCATTACCGGTTGTGAGGACTAAGGCTACGTTTTACCTTTTTAGCAAATCCTACTTAAAATGCTAACACTACCATCTAGGCAACAATGCAATGACATCATTCATCCATACAAGTTGCTATGGGAATGAACAAACCGAAGGCACTACTTCTACTACATCCTCGGGATTAGTAGCAAGTAGCCCTTACACTTCAAAGAACTCCGTCTTCAATTTCATCATCTTCAAGATGTCCCAATTCGAATTCTTATGTCGGTTTGAAGTGGTTTTCGGATAATATATCTGATCCCGGTCTTTCCAAACCGGTAATGGTAGTTTCAAAACTGGCCAAGGTTTGATAGTCGGTTATTTAACTATCAAATAAACAAACAATCAAATTAGAAATTTAATTTCACATGGAAACCAAGCATTGTTAAACGCATAAGAAACCACTAATCCTCTTTAATTAATCCTTTCTTTAATTAAAACCACTTTGTAAGTTCTTGTACTAAAATACTTTTACAAAGATATATTCACAAACCCTTCTCTACTCTTTTCAATACTTTGAAAAATATTGATATACTTATCTCAACTGTATAAGTATACTCACAAAACATTTCATTTCAATACTTAGAAAACTTTTCCATATATTTATATCAACGGTATAAGTATATTCACAAAACACTACATTTCCAATACTTAGAAAATATTTTCCCTTTTTTCTAAAATCATATTTCACCGGGCCAAAACAAATGTCATTTAAAACATTGTTACTATAAACCTAAACCACTTTCCTTTTGGTGTAAGCAAACTGTAACGACCCGATATTTTGGACCATTCGCATCCATTATAAGTGTATAGGTAGACACTCATGCCGGAATTGAATTGCTCAAAATACCGCGTTGTTAATTTAAATTTCGCAAAACTGAACATATACAGTAAATAAATAATCACAGATCACAGACACAGAGTAATAAATGCAGCGGAAATAAAAGAGATAGTAGTTCATGAAGCTACTATATAAATGTATAAGTTACATCAGAGTTAAACCAGATACAACGGAAGAGTAATACGATACATCAGATACAAATCAGAATACATCACTGGAATCATCGAATACAGAAAGCAGAATAGATGGCTGGATCTTCAAGCAAGCTCCAACTTCAAAGGTGAGTCTCGAATACTGGTACACTCAGTCTGACCCGAGCGTAAAGCAAAACACAAAACACTCGAGTCAGGATTAACATTCTTATATCAATAAATCCAACTCAAGTGAAATAGCAACAGAAATACAAGTAACTCAAAGGATGTTTGGAATAACCATCCTTTAAGGATCCGTTAAACTATCTAATATGTAGTAGTGTACGATAAGTAGATAATGTCTATTAGTAATATAAGATATCAAAATAGTGTTAAGGCGTTACCATTATTCCCCTTAACACATTTTTATTCCCAAGAGCATATACAAGACCGTAGTTTCCCCAAAACTGGAAGTCACCAGAGGGCAATCCATATACTAAAGGTACAAACCAAAATTGTAGTGGTCGCGTATAAAGGAATACAAGTATGACAAGGCACATAAGGCAATACCCAAGGTAGTGAAACTACCATTTGCCTGATCCGGACTGGTGAGAACGCATCGCCGCAGCGACCGCAACACCGCGAAACAACACTCCCAAAATCAAGGGTGCACCAATCGACAACAAGTAATGAGTAGTTCGAAGAAGTGTGTTCGCTTGAGGTAGCTGACCTCCATTGGCCCGGCACGGCTCCTGTTTTAGTCATTTCCAATTTGACACAAGTGTCAAGGCTATCCATTATCGTTCTCTTTCTTCAGTCATCACGTACATCAATCCAACCACTTCATTCTGGATTACACTCCGCGTATAGTTATTAAAGTGGTTTTCGGTTTAGACAGTGAGTATGTCCCTAACCGATTCCGGTCTCTTTAATAACCTTCGAGATTATTTCACCGATTGGTCATTTATTCATTTCAAAACCAAATCAATTTCAATCTCAATTAAAATTTGTAAATCAACATTTCATTTGTCTTTCAAAACCAATTTCCAAAATTTACGGTTTCAAAACTTCCAAATTCATTTCAAAATCTTCTAATTCAATTCCAATTTCTATTTAAAGCAATTCAAATATTGATTCAAGTTCGTAAATAAGTTTCATCCCAAATCATTTAAATTAATTTAATTTAACATTCAAATCAATTTAAATTCATTTATCGATTTCATTCAATATTCATTAAGTAAATTTGCCATTCAAAACAATTTCTATTAAATTTCCAATTCATTAAATCCATTATTTAAATTCAACTTCGTTATATCAAAACTTACAAATTGAATTAAATTAAATTAAATTCATCAACTCAATTTCTTTAAATTTCAAGTCTTACATTAATTTCAATAAATCGCATTTTATTTCTTGTTAAATAAATTCAATTTCACTTATTTACTTACTTAGTTACAAATTTCAAAGCTCAATAAATAAAGAAACTAAACTTCACTTATTCAAGCAGTTCAATTCCACTTATTAAAGAATTCAATTTATTTAATTATTAAATAATTCAATCTTATTTAATTATTAAATAATTTCAAAACTTAATTATTAAATAATTTCAAACTTAATTATTAATAATTTCAAATTAAAAACAACATTCTTCATCAACTACTATGTTAATATTTTTGTTTTAGATTATTAACATTTTCTTTTCTTAAAAATTCACATTCCAACTTCATTTCAAAACCTTATTACTTATCCAAATAAAATCTTTATTTTATTTTTAAATCAAATTATTGACCAATCGGGTTTATTAAATTTTCTATCCTAAGTCAAAGTTCAATTTGGGTATTTATCATTTCAACCCGATTCCAATTCAATTCAAAATCATAGCATAGCAAAGGGAACTTGCAGTGTGATAACTGGGATGGTGTCAAAGTAAATAAACAAGCAATAACAACAACCAATATCAATCCAATAATCAATTCAAATAATCCCGAAATAATCGTATTAATTCGCATTGTTGTTTGTGCAAATTAATATAATTATTTCTAGAATCTACACTATCATTTCATGTAGATTAAAGATTATTACACTAATTATTCATACGGTTCTTCACTTGTCATTCGATTTCAATTTTAACACTACAACAATTAATCCAATATACGTTCAATGGTTCAAAGTGTAATTATCACTATTTTACATGTCAATTAATTTAACAAATAAAAAGGATCATATTCAACTAATCAAATTCAACATATGTGTCGAGTCAAATTTTAATTATCCTACGTCAAATTTACTTGCATAATATTTATCACTTTATACATTTCAATTTAACATCCAATATAAACAACAAACAATCAATCAATTATCAATCAAACAGGATTATCATCGTATAATTAACAAATAATGGTGCCAGATGTCACAGGTGAACTGATACAGGTAATAGCATACATATAACAGTGTAAATAACTAACAGCAGCATATTTCAATTGTCGTTTCAAATGAAATCAAATTTAATAAATAAAATAACGTTAATCGTGAGTGAGTGCTCACCTTTCGAGGCTAGAGATGAACGAGACTGAGGTGAGTTATGAATCCAAGCACGAACTCCAAAGTAAGGTAAGATTGGCACGAATTCGACGAACAAGGCTAATCAATAGACGAAATCAGATCAGGCTAGATTGATGAAGATAATTGGAAATAAGTAGACTCATATATAGCACTATATATATAACCAATATAATTATTAATACAATATCACACACTTAAGTTAATAATGTCTACAGAATCTAGATTAACTCAATACGAATTATATTATATATAAACTTATAGAATGTAAACTTTATATTAAACAAACAAGTTGATATGCAACTAAATTTGCAACAACTTATCGTACAAAACTCTCTATATATAGTGTTATATTAAGAAGCTATTATATAACTAACAAGATATAACCAATATAAACTTTATGTCCAGCTAGCTTGCATATAACCTAAAAAGAATTCTACACTTCACAATATACACATATATAAACTACATTTATACGGCTAGTATACGCATATAAATTTATAAAACAATATCCATTATAAAATCAATATTTATGTACTTACTTAAAAGAAAATAAGGCCTTTTATCATATACTATAATTCAAACCGAAATATATAGTTTAGATGAAATATGAGTTATATACAATACGCAAAAACATTTTCTAACGTTCAGTATATAACAACCAAATACTAGCACAGCACATACCACAGTATTATATAAACAACTCACCTACAATATAACATAATACATATAACTATTTTTTTTTCTCAGATCAAATTTGTGATATATGTCCAAATTATTAACATTCCCACACCTAACAGGTCGGTAAAGCTAAACTATATATAATTTATCTTATATGCCCATTATGAATGTAACACAAACCTAACACTTTAATCCTGACTTGTACATATTTTGTAACAATGTGGGTTGCCACCTTAATTTATACTACTACAGACCAACGAAAGTTTATATAAAAAAAATCATGCAGACATGTTTTAATTAAACCCACCTATACCTATACAAAATATATATTAACATGACTTCTGTACTAGGTATGCATTATAAATCAAAACCTTTGGTACGTACATATCAAAAGACTACATTTTATAACATAAGATATATATATCTTAGTATAATAAAGTATAGTACTATATGTAAGCATACATACCATCAAAAGGAAAGCGGTTTTGGATGAGAGGTTTGAGAGATGAAGGTTCGGCCTTGAGGTGGAGAGAGGCGGAGGCCGGAGATGCCAAGGCGGAGGCTGAGCAGGAAGTGGCGGCTTGCATGCGAAACCAAGTGAGTGTGAGCAGTTTGTTTTAGTGGTCGGAGCATTTGTTGCTTGGGCGGAGATGAAGAGGGCGCAGGCGCGGGCGGGAGGAGGAGGAAGGCGGGATGGCTACAGGAGGAGCAGAGGCTTCTGCTACAGGGAGTGGATGCGGGAGGAGGCGATGTCGGTTGGTCGGCTGCATGTTCGGTGATGCAAGCAGGGGCGAGGGAGGGGCAGTCACGATGAGTGCATCGGCATGAGAGAGAGAAAAAGGTGTGATTTCAAATGAAAAATATAAGAAAGAGAGTGAAACAGCAAGCCATGTAATTCCATAAATTTCAAATGAGGAATATGCACCAGAAGAAGAGAAGAGAAATGGTCAAGTTGGATAACAGAACGTGAACAGTGGGAATAGTAATGTTCACATTTTGGATTCCTAGAAAATAAAAGGTTGTGACCATTGGATTTCCAACGGACGAGTAAATGAATGATCACTGAAATCAAAAAGGCAAATTGTGGAACGGATACGAAAGGCGTTTCGCAAAGTGTAACGTACACCGGACTTCGAATTTTGACAATCGATCATTCCATAGAGATCAGCACGACGAAACGATCAAAAGGGTATACGGATATTAGTGGTACGATTGAATTTATAAAATTCGAATTTTTCTACTGACGGAAAATGCAAGAAAAACGTAGAAAAATAAGATCGACGGAGCCAAAGATGTCCGAATTTGGAAAAACGACAAACCAACATCTTGCTCAGAAGATGGTTTAGAATTTTTCTATGTAAAAATATTTAGGTTTCGGAAACATTTTATTTTCATTGCTTTTTAACTGATTAAATTGAAGTGAATTTACGCGCGAAATAAACTTTCATATTTTCGGACGAAAATTTACCGGTTGCTATATTTAACTAGACTTATTCCAAATATTAAATTTTTATTTCAAAATTTTATCGTTTAAAATTTCACAAAATTTCAACTAATTACGTTATTAAAACAGTTGAAATTTACGGGTCGTTACATTCTCCCCCACTCAAAACTTTTCGTCCCCGAAAAGGAACGAGGTAGGAGAATAGAAACAACCAGAAAGAAAACAGATTTGAAATACAAAATAATTAATTTAAACCATATAAATTTAAATTTAAATTAATTGATATTCAATAATTGATTTAATCCATTTGATTTCACTAAAATCAATCTCAACTATTTCTAAATTCATTATCTTATTATCCAATTATCTTCAATTTACAATTTCTAAAACCATATATTTTAATAGTCTTTTATTATAATCATATTTTTTCAGCAATTTAAATTCTTCTTTATTCCAAATTATTGTTAAATTTATTCTCCTTAATATATCTAATCACATATATTTAACCCATATAAATTAATTTGAACCATATAAATTTCAATTTAAATTAATTTATATTATTTTTTTTCAATTTGGTTAAATCCATTTATATTAAATCAATAAATAGTCATTCGATTTAAATTTGTTAGTTCAACTATTAATTCTAATCATATAAATTTCGTTTTAAATCAATTAATATTCAATAATTGATCTTAATTCAAGGTATTTCATTAAGCTAATTCAATTCAATTTGTTAATTCTTTTAGAACAAAATTTACTTTATTTATCTCATTCAATTAACTTATTATTCTATCATCTTTATTAGCAATTTTTATAATTAAAATCTAAGTGCATAACATTTATTATAAACACTCAAATTTTATTTATAAAATTATTTTATATTGTATATTATCCAATTACATTTTAACTTCTGAATAATTTAGGTAAGTTATTTTGAAATGCAATTTAGTACTATACAAATAAAATTTCATATTTAATTATTCCAAGTTTAAATACTTATTCAAATTTTGGCTTTATTTATAATTGAAAACATCCTTTAACATGATTTTTAAGAATTAAATTTCCGTTTAATTTCCAACCCTTTAGAAATAATTATGTATACATTATATATATTAAATCAATTTAAATTTAAAATAATATACCCATATATATATAAATCGAGTCATACTTAAGAAATTCTAATTTAAAATATTTTTCCAAACAAAACTGTAGCAAAGCTACAGAATGGTTTCTCCACTTCGAAACTCGAAAATGAACGTCGATGATGCGGCCGCCATCACCGAAATTATTTTCCAGCGACAAAGAGAAGAGCACTGATTTCAACATTTTAAAATTCTTTGAAAACGGTTTCTATTTGAAAATACTTTAAATAATATACATTAAAATTCTTTGGAAACAATTTATAGTCAAAATACCTTTAAATAATGTGCATTTTAAACCTTTAAAACCATAGTTCGAAATCATTGGAAATTAAATTCTCAAATTCTTAATTTAATTTCATTTCAAATTCTAAATCAGTTTATAAACCAAGTTTATAAATTCATTTATCGAACAGTAGATGAAAATCAAATATTATCATTTCAAACAACGAATTAATTTACCTCTTTTTTTCAGAAAATTTTACTTATATATTTATAATATAATCATACAAAATTATTTCATCTACCAAATTTGAAAACAATATTGTGTCAGTTTGCTCTGCTCAAGCGTTTTGGAAATCCTATCGATAGCGTTGATCAGACGAATCGATCGAAAACCCAAATCAACATCAACAACTCAAACAACACAGCATATATTAAAACATTTATATATTAGTTTACAAATACATTTCTTTGCTCACCGATACAGGAATGAATGTTCAAAATAAGGATAGGGTTTCAAATTTGATGGACTCAAATCAAAGAGAATTTTGATTCAAAGATAAGTTCGAAACAAAGATATGATGATCAAATAACAAAGTAGGAAGATTGATAAGTTTATATAAATCGCGGGCAACCTTGACCAGGTCGACCGTGACTTCAAGAATAAGATCAATGCAGAATTTCAAGGCAAATCGACATTTGATCTCAAGAAATAGAATTTAGGCATAGCCTGATATAGATAGCATCGTAAACCGAGGATACATAAATCTCCGGTAAATCAATGCCTATTTTAAAAGAGTTTCACCCCTTTACAAGTCATTCGAAGTTTGGCGAGATCGCCGATTCAATATAAAGATCATTCGAAGTGGAGTTATGGGATACTCCGGTATTAGAAGACGAATAGTGAGGGACACGAATGGATTTTGGAACCGCAGGGAAAGTTCCAAAATTCAAAGGAATCGAGTCAAAAGGAAGAGATTGAAACTCGAATGAGAGTGATTCTGTAAATACATTTACCGTATATGCTAAGTTTTGCCTAGAGCTACCAAAGCTCTGATACCAACTGTAACGACCCGATATTTTGGACCATTCGCATCCATTATAAGTGTATAGGTAGACACTCATGCCGGAATTGAATTGCTCAAAATACCGCATTGTTAATTTAAATTTGGCAAAACTGGACATATACAGTAAATAAATAATCACAGATCACAGACACAGAGTAATAAATGCAGCGGAAATAAAAGAGATAGTAGTTCATGAAGCTACTATATAAATGTATAAGTTACATCAGAGTTAAACCAGATACAACGGAAGAGTAATACGATACATCAGATACAAATCAGAATACATCACTGGAATCATCGAATACAGAAAGCAGAATAGATGGCTGGATCTTCAAGCAAGCTCCAACTTCAAAGGTGAGTCTCGAATACTGGTACACTCAGTCTGACCCGAGCGTAAAGCAAAACACAAAACACTCGAGTCAGGATTAACATTCTTATATCAATAAATCCAACTCAAGTGAAATAGCAACAGAAATACAAGTAACTCAAAGGATGTTTGGAATAACCATCCTTTAAGGATCCGTTAAACTATCTAATATGTAGTAGTGTACGATAAGTAGATAATGTCTATTAGTAATATAAGATATCAAAATAGTGTTAAGGCGTTACCATTATTCCCCTTAACACATTTTTATTCCCAAGAGCATATACAAGACCGTAGTTTCCCCAAAACCGGAAGTCACCAGAGGGCAATCCATATACTAAAGGTACAAACCAAAATCGTAGTGGTCGCGTATAAAGGAATATAAGTATGACAAGGCACATGAGGTAATACCCAAGGTAGTGAAACTACCATTTGCCTGATCTGGACTGGTGAGAACGCATCGCCGCAGCGACCGCAACACCGCGAAACAACACTCCCAAAATCAAGGGTGCACCAATCGACAACAAGTAATGAGTAGTTCGAAGAAGTGTGTTCGCTTGAGGTAGCTGACCTCCATTGGCCCAGCACGGCTCCTGTTTTAGTCATTTCCAATTTGACACAAGTGTCAAGGCTATCCATTATCGTTCTCTTTCTTCAGTCATCACGTACATCAATCCAACCACTTCATTCTGGATCACACTCCGCGTATAGTTATTAAAGTGGTTTTCGGTTTAGACAGTGAGTATGTCCCTAACCGATTCCGGTCTCTTTAATAACCTTCGAGATTATTTCACTGATTGGTCATTTATTCATTTCAAAACCAAATCAATTTCAATCTCAATTAAAATTTGTAAATCAACATTTCATTTGTCTTTCAAAACCAATTTCCAAAATTTACGGTTTCAAAACTTCCAAATTCATTTCAAAATCTTCTAATTCAATTCCAATTTCTATTTAAAGCAATTCAAATATTGATTCAAGTTCGTAAATAAGTTTCATCCCAAATCATTTAAATTAATTTAATTTAACATTCAAATCAATTTAAATTCATTTATCGATTTCATTCAATATTCATTAAGTAAATTTGCCATTCAAAACAATTTCTATTAAATTTCCAATTCATTAAATCCATTATTTAAATTCAACTTCGTTATATCAAAACTTACAAATTGAATTAAATTAAATTAAATTCATCAACTCAATTTCTTTAAATTTCAAGTCTTACATTAATTTCAATAAATCGCATTTTATTTCTTGTTAAAGAAATTCAATTTCACTTATTTACTTACTTAGTTACAAATTTCAAAGCTCAATAAATAAAGAAACTAAACTTCACTTATTCAAGCAGTTCAATTCCACTTATTAAAGAATTCAATTTATTTAATTATTAAATAATTCAATCTTATTTAATTATTAAATAATTTCAAAACTTAATTATTAAATAATTTCAAACTTAATTATTAATAATTTCAAACTTAAAACAACATTCTTCATCAACTACTATGTTAATATTTTTGTTTTAGATTATTAACATTTTCTTTTCTTAAAAATTCACATTCCAACTTCATTTCAAAACCTTATTACTTATCCAAATAAAATCTTTATTTTATTTTTAAATCAAATTATTGACCAATCGGGTTTATTAAATTTTCTATCCTAAGTCAAAGTTCAATTTGGGTATTTATCATTTCAACCCGATTCCAATTCAATTCAAAATCATAGCATAGCAAAGGGAACTTGCAGTGTGATAACTGGGATGGTGTCAAAGTAAATAAACAAGCAATAACAACAACCAATATCAATCCAATAATCAATTCAAATAATCCCGAAATAATCGTATTAATTCGCATTGTTGTTTGTGCAAATTAATATAATTATTTCTAGAATCTACACTATCATTTCATGTAGATTAAAGATTATTACACTAATTATTCATACGGTTCTTCACTTGTCATTCGATTTCAATTTTAACACCCCAACAATTAATCCAATATACGTTCAATGGTTCAAAGTGTAATTATCACTATTTTACATGTCAATTAATTTAACAAATAAAAGGGGTCATATTCAACTAATCAAATTCAACATATGTGTCGATTCAAATTTTAATTATCCTACGTCAAATTTACTTGCATAATATTTATCACTTTATACATTTCAATTTAACATCCAATATAAACAACAAACAATCAATCAATTATCAATCAAACAGGATTATCATTGTATAATTAACAAATAATGGTGTCAGATGTCACAGGTGAACTGATACAGGTAATAGCATACATATAACAGTGTAAATAACTGACAGCAGCATATTTCAATTGTCGTTTCAATTGAAATCAAATTTAATAAATAAAAGAACGTTAATCGTGAGTGAGTGCTCACCTTTCGAGGCTAGAGATGAACGAGACTGAGGTGAGTTATGAATCCAAGCACGAACTCCAAAGTAAGGTAAGATTGGCACGAATTCGACGAACAAGGCTAATCAATAGACGAAATCAGATCAGGCTAGATTGATGAAGATAATTGGAAATAAGTAGACTCATATATAGCACTATATATATAACCAATATAATTATTAATACAATATCACACACTTAAGTTAATAATGTCTACAGAATCTAGATTAACTCAATACGAATTATATTATATATAAACTTATAGAATGTAAACTTTATATTAAACAAACAAGTTGATATGCAACTAAATTTGCAACAACTTATCGTACAAAACGCTCTATATATAGTGTTATATTAAGAAGCTATTATATAACTAACAAGATATAACCAATATAAACTTTATGTCCAGCTAGCTTGCATATAACCTAAAAAAAATCTACACTTCACAATATACACATATATAAACTACATTTATACGGCTAGTATACGCATATAAATTTATAAAACAATATCCATTATAAAATCAATATTTATGTACTTACTTAAAAGAAAATAAGGCCTTTTATCATATACTATAATTCAAACCGAAATATATAGTTTAGATGAAATATGAGTTATATACAATACGCGAAAACATTTTCTGACGTTCAGTATATAGCAACCAAATACTAGCACAGCACATACCACAGTATTATATAAACAACTCACCTACAATATAACACAATACATATAACTATTTTTTTTTCTCAGATCAAATTTGTGATATATGTCCAAATTATTAACATTCCCACACCTAACAGGTCGGTAAAGCTAAACTATATATAATTTATCTTATATGCCCATTATGAATGTAACACAAACCTAACACTTTAATCCTGACTTGTACATATTTTGTAACAATGTGGGTTGCCACCTTAATTTATACTACTACAGATCAACGAAAGTTTATATAAAAAAAAATCATGCAGACATGTTTTAATTAAACCCACCTATACCTATACAAAATATATATTAACATGACTTCTGTACTAGGTATGCATTATAAATCAAAACCTTTGGTACGTACATATCAAAAGACTACATTTTATAATATAAGATATATATATCTTAGTATAATAAAGTATAGTACTATATGTAAGCATACATACCATCAAAAGGAAAGCGGTTTTGGATGAGAGGTTTGAGAGATGAAGGTTCGGCCTTGAGGTGGAGAGAGGTGGAGGCCGGAGATGCCAAGGCGGAGGCTGAGCAGGAAGTGGCGGCTTGCATGCGAAACCAAGTGAGTGTGAGCAGTTTGTTTTAGTGGTCGGAGCATTTGTTGCTTGGGCGGAGATGAAGAGGGCGCAGGCGCGGGCGGGAGGAGGAGGAAGGCGGGATGGCTACAGGAGGAGCAGAGGCTTCTGCTACAGGGAGTGGATGCGGGAGGAGGCGATGTCGGTTGGTCGGCTGCATGTTCGGTGATGCAAGCAGGGGCGAGGGAGGGGCAGTCACGATGAGTGCATCGGCATGAGAGAGAGAAAAAGGTGTGATTTCAAATGAAGAATATAAGAAAGAGAGTGAAACAGCAAGCCATGTAATTCCATAAATTTCAAATGAAGAATATGCACCAGAAGAAGAGAAGAGAAATGGTCAAGTTGGATAAAAGAACGTGAACAGTGGGAATAGTAATGTTCACATTTTGGATTCCTAGAAAATAAAAGGTTGTGACCATTGGATTTCCAACGGACGAGTAAATGAATGATCACTGAAATCAAAAAGGCAAATTGTGGAACGGATACGAAAGGCGTTTCGCAAAGTGTAACGTACACCGGACTTCGAATTTTGACAATCGATCATTCCATAGAGATCAGCACGACGAAACGATCAAAACGGTATACGGATATTAGTGGTACGATTGAATTTATAAAATTCGAATTTTTCTACTGGCGGAAAATGCAAGAAAAACGTAGAAAAATAAGATCGACGGAGTCAAAGATGTCCGAATTTGGAAAAACGACAAACTAACATCTTGCTCAGAAGATGGTTTAGAATTTTTCTATGTAAAACTATTTAGGTTTCGGAAACATTTTATTTTCATTGCTTTTTAACTGATTAAATTGAAGTGAATTTACGCGCGAAATAAACTTTCATATTTTCGGACGAAAATTTACCAGTTGTTATATTTAACTAGACCTATTCCAAATATTTAATTTTTATTTCAAAATTTTATCGTTTAAAATTTCACAAAATTTCAACTAATTACGTTATTAAAACAGTTGAAATTTACGGGTCGTTACACTCTCCCCCACTCAAAACTTTTCGTCCCCGAAAAGGAACGAGGTAGGAGAATAGAAACAACCAGAAAGAAAACAGATTTGAAATACAAAATAATTAATTTAAACCATATAAATTTAAATTTAAATTAATTGATATTCAATAATTGATTTAATCCATTTGATTTCACTAAAATCAATCTCAACTATTTCTAAATTCATTATCTTATTATCCAATTATCTTCAATTTACAATTTCTAAAACCATAAATTTGAATAGTCTTTTATTATAATCATATTTTTTCAGCAATTTAAATTCTTCTTTATTCCAAATTATTGTTAAATTTATTCTCCTTAATATATCTAATCACATATATTTAACCCATATAAATTAATTTGAACCATATAAATTTCAATTTAAATTAATTTATATTTTTTTTTCAATTTGGTTAAATCCATTTATATTAAATCAATAAATAGTCATTCGATTTAAATTTGTTAGTTCAACTGTTAATTCTAATCATATAAATTTCGTTTTAAATCAATTAATATTCAATAATTGATCTTAATTCAAGGTATTTCATTAAGCTAATTCAATTCAATTTGTTAATTCTTTTAGAACAAAATTTACTTTATTTATCTCATTCAATTAACTTATTATTCTATCATCTTTATTAGCAATTTTTATAATTAAAATCTAAGTGCATAACATTTATTATAAACACTGAAATTTTATTTATAAAATTATTTTATATTGTATATTATCCAATTACATTTTAACTTCTGAATAATCTAGGTAAGTTATTTTGAAATGCAATTTAGTACTATACAAATAAAATTTCATATTTAATTATTCCAAGTTTAAATACTTATTCAAATTTTGGCTTTATTTATAATTGAAAACATCCTTTAACATGATTTTTAAGAATTAAATTTCCGTTTAATTTCCAACCCTTTAGAAATAATTATGTATACATTATATATATTAAATCAATTTAAATTTAAAATAATATACCCATATATATATAAATCGAGTCATACTTAAGAAATTCTAATTTAAAATATTTTTCCAAACAAAACTGTAGCAAAGCTACAGAATGCTTTCTCCACTTCGAAACTCGAAAATGAACGTCGATGATGCGGCCGCCATCACCGAAATTATTTTCCAGCGACAAAGAGAAGAGCACTGATTTCAACATTTTAAAATTCTTTGAAAACGGTTTCTATTTGAAAATACTTTAAATAATATACATTAAAATTCTTTGGAAACAATTTATAGTCAAAATACCTTTAAATAATGTGCATTTTAAACCTTTAAAACCATAGTTCGAAATCATTGGAAATTAAATTCTCAAATTCTTAATTTAATTTCATTTCAAATTCTAAATCAGTTTATAAACCAAGTTTATAAATTCATTTATCGAACAATAGATGAAAATCAAATATTATCATTTCAAACAACGAATTAATTTACCTCTTTTTTTCAGAAAATTTTACTTATATATTTATAATATAATCATACAAAATTATTTCATCTACCAAATTTGAAAACAATATTGTGTCAGTTTGCTCTGCTCAAGCGTTTTGGAAATCCTATCGATAGCGTTGATCAGACGAATCGATCGAAAACCCAAATCAACATCAACAACTCAAACAACACAGCATATATTAAAACATTTATATATTAGTTTACAAATACATTTCGTTGCTCACCGATACAGGAATGAATGTTCAAAATAAGGATAGGGTTTCAAATTTGATGGACTCAAATCAAAGAGAATTTTGATTCAAAGATAAGTTCGAAACAAAGATATGATGATCAAATAACAAAGTAGGAAGATTGATAAGTTTATATAAATCGCGGGCAACCTTGACCAGGTCGACCGTGACTTCAAGAATAAGATCAATGCAGAATTTCAAGGCAAATCGACATTTGATCTCAAGAAATAGAATTTAGGCATAGCCTGATATAGATAGCATCGTAAACCGAGGATACATAAATCTCCGGTAAATCAATGCCTATTTTAAAAGAGTTTCACCCCTTTACAAGTCATTCGAAGTTTGGCGAGATCGCCGATTCAATATAAAGATCATTCGAAGTGGAGTTATGGGATACTCCGGTATTAGAAGACGAATAGTGAGGGACACGAATGGATTTTGGAACCGCAGGGAAAGTTCCAAAATTCAAAGGAATCGAGTCAAAAGGAAGAGATTGAAACTCGAATGAGAGTGATTCTGTAAATACATTTACCGTATATGCTAAGTTTTACCTAGAGCTACCAAAGCTCTGATACCAACTGTAACGACCCGATATTTTGGACCATTCGCATCCATTATAAGTGTATAGGTAGACACTCATGCCGGAATTGAATTGCTCAAAATACCGCGTTGTTAATTTAAATTTGGCAAAACTGAACATATACAGTAAATAAATAATCACAGATCACAGACACAGAGTAATAAATGCAGCGGAAATAAAAGAGATAGTAGTTCATGAAGCTACTATATAAATGTATAAGTTACATCAGAGTTAAACCAGATACAACGGAAGAGTAATACGATACATCAGATACAAATCAGAATACATCACTTGAATCATCGAATACAGAAAGCAGAATAGATGGCTGGATCTTCAAGCAAGCTCCAACTTCAAAGGTGAGTCTCGAATACTGGTACACTCAGTCTGACCCGAGCGTAAAGCAAAACACAAAACACTCGAGTCAGGATTAACATTCTTATATCAATAAATCCAACTCAAGTGAAATAGCAACAGAAATACAAGTAACTCAAAGGATGTTTGGAACAACCATCCTTTAAGGATCCGTTAAACTATCTAATATGTAGTAGTGTACGATAAGTAGATAATGTCTATTAGTACTATAAGATATCAAAATAGTGTTAAGGCGTTACCATTATTCCCCTTAACACATTTTTATTCCCAAGAGCATATACAAGACCGTAGTTTCCCCAAAACCGGAAGTCACCAGAGGGCAATCCATATACTAAAGGTACAAACCAAAATCGTAGTGGTCGCGTATAAAGGAATACAAGTATGACAAGGCACATGAGGCAATACCCAAGGTAGTGAAACTACCATTTGCCTGATCTGGACTTGTGAGAACGCATCGCCGCAGCGACCCCAACACCGTGAAACAACACTCCCAAAATCAAGGGTGCACCAATCGACAACAAGTAATGATTAGTTCGAAGAAGTGTGTTCGCTTGAGGTAGCTGACCTCCATTGGCCCAGCACGGCTCCTGTTTTAGTCATTTCCAATTTGACACAAGTGTCAAGGCTATCCATTATCGTTCTCTTTCTTCAGTCATCACGTACATCAATCCAACCACTTCATTCTGGATCACACTCCGCGTATAGTTATTAAAGTGGTTTTCGGTTTAGACAGTGAGTATGTCCCTAACCGATTCCGGTCTCTTTAATAACCTTCGAGATTATTTCACCGATTGGTCATTTATTCATTTCAAAACCAAATCAATTTCAATCTCAATTAAAATTTGTAAATCAACATTTCATTTGTCTTTCAAAACCAATTTCCAAAATTTACGGTTTCAAAACTTCCAAATTCATTTCAAAATCTTCTAATTCAATTCCAATTTCTATTTAAAGCAATTCAAATATTGATTCAAGTTCGTAAATAAGTTTCATCCCAAATCATTTAAATTAATTTAATTTAACATTCAAATCAATTTAAATTCATTTATCGATTTCATTCAATATTCATTAAGTAAATTTGCCATTCAAAACAATTTCTATTAAATTTCCAATTCATTAAATCCATTATTTAAATTCAACTTCGTTATATCAAAACTTACAAATTGAATTAAATTAAATTAAATTCATCAACTCAATTTCTTTAAATTTCAAGTCTTACATTAATTTCAATAAATCGCATTTTATTTCTTGTTAAAGAAATTCAATTTCACTTATTTACTTACTTAGTTACAAATTTCAAAGCTCAATAAACAAAGAAACTAAACTTCACTTATTCAAGCAGTTCAATTCCACTTATTAAAGAATTCAATTTATTTAATTATTAAATAATTCAATCTTATTTAATTATTAAATAATTTCAAAACTTAATTATTAAATAATTTCAAACTTAATTATTAATAATTTCAAACTTAAAACAACATTCTTCATCAACTACTATGTTAATATTTTTGTTTTAGATTATTAACATTTTCTTTTCTTAAAAATTCACATTCCAACTTCATTTCAAAACCTTATTACTTATCCAAATAAAATCTTTATTTTATTTTTAAATCAAATTATTGACCAATCGGGTTTATTAAATTTTCTATCCTAAGTCAAAGTTCAATTTGGGTATTTATCATTTCAACCCGATTCCAATTCAATTCAAAATCATAGCATAGCAAAGGGAACTTGCAGTGTGATAACTGGGATGGTGTCAAAGTAAATAAACAAGCAATAACAACAACCAATATCAATCCAATAATCAATTCAAATAATCCCGAAATAATCGTATTAATTCGCATTGTTGTTTGTGCAAATTAATATAATTATTTCTAGAATCTACACTATCATTTCATGTAGATTAAAGATTATTACACTAATTATTCATACGGTTCTTCACTTGTCATTCGATTTCAATTTTAACACCACAACAATTAATCCAATATACGTTCAATGGTTCAAAGTGTAATTATCACTATTTTACATGTCAATTAATTTAACAAATAAAAGGGGTCATATTCAACTAATCAAATTCAACATATGTGTCGATTCAAATTTTAATTATCCTACGTCAAATTTACTTGCATAATATTTATCACTTTATACATTTCAATTTAACATCCAATATAAACAACAAACAATCAATCAATTATCAATCAAACAGGATTATCATCGTATAATTAACAAATAATGGTGTCAGATGTCACAGGTGAACTGATACAGGTAATAGCATACATATAACAGTGTAAATAACTGACAGCAGCATATTTCAATTGTCGTTTCAATTGAAATCAAATTTAATAAATAAAAGAACGTTAATCGTGAGTGAGTGCTCACCTTTCGAGGCTAGAGATGAACGAGACTGAGGTGAGTTATGAATCCAAGCACGAACTCCAAAGTAAGGTAAGATTGGCACGAATTCGACGAACAAGGCTAATCAATAGACGAAATCAGATCAGGCTAGATTGATGAAGATAATTGGAAATAAGTAGACTCATATATAGCACTATATATATAACCAATATAATTATTAATACAATATCACACACTTAAGTTAATAATGTCTACAGAATCTAGATTAACTCAATACGAATTATATTATATATAAACTTATAGAATGTAAACTTTATATTAAACAAACAAGTTGATATGCAACTAAATTTGCAACAACTTATCGTACAAAACGCTCTATATATAGTGTTATATTAAGAAGCTATTATATAACTAACAAGATATAACCAATATAAACTTTATGTCCAGCTAGCTTGCATATAACCTAAAAAAAATCTACACTTCACAATATACACATATATAAACTACATTTATACGGCTAGTATACGCATATAAATTTATAAAACAATATCCATTATAAAATCAATATTTATGTACTTACTTAAAAGAAAATAAGGCCTTTTATCATATACTATAATTCAAACCGAAATATATAGTTTAGATGAAATATGAGTTATATACAATACGCGAAAACATTTTCTGACGTTCAGTATATAGCAACCAAATACTAGCACAGCACATACCACAGTATTATATAAACAACTCACCTACAATATAACACAATACATATAACTATTTTTTTTTCTCAGATCAAATTTGTGATATATGTCCAAATTATTAACATTCCCACACCTAACAGGTCGGTAAAGCTAAACTATATATAATTTATCTTATATGCCCATTATGAATGTAACACAAACCTAACACTTTAATCCTGACTTGTACATATTTTGTAACAATGTGGGTTGCCACCTTAATTTATACTACTACAGATCAACGAAAGTTTATATAAAAAAAAATCATGCATACATGTTTTAATTAAACCCACCTATACCTATACAAAATATATATTAACATGACTTCTGTACTAGGTATGCATTATAAATCAAAACCTTTGGTACGTACATATCAAAAGACTACATTTTATAACATAAGATATATATATATATCTTAGTATAATAAAGTATAGTACTATATGTAAGCATACATACCATCAAAAGGAAAGCGGTTTTGGATGAGAGGTTTGAGAGATGAAGGTTCGGCCTTGAGGTGGAGAGAGGCGGAGGCCGGAGATGCCAAGGCGGAGGCTGAGCAGGAAGTGGCGGCTTGCATGCGAAACCAAGTGAGTGTGAGCAGTTTGTTTTAGTGGTTGGAGCATTTGTTGCTTGGGCGGAGATGAAGAGGGCGCAGGCGCGGGCGGGAGGAGGAGGAAGGCGGGATGGCTACAGGAGGAGCAGAGGCTTCTGCTACAGGGAGTGGATGCGGGAGGAGGCGATGTCGGTTGGTCGGCTGCATGTTCTGTGATGCAAGCAGGGGCGAGGGAGGGGCAGTCACGATGAGTGCATCGGCATGAGAGAGAGAAAAAGGTGTGATTTCAAATGAAGAATATAAGAAAGAGAGTGAAACAGCAAGCCATGTAATTCCATAAATTTCAAATGAAGAATATGCACCCGAAGAAGAGAAGAGAAATGGTCAAGTTGGATAAAAGAACGTGAACAGTGGGAATATTAATGTTCACATTTGGATTCCTAGAAAATAAAAGGTTGTGACCATTGGATTTCCAACGGACGAGTAAATGAATGATCACTGAAATCAAAAAGGCAAATTGTGGAACGGATACGAAAGGCGTTTCGCAAAGTGTAACGTACACCGGACTTCAAATTTTGACAATCGATCATTCCATAGAGATCAGCACGACGAAACGATCAAAACGGTATATGGATATTAGTGGTACGATTGAATTTATAAAATTCGAATTTTTCTACTGGCGGAAAATGCAAGAAAAACGTAGAAAAATAAGATCGACGGAGCCAAAGATGTCCGAATTTGGAAAAACGACAAACTAACATCTTGCTTAGAAGATGGTTTAGAATTTTTCTATTTAAAAATATTTAGGTTTCGGAAACATTTTATTTTCATTGTTTTTTAACTGATTAAATTGAAGTGAATTTACGCGCGAAATAAACTTTCATATTTTCGAACGAAAATTTACCAGTTGCTATATTTAACTAGACCTATTCCAAATATTAAATTTTTATTTCAAAATTTTATCGTTTAAAATTTCACAAAATTTCAACTAATTACGTTATTAAAACAGTTGAAATTTACGGGTCGTTACATATGTACCCCCACTTTTCAATTAGACCGAATATATGTACCCCCACTTTTCAATTTCAAACTTATACTATCCCTCAATTAACAATGTAGTTGGACAAGTAAGCGTACTACCCTTGCCTCGACATATATTCTTAATTCCCAAGATAGAGACGAGTTTCCATACCTCGGAATTTGGTGTTAAGTATGAAAAGAATACTTTCCATACCACCATAATTTAAAATGATCATTTATAGAAATAAATTTCATTCCTTATATAAAACTCCTTTTTTATAAATCTCTTTTTAAATTTACAAAACTTCTTTTGTAAATCTCATTATACAATTTTAAAACTCCTTTTTTAAATGTCAAAATATAATCATAAAATTCCTTTAATAAATCTCCAAATATAATTATAAAACTCCTTTTATAAATCTTCAAATATAATTATAAAACTCCTTTTATAAATCTTTAAATATAATATCTTATATATTTATCACAAATCTTCAGTTTCAAGATAGAACCATATACTTTCCATAAAATGATTATTCCAAATATCACTATAAATTCATAAATATGATTTATTGTTCCAGTATATCAAAATGATATTAATTTCCCTTTTATATAAAATATCATTTATTAATCTATTATTTATTTATAAAATACCCTTTATAAAACTACCTTTTATTTATAAAATAATATTTATATATATATCCTTTTATATAGCATTTTATATAAAACGTTTCATAAATATTTATTCCAAAATATTCCTATCTTCTATTAAAACAGAATCACTTTTTAAATATAAGATAACTTCCCCTTTATTTTCCTTCAAAATAAACATTTATTATTATATTATTATTTTTTCATAATAAATACTACCTAAAATACTTTTAAAATATTTCCAAAAAGGTTAGAGTAAAATGGAGAATTTCAAAACCATTTTTTTTAAAGTGCCATAGAAAATTCCAAAATCATATTTAAAATCATTCTCTAAATCAGAACCATTTTTCAAATCAAACAACAATTAATAGTATTTCAAAATATTATAATGAAGCCAATAGCTACCATAGCACTTAACCAATGTTATTAATACCTTTGTCATTAAAAAGGTCCAACTTTTAACATATATCAATGTCATATCCAACATGGCCAAACTACCAAGTTTTGACATTCAACAATTTATACAAAAGATATATAAATGGGATTAAAATCAACAAGTATATAACTAAAATTTAAAACCACAATGGTGAGAAATCCGGATTTCTCTACAAAATTCCTTGTATTTCATTTCATATTTCATTCGCTTTTCAGAGTGCAAATTTAACCAACCAAACCAATAAATCATTCAAACATGAAAACAATAATTTTTATCTACTATATATCATTATGGTATTCAATCGGAGGTGAGTTAGCTCACCAAAATTCCAGCAAACACTTAAGCGTTTCAGTTTGATATCAAAATTCCACTTGCTCCAAACTCGACAAAATCAATTCCAATGCGTAGATATCGCTCCTACGAGCGCAACCGCAAAAGACCACATCTCGATTGGACCTCGTATGAAAAAGTTATTGATTTAATATGATTTGAGATTAAATATTCATTAATTAACTTCAATTAATTACAAATTACCTTTAAACCCATCTTCCTCATACCCCTTACTCCATTTCTTACACCCTTCATGTGCATACGTGCACGGCCATGCACACCAACCACTCTCCCGCTTCCTAGGATCACGGATGTAACGGCTGCGAATTTTGCCCGCTCGAAAATCGACATCCATACTTTACATCGTACTCGAATGCCGTAGATTCGACCGTTCAAATCCGAGTCGCCGGAGCTTATAACAACATTAAGTAAACAACACAGCGGAATAAAAAGAATAATACATTGATATACAATATCTGATACAATGATGATACAATGAATATCAATATACATCAGAGATATAATACAACAAATAGCAGCGGAAAAGAAAACGATAACATCAGTAGCGGATAATCTCCATCTCCAAAGCACTAATCTAGAAATAGCTCGAACTCTCAATAACGATGCACAAAGATAAGCAAGTGCAGTCCATATCCAAAGACTGAACTAGCTCCAGATAAATCTACTAATCTGACTATCTGAAAAACCCAACTCTAGACTGCTCGTGTAGGAAATTATGAGCATCCAGAGTTTAGGAAAGAAACAATAAACTCCGGATCAGTCATGGGACTGGTGTGAGCAACAAAAACAGTTTATCTTTAAAACAAATAGCAAATAATTTTAAAAGTCAATTCGCAATGCTTTTGGAAAATGAAACTATCATAAGACCTCCCACCACACACACAATGCAAACGCAGACTTGGAGGAGATTTCTTCTTATGTTAGTCAAAGATGCTTACTACGCAAAATCAAATCATTTGATTATTATTACTAGTGCATAGTGGAAAACATTTCGAAAGTAGAATATAAATCTTAGCCAGCATAGGTACCATTATATTATGCCTGCTATAGCTGCCTCCTGAGGAGACAGGTTCTACAATTTGCAATCGTAAAGGCTCGTATTGTTCCTTTGGATTTCCAACAAATGGTCAGGCCAAGGAACTTCCCATTGCCACATGGAAACGCCTCTGGAATGACGTCCCGAGAACCTAATCGGATCTCTGCCAACACAAGGCCGGGTTACCTCTGCAAAAATAGGTAACTACTGACACGCGTATGCCATCCCCCGATCGTAACCGATCTTCCCGAGGATCCTCGATTTCCAACAACCACATAATAATAATAATGCAGTAACCACATAGGTTAAGTATCTGGACTCCATACCATGATACCACCTTTATCCAGAAAGAAATGACATACACTAAGGGGCGCTACTCCCTAGAACCTTGCAGCATCTTTCCTGTTTTGACCATTTCCGGGGTGTGAGGCTCGACGAAGTCTCGTCCACAAAGCTACGTTTTGTCACAAAGCCATGCTTCGGGTCAAACAAATGATCAACCTATGATCACAAAGATATAAGATCAAACAAATGATCATATCACAAATGATCAAACACTGATCACCACACAGCAACACTCAGCATGCCACATTACCAAATTGGGATATATCGTTGATAAATTTCAACTACATAACCTCTGAGCTCATACGTCTCAGAGAAGGGTGTTAAGCTAAGAGAATAAATTCTCCGCCACCAAACAGAAATGTATTTGAAAAAAATCGGCTTTATATCTCAAAGTGTAATGTCAGACATGTAACCATACAAGTCTGTTCCGGGTTCGAACAGAACCGAAGGCACTTCTTACGAAGCCCTTGCAATTCCGGGTATTCACGATCCCGTCTGGACTTCCCATCACAAAGGGTGATAAAATCTCTATACCGGGGACCAGTCGGTGCAGAGACATTCGATGAGTTGTCCTTTCGTTTTCGTAAATATCCGGTCTTCAACACCGGTCTTCAAATACTATCCATATACGACGTATCATTATTCGGAATGGGTTATATGACACAAATGTCTTTTCCCGGCTAACCCGAATAACGAGCGAAATCTTTAAAACATATGGATATGGGATTTCAATTAAGTCACAACTTAATAATTCAACTTCTTTTCTTCAAATGGTTTAACAAATTACCATTTCAAATCTTTTAAACAAAAAGATTTTTTTACAGAGTTCACTTAATTTTCACAAAGATTCATTCACAGTTTTTTCCAAAACAATTTCTGTTTCAATTGGATTAACTCGTTAAATCTTTAAAATAAAGATTCAACTTATAGCTTTCAAAACAATTTCATTTCGAATGTTTTAAACAAACATCATTTTAAATCTGTTAAAAATAAACAGATTCAATTCATAGCTTTCAAAAAGAATTCATTCATAACTTGGAAAACCATCTTTCAATTCATACTTGAAATTCCTTTAAATTTGAATTTCATTTGTTATATATACGAAAGCTTTTATCATTTGAAAACAAACAGTTTTCATTTAAAAAAAATCCAATTTTATTTGCACGGGTTAAAGCTCTTGAATTTTATTCACATTCCAAAATCAATATTTTATAACGGGTATAATATCTTTAATCCCTAGTTTTAAATCATATAATTCAATTTCAAACATTAATTCAAATTTAAATCAAATTATTTAAAATTCAAAACCTTATCAAATTTTTCAAAATAACTTTTATCTTTGAAACTCCATTTCAAAAGTTTTTCACGTTTAAACCGAAATTTCTAATTTCAAAATCAATTAAAATTAAAATTTCCATTTCAAAAACATCAAATTTAAATTATCTGTGACTTAACCGATTTCCACGTGAAATCCATATTTGTGTGTGTATGGTGTAGTCCAGGGGTTTAACACACAATAGTGCAACATCAATCATCACAGATATATCGATAAGCGGTATAATCGATAACGCTTATCTTCATTCACAGATTCATAGATAAAATAAATTTATCGGTCACAAATAATTACTATTATAATTCGATGTGGGTTTCGGATAACCAACTGGAATCCGACTCCCTGTCGCATCGAAATTCAAATGCCGTTTTACGGCAAAGGGGTTTCATATTCACATAACAATATATACAACACAGATATAACAGCTCAATACAAAGCAATTTATATCACAAAGCATCATATCACAAAGATGACAAAACAATTTCACAGCATTCAATAGAATACAATCATCTATAAATAGGGTTAATTTATCATTTGATAAATTGAAATCAGTTATATTACTAATTCTGATTGATTTATATTGATTCATTACAGTTTATGTTCATAAATTTTCCATTTATTATTTACTAATTAACTTTAATTAATGAATTAATTAACCCTTAAATTTCATTTTACATTAAATAAATTTTAAAATCTTGATTTGATTTATACGACATCATATTTTAACTTATTAAAGTTAAATACCCATTTACCTTAATCATATTGAAATTTTCAACAATTATTTGTTTTTAAAACATTATGGACTAATTACGAAGTTGTGTTTAAGTTTTAATATATCAAAACTATTTTCAAAACAAAGTTTTAAACTTTAAAAATTCAAACTCTAAAACTTATATTGGTTTAAACATTATTTTCTACACCTAAACATTTTATACATTTTAAAATAGGTTAAATCTTTATTTAAAAACTAGCTTTGCCCTTAAAATTTGAAATCATATTTTGTTTAAACCTGAATGAGTTAAAGATGCTGCAACAAAACATTTGCTCCATCAACAAATTTCCGAGGCAGGCTCGAGTCAATCCCCGTGAAAACTCGAAGCAGCAAAAATCCAAACTCTCCACTTCATCTTCCTCGTGTCGAACACGAGAGATATCATACAAAACCCCTGTAACATAACGTTCTTCCCCAATACCAAACGATGCACGCAAGTGTCACCGTGCACGTGCACCACTGACCAGCGACGCTCCGGTCATCGTCGAGCACCCCAACGCGTCGCCTACAACCCTAGCAACAACTCCGACCACCCAGATCCAACAACACTTAATCGAATAAAAATTTCGATCATCAGCTCGAATTACTGCAGAACTCGAACCACCAAAAACCCCCTGGCCACCCCGATTCCGACCATCTTACGCCTTGCCACCGCGAATACAACTTCGTCACCGCCCCATGCGATTCTTCCCCCAGGTGCGATCGACCAGAATTCGACGCCCACGATGAAAGTTGCTCTAGAAAGACAGCCAAACGAACATATCCCTAAACCCTACTTCGATCTAATTCGAACGATCCAGACATTGGAAAATTTTAATTGCATTTTTCCCATACTCGGTGATCATCAAGCTTGCTTCAGAACAAATCTCAACATTTATTTTTGATTCGATCGTCAGATATTCGTAAGAATGACATTTTCGTTCATATATGAATTTCTCTAAGAATATCAAACTAAAAATCCTCGTTTCTGTTTTAAAAATCATATATTACAGTAAGCATTCAAGATATAAACTTGAATTAGTTTTTAATAACACTTGAATTTATCATTTTTATACTTGATTGCCTGTAAACAAAGATTCCAGAAATTCTAACAGGTTATTTTAACTTGAATTAAATTTTAAAACTTACTTCATAATCAAACAAACAATATTTGTTTATATTCTAAGTCCTAACAGAGCTTAGATCAAAAGATAAGGACTTTGTTTGCAAACTGGTTCCAAAAAAATAAAGAACAGAGGTATATATATACTTATATATATATATATTTCTTATTTGAAGCAGGCATGCACATATTTATCCAAATATTCACAGATATTTCACATATAAATATACAACTTACTTATCTATATCCACATAAATCCTACTTAAAGATGTAAAGGTGTAGTTACTCACCAAATTTTGAAAAAGGCAGAGAGCAAGGACAATGAACAGAGAACAGAGTTGCTCCTCTTCTTTGCTTTTAAATCTGTTGAAGCTTTGGTTTTTTGTTGAACTTTGATTTCTTTAAACTGAAGCTTTTTTTTCTTTTTCTTTTTTTTTGTTTATATTCAAAATGATACACTTTAGTTTTTCTCAGTAAAAATGAACAGACTGGAAATGAAGAAGAGATGGATGTATATAGGAAGAGTACAGGTATATATTTTCATTTCTTTTGTACACGATTTCAAAAATATTGGTCAGAGATATTTACTTTGGTTGGAGGCTGATATGATACCAATTCGTGCTGCATTTATTTGTTTGTACTTTATGTCTAATATATGCTTACTTGTTTTGCTCGGCTGGTATAAGGAAATTGGTTCTACAAATTCTTTTTCTCTTCTTTGTTTATAAAACAAAATTTCGGCTGAGATGATATTGTATGTACTTGCTAAGTTTCTTTATTCTTTTTCAATTGTACAAAATAGTTTTATACTTGTTTGACTTAGCTGCTAAGGATTTTCGAAACTGAAATGAAGAAGGAGTTGGAGATATAGAAATGAGTTGTACAGATATATTGGTTGTACAGGATGATGATATATTTGTTCATACAAATAGGCACGGCTAAAGGTTGCATTTATGACTTGTACATACCCATGCTTTTGCATTAATTGCCTGGTACTTGGTTTCCATGCTTAGCCATGTTTTCGGCTGTACATGTTTTGGGTGGCAACATTTATCACTTTATATTTGTTTGAGTTTGAACTTAGATGAATTTGTTTCATTTGCAGGCTATTTCCTTCATACATAATTACATATATATTTAATTCTAGTCTACATAACTAATTTGCCTTGCTTACTAAAATGTTATTTTAATTATTTTATTTTCATTTTATCTTGTAATATAGATGACATTCTATATTTTAAAATTATTCTTAAACTATTTACTTGAAACTCAAATTCAACATATACAATATTTAAATTTAAATGATTGATAAAATAAAATTGGGATTCGGGGAAACTCGAATCAATTTATCAATTGATTTTACAAATTTTTGTTCAAAAATTTATTTAATTATAAAATTTAACTCAAAAATTCAATAAATTACTAATTTAAATTTTTTTAAAATCTGGGGTCGTTACAACGGAATCTCACCAAGCCACTTCCAATCAACATTTCTTTGTACATGCTCCGCATTGGAATCCTCCTCGATAAGCTCGGCCTCCCCTTCACCATCGTGACTCGCTGCACCTAAACGCGACAAGGACAAGGTCGCGTCTTGCCATCCAGCGTCGCACCTCCACATACTTCTTTCGCCAACTCTACTTCGCTTGACGAATGCAAATCCATCCTCCGATTTGCCTATCGCTTCCCCAATCTCGACCAAATCCAGACCCTAGTCAGCCAACCACCACATCGAATATCCCAAACATCATTGCAACACCTAATTCCTCCTATATTTAAAGTTTTCGATGATACAATCCCAACGAATCTAATTTTACATTTCTTCGTTGCCTCTAGCTTTTTATTTGAATTTTGAAAGAGGTGGATTAATTTTATTTTTACTGTAAATATGAAGAGAGGGAAAATAAAAGAAAGAGAGGGAAAGGAAAAGTAAAAATACTGTTGGGGTTAAGTGTTTTTTATTTTGTAATTTCCAGCACACCGCTACAAAGAATTTCGTTCACGTACGAACCACGAATGACAAATTAAAAATACGGTCATGTACAACAATGCAACACGATCTCAAAACAACAGTAAAATACACAGGTTAACATATTCTATTAAATTTCAAAATACCAAAGTTTGCCAGAAAATATGTCAAATGATAATTTAGATATTTTCTAAATTAAAAGTTATAGAAAAATCCTATAAATTAAAATTAAAATATGTCATTAAAAATTGAGTCATTTTATTAAGAATTGATTTTCTTATTATTTATTAAATTCGAATCAAATTTGAATATTTAAATAAATTAAATATTCCTATTTGGAATGTTAAAATTTTGGGTCGTTACAACTGCTTCCAAGCATCTTGAGGGGGAGGCTTTGGCTTGGTGGGACATAGTGGTAAAGGAGGTTGATGTGCAGGCCATGATTTGGATTGATTTATATGTTACTTCAAATCTCGGGTTATTTCTGAGACCGAGAAGGGCGTGCAACTTGAGGATTTCATCCATCTGCAGTAGGGTAGTTTGCCAGTCGGGGAGTATGTTAGCTAGTTTAATCTTCTGGCTAAGTTGAGATGATCAATACTCCATCGAAGAAGGAGATGAAGTTTGCCAAGAATCTTAATACATCGGTTAGAGGTTCATTACTTAGTCATATCCCCACAGAGCCACTTTCAAGAGTCTTGTGGAATGGCTCTTCTTCAATAGAGCACCTACGAGGTACTATCAGAGGTAGAGAAGGTTGAAAGCAAATCGAAGTTCCAACCAAAGTGCAAAGGCTAAGGTGTAGGGAAGGATTAGGCTTATGCAAAGAAGAGAGCTGATCTTGTGTGCCATTCTTGCAGCATAAAGGGGCATTTCATTGCAGAATGCCATGCAACTAAGGCAAAGTGTAAGTGCTTCAATTGTGATCAACTTGGTCACTTGAAAACGGATTGTCCTATACTTCAAAAGGGTGGGTAAGCGAAATGACTTATGCCTTGCAGGCACTACGAAGTCCTAGCAAGCCAATTGCTCAGGATAAGGGAAAGAAGCTCATGTAGTGAGGTATGCTTTTACTTGGAGTACTTACTTATGCTCTTTCTGATACATAAGCTTTATATTCATCTATTGCTAGTCATTTGGTAGGTAGATTAAACATGTTGCCTTTTATAGTAGGTAAATTCTTTTGTAAAGTTAAACCTTGCTTGGGGAACTTTAGATGACAAGCTAAGGTGTAGCGACTAAGAGTATGGCCATTTAAACTTGATACATAAGCTTTCAAGTTGAGTGGGGTTAGTCGATGATGTGTGACTTGGATTTACATCCATGTAGGATTCGGTACATGCTAGGAATGAGCAAAGACCGAGCAGATGACTTATTAGCCCTTTGCATAGAGTCATTCATGTAAGAAGTGTTTTCCTTTGTGTCAGTAAACCTTAAGTGATGGGGTTAACCCCACCTATTCCTAATCACTAGTTTGAGTGCAAGATTTCTAGGTGATTTGCACCAATTAGGCAATGGTTTTTCACTTGATTCTTAAAGGCGAACACTTGAATCGGATTACTGAGGTGATTGAGAGATTTTCGAAGTATGACTCTGGTTGTACAAGAAATTTCAATGGTCGGACCAAGGTACCAGATCGGAGTTTGCATGAGAGGGGTAGGTGGCGGACCCTAGTTTAACAAATATAACGCATGAGCAAACAAAGGATTAGATCAAGTATCTTATATTATTTTGGATCATCTTTATTTAGTAAAATTATTTATAGTATAGTATAGTTAAGATAGCTTGTGATAGTTTGGGGAAGGACTTCTCGACTAGTTTTGTGGCGATATGAATAACCTTCTAAGTGGTGAGATGATACTTGCTTAGGTGGGCATCGTCGTACACTTAGTATATTATCCTTATTAATATTGTGCGGTTGATGTCAGTTTGAACCCAAGCGAGCTCAAGCATTTGTAGGTTATCGTTTAATAATGATTTAATTAGTAAAGTTTTCTCCTTTGGAGAATGAGTTCTGTCGGAAGGAAAGGAACGTTGAGACTTGGATTGCTAGGTTTATTTGAGAGTTTTGAAGATTGGTGATCCAACATATTATATAAGTTTTCATTTTTGTAACGGGAGGTGTAATAGTCTTTCATGCATTGTATTCATGAAAGGGGTTGCAAAACTCAGGCATTTCGTTTAACTAGGGTGTTGAACAAGCTCATTGGGGTTTATAGTTTGGCATGCACATTTAGACTATTGTTGGTTACCGTGCATGTCGGTATAGACTCTTTTTGTGTGTTTGATAGTTTTTATGCTAGTATTATTGCTTGTTGATTGTTTGCAATTGTTTGTTGTTGTTTTTTGTTATTATTGTTTGTTGTTATTCGTTGTTGTTTGTTGTTGCTTGTTATTGTTTGTTATTGATTGTTATTGATTGATTTTAGTTGCTCGTTGATTGTTTGTTGTTGCTTGTTGATTACTTGATGTTGTTTGATTATTGATTGTTGTTGATTGTTATTGCTAGTTGTTGCTTGCTTTGTATGTTTAGTAGTATGATAGTAAATTATAGTTACCTGTTATAGCATGTTCGGTGAGGGATAGGAATAGCTATTTAAAATAGATCGCTTACCAACCATGCGTATTATGGGGTTAAGGTGAGGTCTAAACAAGTCTACTGCATTTTGATGTGACTCGAAGTTTGTGGTATATTTTGATACTGACTTATTTGATTTTACTCTCCAATTGTTAGTTATGTATGATAGTGGTTGTATTAATTACTACACTAACAGTATACATGTTTAAGTTTTGCATTGTTGTTGTGTTGGTGCATAATCCTCTTCGTATAGTACAATTAGGTATTTAAGAGATGGAGCAGAGCTATTTAAATGCTTTTTTGTATAGATTTTCCTTTAAAGGGTGAGAGGCTTTCTTAAAAAAGGGTATGTGCTTTTGGAAATATGGGATCATGTAATTTATGGCGTATTTCCTTGATACAAGTAGCATTCTAATTTAGAAGTTTTTGTAATGCTGGCAGCGTAAGGGAAATACTGCTGAAATTTTCCGAAGTTGAGGCTCGAGAATTTTGGTTTGTCCTGTTACTTTATCATATTCATAGACATTTCGAGGACGAAATTCTTTTCAAGAGGGGAGAATGTAACAACCCGCATTTTTAACAACTGAATATTTAAATGATTAATTTAAATATCTAATCGATAATTAATGGAATGACCATTATACTCATTTCCTTAGAGACAAATGAGTTGGGACTCGAGGCACCAGCCGTTCAGACCACAATTCCATTACGAGGAGAATAAGTATAAACCTAACTATGCTTGGAGTCTATTAGTTTTTGGAGTAAATAGTGTTTTCTAGTGGATAAAATGAATTTGGGGCTAAGGCACATTAGCTTGCCTATAAGTGGCTAACCCCTTCATTCACTTTTCAGTCTACATTACATTTCATTTCCATCTCCTAATCACTTTCATAATTATTTCCTTAATCCTATCCCTAGATCCACTATCCAAGCTCAAATCAATTCCAATAAATCCTGATAAAGTCACCACAATTTCTCTCATCCAATTCCTCACATAACCCATCAAAGAATTAGCTTAAATCGAAGTTTAGATCTTCATCCGAGATTTCAAAAGAGTAAAGTTTGTGTTTTTGGTAATTAGAGCTTGTTTTGGTAAAAGAGAAGGTGAGTGGGATGGTTCGCTAACTATTTACATATTATACTTCATTAATTTTTTTTTGGAGGATTATGGAGTTATATGATGTGATTTAGAGAATGTTTGGGTTGGTTTAGGTTTATGTCATGTTATTAACATGATTATATTAAATGTTATTTATTTAAAACTTTAATTACTACTATTGGAAAAGTTAGTAAGCTTAGAAATGGATTGTGGGATAAGTAATTGATTTTATGTGATGTTGTGATGGATAAAGGCAAATTGGAAGACATGAGCATGTGCATGTCACTACTTATTAATAATTAAACTATGAAATTGTTTTAGAAAGGTTAGCAAGCTAATTAAGTGAATTTGCGCTCTACACTTATTATTAAAGTGGTTAGAGGTTAATGAAGCTTAATTACTTATAAATATTATTTAAATTAAATAAATGATTTCTAAAAGTAGAAGAAGTATTTTATAAAATGATATGAGATTTTATAAAATAGTATAAATGAGACATTATATAAAGAAGTATGAGATTTTATGAAATAATATAAAAAGGATATTTTATAAAATGGTTATAAGGTTTTATAAAATAATTATGAGAAAAATACTTAATTTTTAATAAAGAAATTAAGTATTATAAAAGTTTAAAATGATTGATAAGCTAGTAATGTATTTTATAAAATAGTAGTAAGATTTTATAAAATGGTATGGAAACATATTGGACGATTTAGTAATTAAAACTAAGATTTGATTAAGTAATAATTCAATTACTTATTTAAATATAAATGTATGTTTATGTATATGGGTATACATATATGTACATATGAAGATATGTAATAATCAAAACAGTTTGTATATTGTAATTATAATTATTATGTATGTTTGTGTGTATACATTTATGTGTGAATTGTATAATGATATATACATGTGTATTGAATAAATGTATGTGTATAAGTGTGTTGTCGGCATCTAACATAGCCATGGCAACTATCATGTGTGCTAATTTGCATGAGAGTATACCGGTTCGAGTAATCGCTTCGATGAAGACTGAAATGTGCTGTAACGATCCAGAATTTTGGATACTTCGTATTTAAATATCTGAATTATTTGAATATTTGAATTTTTGATTAAATGTTATCAAAATGATTTAATAAGATTTTTAAACCTCTTTTAAATCATAAGTAATGATGGTAAACCTATTTGGATAAATGTTTACAGAAGTAAATACTTTGAAAAAATATCGATAATGTGACCGAAAATCAGTGTATCTTTAAATAGCTTTTCGATCGATATAAGTTGTTCGAACTCTTGTGAACTTTTCTAATGATCAAATGAACAAATTAGCAACTAATTAACACACAATCCTCTTCATAAAGCATAAAACATTCGAGAACGTTCCTTTAGGATAAGAGATATTATTATGGTAAGGGTATAAGTGTAATTTGCGTAAAGGAGAAGTGACTTAAAGGAGAAGTGATGGGTGGTAAGACTTCCATGGCATGGTGGAGGGTGAATGCAAGCTTATGCAACACTATTTTGATCCTATATAAGGAGGGGCATACCCTTAGGAATTAATCACAAATTCACAAATGAAAACTAAGCTTTTTAATGGCTTCCGTCTCCTTCTTTTCCTCTCTAACTTTCTCAACTCTTATTCAAACCAACTCTAATCACAACCAAACTTTCCCAAAGACCTTATAATATCGTCAGAACATGGTTTAGCATATAAAAAGGTTAAGAATGGTAGAGGACAAGGGAGAACCTCTCTTGGCCGTGAGCAATTATGTTTTAGGGAGGCATGGATTTGAGATTTTGGTGGCGAAGGTGGTTGCTTTGGTGATGAGGCGATGGTAGAAAGGGTTGCCTTGGTTCTTGTGCTCTGGTTCGGTTGTTAACTTGGATCTAAGTGAGTTATCTCACTATCTTTTTTGTATCCATTGTGCATATATATGTGTGTAAAGTATAATAGTTAAAGTGACATTAACTAAGTAAAGTTAAAAACTTTGGACCCCTCTTGCTTTTGAAAGCAAATGACAAGTTTATATTATATAACATCACTAATATTACCCTCTTAAACATGTGACATAGCCTTGAATTGATGTTTAAATGGTTTTTTAACTTGTGTGTTAAATTGAAGTAAGTTTGAAAGTGTTTGAAGCGAGAATAGTCGCTATAAGTGCACTTCCAAATCCCTTGTTTTCGGGAATTTTAATAAGTAAATGAAAAAATATTCTTAGGGATTTCTTTCCATGGTTTCTAAGTACCCTAATGGTAGTACTTACTGTAAAAATTTAAGTCTTAAATCATTTTCTTAAGTTGTTAAAACTAGTCGCAAAGATGGTGTCTTTCAATGTTGTTTTAACAAGGAATTTTAACAGCATTTATAAATGCTATAGTTTGTCGCTTATGGTTTTTAAGTGTTCAAAATATGACGTTTTGTCTTGTTTTTCATGATTTAAATGGTTTCTAAATTTTTTTCTTTATAAAATCTTTTTATGGAAGTTTTAATAAAATGTATTTGAGTATGAAAAAAGATTAGATGTTTAAATATAGTCTTAATAATTATTTACAAATTTTGGAAGTAATGCTACAAAATGTAAAATATGTTTTTGTTGATTTTTTTTTCATCAAATTTTAAACTAGTCATTTTCAAGTAATATTTTGCATAGTTATTTAAAATATATTTACAAGTATTTTTAAGTATATATAAGTTTTGAAAAAGGTAATTGACTGGGCTTAACACTAAAAGCCGACAAGGTAGACTTCTTTAATTCCTAAGAGTTGATGTCAAGTAAGGATGGAGCAATAGAGCTCCAACCTATCGGGCTTCCCTCTTGAACGAAGAATATTTAAGTTTGAATGTCGAAAACGTGTTAATCTTTTTGCTAACTTGTTTAAAAAGGTAATCAACTTTGCTTAATGCTAAAAGCCGACGAAGTAGGCCTATCTATTTTTGGGAGTTAAGATTGATGTCGAGTAGGGATGGAGCAATAGAGTTCTAACCTACCAGGCTTCCCTCCTGAACAAGGAATAGTTAAGTCGGGAATGTTGGAAACGGGTAATCATGTTGTTTGTTACTTGTTTATGGAAAATATTAATACTATGCTTAACTCTAAAAGCCGACGAGTATGTTGTCTATTTGTGAGATTTAAGAATGAAGTGTCTAGGCAAGGCTTTGTTGCAACCAGTGCTCTAACTTACCTAGCTTCACTCTTGGGAGAGGAATAGTATAAGTAGAAATGTTGGTAATGAGTTAAATATACAAAATTGATTTGTATAAGCAATTGTTTTGACTAAATAGTCGATTAGTCGACTATCAAACTTAACTTATTATTATCTTAGATTTGTAATAAGAATGTTTTTAAAGACGATGTAAGTATGAAATGGTTTTGGGATTGTTGTGACAATGTGTTAATAACATTTGTCTTTAACCCTTTTTGATTATACTTATAAATATAAACAAATCTTTAGAAAAATGTTTTAAAGATAAGCATAAGTAAAATGGTTTTTAGGTTTGTAGTGACAGTGTTTAAGTAACATTAGTCTTAAACTTTTTGAGTAGATTTATGAAAGCACTTATATCTTTAAAATAGATATTTTGAAAGAAATTATAAGTATGGAATCTTTTGGAAAAAAGATAGAAAAAATAAAGGTTTAAAGTAAGAAATCTTGTTGATGATTTGTGAATATACTTATACCATTTGAGATAAGTATATGAATACTTTTGAAGCATTAAAAGAGTATAAATGAATAGTAGAAATTTGTAAATAATGTTTTATTATATAAAAGAAATTTTACTAATAAAAGAGGTTCTAAGTAATAAGAGATTAGTTAAACAAAAAGGGATTAGAAGTCGCTTATGTGACTTGATCATGCTTTGTATGACTTCATCGTGCATTGTATGTTTATTTGTCTATGGAAAACATTTAGTCGTTTATTTAGCACTAAAAACAGATAAAGTAGGCTTGTCTATCTATGGGAATTAAGACTGATGTTCATGTAGGGATATGAGTAATAAAGCACTAACTTACTGGCTTCACTCTTGATCGAGGGATAGTGTGAGATGAAAATATTGAAAACATGATAAGTATACGAGACTTAGTTTCCATATGCAATTTCTCTCATTATCATTGAATGACCAAATTTTTCTATTCAGTCTTGAAGAGACCGAGACCGGTGAGTGTTTTACTTAACGAAAACCACTTCAAGACTGAGATATGTGTTCTATCTCTTGGAAGCGGTTGAAAGAGAATCTATATGGGAGTTTGAGATTTGTTCGAGATGTTGGAATCCAGGTGTGGTTTTGAGATCTGTTCGAGAAGTGGGAATCCAATTGGGGATTCGTGTTTTGTTCGAGTGATTAAGACTCGTGTGAAAGATGCCAAATGTGATCTTGACATCGAAAATGGCAGAAGACAGAGTAGGATGCACAATCTGGGGTTTTGCAGTCCCACGTCAGGGTATTGTCAACTTCATATCTGGAGTATGCTTATCAATGTTGTGCACAGAAATTGATGGTATTTGGTACCACGTAGTTCATTTTATGTTCGGATGTGGGCCTTTGTGTTTACCTTATGGTATATTTTATCTAGAGATATACGGCGCTCGGGAGGCGTTTTTTGATCCTTGTGCATGGAGTTTGGATTCAGCTTCTCCAGAGAGTTCTCTATGGAAAATCCATTATGCAAACATTCCTTATCAGTTTTGATTATACCCTCTAATATGTTGTTGAATGTAACCAATGTAACCATTCCATCTATGTTGTAATATTTATTTCTACACCCTAGACATTATCAATTATATCACCTTATGTACCTATTATATGATGGTTCTTTTAGAGGATGACCCTTATGGCTTTCCATGCGGTCTCAAAAGTACTGTTATATGTTAGCCGCATATTTTTTGAGTTTCTCATACCATACTTATGTTTGACGCTTGGTTTTTGTTTTTCCTAAATTCCTCACGTGCTCTTTCAAGTTGTTGGAGAAAGGTAGGTTTTCGTTGATGTTCTTTGGAGCTTGAGAAGACGAGCTGGATGTTTCACCTACCGTAGTATTCTTATTTCCACTGCATTACTATTGTATATATCAGCATTCGTGAGGACGGATGGTTATAATTATCCAGATTGATGATAGTACTTAGATTTTGTAACCTCGAAATTTCTGTATCGAAGTAACCCCTTTGTACTATACTTTTGATATATATATATATCATTTCGCTGTGAGATTCTTATATTGTATACTCTTCTTTCTTGTTCTATTTCTTTTTCTTTTTATTCACCCTAACAATTCATCCTTTCGGCACTTGGATGCTCGGCAAACGAATATCGTGGATGTATTAGTATCGACGTTTGGGGGTCTAGAGGATGGGTCATTGCACGTGATTTATATAGTGAAGTGTGTATGTATACGCATGTATAAATGTACCCAAATGATGGCATTGGCATACGTAGCATCACATGAGGCAAGATGGCCGGTTGAGTACGTTTTAATGTGATTAGAGGAGGTCAGGTCGCTAGATTTGCCCGTTGAAATCTACGCGTGCAATGAGTAAATTTTGTGTCAAAATCAGTTTTCAAATACATAAGAAACCACTTCCAAAACATCAACCAATGAAATCCATAGGAGGTACAATGTGGCGAAGGCAGTCTTGAGAAGCTAGGTGGCTCATCGGGCGAAGCAACGGAGGAAGTGGCACGTGAAATGATGGTTTGTGGGGTTCGAAACCGCATTGTCCAGGCTTACTGCCTGGGAGTAGGTTCCCAACTACCTACTGGTGGGACCAAACCGATCCACCAGTGGGGACATATCCTAGGAAATAAGGCCCAGGCAGGGAGCGTTTTTGGGGGTTACTTCCCCATGTTGGATGTGGTTCGACGTGAGGCTTTAGCATGACTTCGGGAAGGCTTCGGGCTACTCAAGAAAATGGAATGCGAGGCAAAGTGCGGGAGTCAAATATGGAAGCAAAGCGATGCATATGTGATCGGGGACGATCATAGGGCATTCGGGCATGAGGTCGAGGAAGCGACCGAGGCAAGGGACACATGCATGGACTATTCCAGCACAGGGATGATAAGGGATCGAGATAATGATCGAGGGCCAATCGTATATGAGATTGAGATGGTGATTGGTTTCACGGTCACGTATAATGAGGGTGTATAGTTGGAAGAAGCACATGATGATAAGGAGTCGGTTCTAGACTCAAGCAGATGTGCAGAGATGTGACGACAGCGATCGGTAAGAGATTGGTAGACGTGTAGACAGACGGTTAGCATAGAATCCATAGTTTAAAGCAATGTTGTCCTTAAGTGATCTGTTAGGGTCAAATCAAGTGCACGATAAGAGGGTCATGGAGTAGGCGACTAGATTCGGGCCATAGCACGGTTCTAGTGCTACATATCTATTTATATGTTCATTTTATGGCTTCGAGCCAAGCCTTCTGGAGGGTCCGTTGCAGCACTTAAGGGGTATTGTACCCAGTAGTGGTAGCGTAGATAAGAAGCTAGGCAGCACTGTAGAGGGAAGGGTTTTCATTATTACCAAGAGAGCAGTCCAGGTCTGTATAGGGGCATTCGTGCTACAAAGAGGTTGTATGAGGACACTCGGTTCCATTCGCGGACATTAAAAGGGTAAGAATGTATATGTAAATCCAAGATGATATATGGTGTAATTGCTCAATTGGTATTTTGTTCAGTATAGGACATAGATATTCTCCATTTAACATAAATGGTTATATTATGCAATTGCTTTTATAGTTGATTAATATTTTATTGTGTATGCTAGGATAGGTTTATATTGTGCTATTTATATTATCCCTTCACTCATCTATTGGGTTACCTTTATCATGGTATATTGTTACGTATCTGTCATATTGTATTAGTTTTGCCGACAAATTGATTATAGGAGAAGAGTAGGTTATGGTATGATTTCCTATCTTTTGGATGGGTTTACTTTACTAGTTTATGGATAGTCCGGATTAACCCTGAGCCACGTTCGTGTAGAGGACTGGTTGTGCATTAATAGTTTCTTATTTATTGTATATAGTTTTGATATACAGTATTTTGAGATAGTTCCCCTCACATTAAGCTTTAAGTCTGACTAACATTTTGTCTTTGTCACTTTATGTCATGACAGCTTTAGGGTACTCGACTGAGTAGTTTTGGAGTTAGGTGCTTTTAGGGATATGCTATAAGGGTGCAGCTGGAGCATTTTAGAGGTGTGATGTTGATATTTTGGATATGTATACTTGATATTGTAGTAGTACATGCATGTTATTTTGTATATAAAACCCATTGTATCAAATGGTACATTCGAAACTTTGTATAGTTGGGGTTGATGTATTCTGACTTTCTATATTGATATTTATTTATTAGTTGCTTTAGCTAGTGCGGTCTCTCATATATTCATCTGGTTCTGTTCATGTATATTCAGTATAGTATATGTTATCATTCCATTGTGAGATTCTATTAATGTCTTGGTATGGTTTTTTGTTTTAGTTTTACCTCGACAATCTGTCTTTGGTGATATTCGAGAGTCAGACATTGTCAATTGACGTTGATTCAAGGTATTACGAAGGATGAGTTATTACATATTATATATATATACATATCTGTGTGTGTGTATTATTATTATTTTGTTATAATATATGAATACTTTATTTGATCATAAAGTTAAATATATATATATATTGGCAACACTAATGATTTTATATATATTGGCAACACTAATAATTTTATGATATATATATATATATATATATTTGTTTTAAAGTTAAAGATGCCTTTTATATTTTGTAGATTTGAATTTGAAATTCAAACTAATTTTACTAAGTCAAAATATTAGATACCTTAGATATTAATTTGAATTCAGATCTTATGACTTATTAAAAAAATTCTTAGATTAATAGAAAATATTTATTTTAATTAAATATAACATATATTTTGAAATATATTTATAATTTTTCACATATAATTTACAATAATATTGAGATAATCGGTGCATATATAAATAGCCAATGTATACGTTATAAATGCAAACCTCAACATCTATATACACGTATACATTAATTATGCACATAATGCTATGTTGTAGTGCATGTTATACACATATAAGTATATAACGATATACTCATAAACTATATATAAAAATTTTTAAATTAGATATTAATTGATTAAATAAAAATTAAATAAAATTGGATTATATTTAAATTAACTAGACTGGATCTAGTACAACCAACAGACTTCATATGCCTATAAAGATCCAATCAGGATTTTATTTTTGAAATCTTCCAGTTTCGCCCATTGTAGACCATTTCAATTCCTTTAATAGTATCAAAGCCCAAATGGTCTACGCGGTCTAAATTAGCAACTTTAGGGCTAACTAATAAAGCCTACCTATCCAATGGGTGTCTGTAACGACCCGATATTTTGGACCATTCGCGTCCATTATAAGTAGACACTCATGCCGGAGTTGAATTGCTCAAAATACCGCGTTGTTAATTTAAATTTGGCAAAACTGAACATATACAGTAAATAGATATAATCACAGATCACAGACACAGAGTAATAAATGCAGCGGAAATAAAGAGATAGTAGTTCATGAAGCTACTATATGAATATATAAAAATACATCAGAGTTTACAACAGAAGAGTAATACGATACATCAGATACAAATCAGAATACATCACTGGAATCATCGAATACTGAAAGCAGAATAGATGGCTGGATCTTCAAGCAAAGCTCCAACTCCAAAGGTGAGTCTCGAATACTGGTACACTCAGTCTGACCTGAGCGTAAAGCAAAAACACAAGACACTCGAGTCAGGATTAACATTCTTATATTAATAAATCCAACTCAAGTGAAATAGCAATTGAAATACAAGTAACTCAAAGGATGTTTGGAATAACCATCCTTTAAGGATCCGTTAAACTATCTACTAGGTAGTAATGTACGCTAAGTAGATAATGTCTATCAGTAATATAAAGATATCAAAGTAGGGTTAAGCAGGGCCCATACACCTCTTAACCTGTTTATTCCCGAAAGCATATACAAGACCGTAGTTTCCCCAAAACCGGAAGTCACCAGAGGGCAATCCATATACTAAAGGTACAAATCAAAATTGTAGTGGTCGCGAATAGGATAATCAGTATGACAAGGTACATGAGGCAATACCAACTAGGATACTAGTAGTTGCGTGATCCGGACTGATGTTGGGCATAGCAGCTACTACCCCAACACCGCGAAACAACACTCCCAAAATCGAGGGGTGCACCCAAATCGAATCACAAAAGTAATAGATATGGTATCGAAGAAGTGTGTCCGCTAGAGGTGGCGAACCTCAATGGCCCGGCGCGGCTCCTGTTTTAGTCATGTCAGGGGTCATCCAAAATCGTTCTCTTTCTTCAGTCAACGCGTTCACCAAAACCATCCACTTCGTTCTGGATCAACACTCCGCGTATAGTTATTAAAGTGGTTTCGGTTCAGATAGAGAGTATATCCATTACCGATCCCGGTCTCTTTAATAACTTTCGTAATTATTACACCGATTGGTCGTTTATATATTTCAAAAACCAAATCAATTTAAATTTCAAATAGAATTCGTAAATCAACTTTTCACTTGTTTTTCAAAAACCAATTTCCATACTTTACGTTTCAAAACTTCCAAATTTTCATTTCAAAAAGCTTATAATTCAATTTCAATCCCTTTTCAAACAATTCAAGTATCAATTTAAATTCGTATATAAGATTCATTCCGAAAACATTTAAATCAAATTAATTTAACATTCAAATCAGTTTAACTTCATTTATCGATTTTTATTCAATATTCGTTAAGTAAATTTATCATTCAAATCAATTCTATTTAATTTCCAATTTATTAACTCAATTACTTAAGTTCAGCTTCATTATATCAAAACTTACAATTTTGAATTAAATTAAATTCGTCAAATCAATTCTTTCAATTACAAGTCTTACATTGATTCCAAAAATATCACATTTCATTTCTTGTTAAAGAAATTCAATTTCAATTATTTATTTACTTACTTTAAATAATTTTCCAAAACTTAATTAATAAAGAATCTCAATTTCACTTATTAACAAAGTTCAAATTCACTTATCCAAGAGCTCAATTTTACTTATCAAAGGATTCAATTCAATTTGATCATTAAATCATTCAATCTTATTTAATTATTAAATAATTCAAACTTAATTATTAAATAATTTCAAAGTTTAAAATTTTCAAACTTAATTATAATTTCAAACTTAATTATTAAATCATTTCAAAGTTTACTAATTTCAAACTTAATTCAATAATTTCTCAGATTAAACAACATTCTTCCATCAATTACATTGTTAATAATTTGTTTCAGATTATTATATATTAACATTTTCCTTTCATTAAAATTCAAATTTCAATTTCATTTCAAAACAATATTATTTATTCAAATAAAATCTTCGTTTATTTTTAAATCAAATTATTGACCAATCGGGTTTTATTTAATTTTCTATCCTAAGTCAAAGTTCAATTTTGGGTATATATCATTTCAACCCGATTCCAATTCAATTCAAAATCAAAACATATCAAAGGGAACTTGCAGTGTGATAACTGGGATGGTGTCAAAGTAAATAAACAAGCAATAACAACGAACAATAACAATACAATAATCAATTTAATAATCCCGAAATAACCGTATTAATTCGCACTGTTATTTGTACGAATTAATATAATTATTTCTAGAATCTACACTATCATTTCATGTAGATCAAAGATTATTACATTTATTACTTATACGGTTTTTCACTTGTCATCTATTTACCATTTCATACATCGTCAATTTACACATACACTCAGTAGTTCAAATTGTAATTAAACAAATCCAACGTGTCAATAAATTCAACAGTTAAAGGGGTCATATTATACAAATGTCCGTTAATCAAATTTAACATTTAACTATCCTATATCAAGTTCAATTGCATACTATTTATCATTCTAACATTAACAATTTAACGTCCAATATAAACATCAACAATCAATCAATTATCAGCCAAACTGTATTATCATCGTATAAATAATTAACAGATAATGGTGTCAGATGTCACAGGTAAACTGATACAGGCAATAGCATATATAACAGTGTAGCAGCATATTTCAATTGTCGTTTCAATTGAAATCAAATTTAATAAATAAAAGAACGTTAATCGTGAGTGAGTGCTCACCTTCCGAGGCTAGAGATGGACGAGAATAAGATGAGTTACGAATCCAAGCACGAATTTCGGAACAAAGTACGATGGACATGAGTTCGACGATCAAAGCTGATAAATAGGAATTGATGAAATAAATCAGAATCATCTAGATATAACCGAAACAAAATATATTAATATTATTTCATTGAAATCAATAATTTAAAACACACATATTAAAAATCATATATAAAAAAAAAAATTTATATAAATACTTAGATAGATATACAAACGTGTCACTTCGCATACATACATCATCAAACAGCAACTTATATATACTAGCACAACAGGTTAAACAACTTATATTATATTATATTATATCTAGAGTCAAAATCTAGAATCACCAGTACTTGCTTTAAGATATAATAAAATTATATTCAGCTACTAGCTACAATATATATGCCTATCTAACTTTACACAAAAATTACTATGTATCTTTTTGTAAACACTGTCTTACACAGTTAATAATATATGCAAACAAATTGTTGTAAGTAAATGTTGTTTGTAAAATTTATAACACTAACAAAATATACAAACTAATGTACTTATATATCAAAAGACATAACAGACATATAAGCAAAACTCCCTTTGTAATTAAAATATATAGTAACGTGTGCATATGTAGTAACCATCAACACTCATTAATTTCAACCAATGCATAAATATATACTTACAGCAAGCTGTTTACAAAAGTATAAACTAACATAAATGCAACTTTGATGCATATATATATATACTTTATATCAAATATATACTATAACGTATATGTATAAACAGCAACCAACATATAAAAGTTAATATATAACCTATATATATATATATATATACGTATATCAATAGTTTTGAAACTAGCATAAACTTTAAGTAACTGAGACTAAAACATAGACCTATACAAACTAAAGTATAACACACACACAATATAAATACTAATATATATACTTACACGTAAAATGCTGGTGGAAGCTTGTTCAAGGAGGACTGCCGATGATATCAGGCGTGGGGTGGTGTTGCAAGCTGGGTGAGCTTCGGCTAGGAGTGACGAGGCCGGACAGTCAGGGTGCGGGCCTGGGTGATGCATACGGCGACTATGGTGGACGATAGGGAGGTGCTGGGTGCTGCGCGAGGGAAGGACGACCGAAGTAATGAGTTTGCGGAGGTTTGGCTTTCAATGGACGAGCTGGAAGTTGTGCCCGGGTCTATGGCGGTCTCGGCAGTGGCGGAGTTGGAAAACAAACGGCGGTCGGGGATGAGAAGGTGAGAGGCAGCTGCTGTTGGGTGGGTGGTCGGAGGTGGGGAGGATGGGTTCGGCGGACGTGAAAAGAGGAGGGAGAGCTCAGGTTTGGACGAGGCTGCGGTGATGGAGTGGTGGCAGAGGCGCGAAGTCGGGCACGGGTGGATGGAGAGGAGGTGTGTGCTAGCAACATGGCAGAGGGAGGAAGAGGAGACGCATGGTTCATGGCAAAGAAATGGGAGAAAGAAACAGAGAGAGTGAACAGTGAGTTTGTAAAGTAGAATATATGGCTTCCTTTGCAAAATGAATAGAACCGGAAACAGAGAAACGAACCATCATAAAGCAAATTGAAATGATGGAGATGTAACAGCTGACCCTTGAATTCTGCAAATATTTATGACTAGTGACTGTTTATTTCAACAGTTTGAAATTCGAATGGACACCACCATCAAAAGTGCAAAAGTGGTAGCGATTCAGTTACCGACGTTTACTGATTCCGTCGCGTACTAGACTTCAAAACACAGAGTTGAATATACCGCAGAGATCAGCATGTCGAGACGATCAAAACGGCATATAGATATCAGTGGTACGATCATCCGATAAAAATCGATATCGGTACCAGAATACTGCTATTTTGCAGAAAATAAGAACGACGGAGCCAAAGATGTCCGAATTTGGAAATACGTCAAACTGAAATCTTGCTCAGAAGATGGTTTAGAATTTTTCTATGTAAAAATATTTTGGTTTTGAAAATGTTTTATTTTCAACGCTTTTTAACTGATTAAATTGAAGTGAATTTGCGCGCGAAATAAACTTTCATATTTTCGGACGAAAATTTACCAGTTGCTATGTTTAACTAGACGTATTCCAAATATCAAATTTATATTTCAAAATTTTATCGCTTAAAATTTTACAAAATTTCAACTAATTACGTTATTAAAACAGTTGAAATTTACGGGTCGTTACATTCTCCCCCACTCAAAACTTTTCGTCCCCGAAAAGGAACGAGATAGGAGAATAGAAACAACCAGAAAGAAAACAGATTTGAAATACAAAATAACAATTAATTTAAACCATATAAATTCAAATTTAAATTAATTGATATTCAGTAATTGATTTAATCCATTTGATTTCACTAAAATCAATTCCGACAATTTCTAAATTCATTATCTTATTATCCCATTTTCTTCAATTTACAATTTCTAAAACCATAAATTCGAATAGTCTTTTATTATAATCATATTTTCTTTTAGCAATTTAAATTCTTCTTTATTCCAAATTATTGTTAAATTTATTCTACTTAACATATCTAATCACATATATTTAACCCATATAAATTAATTTAAAACATAAAAGTTTCGATTTAAATTAATTTACATATATTAATTTCTTTTAAATTCAAGGTATTTCATATGTTGATCAAATTTCAATTTTATTAATTCTTTCAAAACAAATTTATTAATTCTTTCAAAACAATTTATTTCATTATTAACTGAGTTTTACTTATTATTCTATCTAACTCCATTAACATCTTTATAATCAAAATTTAGTGTATAACACTTATTATAAACACTCAAATTTTATTTATAAATTCAATTTATCTTGTATATTATCCAATTACATATTCAACTTTTGAATGATTTAGGTAAGTTATATTAGAATGCAGTTGAACAATATACAAATAAAATTTTCCCAATTCAATTACTCAAGTTAAATATTTATTCCAAATTGTGGTTTTATTTATAATTAAAATCATCCTTTAACAAATTTAAGAATTAGATTTCCGATTAACTTTAAACAATGTAGAGATATATATAATGTATTTATATCAAATCAAATTAAATTTTAAAATAAGATACCTATATAAATCAAATTATATTGAAGAAATTCAAATCAAAATATTTTTCAAAACAAAACCGTAGCAAGGCTACAGAATAGTATCTCCACTTCAAAACTCGAAAATGAATATCGATGATGCGGCCGCCATCACCGAAATTTATTTTCCAGCAACAAAGAGAAGAGCACTGATTTCGACATTTTAAAATTCTTTGAAAACGATTTCTATTCGAAAATACTTTCAATAATATACGCTTTAAAATTTTAAAACCAAAGTTCAAAATCACCGGAAACTAAATTCTCAAATTCCTGAATTAAATTCATTTCAAATTCCAAATCAATTTATAAACCGTATTTTTAAATTTATTTAGAAAAATAAATGAAAATCAAATATTATCATTTCAAATAAACAATTTAATTAACCTATTAAATTCCAGAAAATTTTACTCATATTTTCAAAATATAATCAAACAAATTTATTTCATTTTCCAAATTTGAAAATAATATTGTGTCAGTTTGCTCTGTTCAAGTGTTTTGGAAATCCTATCGATAGCGTTGATCAGACGAATCGATCGGAAACCCAAATCAACATCAACAACTCAAACAACACAGTATATATTAGTTTACAAATACATTTCTTTGCTCGACGATACAGGAATGAATTTTCAAAATAAGGATAGGGATTCAAATTTTGATGGACCCAAATCAAAGAGAATTTTGATTCGAAGATAGGTTCGAACCAAAGATAAGATGGTTCAATTACCACAATCGGGAGATGGATGAGTTTATTTACCTCACGGGCAACCTTAACCGGGTCGTCCGTAACTTCAAGAATAAGATCGATGCTGAATTCCGAGGTAAATCAACACTCGATCTCACGAGATGGAATTCAGGTATAGCATGGAATAGATAGCATCGTAAACCGAGGATACAGAAATCTCCGGTAAATCAATGCCTATTGTAAAGGAGTATTGCTCCTTTACGAATCATTCGAAGGTTGGCGAGACCGCCGACCAATTATAGATATCATTCAAAATGGAGTTATGGGGTGCTCCAGAATTGAAAGAAGACGAATAGTGAGTGACACGAATGAATTTCGGAACCGAGGAGAACGTTCCAAAAATTCAAAGGAATTGAGTCAGAGGAAGAGATTGAAACTCGAATGAGAGTGATTCTGTAAATACATTTACCCTATATGTTAAGTTTTGCCTAGAGCTACCAAAGCTCTGATACCAACTGTAACGACCCGATATTTTGGACCATTCGCGTCCATTATAAGTAGACACTCATGCCGGAGTTGAATTGCTCAAAATACCGCGTTGTTAATTTAAATTTGGCAAAACTGAACATATACAGTAAATAGATATAATCACAGATCACAGACACAGAGTAATAAATGCAGCGGAAATAAAGAGATAGTAGTTCATGAAGCTACTATATGAATATATAAAAATACATCAGAGTTTACAACAGAAGAGTAATACGATACATCAGATACAAATCAGAATACATCACTGGAATCATCGAATACTGAAAGCAGAATAGATGGCTGGATCTTCAAGCAAAGCTCCAACTCCAAAGGTGAGTCTCGAATACTGGTACACTCAGTCTGACCTGAGCGTAAAGCAAAAACACAAGACACTCGAGTCAGGATTAACATTCTTATATTAATAAATCCAACTCAAGTGAAATAGCAATTGAAATACAAGTAACTCAAAGGATGTTTGGAATAACCATCCTTTAAGGATCCGTTAAACTATCTACTAGGTAGTAATGTACGCTAAGTAGATAATGTCTATCAGTAATATAAAGATATCAAAGTAGGGTTAAGCAGGGCCCATACACCTCTTAACCTGTTTATTCCCGAAAGCATATACAAGACCGTAGTTTCCCCAAAACCGGAAGTCACCAGAGGGCAATCCATATACTAAAGGTACAAATCAAAATTGTAGTGGTCGCGAATAGGATAATCAGTATGACAAGGTACATGAGGCAATACCAACTAGGATACTAGTAGTTGCGTGATCCGGACTGATGTTGGGCATAGCAGCTACTACCCCAACACCGCGAAACAACACTCCCAAAATCGAGGGGTGCACCCAAATCGAATCACAAAAGTAATAGATATGGTATCGAAGAAGTGTGTCCGCTAGAGGTGGCGAACCTCAATGGCCCGGCGCGGCTCCTGTTTTAGTCATGTCAGGGGTCATCCAAAATCGTTCTCTTTCTTCAGTCAACGCGTTCACCAAAACCATCCACTTCGTTCTGGATCAACACTCCGCGTATAGTTATTAAAGTGGTTTCGGTTCAGATAGAGAGTATATCCATTACCGATCCCGGTCTCTTTAATAACTTTCGTAATTATTACACCGATTGGTCGTTTATATATTTCAAAAACCAAATCAATTTAAATTTCAAATAGAATTCGTAAATCAACTTTTCACTTGTTTTTCAAAAACCAATTTCCATACTTTACGTTTCAAAACTTCCAAATTTTCATTTCAAAAAGCTTATAATTCAATTTCAATCCCTTTTCAAACAATTCAAGTATCGATTTAAATTCGTATATAAGATTCATTCCGAAAACATTTAAATCAAATTAATTTAACATTCAAATCAGTTTAACTTCATTTATCGATTTTTATTCAATATTCGTTAAGTAAATTTATCATTCAAATCAATTCTATTTAATTTCCAATTTATTAACTCAATTACTTAAGTTCAGCTTCATTATATCAAAACTTACAATTTTGAATTAAATTAAATTCGTCAAATCAATTCTTTCAATTACAAGTCTTACATTGATTCCAAAAATATCACATTTCATTTCTTGTTAAAGAAATTCAATTTCAATTATTTATTTACTTACTTTAAATAATTTTCCAAAACTTAATTAATAAAGAATCTCAATTTCACTTATTAACAAAGTTCAAATTCACTTATCCAAGAGCTCAATTTTACTTATCAAAGGATTCAATTCAATTTGATCATTAAATCATTCAATCTTATTTAATTATTAAATAATTCAAACTTAATTATTAAATAATTTCAAAGTTTAAAATTTTCAAACTTAATTATAATTTCAAACTTAATTATTAAATCATTTCAAAGTTTACTAATTTCAAACTTAATTCAATAATTTCTCAGATTAAACAACATTCTTCCATCAATTACATTGTTAATAATTTGTTTCAGATTATTATATATTAACATTTTCCTTTCATTAAAATTCAAATTTCAATTTCATTTCAAAACAATATTATTTATTCAAATAAAATCTTCGTTTATTTTTAAATCAAATTATTGACCAATCGGGTTTTATTTAATTTTCTATCCTAAGTCAAAGTTCAATTTTGGGTATATATCATTTCAACCCGATTCCAATTCAATTCAAAATCAAAACATATCAAAGGGAACTTGCAGTGTGATAACTGGGATGGTGTCAAAGTAAATAAACAAGCAATAACAACGAACAATAACAATACAATAATCAATTTAATAATCCCGAAATAACCGTATTAATTCGCACTGTTATTTGTACGAATTAATATAATTATTTCTAGAATCTACACTATCATTTCATGTAGATCAAAGATTATTACATTTATTACTTATACGGTTTTTCACTTGTCATCTATTTACCATTTCATACATCGTCAATTTACACATACACTCAGTAGTTCAAATTGTAATTAAACAAATCCAACGTGTCAATAAATTCAACAGTTAAAGGGGTCATATTATACAAATGTCCGTTAATCAAATTTAACATTTAACTATCCTATATCAAGTTCAATTGCATACTATTTATCATTCTAACATTAACAATTTAACGTCCAATATAAACATCAACAATCAATCAATTATCAGCCAAACTGTATTATCATCGTATAAATAATTAACAGATAATGGTGTCAGATGTCACAGGTAAACTGATACAGGCAATAGCATATATAACAGTGTAGCAGCATATTTCAATTGTCGTTTCAATTGAAATCAAATTTAATAAATAAAAGAACGTTAATCGTGAGTGAGTGCTCACCTTCCGAGGCTAGAGATGGACGAGAATAAGATGAGTTACGAATCCAAGCACGAATTTCGGAACAAAGTACGATGGACATGAGTTCGACGATCAAAGCTGATAAATAGGAATTGATGAAATAAATCAGAATCATCTAGATATAACCGAAACAAAATATATTAATATTATTTCATTGAAATCAATAATTTAAAACACACATATTAAAAATCATATATAAAAAAAAAATTTATATAAATACTTAGATAGATATACAAACGTGTCACTTCGCATACATACATCATCAAACAGCAACTTATATATACTAGCACAACAGGTTAAACAACTTATATTATATTATATTATATCTAGAGTCAAAATCTAGAATCACCAGTACTTGCTTTAAGATATAATAAAATTATATTCAGCTACTAGCTACAATATATATGCCTATCTAACTTTACACAAAAATTACTATGTATCTTTTTGTAAACACTGTCTTACACAGTTAATAATATATGCAAACAAATTGTTGTAAGTAAATGTTGTTTGTAAAATTTATAACACTAACAAAATATACAAACTAATGTACTTATATATCAAAAGACATAACAGACATATAAGCAAAACTCCCTTTGTAATTAAAATATATAGTAACGTGTGCATATGTAGTAACCATCAACACTCATTAATTTCAACCAATGCATAAATATATACTTACAGCAAGCTGTTTACAAAAGTATAAACTAACATAAATGCAACTTTGATGCATATATATATACTTTATATCAAATATATACTATAACGTATATGTATAAACAGCAACCAACATATAAAAGTTAATATATAACCTATATATATATATATATATATACGTATATCAATAGTTTTGAAACTAGCATAAACTTTAAGTAACTGAGACTAAAACATAGACCTATACAAACTAAAGTATAACACACACACAATATAAATACTAATATATATACTTACACGTAAAATGCTGGTGGAAGCTTGTTCAAGGAGGACTGCCGATGATATCAGGCGTGGGGTGGTGTTGCAAGCTGGGTGAGCTTCGGCTAGGAGTGACGAGGCCGGACAGTCAGGGTGCGGGCCTGGGTGATGCATACGGCGACTATGGTGGACGATAGGGAGGTGCTGGGTGCTGCGCGAGGGAAGGACGACCGAAGTAATGATTTTGCGGAGGTTTGGCTTTCAATGGACGAGCTGGAAGTTGTGCCCGGGTCTATGGCGGTCTCAGCAGTGGCGGAGTTGGAAAACAAACGGCGGTCGGGGATGAGAAGGTGAGAGGCAGCTGCTGTTGGGTGGGTGGTCGGAGGTGGGGAGGATGGGTTCGGCGGACGTGAAAAGAGGAGGGAGAGCTCAGGTTTGGACGAGGCTGCGGTGATGGAGTGGTGGCAGAGGCGCGAAGTCGGGCACGGGTGGATGGAGAGGAGGTGTGTGCTAGCAACATGGCAGAGGGAGGAAGAGGAGACGCATGGTTCATGGCAAAGAAATGGGAGAAAGAAACAGAGAGAGTGAACAGTGAGTTTGTAAAGTAGAATATATGGCTTCCTTTGCAAAATGAATAGAACCGGAAACAGAGAAACGAACCATCATAAAGCAAATTGAAATGATGGAGATGTAACAGCTGACCCTTGAATTCTGCAAATATTTATGACTAGTGACTGTTTATTTCAACAGTTTGAAATTCGAATGGACACCACCATCAAAAGTGCAAAAGTGGTAGCGATTCAGTTACCGACGTTTACTGATTCCGTCGCGTACTAGACTTCAAAACACAGAGTTGAATATACCGCAGAGATCAGCACGTCGAGACGATCAAAACGGCATATAGATATCAGTGGTACGATCATCCGATAAAAATCGATATCGGTACCAGAATACTGCTATTTTGCAGAAAATAAGAACGACGGAGCCAAAGATGTCCGAATTTGGAAAAACGTCAAACTGAAATCTTGCTCAGAAGATGGTTTAGAATTTTTCTATGTAAAAATATTTTGGTTTTGAAAACGTTTTATTTTCAACGCTTTTTAACTGATTAAATTGAAGTGAATTTGCGCGCGAAATAAACTTTCATATTTTCGGACGAAAATTTACCAGTTGCTATGTTTAACTAGACGTATTCCAAATATCAAATTTATATTTCAAAATTTTATCGCTTAAAATTTTACAAAATTTCAACTAATTACGTTATTAAAACAGTTGAAATTTACGGGTCGTTACAGTGTCTAGAATAGTAGTATCCGGGTTTGGGGTTGGATAATCTCTCCTCGCCCTGGTTGCTGGCTTGGCCCAACAGGCTGAGTAAGTCTAAAAGGTTGGCCCAATTGTAAAGGCCGAAATTGATTTGGGTCTTAGGCTAATTTTCATAATTCAGTTTGAAAAATTAAAAATACATTTTAAATTTTAAATTTAAATATTAAATTTGAAGTATAAAATGAAATTTTATAAAGTTATAAAATAATTTTTTTCAAAGTGTTTTGAAAAATAAAATAACTAATTTTGAAGTTTTAATATATATTTAATTAATTTGATGAATTAAATTAAATTAAATAATTAATTAAAAGGTTAATTAATTAAACATATATATATATATATTGATATACGTATGTAACTATAATTGTTATAGTTATATATTTATCTTAAATTTATTAAGATGGATTATGTTAAATTTTAAAATTAATTAAAAAATTTAATTAAATTTTTTAATTATATATATATGAATTTATTAATAAATTAATTAACATGTACACATATATTGATATGTATATATATAAACAAACTATAAATGTTATGCTTAATTATTTATCTTAAATAGATTAAGATGAATAATATATGGTTTTAAATTTTTTATATAAATTAAATTAATTAAATGTGATTTAATTAATTAAATATGATTTAATTAGTATGAATCAAAATTAACTAAATATGAATTAATTATTAAGATACATATGTACATTATAAAAGTTAATTAAATTATAATAGTCATAAACATATTAGACTTATACAACTATATATGTATAAAATAATATAAGTGAAGCTGAAATAAACCTAAAAAAAATTTCGAATAAGTACATATGTAATGTATATATATCGTGATTTGGAAGTGTTCGAAACTTGAGTCACAAGGGCATTTCAAAAGAAACTCTGTATTCCTTAAATCAGAATCATTCAATGTGTGTATATATATAAGATTATGAATCTTTAATATATAAAGTTGTGCTCTACCATTTATATATTAATAGATTCTCAAGCTAGGGATGTTATGTGTAGTACTATCAATATATTGACTATATGAGATAAGATACATACATGTACTTGTTGAGCAAACTCAAGGTACATGCATTATACTTAGCCTGTCGTGAAATGGTAGGTATGAATAAATAATTTCTTTAGAATTATTGAGCAAACTGAAGGATGAGATGAGATTAGGATAAAGACCACATGCTAGGACCTATATATGATACATATATCGCATGTGGGCTTATGATTTGTTGAGAAAACTCAAGATCGGAATCCCAAGGTAAGCGAGTCCTAATACTCGCCAGAGGGATCAAAAGATTTCTATATTTCTCTTAGAGTACTGAGGAATTTAAAAATCTAGTGGGAGCTTTATCAGAAAAATAAAATGATTACCTTTATCTTTTCTAATATTGTAAGAATATATACTATAAAAGTTAAAATAATCCACTTTAATAAATTTATGCAACTAACATAATTGATAAAATTTTCATCATTTAAAATACAAATGAACTGGATCAAGATTGACATTGAAGTATAAAATACACTTACCAGTAAATCTTTTCGCATGTTATTGCTTCAAGACCTATGCAAGAGACAAATTATACAACTACTAATACATCATACCTTGGTCACTTAGTTATTTATTTATCTAAGACCATGTATTAGCTTTTATAAGTTTTGAACTCTTAAGTAATATAAGAATATGAATATTTAATCCATATTTGATCACATATAAATATTAAGTGGTGAATAGTCATGATTCGTAATGTACGAAAACTCAATGAAATTAATTCATTCGAAATGAGCAAGTAAACCATGAAGCGAGATTATGTATTCAATACGATTGATTTCAATAATGACGTTGTTGTGTTAGATGTAGCACTAGACCAAGAGCTACAGGATAAATCTAGGAATTCCATCACTAAAATGTCAGTTTAATAAGTTTACATAAGATGCAATGCATTCGATATCCTTAAATTTAAGGATGACTGAATACATTTTTGTAAATAATTTGATACGATCTTGTAGTAAGGGTTTCCTTTTTGTATGGTTTGACCATTTGGAAAGGAAAGAAAATATTTGAAAGTAGATGTAAGATAAGCACAGTTAGGATGAAGAGAGTGAATGGTCACCTCTACTTCATAAAGAGACATCAAAAATGTGAATTGTATAAAATACTAGTATATACTTCATATGGAATAAGAAATGTGATTTCTATTCCAAATGTATTTTTATATATGGTAAATTATTTTCTATGAAAGTTATTTATTTGGGAGTAAAATATTTGATCTGGAAATCTTGACTATAAACTAGTTACTATAAATTAAACAGATAGTCCATATTGAGTGATTGAATAGAGCTTCGTATTCCATAGTTGTTATAGTAATAGTGGAAATAGGGGGAATATTCCATATAACACTTATCAGTAGATGTATTAAGTTACGAAAGATTGTCTTCATAAATATACCAAGTATTATTTATGAAATAATAACCGTTTTTCAATATTGACTGAAAATAGATATTGTATTATTTTAATATGAATATTCTATAAAATAAATCTATAATAATGGTATTTGTTTTCATAACAAAGTGATGCACTAAAAAATATAGAAGCATCTAAAAATATTTACAATTATTTTGAAATTATGGACTAAGCCATGTCTTTGAGAAATAATTCTTTAATCATATGACTATGAATCATATGGTACTAGTGAATTGTATCTCAAACAAGTGGGAGTGAAAAAGATTGAAAAAGAAGTTGATGAACTCCTCAGATTGATTCATATAGATGTATGTAATCGTAAGTCCAGAGATACCAAAACGGTTCCACATAATTCATTAGATTCACTGATGGATTATCACAAACATGAACATGTGTATTTGATACACATTTGATATTCATATGATAGGTTCATAGAATATAAAACGGAAGTAAATAATGTAATGAGCAAAAGAAAAGAAAATAAAATGATTTAATTTGATCAAATAGGTGAGTATATTGGAAAAGAGTTTCAATGCACCTAAAACGAATAAGATTCTATCTGAAATGTCACTCCTCCCTATGATACATAACGATGTAATGATAAGGAGCAATCGCACTTTGTTGGTCAAAGAATGATTAGTGATGAGTGAAGTTGAGTTAACTTCTTAGGATATGTACTCAAGAGTGAGTACGTAGGTTAAACTTAATTTCATCTAAAGCATAATTTACAGGATCATACAAGATAAAAGTTTATAAGAAACCCCTACATATCATAGGTCATGGACTTGATAAGTTGTATAAATCGAGACCTTGCACGTAATATTCGTTCATGAGGGATATTGTGTGGATCACATAAAAGTAGTTTTGGGTAGACTAATATTGATTGACCAATTTCTGTTATGAACATATGTTTTGTAAACTAAAAACTAATTCAATTCTATACATATATAAAGGCAGTTCGTAAAATGTTTCTGAATCCTTATTCCATTGTTTAGAGGAGCGGTTATTGTTCTAAGAAATGCCAACTTTATTATGAAGGAATTTCTTTTAGAAATTATTAGTAGTAAAGGATTTGGATACGATCTAAAGATAAAACCAATTACATAAGATGATATGAAATTAAACAGGCCAAAATAGATAGCACTCATTAGAATGTCTAATAAGAACTCTCGTAAATTGAAGAGAAACTATGAGTTTTATATCAATGTCGAGAAAAAAACTTCCTTAGTTCTCAATAAGCCATAAAGAGTATTTACTATATCATATGGCATGATGTGCATATCTGAAAGGGATCTATGTACATTATCAAAATATGATTTGATAGTTGTACCAGAAGGGATATAACCCATTGGTTGCAAATGTGTCTTCAAGAAGAAGACCAATGCAGTTGGAATATAGTAATCAGCGTTGAGATGGATTCCTTATGCACTAGTAATAGGAATTATCTTATATGTTGTTTTGTCTACTAGCAATTTGCTTACGTAACTGGTACACTAAGTAAGTGCCAAATCCAAACTAAGTTCGCTAAATGATAGTTAACAGTACTTTGTATTTACAAAATACTAGAGAAATTTTATAGAAACAACGAACTCCTTATGAAGGAGTGTTCGATTGGAACTTCATAAGTGATTTAGAGAATAGTATGTCAATCCTAAATCTATGTTAAACCTTAGTTAAGGAGGCTTAAGTTAGAATGTTCCAAACAAAAGTAATGCCTAGTTCACCCAATAGGCAATGTATATCGCCTTGAATATCGTCGTAATAAAAAGTAATGTGTGTATAAGCCCATATACACATAGTCACATACATACATATACATATACATATATACACATACGGTCTGAAAAACCAATCTTTTATAGAAAAAACAAAGGTTCTAAAGAGCTAGAGGTGATTTCAGATGTTGAGAATCCCATCACACTATTATATAATAACAATGTCGCGATGTAGTTCATGAAAGAAACTAAAAGCTTACTAGAAGTCGAGAAACACACTCTAAAAGGTTCCATATGATAAAGGTGATTTATCAGTGACATAGAGTTACAATATAGTACACTTGTTCAATAAGGGACTTACTCAATCGATTCTGAGAAAACTAATTAAGATTCCACAATTGACCCCAAGTGAAAGTGGTAGATTGAGAGAGTTAGGGGTATTCTCTAGGAGAAATTTTGTAATTTGTTATATGTATCTAACTCTATAGCCAATCTTGTTCACAATAAAGGTATTTGATTTCTATTATATACTTTGTTATACATTGGTATAATTAATTCGGCAATTAATTTAAATGGAAAATCCTTAAATGATATGTTATGTGATAATAATTACAAGGAGTTGTAATCATGAGAAAATTATCACAATATAAATTAACATATTATTTAAATATTCCTGGTCAAGCAAGATGTTTCAGGAAAGGATATCGATACGTCCGTTGAGACCAGAGTATGTAATGCTCTCCAAATGTTGGGTAGTGTATTACTCATGGCTACTGGGGGAACCAAGGAGTTACGTACTAATAGTTGTTGGATAATTATGGAATCATTCACCCAAGGGTTTCCAGTTGGTTAAATTAACTAGGTTAAACAAGAATTCGACTTGAGAATACTGTTGAGCTTCAATGTGGATACTCCACTTTGATTATAGTTAAATCATGGAACAATGACTATCGAGCGACTATGGCTGGGGGTGAGTTGAAGCATTGAAAGTGAAAAACTATTCAATAGAGAATTCATCTCCTTAGTTGTATGAGGTTAGTATCATGGTCAAATGTAATCAATTCAAAGTCAAAATCTCTTAATCGAGTTGTCCAATTAATAATAAATGTTATAATCAAGGACTTTATTTAGGGACTAACCGAGTTGAATGTGAATGATACTTGAATTTTAATATAAACCAAATTCCATAAATCCTAAAGTGATTTTGTGTTGATGAAGAGAATTGATGAAAGCAATCATTACTAAAAGATACCGCTTAAATTGTAAAATTGGATTTTACCGATAAAGATGTATAAGCAACAAATTCGGTCAAACTGTCACTGATAGCTATGGTGACGAGTGAATGTTAGTATTCGAATAATTCGATATTAATCGCTGACTGAATTTACACCTACTAGTTACACAACTGTATTGGTTAATTCTTCGAAATACCACATGATTTAATTGACTTATAATTGTTATTAATTAACTAAATTAATTAATATTTATGAAATATTAATTAATTATTTATTTGATGTATTGTGTGTCATTGGTAATTAATTAGGTGTGTTTATAAAAGTTATATACGTACATACCAATGTACGTTATTGATAATCATTTTAATATGATTTAAATGACATTATTTACTAAAAGATTTTTGACGTCTCGTTAGCCCAATAGGGCCTATTTGATGGTCGGTCTGCAGAAGGAGGGAGGAGGGAGGAGAATGGTTGTTTGGAACTTTAGATGAGATCTGGAATTGGTAAACAAAGAAATAGAAAAATTAGTCTCCGCCCTTTTCCTATTTAAATAAACCTACCCCTTATTCATTTAGACGACTCGCTCTCTCTCTCTCTCTATTACTCCTTACCACTATAGGACGTGAGCAACTTCCCAACCCACTATGGTTGAATATTCTTTTATCCCATATACATCAAACAAAATATAAATTGTGGTACTTTAGGTCATTGCAACGTTCGAAGATTGATTCAAGGTGAATCTAGAAGAACACATCAATCAACGCGTGTCTAGAGGCAACATCATTAACGTACAAAATCTGGTTTACATTTTATATTATACTTGTCATGTAGTAGATAATATTTATAACGATTTTATACAAGCATTAGTTGTCTCATGTTTTATCTGTTATTTGATTTCAATGATTAAATTATAATTATAAATATTGTTGTTTAAATAATAAAATTATATATATATATATATTTCATTTTTGGGCATGATTTATTATGTATATACATATTATAATTTTAAAATATTAACATTTATTTTAATTATTTAAAATTTTGTTTGTTAATTTTAATCCATTTATATAAATGTAATACGTTTTAAATTATTTTAAAATTAGTTATATATTTGAAAATGGTTTTCAGTTTTAAAACTGAAAAAATTAAGCCAAATATATATTAGTGTATTTATATTCATTGTTTTATTGAGTTGCCTCTTCCCCACTGCTAACTTTAATTTTTCCATCCGAGTAAATAACCGCTGCCATCCTTTTCTCTGGCAAGCAATTGTCTCCGAAGGCACATTGAGCATTCAACAAATAAACATACTACCTCAGGATTCTTCTTCCTCCCAAACAGTTGCATAAATACTCACGCCAGCTCTTCAAACCCAATTTACTAAACTGTGTTTCTCATTTCTATTATGCTGACCAAAAAAGATGCCCGGAATGTACTTATTTGATAGCATTTAATAAAGTGTACCAATTTTAAAAAATAAAATTATATTTACCGTTTTATATCAATACATACATTATTTCATACATGAATATTACACATATATTTTTATATATTATATAACTAAATTAGTTTCGGATTTTAAATAATAATAAAAAATATCTTTTAGCCGTGAAGAATTAAATGTATTTATATACTATAATTTATAATTATTTTATTATAATATATGTATACTTTAATTTAATATAAAGTTTTAAAATAAATTTATATATATATGTATGTATATACATATTTGTATATGTATATGTATATGTATATGTATTTCGGTAATAATAATAATTTTATGATATATATATATATTTGTTTTAAAATTAAAATATATTTTATTCTATATTTTATAGATCTAAATTTGAAATCCAAACTGATTTTACTAAGTCAAAATATTAGATATTTTAGATATTAATTTGAATATCTTATTGACTTTCAAAGTACTCTTAATTATTCAACAAAAAAGATTTATTTTATTTAAATATAAAATATATTTATAATTTTGCACATGTAATTTTAAATAATATTGAGATAGCCAATGCACATATAAATGACCAATATATACATTATAGGTGCAAAGCCCAACATCTATATGTATATTTATTAACTATGTATGCACACTATGTTGCACGTGCATATTATACACATATGAGTATATAATGGTATACACATAAACTATATATATAACATTTTTTAATTTAGTCATTAGTTGGATTTTATTTAAATTAACTAGATTAGATCTTGTACAACCAATAGACTTTTATGCCCACTAAGATCCAGTTAGGGAATTTGTTTTGAAATCTACCTTTTTCATCCGCTATAGACCGGCCTAGTTCCTTCATGGTGTATAGTGTCCATGTCATGAAATGATAATTAAGAACATCAAGCTCGTATTGGTAAAACTAAACACTTCGTCTAGGAGACTTTGTCGTACTCTTTGGTCCAACCCACCTACAAAAAACAGTTTTTATGAATTAAAAGATATAACTAGATATATGTGATCATATAACAAAAAAAAATATACCTAAAACCAAAAGGGAGCAATCTATCCACAACTGCCCTCTTCATCGTTATTCGGCTGACAAGAAGGTAGGTCCAACACCATAACTTTAAATATATTTGCACATAACATTTCAATATATAATAAACTATATAAAAAGTACAAAAAGTGAATAATAAGTGAATACCTGCACCAATGTCAAACAACCACCAGTAGAGTGGTACTTCAACAAAGCGAGTATCGATAGTTCAATATATATGTAAGCTAGAACATCACTATCCCAAGAATACTGTTAGTAAGCATCTAAGTCCACAAAAAAAGAAGCCATCTGAGGTGCGAAATAATGGCTCGCGGGTCGCTACATAATGTGAATATCAAGAGAGTCCATTGGAATATCATCAGTCATATGCTTTCTTACCAAACCGCCACATCATCTCATTGCCCCACCTTTGATCAGCTGGAGGTGATAACCTTAAGAGCAAATCATATAAATACATATAATCAGTGGGTATATCTGGGTTGGTCAATGGAGTACCATCTATGGCAAGCTAAGCAAAACAACTATGTTTACTAAGGTTATGGTCATCTCACCTACTCTAAAATGGAATGAAGATGTCTTTGGTCTCCATCTATCTACCAAAGCAATAATTAGATGATAACTTCATCTCGCTTGATCTATAAGATCTAACATAAGGGGGTGTAAAGAACTGACTTTCTTTAATTAATGATGATGAATGATCAATAATCACATATGGAGTAGTGCGATGTCAAAAATAACAAAACGATATTAGCACTAAATATAAGTCAGTAGCTATATATTTCTGTTTAATATGGTATTTTTTACCGCCATCCACTCGGCGTTGTTCATGCGATGACATTCTTGGAAGTACAACACGCTACCATCTATTGATCCAGTAGCATCTTAGCATAATCTGCACAAAATTCAGCAAATATAAAGTTATACAAGGTTTTTTCCTAAAATATATAAAGTTATACAAAATTCAAATTACAACGACACATTAAGCAAGAATAAAAAATTAAAATTTACATGTACTGCTCTAATGCATTGTCTTTGTAATTGTTGCATATGTTATACAAATCTATTTCATATACCTATTTCTCAAAACTATTTTACATCTAATGCATTATCATTATCACACAAGTTAAAGAAGTTACACATAACAAGTTTTTCAATTTCATTGTCATACATCTAATTCAAGTATTAAATCAATATGTTCTACAAAAACCCAAATTTGAAAATTTGAGGATAATAGAGAATGAAATATAAATGTATCGGCAGGAGATTCATGTGATGAAGAGCAAGTCATTCTCCAACATGACGATGAAATCAATAATTTTGTTAGTATAAATGAGATTTTGATGAAAAGGTGGCTTCTTTTCTTTTTGGGTTCGGACTTGGTAGTGAGAAATGAAGAAGAGAAGGGTGACTGTTATGTTTTATTTACTATAGTGAAAATGATGGGGCGGCATTTCACAAAGCGCCCATTGGCAACTTTTCTGAATGCGCTAATAGACGTCTTTTCAAAAATCGCCTTTTGATTTTTATACAATTCAATTGTATTAAAAAATACACAAAATTATTTAATTAAATAACTTATTTATAACAAAATAACATACAAATTTAATAATACATATTCACTAAAAAGTATACTAACATATGACAATCACATACACATACGACATTCACATTCATATAACATCAAAAAATTACAAAACAAATTCAACAATACACATATACTAACATCATCAACCATCATTCGAATACAACCATATCCAGTTCGTAGTACAATAAACATTAATGTACAACATCACTAAATAAATAACCTAAATAGCATCACTACTCATTTGGATACCTAGCAACATGATCCAAATTGAACGTGGTCGATCATTTCAGGTTCATATTATCGAGCAGTACATTATGGAATTGGATTGGTGACGGCTAGAGCTAGTGGAATTTTATGCTGAATTCGAACGTCGTTCGAATTCAGACGAAATCAGAATACCTGGCGATGACTGGAATAATGGTGAGTTAAACTCGCCTTTTTGGTTAACCAGTAATATTATATAGTTGATAAAAATTATTAATTGGATGTTTGGATGATTTACTGTTTTATTAGTTGGTTTGGATTTATTCCCACCCTTGGAGCAAATGACCCGTATTATATGACAATATATTGTATGTGATGCATAGGGACAGGTTGGAGGGATCCAATAGGATTCTTCACTACTATTGATCTATATGTGTGTGTGTGTGTGCGCGCGCACATGCGCTGACATATATGAGTTGTGATAGAGGGGAAACAGATTTGAGAGATCCAATAGGATCCTCACCACCATTGATTTAGTTTCAATAATATTCCTGATATATGAATTGTTGAATATCAAAGCTGATATTTTGGGCTTATTGGTTATGACATTTTAACATGTTCAACTGAAAACCTGTGGTGGTAGAAAATCATTAACAATGTTTGTTAACTGATGTGTTAACCCATGATCGAAGTTAACGACGGTAATTAACTTAGACAGTTAATTTAATTAAATGGTAGCTTATTTAAGTGTCATAATGATTGCTAAGCCTCCTCCGAAAATCCAAAAAGTTTTATATTCAGATCAACTTCAGTTTACATCAGTTTATAAGTAAATGTTTTGATATATTTTTATATTTAAATTGTTTAGAAATATATTTATATTAATTAAAAGTTGACTATTATTGGTTAAGCTAATTGTTTTATTTAAAGTTAAATATTATGTTTAAAAGTTAATTACTTTGTTTAAAAGTTAATTTATAATATTTTATATTTAAATAATTATTACTTAAAGTTAATTATTATTTAATGAATTGGAAATTAATTATTAATTAAATTTTATTTAATTTTTAAAAGAAATTTATTATTTTAATAATATTGTTTAAGTTTATTTATTATTAAAATACGATTGTTTTAAAGTTAAGTTATATTTATAATGATTTTGTTTAAAGTCGATTTATTTTTTTATTAACATTATTTAAAGATAATTTATTATTTTATAATAATGGTTTAAAGTATATTATTTTTAAAGGATATATAATTATATTATCTTAATTTGATTTAAAAGTATATTTCTATATCAATATAACTTGTTTAAAAGTTATTATTATTATTTTATTAATAGTGTTTCAAGTAAATCATTTTATTTAAAATGGTTTGAAATTAATTTAACACTTTTGAAATGAGTGTTAAAATCATTACTTTGTTTAAAGATGGATTTAAAGAAGGGTGTTGTAAAAACAATAACGTGTTTATTGAAAGGTGTTTAAATAATTGGTTTGTTTATCAAAAGGAACTTTATTGATTTAAAGTTATAAAAAAGTTTTATAAATGGGTTTGAATAATTATAAAAGAAATTTTTGGAAAGGGTTTTGAATATTTATAAAAGAGTTTATAAATAAACTTGAAGGTTTATAAAGTGTTTTTGTAAATGGGTTTGGGTTTAAATGAAGGAGATTTATAAAGGATTTAATGAAATTAATTATCAAAAGGTAAGGTTTGGGTTTCTCTAAGCTGACCTTTTAAACTGGTGGTATGGAACATTCGTTTCATACTTAACACCGAAGAAATAGTGTTTAGGGTTATCCTTATATCCAATTCAAATAACATTGTTTAAAATCTTTTTTATGTGATTTGAAAATAAGAAATCTTCACAAATATTCTGTGAATATACTTATGTCATTGAGATAAGTATATGGATGTTTTGATAAACATTTTGGAAAGAGATTTAATAAATGAAAAGGGTTTTGAGGCTTAGTGATTGCTCTGGAAAATTAAATCTCTAGACTGTGTTGTTTGTTTGTTTGATAGTTATATAACCGACTATCAAATCTGTCCAATTTAACTTAGGAAGTATGATTGTAAATTCAAGTTCCCTATTGAGGACTCGAATATTTCTTCCAAGAGAACCAGGATTGAGTCAACCGATAATTATCGGTTGTTAGTTCGAAGGGACAAAGATCAGATATATTATCTGAAAACCATTTCAAACCGGCATAAGCGTTCGAATGTAAGACATCTTGATGAAGATGATTGAAGACGGAGTTCTTTGAAGTGCAAGGGCTACTGCTACTAATCCTAAGGGTGATTCCAAAATAGATGTAGTAGAGATAGTGCCTTCGGTTTCGTTTAGACCCAGAACGAACTTGTATGGATGAATGCTGGCACTGCATTGCTGCTTGGAAGGTAGTGTTAGCATTCCAAGTGGGAATTGCTAGGAGGAAATGGTAAGAGCATAGCCTCTTCGAGCCTCACACCCGAGAAATGAATAAAGCAGGGATGTGTCGCAAGGCTATGTGGGTCGCTCCCATAAGGTTATGATCATCCTTGATCTACTATCGATATTCATGTATGCTTTTGGGCCCATTAAGGTTGTTTGATCGCAACCAAGAGGTGATCATATTCGGTGCTACTTGGGAAGGGAGTAGTGCCGGTCCTGAGTAATAGAGTTGCAATGTGTTGTAGCCTCCCGTACATTTTACATAGAGGTGTACGGATTCGATGGGTATACCCTTACCTTTCGTAGTTGGAATCCATTACCAATACGAGCTTTACGGACTTAGTTGTGTCCAACTATGTTGGAATGTGGGATGCAAGCATTTCAGCTATATTTAATATTTATTTTAAACCATAGACATTATTATAATATCAGAGGAGTTTCTATAGAAATGCCTTAATTATCATAAGGTAAAAACATGTCCATGTTTATGTGCGGCCTGGTCTTACGAGATACCATTTATTTTAAAAGGGTTTTCCTAAATATAGAAATCGGCTGATTTCATAAGATTTTTCTCATGCAGCTTTACAAGACTGATCCGAGCGTTATTCTCTTATAATGCTCGGGTCAGCCCGAGCATATTTACATATTTTAGTTTGGATGCTTTAGAGCTCAGGAGATGAGCTAGAGGCCTTCAAGTCTATTCGCATATATGTTATTTACCACTGCAATAGACGTTCAGAATTATCAGCATTTGTAAGGACAAGCTGTCATAACTGTCCAGGTTGAAATAGGTTTGTATACTCTGATTGATGTGTGTGTGTGTATTACAGTTGTTTACTTTTGTAATCTGTTATATTATATATTATTCATTCCGCTGTGAGATTTTGTTCTGTCTTTTTTTCACCCCTAATGACCCACCTTTGAACACTTAAATGACCGGCACACGAATACTAAGGATGTATTAAGTGTCATCTTTAGGTGTAAGAATGGCAGATCGTTACACTTGGTATCAGAGCTTAGGTTGAGCGAACTCCTAGGCGTTGGTGGGGTGAACTCATTAGAGATAGGGTCAGCAGCACTCTAGAATGAATTGAGTGTATTATATATATAAGAGCGTATTTGTTAGTGATATAAAAATGTTTTATATTGTGTTGATTGATTTGTTGAGTGGCTTATGGATTCTGGTCAATATGAGTAATTAACCTTATCGATAGGGATCTCTAAACACTTGAACTGGGCAATTTGACATAGTATTGTTTTGAAATTGGGTAAATGAAATAATTTTACCAAGATTATATTTTATATATAAAGGAATAAATTTTCAGAAATTATTATAGATATATATATATATATGATATATTTGGTTGTTAGGAAAATGATAACATTCAGTTATTATCATCTATTGTTTGTTGATTGGGTAGTCGTACCCAACCAGTTTATAGGCATTGACTATTGTGCTAGGTTAGGAACAGTTTTATCCTATTTTTTGCATGGGTTGGGTAAATTAGTGATTGTGGGAACATTAAAAACGAACACCTTGTGAATTCAGTTTCACAATTTGACTATAAGATGTTTGAAGATAATGTTGGGTTAGAATTTGATTTAAAATAAAAAGTTGTTGTTATAACTCAACAAAGTAACATTTGGGGAATGATCTTATATAAGAAGTGAAACTATATAAGTATATTTATAAATACGGTTTATAAATAAAAAAATGGATTTAAACCGAGAATTTGAGAAATTATATTGCGGTGATTTTGAAAACTGTTTTTCAAAGGTCTGGAAAATAATAATAGTATTATTTGGAAGTATTATTGAATAGAAATATTTCAAATGATTGTTAAAAAAAATTGAAAGCACCGAACTCACTTCGGTCATTGGAAAATTATTCTGGTGATGACTGCAGCACCATCGGCGTTTATTTTCGAGTCTCTAAGTGACGGATTTCTACCATAGTGATTTGGTATAAAAGTTTTGCTTTGCTTTGGCAAACAGGGATTATTTTAAATTTCAAAGGATGATTTGATATACAAAGGAGTTATGTATGTATGTATTATTTCAAATGAATTGAAAATAAAAACCGAGTGGTTAATTCTGAAATTTTCAACTAAGTATTATATGGATGCATGTAGCTTATGCATTAAAGTAGATTGGTTTTGTATCTCATTTGAGATGGTTGTTATTTTTCATTTAATTAAAATGAAGCGGAATTTCCGATGATTTTGGACAGTCAAAACTCCAAATGTTTTATAAGTTGAAGCTAGGGTTGTGTGAAAACATAAGAAATAAGTTTCATAACTTATGAGTTTGTAGAAATAGTAAATTAAAAACAAGTTTTAAATTTGTTGAATACCTAGGTTAAGTAAAAACCCATTTGAAATTTGAAATTGTATATACTCTTATTGGATATAGGAGAGTATTAAATTAATATGAACTTAAGTTATAGAATGGTTATACACTTAAGTAATGTTGTAGAATGGTTCTGAAACTTAAGTTGTAAAGTGATTATATAACCGTAAGTTGTAATTATACAATATGGATGAACTTAAGTAAGGTTTTGTGAAATTTTAAGTAGATAAGTTTGTATAACTTATAAATTTGAGAAAACGGAAAGAAAAACCACATTTTAAAAATGTTTAAACCTTTTGGTAAGAAAAATAAAATCTAAAAATGAGCTATGAAATGAAATTTAACTTAAGTAAAGTTAAATGCAATAATTTTTGAAATGAATATGAACTTAAGTTTCAAAGTGATAATAAACATAAGTTGTGTAAAATGTTTTGTAATAAACTTAAGTAATTATAAAATGGGTCATAAAGGAATTTAGTATGGAATGAAACGTTGTTAAACATAAATTGAATGTGATTTAAAATGAATATGAATAAAAAGAATTTGGTATAATATGAAACCAATTAAAAGAAGACGTAAGTTGTGCGTAGATCATTTTATCGCATAACTATATGATCCAGTTTTGAGTATATGATTTCAAGGTGATTTGCACCGGTTCAAGTTAAGATTCTTCACTCGATTATTGATGGCGAAGAATACGAATTTTTGATTTGATTCTAAAATTCTCTATCATAGTATATGGCTATGCAAGGAGAATGACGGTTTCTAATCAAGGAACCAGATCTGAGTCTACACTAGAGTGGTCGACTGAATGATACTAGTTCGGAAGTGAAATTATGTGATCGAGTGATCGGATTTGATATTGTGTACGAATGGTTTATGGACATCGTACGGGCTTTAGTATGATTGTATGCTATGCTTAGTTAGCTTTGTTTACTAGTATTGCATATGGTTGTTATACTAGTCTATGTTATATAGTGATTTTACTTTTCATATACATGTTCTCATTTGTTGCTAAGTGTTTAGTAGGTACGGATGGTGTATGCTTCGCATTTGGAGCCCGCTTTCGCGTTATATTAAACGTATAAGCTTGTTAATATTAAGAAAAGTTACAAATCTTGGATTACATACCGCATTTTTATGTTTTCCTTGCAGGATGCCTCATCCTAATTATGAGATGTATATTATATATGCATTGTAAATTCTTTCGATCGAGCCGCGCAAAGAAGACGCTGGCGAAATTTTCCGTAAATTTAAGGCGTTAGAAGTTTTTTTGAAAAATTTTGATAACAAATTTCAACTAATTGTTTTTGGAAAAGTTAATGGGCTTGGAAGCATTTTTCTTACCTTGGTAATTTCGGGGACGAAATTCTTTTAAGGGAGGAAGAATGTAACGAACCAGAATTTTAGTCATTTAATATTGAAATATTTAATTAATTTTAAAGTTTGAAATATTTGTTTTGTAAGTCAAATACCTTAAATTTCAAATATAGGGATTTATTTAAATATGTGAATTTGTGAATTTAATAATTAAATCTTGGATTTAATATGTTTTCAAAACTTATTTAAATTCTATTTAAATAAGAATGAAGATAGCAAACTTTTAAATTAGAATTAAAAGTGGTTTAACTGGTTTTTGTAATAACTCGTTTTAATTAGCATGTGAAATTATCATCCCATGACACTTCTTGGATTTTGATGAAACCAGTGTCATTAGATCCGTAATAGTGAATTATTATATGTTAACGAATTGATCGGACGTATCGTTTGGTCATGCGAGTTCGAAACGCGTAGAAATTAATTATATAAATTAATTTAATGTAATTTGATTTTGAAAGCTAACTCCTACATATGATGGATTAGGCTTCGATAATGGTTCCATTGAGTTCGAAATAGGGGTATTTGGTATAGAACGCCAAGCAGCATGTCTCGATTGGGGTCCGAAGTTTTAGAAGCCTGAATGGTACCGGATATTATAATATAAATGGTCCATACGTCAATTAAGAACCATACCTCTTCACTATTCACCCATACTCTCCAAACATTAGCCTCATACCCATAGTATACATGCCCATACCTAGCCATACCGTCCCTCTTATATAAATACGTCGTCATTTCATTTTTCTGGGTTTTAAAAATGCGAAATCAAACAGTGCTCGATCCAACACCCATCATCATCTTGAACCAACAGAGGCCATATCAGTCGAAGTGAACAACTATAAAGTTGTAGACGACGTCGAGCTTGACTCATTCAACAGTTGAGGTGTGCTAAGACCTGGCATGGCAGCGGAGATCCTTAGATGAATGTCGAAGTGGATGGGTAACCTCAGCAGGTCGCTGCAGGCGGAGAGGGAGGCCAACGTGTCATTGGAAAGGTTATGACATGGGTGTGCTACTGTATCAATGCGGTGGTCGCCCATGGACGGTGGTGCCGTGAATTTAATGATGAACGAAAAATCATTTTGGGGATAAATCACGGCGGCGGGTTCATTCCAGGCGACGAGGTTGGTGGCGTTAGGCAAAGGGAGGTCGGGGCTACCTTGGGGCATGATGCGGAGGTGGATGGTGGCGCGTGGCAGCGGTGATCGGAGCAGCAAGTCGTGATGTGTTGGGTATTTCGAGCGTGGCCTGGGAACGAGAGGGGGAAAGATTAGGGGGCGGATTTATATTGTTAAACGAGGTTAATTTAAGTTAATTATGTAATTAAGGTTTTAATTGTATTAAATAAATTCACAAAATTGTTAATTTAATATATTATTCATTTTAGGTCCAAATCGAACGTGTTCAGTCGCATTAGGTTTGTACTATCAAGCACTACATTATGGAATTGGATTGGTGATGATTGGAGCTTGTGGAATTTTACGCTGAATTCGAACGTCGTTCGGATTCAGACGAAATCAGAATGCCTTAACGACGACTAGAATAATAGTGAGTTAAACTCAACTTTTTGGTTAACCAGCAATATTATATAGTTAATAAAAATTATTGATTGAATGTTTGGAGGATTTACTGTTTTATCAGTTGGTTTGGATTTATTCCCGCCCTTGGAGCGGATGACCCATATGATAATATAATGTATGTGATGCAAGGGGACAGGTTGGAGGGATCCAATGGGATTCCTCACTACTATTAATTTATATGTGTGTATGTGTGTGCGCGTGCGCTAAAATATATGAGTTGTGAAGCGGGGAAACGGGTTGGCGGGATCAAATAGGATTCCTCACCACCGCTGATTTAGTTTCAATAATATTCCTGATATATGAATTGTTGAATATCAAAGTTGACTGTTTGGGCTTATTGGTTATGACATTTGTATATGTTCAACTGAAACCCTATAGTGGTAGAAAATCATTAACAATGTTTGTTGAGTGATGTGTTAATCCATGATCGAAGTTAATGACAGTAATTAACTTAGACAGTTAATTAAATGGTAGCTTATTTAAGTGTCATAGTGATTGCTAAGCCTCCTCCAAAAATCCAAAAAGTTTTATATTCAGATCAACTTCAGTTTACATCGGTTTAAAAGTAAATGTTTTGATATATTTTTATATTTAAAATGTTTAAAGATATATTTATAGTAATTAAAAGTTGACTACTATTAGTTAAGCTAATCGTTTTATTTAAAGTTAAATATTATGTTTAAAAGTTAATTACTTTGTTTAAAAGAATTTATAATATTTTAAAGTTAAATAATTATTATTTAAAGTTAGTTATTATTTAATGATAATTATTGGAAATTAATTATTGTTTAAAGTTTATTGGATTTTTAAAATAATTTATTATTTTAATAATATTGTTTAAGTTTATTTATTATTAAAATAATATTGTTTTAAAGTTAAGTTATTTTTATAATGATTTTATTTAAAGTAACTTTTTTTATTAATATTATTTAAAGATAATTTATTATTTATAATAATGGTTTAAAGTCTATTATTTTTAAAGGGCATATAATTATATTATCTTAATTTGATTTAAAAGGATATTTCTATATTAATATAACTTGTTTAAAAGTTATTATTATTTTATTAAAAGTATTTCAAGTAAATTATTTTATTTAAAATGGTTTGAAGTTAATCTAACACTTTTGAAATGATTGTTAAAATTATTAATTTGTTTAAAGATGGATTTAAAGAAGGGTGTTCTAAAAACAATAACGTGTTTATTGAAAGGTGTTTAAATAATTGGTTTGTATATCAAAAAGAACTTCATTGATTTAAAGTTATAAAAAAATTTATAAATGGGTTTGAATAATTATAAAAGAAAGTTTTGGAAAGGGTTTTGAATATTTATAAAAGAGTTTATAAATAAACTTGAAGGGTTATATAGTGTTTTTGTAAATGGATTTGGGTTTAAAAGAAGGAGATTTATAAAGGATTTGATGAAATTGATTATAAAAAGAATTTTAGGTTTGGGTTTCTCTAAGCTGACCTTTTAAACTAGTGGTATGGAACATCCGTTCCAGACTTAACACCGAAGGAATAGTGTTTAGGGTTATCCTTATCTCCAATTCAAATAACGTTGTTTAAAATCCTTTTTATGTGATTTGAAAATAAGAAATCTTCACAACTGTTTTGTGAATATACTTATGTCATTGAGATAAGTATATGGATGTTTTGATAAACGTTTTGGAAAGAGATTTAATAAATGAAAAGGGTTTTGAGGCTTAGTGATTGCTCTGGAAAATTAAATCTCTAGATTATGTTGTTTGTTTATTTAATAGTTAAATAACCGACTATCAAATCTGAGCAATTTGACTTAGGAAGTATGATTGTAAATTCGAGTTCGCTGGTGAGGGCTCGAATACTTCTTCCAAGAGAACCGGGATTGAGTCAATCGGGAATTATTGGTTGTTGGTTCGAAGAGACCGGGATCGGATATGTTATCCGAAAACCACATCGAACCAGCATAAGTGTTCGAATGGAAGACATCCTGATGAAGATGATCGAATACGGAGTTCTTTGAAGTGCAAGGGCTACTTAGCTACTTTTATTAATCCTAATGGTGATTCCAAAACGGATGTAGTAGAGATAGTGCCTTCGATTTCGTTCAGACCCAGAACGAACTTGTATTGATGAATGCTGGCACTGCATTGCTACCTGGAAGGCAGTGCTAGCATTCCAAATGGGAATTGCTAGGAGGAAATGGTAAGAGCATAGCCTCTTCGAGCCTCACACCCGGAAAATGAATAAAGCAGGGACGTGCCGTAGGGCTATGTGGGTCGCTCCCATAAGGGTATGATCATCCCTGATCTAGTGTCAATATTCATGTATGCTTCGGGGCCCATTAAGGTTGTTTGGTCGCAACCAAGGGATGATCATATTCGGTGCTACTCGAGAAGGGAGTAGCGCCGGTCCTGAGTAGTAGAGGTGCAACGTGTTGTAGCCTTCCGTACATTTTACCTAGAGGTGTACGGATTCGATGGGTATACCCTTACCTTTCATAGTTGGAATCCATTACCAATACAAGCTTTACGGACTTAGTTGTGTCCAACTATGTTGGAATGTGGGATGCAAGCATTTCAGCTATATTTAATATTTATTTTAAACCATAGACATTATTATAATATCAGAGGAGTTTCTATAGAAATGCCTTAATTATCATAAGGTAAAAACATGTCCGTGTTTATGTGCGGCCTGGTCTTACGAGATACCATTTATTTTAAAAGGGTTTTCCTAAATATAGAAATCAGTTGATTTGATAAGAGTTTTCTCACATGGATTTACCAGACCGATCCGGGCGTTATATCATTATAATGCTCGGGCCAGCCCGAGCATATTTATAGATTTCAATTTGGATGCACTGAAGCTCAGAAGACGAGCTGGAGGCCTTCATGTCGTATTCACGTATATGTTATTTTCCGCTGCATTAGACGTTCAGAATTATCAGCATTTGTAAGGACAGGCTGTTATAACTGTCCAGGCTAAAATAAATTAGTATATTCTGATTGATGGGTATATATAATACAGTTGTTTCTTTTTGTAAAGATCTGTTTATATTATATATTATTAGTTCCGCTGTGAAATTCTGTTCTGTTTTTATTTTCTTTTCACCCCTAATGACCCGTCTTAGGACACTTAAATGATCGGCACACGAATACCAAGAATGTATTAAGTGTCGTCTTTAAGTGTAAGAAAGACAGATCGTTACAATCGTCAATTTCCCAATCATCCATAGCAACTAATAAGAAAATTACACAATTTTACACTTAGTTTACAAAATTTGATAATAGAATGTAATTTTTGAGAATTATTTTAGATATCGAAGCAAATCTATCAAAATTATAAGATTTAGGTGCAAACAAAAATAGGTTTTTGACGAAAAAAAGAAATGGAGGGTTTTGGGTTTTTTTTTGGTTGGAAATTTAGTAAAGTAAAAATAAGAAGAGAAAGGAAGGTTGCTGTCTTTTTACAGACATAATACACTGGCAATTTCAAATTGCGCTTGTATAAAAGCTTCTAGAAAACAGACGATTTTCGAAATTCCCCTAATATAATTTAGTATATAAAAACATACTGGAGAGATCTCAACTGTCGCCAGTATATCTTTTACATAATAAAACAGGCAGAATTTCAAATTGCGCTTATATACGTTTATTAAAAAAAATACAGACAGTATTTGAAATTTCGTATGTATGTTTTGGCTAGCGTAACGCTGAGTTGACCAAAACTGGCCTATAACTGTAAATAGTTTGAAAACTTGCATGTTTGCATAATAAGTTTGAAAATTTGGGTAAATTGAAAAATTATCCTATTTTAAAATAATAATATTTTTTTCAGATGACGTTTGCATGTATACATTCATATTCAACAAAAATAAGACCAATCAACAAGTGCTCTAACTCTTTATTTGGCAGTGTCTCATTACATATAAACAGTTATGAAGGACATGTCCACACATAGCATCCAATTAAATAAAGGAGATTATACCATGTAACAATGTGCCTCTCAGCTTATGCCAACTTTATATACACATCAACACCATAGATCATGCATTTACAAAAAAAAATTCAAAGAACATACTGTTACTGTATATGATCATCAACCCATTTGCTAACTTCTTGATCAACCTAAAAATTAAGGTACGTCCATATACTGATTATAATCAACAATCAGAATGTACCCTGACAAGAATCAATGAATCAAAAGGCGTTTGCAACCGCCATTCTCTTTGTTTCTTGTTCAGCGGCCTCCCTTTTCCTGCCTGCTTTCTGTTCGCCTTCACGTCAGCTATGCCCCAAACGCAGTGACACAACTCAAGATCATACGATATAAGCCTAAATATACCCTCGCTTTCTTCTGCAGATGCTTCTTCGTTATTCAGTGTTCTATACCTCACGTGCATCGGTTTTTCTTTGAACCTTTCTAGCTCTTTGGGTATCTGAATCACTCTTTCCACCCCAGGAGAAGACACCTACAAAATTTGTCAATATTTAACTATTTGAACACCATACATAGGCCTACAAAGTTATAATATCGAGCCATTCTTCCACACTTGTGTCTTTCTACTCTTACACACATGTTGCACTTGGACATGATTGTACAATATGATTTGTGATATATGTATATATATGCATGTACGTAATGTGTGTGTATGTATATATGTGTGTGTAATGCCACTACGAACTGCTTGATCTTAAACCAAAAGTTTGGTTTCAGCCTTTCAGGTCGATATTTTGACAATGTAGCTTCAACTTTCAACTACCTCAGCAACCATTTTTGCCTAAAAAGGATAAAAGAATAAAAACAAAGGGGAAAAAAGAGAAAAAACTTGTTGACAGGGAAATTATTTGAATCTGCCTTCTTAAAATTTTAGCCATGATTATACAAATTTGAAGTTAAAGCAATGAAGTTATTATGCTACAGGCAAGGAAACACCATGTGTACATTGTAGAACAAGTAGCTAGTAACTAAGGGTAACACTTTGTTAGAGTTCAAATATCAAACTAAGAAATGAAACTAAGTTGAGCAAGTTCGCGAATTAGATCACTCTCTTTAACACATTTCGCGGCTCTGTCCAAATTTGCGCAAGGCAGATGATTAACCATGTCTTCTCCATGATAAAATAGTTCAGATTATCTGATTAACTATTCTGATGCACAGAAGGTATACCACTCGTCTATACTCTTGGTGAGCTCGAACAAATTCAGTATGTTTTAGTAGAAAATGGATTTCAAATTAGAAAAATTAGTAATGTTGTTCTGTCTTTTGATCTGCCTATACAGTCTTTATATGGGTAACACTTTGTTAGAGTTCAAATATCAAACTAAGAAATGAAACTAAGTTGAGCAAGTTCGCGAATTAGATCACTCTCTTTAACACATTTCGCGGCTCTGTCCAAATTTGCGCAAGGCAGATGATTAACCATGTCTTCTCCATGATAAAATAGTTCAGATTATCTGATTAACTATTCTGATGCACAGAAGGTATACCACTCGTCTATACTCTTGGTGAGCTCGAACAAATTCAGTATGTTTTAGTAGAAAATGGATTTCAAATTAGAAAAATTAGTTATGTTGTTCTGTCTTTTGATCTGCCTATACAGTCTTTATATGGGTAGAAATTTCAATGAGCAAAACATTTTTACCACACATGACTCCCCTCCTCCAACACAAAAGAAACATTGAATGTCCAAAGGATCCAATATGACTCGTAAGAATCTTATATTTATTAAGATTATTTCATAATACCCCAAGAAACGAGATTGTCCCAAGAAACTTTTCAGATTATTATTATCATTATTTTTTAACACTTCACTTTTCAAAATAATATTTCCAACAGAAACAGACTTGAGCTTAGGTCAAAATATTGTGCATTTCAAACTAGGCCGGTGGTCATAAGTAGGCCTGTCAATGGTACGGGTTTTGGCCCGAGCCTGGTCCGAACCCGCCATATTTATGCGGGTACGGGTTTTGCCTTTTACTACCCAAGCCCGACTCAGGCCTGATCCGGGTCGGGTACGGTATTATCAAAACCCAACCCGGTTAGGGCCCGATCCGACTATTAGTTTTTCGTCGTATCAAAACATAAGTGTGTATGTTATTTATTTACCATTTTGTTTGTTTACATATAGATATTTTTTCATACTTTTGTTATGAGCTTGACTACATCACCATTCAATTTATATGTTAACATTGTTTGTATATAAATTTAAACAAAATTGCGGTTTTAAAATATGGTTTTAACATAAATATTCTGAGTTAGGTATACGGTTATTATCCACTGGGCTTAAAAAGCCCGACGGGCCGGGCTCGGATATTGGGTTGAAATACCCAGCGGGTTCGGGTCGGGCTCAGGTTTTAATTATTGTAATTGGACTCGGGTCCGGGTTTTATAATACCCGGACCGAACCCGACCCATTGACAGGCCTAGTCATAAGCCTCACTTTACTCAGCCTGATTTTCTATGTATAACAAATGCATTTCAGCTGAAATTTGATTGCAACTTCGGTTTCGGTAACCATATTTGCAACACTACTTATTGTTGAAATTTTGTGATACATATACGTTAGTTGACATAGAAGACAGCTGGAATTTATCATATTTGTACAGGCGTACATCTTTTTCAGTATGCTTCTACAATTCTGATTCCTCCGGTAAAGTCAATCAGAACTCTAAGGTTTCTCCACGTATCTATTGTCCTACTGTGGTCTATTGCTAATGTAAAAGAAAAATAGGGTGGTTGTGTTGATACTTACCTGATGCAGACATTGGGACAAGTTGGAAGAGTTTTAATTTGTTTTATCCCCATGTTAAGAAATATCTAGTAAAGGTTTTTTCAAATGAAGCATAGGAAATTTTAAAGACAGTTTAAGATGTTAAACTAGCAAGAAACCTTGTTGGATACAATTTATAATTAGTTGTGAATGTCCCAAGTAAAAAATAAAACAAGATATCAGAAAATACAATGCAGAATCACCTCTAAGGATAAATTTTCTGGAACATCCTTGGTGATTTCAGCTTCATCCAAACGCTCTCGGTATGCAGAAGTAAAAGCCTCTATATCAGCCATACTGGGAGAACCATACCTGTGGCATAAAGTAAAAATTATTTCAATCATTTCAATAATTAAATTCAAGCTTATGAAGAAACATGAAACTAAAATGTGACTTAAGAGAAAATTTTGAGTACAACATGCATCATGTTACACTGCTAAGCCACTAAATAAGAAAATGCATATCATCTCTGCATCAAGCAGTATAATCAACTTGATAGAGGGTAACATCTCAACCACGTGTGTGTTTCGTATCAGTAAATTAAAACCATCGTTCCCTTTCTCTACCATATGGAAATAATATCATCGTCTTCTTACAATAATACTATTAATATTAATTTCTCACCCTCTCATTATCAAGATAAATACCTATAATGCTAGCCTTGGCTTGTGTATTTCTCTTGAAATCCATAGTTAATGTCAATCAAACACTTTATTAGCCTAAAGAGCTTTATGATAGTGCGCGCGCGTGTGTCCAACACCCCCCCCCCCCCCCCCCGGCCGCACATATACATATACATATACATGTATGTATGCATATGCATGCATAAGTACATATGAATAGAAACTAGATAGACATACACACACACTTATGATACAAATCATGATTTATATTCAAATCAACTATGATTTTTACCCTCACTGGCATGAAGAACAAAGGTTTCATGATTTGTCAAACCCTTAATTTTTCCTGAATTAAGAATCACCTTCAGTTTTCCCAGATTCATTTGTTCATGTTGTGTGCAAACAAGAAAGATAAGATGCACACATACAATGCAAATATTTTACATGGACGTGGACAAAGTTGCAGATGCACAAATACATACACAAAGGAACAAACAATACTCACTTAGTAGAAAGCTTTTCAATTCGTATCCGGACGGTGGCGTTCAAAGTGGTTTTGAAAGCGTATATTTTCAAGTCACCATCAAATGACAATGATACTTGCTCTGCTATCTCCAATGCTTTTTTGTCCCACCATGTACCTGCAAGTGATATTCCACCACCTTCACCTCCATCTCCAGCCTTTACATTCACATAGTTACAACTAATTTAGAAGTAGAACTCGATCATATTGTCATAATAGAAAATAAGATTTATAGTATGGTTCAGAAAGTTCAATGAAGATCTTACAAAGAGTTTTGCATCGTCCTCATCCTCAATATATTCCTCCATATAATCATCAATATCGTCCTCTAATATTTCTGCATGATTAAACACTATCATAAGGGGTAATTATGTTCATACTGATATTGAAAAAGAATGATGAAAATCAACACACATTATTGATTCCTCAATTTAGTAAAGGGATGTTAAATAACAAATAAGTTGAAGATCTCAGCAAGCAAAATACAAACAGAAATTGATAGCACCAGAAGAACCAAATGGTGCAAAAAGAGTTTTCACATACAGCTTTCGTGGACAACTAAGGATTAATTACTTCCACAATGAAATGTGATGTATCGGCCACTGCATGTTAGAGAACTATTGATACCTTTCGAGCAAAAGTAAATTTTGGAAGTTTGAGAGGACTGTCATCATCTGCTAAATCGAGCAAAAGTAAATTTTGGAAGTTTGAGAGAACTATTGCGTATTTCTTAGCAGATGGTGAAGACAACAAAGTCAGAAACAGTATTTCTAGTGTGGAAAACATTGTACTTTTTTTTAATTGGTGGTTAACGCATCCTTAGGGGAAGGGGATTGAACACAAGACTTCTAGCAACAATTAAAACTAGAAGTCTCACTACTTGAAATAAGTGGTCACTGGCATGTGGAAACATTGTATGTTACACAAAAATATCAGGATTTGTTTAGATTAAAAACATGGTGAACAGGACGTTATGCTCCTTAAGTGTGGTAACTAATCTTAGTTAGTGGATAAGGATTACATACTCCAAGGGAATACCGAGTGCACTTTCTGAAGTATCTTGAGTAAGGAGTTCCTATTGTAATCGGTTGCAATTTTGAGAATTAATAGAATTGTTCAGATGGTACATGATTAGCATAACAAGTATCACATGTTAATTAATTTGAGGATGATTACCAATTTCATCAGAATTACTTCACATTTGGATAGTTTTTATGGAATTTGATTCCACATGAATCGAGTGGTACTATAATAACTGACAGTATTTAAACAAGTATAGCTTTGAATCTTATATTGCATACAGTAGCATAATGCATATCAACTAATGGTTAGTTTCAGTTTAACATAATTCAAAGCATACATTGTTTATGCTAGTGGTCGAAACACGCACATGCACACAACCACCAATTCATGTTACGGAAAAATCATTTCGTCAAACATGTAATCGGACATACAAAAAGAACAACCAAATAGAACCAAATCACGAAGTAAAAACACAAACAAATATACCCTCATCAAAATCTTCAAGAACCAACTCATCCGCTTCAGCTTCTACTCCTTCGTCCGCTTCTAACTCTTCATTGTCTACAGCTGGTGATTGCTTAAAGAGTGGTTGGACGGAAGTTCCCTTCCTCTTTGCAAGTGTAATAAGAGAGTTGGATGGGTGAAAGCGGAGGGATTTTAGTAAAAGAAGGGGCTGTGGCGAATGGCCAAAAGGAAAAGGAACGGGGCATTGAGAAGGAGGATAGGAAAATATAACGACCGTTTTCTCCATTACGAACATGATAAATGAATATAAAATTTTATTTATTCAGTGTGGAAATTGCTGGCCACATGATTGTTGAGGATCAACCAATTGTCGAAGATGATTAATCAAGTAATTTTGAAAGTGATAAGTTGATGTAACAAGTCAATCTGCAACAGATGGAGTGAGTGATTTTGTTAAATTAGTTTGTGTGGAGAAAAATATTGAATTTTTATTTTTATTTTTCACATGAGTTTTGTATTAATGTAAGTTCAAGAGTTTGTGTTTTGTTCTCGTAATGGCTTAATTAATTTGTGTAAAGTATAGACAAAAAAAATCGAACACTGTCGTATTAATAGTTAGCCCCTGTAAATTGATTGAAAAAAAAAACCAAGACTACATTGAGTTTGTGAAAGGGATGAAATGTATCGAATTGATCATTCTAAAAAATAATAAAGAGAGAAACAATTGTAAAGCGTTGTCAAATTGGTGCTACTAAAAATGCAATTTTCCTTTTTGATCTAGGGGGTGTATGTAAGGGAAGGCAAATGGAAGGTCGGTACAGCGAATGACACACATAATCATGAGCTTCCATATATATTAGTAAGATATTCATATGCTACAAGATTATTAGATGAGAAGGAAACATTTTTAGCATATATGACAATTGAGGGTGTGCAATCAAGGGAGGTACATACTACTGTCGGTAACACTCCATAAATAATAAATGATCAATTAAAGAATTAATCATGTGAATAAAGTTTTAAATTATTTAATCACAAAATTGAATAATAAATGTGATAAGTATTTGGTTGTACATGTATCTTGTCAAGATTATTGTTTAGTAAGGCTTAACTAAAAGAATTAAAAAAGGAGAGGGGAATGGGTCAACGGCTCAATTATTTATTGGAATAAAGATAACCACTTTTCTCATTTCATTCTACCCTAAAAACAAAAATAGAAGCTTTGAAGCTCTTTATGGTGATTGCGGCCTAAATAAGAAAGAAGATAAACGAAGAAGATCAACTAAAAATATCAATCAATTACGAAATATAGGTCAGTAATATATTATTCAATGCTCTTCTCCCCTAAATTTCTCATGGTCATATTCATTATGCTTGACTCTCATGCTTCTTAAAATTTATGCCAACTAAAGAACTTAGTATGATGTTAAGAATGTACCATTAGAAATAGGTTTTGATTTACAGAATTTTTCCATAAGTAAATAAATTGATATGAATTAATCGAGTGCCATATAATATGGAAAATGATTAGAAATAGTGAGTTTGAAAATTTTTATACAAGAAAATACATATAAATATTTTCTATGATTTTCTGGATATAAAAATAGTAATTTGTGAAACTAACTAGGCATGGCCGAAGAGATAAATAGGGTATCGAAAGGAAAATGTATGGGGACTGGTAGGTAACTCAATTAAATTAAGTATTTCATAATGGTTCAATAGACCAGATCCATATTTTACGTTGAACTTGTCGGTAAAGTACTAATTAATAGTAAGAAAGGCTAAGTCAAACGAACCAGAAGTCGATACATTTAAAGGTAGTGTCAAATGTGCAGAAAACAGTACCCAACGTATACCGAGAGGTAGTGCCGATGGATGTGGTGACGAAATGAAAGTAAAATGGACTAGAACCTTAAGTATGAGGACTTAAGTGAGAGGCTAAGAAGTGCTAATTAAAAAAGGCTAGGGTTAATAGCCAAGGCCCGAAGGCGGTTGAGGGCTAAAGCTAACGAGGAATTATGGGTAGAGGAGATGATTTTAGAAAGTTAAAGATTTAAATATCATAAGTCACCAAAGTTGAACTGAGACAGACTTCCCCAAATGAGACCGAAGGTAGTGATTGTCGAGGGCTGTTTAGCTCTCGGTAGGCTAATTGAATCTGGAACAAAGTGACTTCCGAAGGAGAGTTTAGGCCAAGGGCTAAGATGCTAGAACTAATGTTGGAACTAGGCCAGCACACAGCGGAGTAAATGGGTGAATTTTAAAAAAATTATTCCATTTAGATCTCTATTGAGCTTATGAAGTCTAAATTTATTTAGATCTTATCTAAATTTTGTTTTAAATAAATCAATATTTTATTTATTTTATAAATAAGGTTTTATTTATTGCATAATTAGTATGTGTATCATATATACATATATGTGTACGTGCATGTGCAACATAGTAAAGTGTACATGATTTGACATGCTCATATATAGATGTTGTGAATTATACCGCAACGGCGTTAGTCCCTCTGCATAATGTATGTCATCAATGTATATATATGTACATACAAATAATATAAATATATATATACATATATGTTTGATATAATTTTGTATAATTTGAAATATAGTTTATAAATAAAATTTATATAAATAAAAATAAGTATAATTACATTTATCAAATTTTGATGAAATTTAATTTAACAAACTAATTTTTAACAAACTTTAATATAATGATGTATATATGTATGTATTTCAAAATCAAAAAAAAATTCATATATATATATATATATCGCATACATAAAATATATAAGTATATATATATATACGTAAAATATATAAGCATATATACATGTAAATATATATATTATAATATAAATAATAATTAAAACAAAATTACAAAACACCCTTTTTCATGCTCACGGCCAAAAATTACTTTTTTTAGCTTAATGTTTGTTTAACATTTAATTTTATAAAAAAATCCATACTTAAATTCTTATATATATATTAATTTTATGAAAGAACAATTATTAAAATATTTTTGTATTAAAATTTCGTGTCAAATATTTTGTGTTAATTTTTTTTATGTGTATAAATTTAATAATTGCATAACTAAATTTAAATTAATAAAATACATAAAATATATACTTATATATATATTACATATATATATATATAAAATTAAAATCTGAAAACATTATAAGTGTAAACAAACATTTTGCAAATTTAAACCTTATATTATTCTTTATTATTTGAAACCAATACTTAATCATTAAATCATTTAATATTAAAATAATTTCAAAAAATGTTTTTTTAATCATTGCCGTGAGCATTTAGCATGCATAGATAAAAAAATTAATTTATGTACAGATTTATACAATTCACCAATGTGACAACACAAATACATACATATCTGTTATAATAATTGACTAACTAATTAACTATACAATATGATAAATATAATAAATATAATTAACATTTTTATATGATTATTAATAAGAAATTGTACCTTCACCAAAGCCTAGCTGTTACACCTTGAAACGAAGAACAAAACTCCCTGAATCGAATCCTGTATCCATATGTTACTTGCTTCCCAAACACAATTACCACCGACAATCGAATTGTGTTTAATTTGATGTTTTAAAGGTTGATAATTTGAGGTATAAAGAGGGGATATGGCCGGCTAATCAGGTCTAAGGGAGAGGCAAAAGTCCAAAAAGAAATATGGGGTTAGAGGTCATTAAATAAAGGAGAGGTCATTAAATAAAGGAGATCTCAAGGAGAAAAACAAGGATTTAGATCCTTATTCTTCTCTTACTAATTCTCTCTTTTTTAATTCAAAACCTAACCCCTTTACCATCTAATGGTCAGCCCCCTTTAAACTATGTGTGGACGGCTATCACAAGCTCCAAATAGACCCCAATATCACTTCAATCCTAGTCAATATTTAACACACTTAAATTCTATCGATATCATATATCGATAAGTGTATTTATAACTAATATATACACATTATTTAATATTGATTAACACATATCAAATAAAAAAATTATAATTAATATTTCATAAATGTTAATTAATTTAATTAATTTATAACAATTATAATTTAATTAAATCGGGTGGTAATAGGAGTATTCAACATTTCGGTTGTGTGACTCTTAGGTGCAAATTTGGTCAGCGGTTAATACCGAACAATTCGAATATTAATATTCACACGTACTTAGCAGGTGGTGTGACATTATGGTTAAATTTATCGCTTACTTGGCATCAGTAAAGTCTAATTTTACTTTATTAAGCATTACCCGACAGCGACAATTGTGTCAATTCTCTTCATCAAAACTATATCACACTAGGACTTATGGAATTTGGTAATGGTCAAAATTCCAATATCATCTATGTTCAACTTTATAGTCCAAACATAAAGTTTTTAATTCAATAATAACAATTATTATTAACCGTACTGTTCTGGCCAAAGACTTTGACTTTAAGTTGACTTCAGTTGACCGTGATACTAACCTCATATAACCGAGGAGACGAAACCTCTCTTGAATGGTATTTCACTTCCAATGCTTCCACTCGACCTAATTATAGTCGTTTGATGGATGATGTACCGTGATTTAAGTATAACCAAAGTGGAGCTTCCACATTGAAGATCAACAGTATTCTCAAGTCAAGAGAACTATGTAATTTTGTCACATCGATATTTTCTATTTAACCTTGTTATGTTAACCAATAGAAAACTATCGAGTGAGTCATTCCATATTTATCCAATAACTGTCAATACATAACCCCTTGATGTCCCGAGTAGTCATGACTAATACATTGGCCAACATTTGGAAAGTGTTACATACGCTAGTCTCAACGGATGTATCGATATCTAGTCTCGATACATCTTGACTGGAATATTTAAAATGATATGTTTATTTTATTGTGATAAATCACTCATGATTACAACACATTGTAACTACTATCACAAAACATGCCATTTATAGATTTTCTATTAAATATACTTTTAACTAATTAATTAATATAATGTATTATATCAAGTATATAATAGAAAGAAAACATCTTTTATTTCAAACAAGATTGGTTATATATTGAGATATATGTAACAATTACATAATTGGCATTAGGGCATACTTCTTGTGACGCCCCACCTCTATACTCACACTAGCCAAGGATACTACGGGGTAATGCCCTCGACTAGCACGAAGAATAAGGCTGTTGAGGAGCGATCATCTGTGTAATTGCTTTGTGCGAGTACCGATATGTCAGATAATATAACTTACATTTCATTTCAAGAGGAAATCCGACATATCAAATGCAAACTCAAAGCTACCACATAGTGGCTATGAGGACTTCGGAAACAAATATAGAAATAAGCATAACACAAATCAGTCACAGATATTCATATCACAAAGGCTGAAACGGATATGAATATAACACATAGAAGTGTACATCAAAGTAGTGGTCAAACTAGATCCACTACATCACAAAAGGATAGATACAAGTGCTAGACAAAAGAATAAGTGTTTGCACAAAAAATGGACAAACACCTCAAAGTCGTATGATTTAGTAGACCTTATGTTGTTCTTAGTGATTTTGGTGACTTATGCAAATATATGAAAAGCAGGGGCTAAACTGTAAAAAGACACGCAGATTTATAGTGGTTCAGCCAGAATGTGCCTACGTCCACTTTATATGTTATTTCTCTTCTCTTCTTTAGATTACAAGTACAAAGCTTTGATACAAGTAAAAGAAAGTTGTTTGAAAGTTCTCTCCGTGCTTGAGCTCTCAAAACTTGTCCCCATTGTTGTACCCCTGCACTTCTATTTATAGAGTGAGGTTGGGAGCAGAGGTCTTGAATGTATATAGCTGCTGGTGGGCCTGGGCTGATGTGATCTGGCCTGGCACGTCTTGGTCCGGTAACATTTGGTCCGGCGATGATTGGTCCGGCATGGAGTTGGTATGGAGTTGGTCCGGCATTGGGTTGGTCCGGCATCGAGTTGGTATGGAGTTGGTCCGACATTGGGTTGGTCCGGCATCGAGTTGGTATGGAGTTGGTCCGGCATTGGGTTGGTCCGGCATTGAGTTGGTATGGAGTTGGTCCGGCATCGAGTTGGGATAGGTATTGGTTCGGTAGAGGCTGGTTCGTCCCTTACTTCCTTTTGTTGGCTTGGTGCCGAACGGTTCGGTGGCTCCTTTCTCATCTTGACTTGGTGGTGATAGAAACGTACCCAACATTTGCCCCCCAAAGTAGGGCATATGCTAACATATGTCGTGCATTGTTTCAGGTTATCCAATTTTGACATTCCCATTCGATTTTTAGTACCGAACCGGTTAGTCCAGAGGTTTACCTTCGCCTATAAGTACGGAACTAGGGCCTCCGTTATTGCCCACCGAACGAGATTGCCGAATCAAAAAACTTCCTGCCGAATCAATCGTGTTGCCGAATCAGGTGAGTGCCGAATGGCTTCTTCGATTTACTTCGTTTTACCGAATGAACTTAATATAGGATGGTCTTGATGCCGGATGGACTTTATACCGGATGGATTTCATACCGGATGGACTTTATACCGGATGGACTTTATACCGGATGGATTTCATACCGGATGGACTTTATACCGGATGGACTTTACTCCGGATGGTCTTGATATAAACTTGCTCGTTTTATACTTCTGCATCCTTCGTTTTAACGGCGTACTCTTTCGTGTTGCAGATAATGTCTCACAGAGTTGAAACCCGTTCTGACAAGAAGAAAACTACGGATAGAAGAGAATCTCCCGTCGTGCCCCCAGTTCAGCTGAATCCAAAACGACATGGGCCCACCCCGAGATCGCTAGTGGACGGGTACGGTCCTCAGGAGCTTCTTAACTTACCTCCCGATTGCTTCCCTAGCTCACTCAAGGGCGAGCAACTTGATGTTATATCCTGCTCTTTCGGGATCGACCGAGCGCGCATGTTATTGCCGGCTGCGGGAGTGATGCCGTATGATCCTCCCGAAGGATATTTTGCCTACAGCAGATACCATTGCATGTGTGGTGCCATCCCGCCTCTCAACGCCTGGGTAGTCAGCTTTCTCACATATCTAAAGGTAGCTCCATTCCAGCTTCAGCCCAACCCTTATGCCATTCTGGTGAGTCTCTTTGTCATCTTCCAGAGGAGATATGGGCGTCCTCCTTCCAACCGGGAGATCCGGTATTTGTACAACTTGAGAGGTTACAAGAAGGGGTCTCCCTACATCAGCTTGGAATCGGCCGTAACTTTTAAGCCGGTCCTGGATTTATACTCCAAGTACAGCATGTTCAAGAAGGAATGGTTCTTTGTCAGGGATGACTCCGTTTCTATTCGGTGCTTCACCTCCGGATGTAAGTCAAAGCTTTATTTTTAATTCCCGTTCTGGTTGCAATACTCTTTCTTATGTGTTTTTATTTTTTGCTAGCGATAGGTGGTTTTGCGGTCGTGGAGAATGACCGCCTGGTTCAGACGGCAGCAGAAATAGAAGCTATTACTGGGAGAGATAGGTCGGCGGCCTACCTGATCAGGAATGCTACACTCTTGGAGTACAGCTTGATCCTTCCACAGCAGTCCGTGGTCAAGCAGAGGGACACGGCTGAAGAGAAGGATGCCCAAGCTAAAGAAGGGGCCGAGTCGAAGAGCAATAAAAGGAGGCCCTTTCCAAAACATCCGGTTGCCGGGGGGAAGAAGCTCAAAAAGTCTGACAGCCCCTCTCCCAGCACATGTTCAGATATACCAGAGGAGGGAGAGGTGGAGGAGGAGCAAGGCGAAGATGGAGGAGAAGGCGCCGGAGGTGGCGACGGTGTCAGGGCTTTGTCTTCTGGGCAAGTAGGCGAGATGCAAGAGTGGACGGATGACGCTTTCCGCCAAGCCTTCGAAGGTCTGGAGGAGACGGAGAAATCTAAGAGAGCCGATAAAGTTGGGACCGGCGTTGATTTATCTTTCGGGAGCGCCTCTACTGAAGCAACTTTGGCGGTTCAAGGTGAATTTCACTTTACTCTTTTAATTCTTGAATGATGGCTCAATACATGTTGGTGACACTTGGTTTTCATATCAGGAGCAGGTAAAACGGCCAAGACCTTAGATCTTCGGCACAGGCTTGAACAATACAAGCTCTCCAAAGCTTTCGCCAAGCCGAAGCCTCCGACCCACTGTTCCGGGGATGTAGTCGGCTACCGTCCTCTTCTCGGGGTTATTGGAGAGGATATTCAAAAGAGAAAGAGGAGTCGCTCCCTATCCGAGCCTTCACCTGGTCCTCAGCCCCCAATTCAGCCTCTTCATGATATCACGGAGGAGGATACTGAGTTCACACTCTCTCCGCACCCGTCTGAAAATCCTACCGTTACTCAGATTGATCGTCCTGGCTTGGCTCGTAATCCATTTGCGGGTCATCCTGATCTGGATCCAAGTTCTCATGATATCTCATTCGACGAGGTTACCGGTGAGCACCTTCTTCCTCGCAACCCTATGGTAAAGGTGCTTGATGAGGCCAAATCCCTGGACCTTGATTTGCTTACTACTCGGGTTGTCGCTATGGGGAACGAAGCTAAAGCAAATATCGACCGGGTTGCTGAGGAGACCAGGAAGTTGATGGGGCATCATGCCCGATTGGTCAAGGCCGGGGAGGAAATTGGGAGTGCCAACATAAGACTGCGGTTAGTGGTTTCCGACCAGGCCAAGCAACTCGCTGATCAGGCCATCCAGATCTCTCAACACGAGGCCACCTCCGGACGTCTAAAGAAAACTATGGAAGAGGCCAGCCGGGCCGAACTGCGGAAAATGGAGGCTACTTGCAAGGAACGGATTGATATGGCCATTGCCACGGTGGACGAGGTTCGGAAAGCGGATCTTGAGCAGATAGAGGAGTTATCTGGGAAGCTTGAGGCTGCAGAGCTTGCTCAAGCCAAGTTGAGGGAGGAGATGGAGGCGATGCGAAAATCCCTTCAGGCTGACTGCTCGAGATACCAATTGGAGAGAGATGCCGTCGTCCAAGGTTGTCGGATTCCGAGGCCCGGGCGAGGGAGTTTGAAGAGAACGAGGGGCTGATGGAGGGGATGCTCCAGGATATGTACTTCCGTACTTGGAGGCAGGGTAACTTGTCCTGGATGGATGATTACCCTCGGGTTATGGCTAGGATCTATCTCAGGGCTCTAGAGGAGGCCCAGGCTGAGGCAGATAAGGAGGGTGGCATGGCCTTTAGGATGGATGCTGTTACCGCCCAGTTTACCAAGGAGGAGAAGGTGGCGGTGAAGGAGGGCATGCGGTTGCTTGCAGCTGAGGAGACAGGTGTGCAAGCGGAGGATGATGATCAAGTTGATCAAGGAGCAGATGCTGGTAAGTATTCCTTTCTAGTCTTTCCGTTAACTTGGTTGCTTATCACTAACGAATTCTTTTTCTGACCGGACAGGTGGGCAACAGGACAAGGATAAGACTCCGACGCAGCCGGCTCCCTGATTAGACCTGAAAAATTCTTTTTGTGGACTTGACATGGTTGTATACGTTAGTCTTAAAACAGTAAAGTAACTCTTAGGTTGTAATTTTTGCTACTTGTAATAAATAGCTCTATTCTTGACGTGTAATTTTTTAACTTAAGCTGATTTTGTCGTCTTTTGAATGTTTTTTGCTATTTTGACATGTTGTATGAGAAATATAGCTATGCATAAGTTTGATGTCAGGTTCTTGTTTAAAACATAATTTCATGACTCGCAACGTTAGCGTGAGGTGTGAATAAATTATAGTCATGTGTTTACATATGAAAGAAGGAAATACCGCCCTTTATACTTTGCTTGTAGATGGAAGCTTTGAATATCCTGTGTGACCGAGTAAGGGATGCGGTCCAGTATCTTGCTGTGAGTATCTGCTTCTATTAGTGAGTGTCTCATGTTCTGTGTCCTGTACTTCAGGGATTGTTACAGAGGATATGAGAAAAGTTTCTTAAGTAAAATTGAAATATGTGAAAAAGTAAAACTTCCAATCACGAAAGGCCGTCGATGTGCTTAAGTTCGTGGCAAACGGGCTTTGTAGTCACTTTCCCTAGCTGTGGGTCTTGGAGACATTTGTCACCCATCTTACGCCTCCGCGGGGAGTTAATTCTTTTTTACCACAGCCGCACTTAAGACACATCGGAGCCGAGATCGCGCACAGTAACTACCCGGGCCATTATGGCCCATAATCGTGGGTATTATTTGATTTACTGTGGCCGGCTAGCGTGGGTACCGATCGTCAACCGTGAACTGCCCCTGGCTGGCCACACCTTATGTTGGGGCTTATAGTCGGTTCACAGTTGCCGGCGAGCCGAACGCCGTAATGAGCTGCCTCGGCTATAGTCGGCCTTCTCGGTGGCTTATAATCGGCTCATTATAGTTGGCTTTAAGGGCCGTCGCGAGCAATGAGTTAACCCGCAACAGAGGGATGCCGGAGCAAAAAGTGTCTCATTGGCGAGGGCATAGATTTGCATAGTACCTGTTAGGTCTTGTCCAGGTGAAGCTGCGCTATGGAGTGCTTTGAGTGGAAATGCTATGCGCATAGGATTTTGTTCAACAGAAAAGGATAAAGTTAACAAGCAGCCAAGATATAAAGGAACAAGTTAAAAAAGAGACAAGGTTTTTTTTTAAATTGGTTCGGCACGAAAAGGCCTACGTCCACTGATTCTCTTTATTAATTCACTTCATATGGGCAGTACAAGTTAAGAAAAGTATTGACGGAGGTGTTGGATGTTCCATGCCCTCTGGAACACCTCTCCGTCCACTGTTGACAAAATATAAGCTCCATTGTGGAGATCTTTATGAATTACATATGGTCCATCCCAGATTGGATCTAGTGCTCCGGGGCGAGGGAAGATTCGCTTGAGGACAAGATCCCCTTCTTGTAAGGTACGGTGCTTGACTTTGGAGTTGTATTGTGCTGCCACTTTTTGCTTGTGGGCCGCTGCTTTAAGGACTGCATCATTTCTTCTCTCCTCAACTAGATCCAAAGACATGTGAAGGAGTTCTTCGTTCTCTTCCGGGTTATAGTGGATCCTACGGTGGGAAGGCATGATGGTTTCGACTGGGAGCATAGCCTCCGATCCGTATGCCAAAGAGAAAGGAGTATGCCCTGTTGAAGTTCTAAAAGATGTGCGATAGGCCCACAGTGCCGTAGGGAGTTCATCCACCCAAGCGCCCTTTCACTTTTCGAGTTTCTTTTTTATTAGAGTTTTCAGAATTTTGTTGACGGCTTCAACTTGCCCGTTTTCCTGGGGATACGCTACGGATGAGAAGCTTTTGTGAATTCCGTGCTCTCGGCACCAGTTGGCGAATTCCTCGCTGTCAAACTAAAGTCCATTGTCTAATATGATTTTGAGTGGGACTCCGTACCTGCACAGAACATTTTTGATCAAGAAGTTAATAACTTTTGCTGAAGATACTTTATTCAGAGGTTCTGCTTCCACCCATTTGGTGAAATAGTCGACTGCCACTATAGCATATTTGGCCCCGCCTCGGCCCATTGGTAGTTCGCTGATTAAGTCAATTCCCCATACTGCAAAGGGCCAAGGGCTGGTCATTTGTGTAATCTCAGTTGTTGGTAGCCGTGGAATCTTAGCAAACTTCTAGCATCTGTCACATTTTTTGACAAAATCTAAGGCGTCCTTGCTTAAGGTGGGCCAGAAATATCCATATCGGAGTATCTTTTTTGCTAAAGTTTGCCCTCCGATGTGATCTCCGCAGCTTCCTTGATGAATGTTGGATAAGATTTCCTTGGCTTCCCTCCCAGCGACACACCTTAATAACGGGTTAGAGAATCCGCGCCGATAGAGGATGTCTTCTTGTATTGTGTAGCGGGAAGCTTTCCTCAAGATTTTCTTGACTTCGTTGCGCCCGTTGGGTAGTGTGCCGCTTTGTAGGTAGTCTCGGATGGGAGTCATCCAAGTTGCTTCTTCGATTGCAGCTATCAGATTCACTTGCTCAAAACTTGGGGTCAGTTGCTTTGAGATGGTTACCGCTCCGAAGATGGCGCTGTCTCTCACACTTGCTTGCTTCGCCAATTCGTCGGCCTCTCGGTTCTCCTCCCGAGGGATGTGTTTGACTAAGTAGTGGTCCAATCGGCTGAGAAGTAACTTGGTCTTCTTTAAATATGCTATGAGTCATTCTTCTTGAGCTTGGAATTCTCCTTGTATTTGATTAACAATAAGTTGAGAATCGCTATGAAGACACAAAGAATCGGCTCCAATTTCTATGGCAAGTTCTAATCCAGCTATCACTGCTTCATATTCTGCGTCGTTGTTGGTGGCAGCGAACTCCAACCTTATAGCATAGTGCAGCTTATTTCCCCTGGGAGTGATTATTACCACACCTGCCCCCGAGCCTTGTTCGTTTGATGCACCATCCACAAAGAGATTCCACTTGATGTCTTCTGCTATTTCCAATGGCTCCTCATCTTCGTTGGTAGTGAATTCTGCAATGAAATCAGCCATGGCTTGTCCCTTGATGGCGGTGCGAGGGTGATAGGTGATATCATACTGACTTAGTTCAATGCACCATTTGAGTAGTCGCCCAGAGGTGTCGGGACGATGGAGTACCTGCGTCAGTGGTTGATCGGTCAGAACTTTGATGGAATGGGACTGGAAATAGTGACGCAGTTTCCATGATGTGATTAGTAAACAGTATGCTAGCTTCTCAAGTTTAGGATATCTGACTTCTGCCCCCGTAAACCTCTTACTTACGAAGTAAACTGGCCGCTGCGTGCGGTTGTCTTCCCTTACCAAGGCAGCGCTTAGGGCGTGAGATGACACAGCAAGGTATAGGTATAACTCTTCGCCTTCGCTTGGAGTCGAGAGTACCGGTGGTTTCTGGAGGTGTTCGATTAAGTTAAGGAAAGCGGTTAAGCATTCGTCAGTCCATTCGAACTTTCCTTTGTCTTTCTTTAGAGTTTTGAAAAAGGGGACGCACTTGTCTGTTGCTTTGGAGATGAATCGGCTTAGGGCGGCCACTTTTCCATTCAGGCTTTGCATTTCCTTTCGAGTGGAAGGTATCTTGATATCCCTTAGCGCTCGGACTTGTTCAGCGTTTGCTTCAATCCCTCTGGCATGGACGATGAATCCTAAGAACTTTCCTGATGATACTCCGAAGGAGCATTTTAGAGGATTCAACTTCATTCCATATTGACGAAGTACTTGAAACATCTCGCCTAGGTGGCGTACGTGATCGTCGGCTTTCCTTGACTTTACCAGCATGTCATCCACGTATACTTCCATAGTTTGCCCTACTAGCCCTGCAAACATCTTGTTGACGAGGCGCTGGTAGGTGGCTCCTGCATTTTTAAGTCCGAAAGGCATTACCTTATAGCAGTATAAACCCCGGTCAGTGATGAAACTAGTGTGGTCTTGATCGGGAGCATGCATAGGAATTTGGTTATATCCTGAGTATGCGTCCATAAAAGATAAGAGCTCGTGCCCGGCTGTGCTGTCTACAAGTTGGTCGATCCGGGGAAGTGGGAAGCAATCCTTTGGGCAGGCGTCGTTTAGGTTGGAGAAGTCAATGCATGTTCGCCACTTCCTATTAGCCTTCTTTACCAGCACCGGGTTAGCGATCCATTCCGGGTAGATGGCTTCTCGTATGAAGTCATTGGCGAGTAGATTCTTTACTTCTTCATCGAGGGCTGCTGATCGCTCTACCCCCATACTTCTCTTTCTTTGTTTTACGGGCGCCTTGGTAGGATCAATGTTTAGTACGTGGCATGCTACGTCGGGGGAGATTCCGGTCATGTCAGCGTGTGACCATGCGAATACATCCAAGTTGTGGCGGAGAAAGTCGATGAGTTGCTCCTTCAACTCTGCTTTTAGTTGGGACCCAATTTTAAACAGTCTACTCGAGTCGTGCTTGTCTACAGATACAAACTCCATAGCCTCTGCAGGCTCGGCGGTGGCCTCCTCCCCTTTGTCCATGGGGTCTAATTCATTGAAAGGGTCGCTGGTATACCGAAGAGGAGGGGCTTTCTTTAGTTGCTATGCTTCTAGACTTTTCGTGCAGAGGGCAACCTTTACACCCTTCCCTTTATCCTTCCTGTGGTTGTTGCGAAGTTCAGTCACATAGCAGTCTCGAGCAATGTCCTGGTCTCCTTCTACTTCCCCTACTCCATTGTCCGTTGGAAATTTCATCTTTAGGCACCATGAGGCTAGGACAATTTGGAAGTCAGACAAGGCTGACCTTCCTAAGAAGGCGTTGTAGGCCGAGTGGTTTTCTATTAGCACAAACGTCTGTCTCCGTACAACGGAGCGGGGATGGCTTCCAATTTCAACAAAGAGGTCCAGTTGCCCGAGGGGCATCTTTGCATCTCCAGTGAAACCGTGTAGTGGTTTATCGCAGGGAGATACATCCTTCATTGATAGTTTCATTTTGTCGAATGCATGTTTGAACAGGATATTTACTGAGCTTCCAGTGTCTACCAGAATTCGGTAAACTTCGGCGGGACCGAGCCGGGCAGAGATAACCATGGGATCCATGTGAGGGTATTGCCTTCCTTCTAGGTCACGCTTACCGAATGTGATGTCATCACTTTCTTTCCGCTTCGGGTGGCGCTCTTCTATAACCGAATTGATACAGTCTTTATTGTCTCTAAGCGACTTTCCATATCTTTCCATCTCTTTCCAGCTTCTGTCTGCGATGTGCGGTCCTCCCGAGATGGTATGGACTACTATCTTCTCTTGACTAGAGCCGCTAGTGTTGCGGTTTCCTCTGCCGATCTCCGGTGAGGGTAGCCTTGGGTTCTCATTGGCAGGAGCTGGAGTCCTATCCTGACCTTTTACATAGCGTTCCAGTTTCTTCCTTCTGATGTGTTCCTCAATCAAGTCCCGGAGATGATGGCATTCATTGGTATCATGCCCATGAGATTCGTGGAAGCGGCAGAACTTTCCAGACTTCTGCGCGTTATCTGATTCCTTCTTGTATGGTGGGCGCTTGTATCTAACTTCGCCTTGGGTGGCAAGGAAGATATTTTCGACAGTCTCGTTCAAAGGAGTGTAAGTGTCGAATCTCGGTCCTGGCCGATATAGGCGCTTTTCTCCCTTCTTGCCCCCAGCATTGTCTCTGGAATCATTTCTTCGAACGTCCCTTGCCATAGCAGGGGCATTGCTGTGAATTGCCTTATTTTGCTGTCCTGACTGCCCCTCAACGGCAGCATCCTCAAGCCTCATATATTTCCCGGCTTCATGGAAGAAATCGGGTAAAGTAGCTGGTTTTTCTTTTGTCAACCTTCTAGCAAATTTAGTATCCGGATGCACACCACTGCAGAGGGCCATCAGGATAAGCTTCTCATCGGCATCTTGGACTGCGGCCGCTGCGGCATTGAATCGGGTTAGGTATTGCTGCAGTTCCTCTCCAGGTTTCTGTTTGACGCTGGATAAGGAATAAGCGTCCTTAGGTTGTTCCACATGAATGCGGAACTGACTGATAAACTTTTCTTTCAACATTTCCCACGAGCTGATGGATCCCTGGGGTAGATGACAGAACCAGGAGGTAGCAAGATCTGCTATGAAGAGTGGAAAGCATTTGCACAATACTCCCTCTGTCGCTCCACTCATGAGCATATGTTGTGTGTATCTCTGTAAGTGTACAACGGGGTCGGAGGTTCCTTTGTAAGGTTCCATTGTTGGCATCTTCCATTCTCGGGGGGTGATAGCAATTTCGATATTGCGGGCGAAAGGGCTAGTTACCCTAGCGCCTATTCCTCGATCTCTTTGCTCCCGTTGGACGCACTCATTGAATAAGCGTGCCATCCTTTCATCAGAATTTGGAGCAGATAGAAACGAGTTTGGTTCTGTTCTGTGGGATTGATTCCGTCCAGATGACCTGTAGGGATGGTATCATCTATCATTCCTCATATTTTCCAATGGCTGCCTTTGATCTTCTGGGAGCATGCTAGGGTCAGCTACAGTTAGCTCTTGCCTTGATCTTCCCCTGCTGGGTTCTGATCTAAGCACTTCCTCGGGTCCAACTTCGGGCTGGACTCTAGCTCGGCCCCTTTCACTGGTGTTTCCGTGGTTAGGCAGTATGACAGGCTCAGCTACAGTTGACCTTCGCCCGGTACCTCCCTTGTTGGGTTCGGTTCCAAACGTTTCCTCAGGCCTAACTTCGGGCTGTGCTCGATCTCGGCTCCTACCATGGCTACTTCTGCCGTTAGCTCCTTCAAAGAAGGAAGATCTTTGTTGTCTCTGAGATCCTCCAGACTGGGACTCGCCCCATGATTCAGTGTTGCGGTTGGACTCTTCAGCATCCCTTAAGCGTGACATGAGATGGTCCACCAAGGCTTCCTGCTGGGACGTGAAGCAGTTAGTTACTTCAACCATAACCCTGTCTAAATCTGCCCTAGTAATTGCTGTGGGCTGTTCTGTGGCAGGAGTGGTCGGATTAGCCTGTCCTTCATTTGGTACTACTGCTGGAGGAGGACGATTTACTTGATTCGTGACAGCTGGATCTGGAAGACTGCTGGATGCGATGTTTTTTCCTTTGTTAACATCTTTTCTCTGTTTGGGAGGCATGTTTTCCAAGTGGCGAACGATGCTGTTAGGAAAAATGTTAAGTGGATGAAGCTGAAGCTTCGAGCTTCTAGTTCTCAGTGAAAGCACCAAAAATGTTTGCACAAAAAATGGACAAACACCTCAAAGTTGTATGATTTAGTAGATCTTATGTTGTTCTTAGTGATTTGGGTGACTTATGCAAATATATGAAAAGCAGGGGCTAAACTGTAAAAAGACACGCAGATTTATAGTGGTTCAGCCAGAATGTGCCTACGTCCACTTTATATGTTATTTCTCTTCTCTTATTTAGATTACAAGTACAAAGCTTTGATACAAGTAAAAGAAAGTTGTTTGAAAGTTCTCTCCGTGCTTAAGCTCTCAAAACTTGTCCCCATTGTTGTACCCCTGCACCTCTATTTATAGAGTGAGGTCGGGAGCAGAGGTCTTGAATGTATATAGCTGCTGGTGGGCCTGGGCTGATGTGATCTGGCCTGGCACGTCTTGGTCCGGTAACATTTGGTCCGGCGATGATTGGTCCGACATGGAGTTGGTATGGAGTTGGTCCGGCATTGGGTTGGTCTGGCATTGAGTTGGTATGGAGTTGAGTTGGTCCGGCATCGAGTTGGTATGGAGTTGGTCCGGCATTGGGTTGGTCCGGCATCGAGTTGGTATGGAGTTGGTCCGGCATTGGGTTGGTCCGGCATTGAGTTGGTATGGAGTTGGTCCGGCATTGGGTTGGTCCGACATTGAGTTGGTATGGAGTTGGTCCGGCATCGAGTTGGGATAGGTATTGGTTCGGTAGAGGCTGGTTCGTCCCTTACTTCCTTCTGTTGGCTTGGTGCCAAACGGTTCGGTGGCTCCTTTCTCATCTTGACTTGGTGGTGATAGAAACGTACCCAACAATAAGTATACATCAAGGAGTCTCTATCTCGAATGTATAATAACAAAAACTACTAAGCTAAAGTAGTTAGCCAAAAGTCAGGTGACGAACCCTGATAAGAAGTCAAGTAGAAGCACCTGAAATACCTCGGTCTAACCCGAGTATTATTTAAGAAGAAAATAATAAACGGATCAGTCTAGCTTTAAATATCATATAAAATGAGATAGGATAAGAGATATGACAAAAACGTATGATAACGAAAATGCCATACTGTGACAAGTATACATAAGGTAACAACAAAAAATCATACAATATCTCAAATATTCTCAAACACTAAAAAGAATGTCATATTCTTTAAATTATTCATCAAAACACAAATATTGACAAAACTTATCAATGCCAATCGCAAAAATGGGTGAAACACAAATTCTAGAAATCATCAACTAGAAATCCAGAAATCACAAAAAGGGGAAGGCTTATCACAAACGAGAGCATGAAAACTCCCCAACACGTGTATCACAAACGGGTCGCTATCCCATGGTCACTAACCATAGAGCCGATGCCACGACGTAGTATAGCGAAACGCCCGAGGAACCTGAAACTCAAATAATCTGGAACATCGACATAGTACAGCGAACGCCCGATGAACCAAACTCAAATAATCCGGAACAACGACATAGTACAGCGAACGCCCGATGAACCAAACTCAAATAATCCAAAACAACGACGTAGTACAGCGAACGCCCGATGAACCAAACTCCATAAAAACCATAGGTCTCTAGCTTATAAAAATGAGACGAAGCTCAATAGTATGGGGTACAGTCCCCCACGCGGACAAAGAGACATCGCACATCGCTAGTCTAAATCACTAAAGGATCATCATTGATCGATAAGTGTAAATTACACTAAGCTAGTAAATAAATGAGTTTAGCTTCATGTCCCATAACCACTAGCTTAACTTAAATATTTACGAACAAATTGTAGATTTCCACTCGAAAATTGTTACGAGAGTTCAATCGAACAAGTCCAAGAATTAACCGACGAAGTAAACGCAAGCGTTTCATACCACTTGTTTTGCTAAGCCGTTTAATTAGATTTCTCATACGAATGAGGTAAAGGTTTGTATATACTAATAGATTGGAAGACGGTTTTAAAAGCAAGCTTTGTATTAAAAATAACGTTGAAATCATTTTTGCGAAAGAGTTTGAGTATTTACTACTAGTATAGAAACCTTTGTATTTTAAAGTGACAAATCACAAAATGATTGTAAAAACAATCAATCACCAAAAATTCACATACGACGATGTGAATTAAATCCATAAAAATCGATACCAAATCCATCAAATGGATATTCCCAAAAATCCAAAGAAAGAAGTCATCAAAGTCGATAATAAGTGATAACAACTAACCGGATCGACAAAAACCGATTAAAATTGGAAATCCACACAAAAGAGCCCAAAATAGGCAAAATGCACAATTCCAGACGTCTGGTTTAGAATCCAGACGTCTGGATTTGTTCTCTGGAAATAATCTAGAAAGCTTCCAGACGTCTAAAATTTCAAGGCAGACGTCTGAGACCCAATCCAGATGCCTGAACCTATAAATCAGACATCTGGAATTGGTTTCCGCCATTTTTTTATTTTCTGCGTTATATATTTTTTCTCTCCAGGTCTAAACTAGACGTCTGGACTTGATATCCAGACGTCTGGTCACCTGGCCTGGGCAACAATTTGCCTAAGCCAAGATGGCCAAAACGTTTTGGAAGCGATCGGACGAGCAACAACAACTAGGGATTTATTCCAAGCGACAACCCAGCCTTATAAGGTCTTCGATACACCCCAAATATCATGTCCAAACATCCATAGAAGGATTTTCATAAAAATTGGACCAAAACACCAAAATTTGGAAAATTCACCAAATCAATTCAAAACAAATGAACACGAACAATTGTTAGGAGTTCATACCCAACAACAATGAAAGTTATAGACGTAGATGTGAGTTAAAGAACTCACCTTAAGACACGAATGAGAAGCTTTAAAACAAAGCAAGACCAATTCCTCTTCAATATACCTTTAGAATCTTCAATCTAAGCTTCTCCTTGATTTTGGACTTAAATTTGAGTTTCCTAATCAAAACTAGGGTTTAGGAATTTTCATTTCCCTTTCTTTCCTCCATTTTTACTCTAGCTTGAGTGTTAGGAAATAGAATGAGTGAATGGATGAAGAGTAGAGGAGTTAGGGTATTATGATGGGTTAGTGGGCTGAAACCCAAACCTTAAGCCCAAATAGAAAAATAGCAAAATTCTACTCAACTCCAAACATATCGATGTTTATACTCAAAAAAGTTGTAAACACCATTTTGGACTCAATGGAAGTGGTCTCGAGTCCCAATTCGACTATTTACAAAAAAAGTAACATTTCGGACTTTAATCCGATTAACAATGCTATATTTAAATAAAACATTTAAATATATAATCGTGAAATATGTGGGTTTTTACACTCCTATATTTACCAATCTCCCTTTTGCATTTGGGACCGATTATGGAATCACGATCCTATCCCTTCGATTGGTCCGGTGAGAACTGACCGAGTTAGACCCTTCGTGAATGGATCGGCTATGTTGTCTTAATTATCTACTCTATCAATTCACTCTCTCCAATGTTTATAAACTACCTTTATCATATGGAATTATCCGAAGTATGTTTCTTGACTTCTAGTGAGCTCTTATTATTACATTGTTATCATATAACAATGATGTATTATTGTTAATACTTGGAATCACCCTTGGCTCGGTTATAAATTTATGCATTTATATTTATATACATTGCTTTTATTTTAGCGCTATTTAAGGCAATGTACTTAGCCTTTTCATTCAATTAGCCATAACTTTTTATTTGGAACATGTCCAACTTAATTCTCCTCAACTTAGGTTTAAACATGAATTTAACATTGACATATTATACTCAATACTCTTATGAAGTTTGAGTCCAAATACTCCTTCATAAGGAGTTCATTATTTCTGTAAACAATTCTCTAGTATTTCGTATCAGAACCTCATGTTTTGATAATGACAGAACTACACAAGAACTAATTCTATATATACTCGACTTTGTAGGAAAACTATACCATTGATTGACGAAGATGACAAAGGTGTATGAGTCATAATTATTTGCATCTAGAAGTGTCTAATTTCTAAAATCTCTCCGAAGTGATACACACACATTTTATCAAAATGGATGTCTTATTTTAAAAAACTGATTTCAATAGATTCAGGTGACTAAACATACTTGAAAAGTCTACTGCTGCATATATTAGTCGACTTGCAAAAGTACTTTAGTAGACTGAAAGCATAGAATTTTATTATTTTCAAAACTTTTCTCAACCAATCGACTATCTAGTTGAGAACTATCGACTGTCAACTTTTTCAGTCGACTGGTACCCATTTTTTAGTCGACTAAAACTTGCCATTTTTGAAGTAAATTCTTTCTGGTTTAAATCACTTTTTGGTCCATCAACCAGCAGACTAACCGGTCTTTACCGGTCGACTGTTTTCCTATAACTGGCAGTTTTTTGGAAATTTTGAAATTTGTCTTCTTCCCCATTAAAAGGACACTTCTTTTTGTAAAGAGTTGCATCCATCTTCAATGGTGATTTCTTTTCATCAAAAAATACTACTTTTCAACATCTATAAATAAAGCTTTGAATCAAAGAACAAAGGATAATGATTACATTTTTCTTTCCTTTGTAAATCTCTAGAAATTTTGTTCTTGCATTCAAAAGCTCTTTGCAAAAAGATCGCCCAGTCATTCAAGAAAATTATTACTAGTGACCTTCCACTTCCATACCTTTACAAATACACTCATACCACTCGCGAAGAAGGTTATAGGAAGATTGTACTATATTGGCTCATTCGTGTTTTCCAGAACACATTAAGTCAAATACATTTTACTACTTTGTGTTAAAGTCTCGTTGGAGATCTTCAAGCAAGAAGTCATATTCGGTTGCTCAGGCGGTTCTTTAAGTAACATGTTCCTCTAGGTTAAGTGACGGTTGATTGGTTAAAATCCAGAAGGTGTCTGGGACTGGACGTAGGATGGGAAGTCCGAACTAGTATAAAATTGCAGTGCATTTTATTTATAGCAATTTTTTATGTCAGAATTATTTATACAAGTTTAGTTTTGTAGAATATTCATATTACTAGATCCATAGGTATTTTCATTTGGCATCAGAGCAGGATTTCATATAACCGTAACAAACTTTTTTGAATATTTATTCAAGTAATATGGACAACTCTATTTCCACTTTTGTTGAAGGACTATCTACTACACGACACCACTTTTCACTAGATAAAACTTTGCTTACTGGTCAACTAGGATGAGAATATATATGCAAGCTAATGGCTATGAGATCTGAAACATCACACAAACAAAATATCTCATACTTACTACTGGATTTGCAGAATGGTCTATCACTCAAAAATTAGATGCCATTAGCAATGCTAAAGCTATGAACATGTTATTTTGCTCTCTAGACAAAAATGAATTCAATAGAATTAGTGTTTGTACAACTTCTTATGAAATCTAGCGTGAATTGAAAGTTACTTATGAAGGAATGAGTAAAATTTAAACAAAGTAAAATTTCAATGCTTAAGAACTAATTTCAAAATTTTTGAATGAAGTAAGATGAGAATGTTAGCGATATGTACTCAAGATTTCAAGACATTACTCATTCACTCATGGCACTAGGAGAAAAAATTATAGATTTTGATATTGTCTTAAAGATCCTTAACTCTTTGACAAATGAGTTGAAACAAAAGGTCTTAGCCATTGAAGAAGCTAATGATCTTTCTACCATTAAACCTGAAGAGATAATATAAAATCTTATGTCATACGAAGTGAACTTATAGGCTAAAAGAATACAAGCTCAGGACAAGAAGACAATATCTTTTCAAGCCGAAAAGGAAGATTCAAATATAGATGAAGATGGTTTCATATTTTTGATAATGACAAAACTACATAAGAACTATTTCTATATATACTCGAATTTGTAGGAAACCTATACCATTGATCAATGAAGAGACAAGACGAAGATGACAAAGGTGTATGAGTCATAATTATTTGTGTCTAGAAGTGTAAAATTGTTAAAATCTCTCCGAAGTGGTATACACACACATTTTATCAAAATAGATATCTTATTTAAAAACTAATTTCAACAGATTCAATCGACTAAACATACTTGAAAAGTCGACTGGTACATATATCAATCGAATAGAAAAAGTACTTCAGTAGACTGAAAGCACAAAATTTTATTATTTTCAAAACTTTTCTCAACCAGTTGACTATCTAGTTGAGAACAGTCGACTGTCAACTTCTTTAGTTGACTGGTACCCATTTTTTAGTCGACTAAAACTTTACATTTTTGGAGTAAATTCTTTCTGGTTGAAAATCACTTTTTGGTCCATCAACCAGTCGACTGTTTGCCTATAACGGGCATTTTTTGAAAATTCCAAAACTTGTCTTCTTCCCTATTGAATGAACACTTCTCATTGTAAAGAGCTGCATCCCTCTTGAATGGTGATTTCCTTTCATCAAAGGATAGTACTTTTCAACATCTATAAATAAAGTTTGGAATCAAAGAAGAAAGGATAATGATTCCATTTTTCTTTCCTTTCTAGATCTCTAGAAATTTTGTTCTTGCATTCAAAAACTCTTTAAAAAAGATCACCCAATCATTCAAGAAAATTCTTGCAAGTGATCATCCACTTCCATACCTTTACAAATACACTTATACCACTCTCGAAGAATGTTATAGGAAGATTGTGTTAATACCTCATTTATTGAATTTGATGATAACAACCCTGATAACAATCATTTGAGGATAGTATTCTCATTTCTCGGTCATTTTTCTGCTGTAAATTCCGAATAAAAATAAATTAATGGCTCCCTCGAGTTCCAAACGTCCAAGAGAAGTGAATCCACAATTTTCCTTCCAAACTCCCACTCTAGGCCCCTTTCCAAACCACCAACATGGCCAAAGTAACCAAAATTGAAGATGATCTGAAGCATAAACTCAACATGCTTTCAGAAATAGAGGTTGTTCAATTACGCCTCTTGAAGGAATAAGAGAAACAAGGGCGAACTCTATGCAATCTCTAGAAATATCTCTTGAAGGAATAAGAGGAAGAAGATGATGATGAGGTCAAATGTGTGGGCGAAGTATGCTTCGATCGAGATGGAAATCTTGTCGAACAAAAAGAGAACTTTTGTCTTCACTACGCTTTCTGTCTTATCCACAAATCTCCTATAATCAAAAGAAATCATAGACTTAAGTATAGTGTGAAATAGTTAGGTTTGTTAGGATTAGATTTGGTGTATTTTAGATTGCTATTTAGAATTGTGTGTTTTAGTTTGGATTGTTTGAATTTATGTGTTTGATTTGGTTTGGATTGGTTTGTACATATGATTATGTATGGTTTGACTTGGATAAATAGAATTTGCTTTATATGTCTTCATTATTACATATTATTATGCTTAAGTGAATTGCATAATATATAATCATCATCATATTTATTTCATTTTAACTAAGGTATTGATTTTAAATCTATAGTCTCTATGTAACTAAATTTAGGGGAGTTTTTAGTTTTTTACCCATTTTTGTTGATGACAAAGGGGGAGAAAAATATATAATATATATATATGCATATATTTAGGGAGAGTTATCTAACTTAGGGGGAGTTATATCATATTTTATATACAAGATATTAATGGTTGTCATCATCAAAAATGGGGAGATTTTAACACCTCGGTTATTGATTTTGATGATAACAACCCTGATAACAAAATACATTTATATAAAATATGGATACTAATGTTTTGTCAAGTTATATAGTATATAATGCAAGATATTATACAAGTGTTAAATCGAAGACTATACAGACTCAAAGAACGGAAATGAAGACTCATGAGTATAAAGATCAAGATATGAAGATCTCAAGACTATAGTATAGTATATAAAGTCACAGAATATTGTTAAAGTCCATGGTAGCAATCTTTGATCTCTATTTCCCATTTTCTTATCCTTTATTTTTGGAAACAAAATATATTTTAAAAAAAATATTTAAAAATATTTTATAAGTTTTTTCAAAGTTTAAAATGTTTATAAACTATGTTTAAATTATTTTACAAAGTATCAAAATATTTTACAAAGTATAAGATTTTCAAATATTTAGAAACAAAAGAATTTTCAATTCTCAAAGAGATATGTCGACATATACCCTATAAGTATATCAACATACATTCCGCTAATTTGATATTTAAATTTTGAAATAAAGTGTCTATTCATCGTAACTCTTCGCGAATGGACATGTTTGTTTATTCTCTATAAATAAGAGGTTTCAAATAAATTTTTCAACAACTAAAGAATCTTCTCTCCTCTTACTCTGCCAAAATTTCTAGTGAAAAATTTGTTCAAATCTCTTCAAATTCAACCGAAATCAATTCAATCTCCATTGTATTGATTCTTTACTATTTACTATCTGATTTCAATCATCTCTCTCTCAATTAAAGATCAAAGTGCTACTCAAGTGGCTATAGGATCCATTGTAACAAAAGTTTAAGAAATTGTTTGTGGAAAAACAATCAAACTCTAGTTGTAATTGCTTGGATGTGATTGTAGCCCGTTCAAATCAATTGGGTATGCTTGGTAGCCAAAAAATCTGATAAATGTGCTTATAGCCTGTCCAAATCAAGTGGGCATACACTGAGCCCAAAAAATCAAAAGGGTGTGTCTCGTGGCCTTGCAATCGAGATTGTATTGGGTTTGCCTTCTGCCCGTTGAAAGATTAACATTTTGAAAAGAAATTCGTATAAGCAATTGTACAGAATTGGATATAGGGTAACTTCGAACCACTATAAAAATCCTTGGTGTGATCTCTCTAATTCTCTACTTTTATTCTACTGCATTTATACTTATCTGTGTTTGCATCTGTGAGTGTTCATTCTGCATTGTTTAAAAATAATCTTGAAAGAACTTTAAAAAGATTCACCTAAGTTTGAAAACACTATTCACACCCCCATCTAGTGTTTAATTAGCCTTAAGATCCTTCTTTCACAACCCATAGATTGTATTATATTAGCTCATTCTTGTTTTCCAAAACACATTAAGTCAAATACATTTTACTACTATGCGTTGAAGTCCTATTAGAGACCTTCAAGCAAGAAGTTATGTTTAGTTGCTCAGGCGGTTCTATAAGTTACATGTTCCCAGGTTAAGTGAGGGCTGATTAGTTAAAATCCAAAAGGAGTTTAGGACTGGATGAAGAATGGGAAGTCCAAACAAGTATAAAATCGTTAGTGCATTTTATTTATAAAAAAAAATTATATCATCATTATTTATAAAAGTTTAGTTTTGTAGAATATTCATATTACTAGATCCATAGGTATTTTCATTTGGTATCAGAGCAAGATTTCATATAACAGTAAGAAACTTTTTTGAGTATTTATTCAAGTAATATGGGCAACTCTATTTCCACTTTTGTTGAAGGAAAATCTACTACACGACCACCACTTTTCACCGTATAAAACTATGCTTATTGTTTAACTAGGATGAGAATATCTATGCAAGCTATGGCTATGAGATCTGGAACATTTACACAACCAAAATATCTCATACCTACTACTGGATTTGTAGAATGGTCTAACACTCAAAAAATTAGATGCCACTAGCAATGCTAAAGCTATGAACATGTTATTTTTCTCTCTATACAAAAATGAATTCAATAAAGTTTGTGTTAGTATAACTGTTTATGAAATCTGGCATGCATTAAAAGTTACTCATGAAGCAACGAGTAAAGTTAAACAAAGTAAAATTTCAATGCTTAAAAACCAATTTCAAATTTTTTGAATGAAGCAAGATGAGAATGTTAGAGATATATACTTAAGATTTCAAGACATTACTCATTCACTCATTGCACTAGGAGAAAGTTTTTATAGACTTTGATATTGTCTCAAAGAGCCTTAACTCATTGACGGATGAGTGGAAACAAAAGGTCTTAGCTATTGAAGAAGCTAATGATCTTCTACCATTCAACCAGAATAGCTAATAGGAAATCTCATGTCATATAAAGTGAATTTATAGGCTAAAAGAATACAAGCTCAGGACAGGAAGACAATAGCTTTTGAAGCTGAAAAGGAAGATTCAGACATAAATGAAGATGGTTTCGCATTACTTGCAAAAAAAATTAATAAATTTCTAAAGCTAAAAATGATAGGAAATTTGGAAATACCAACGCATCATCATCACTAAAGTGTTTCGAATGCGATAAAATAGGCCATATAAAGAAGGATTATCCAAATCTCAAAAAGGAGAGGAATTGTTTCAAAAATAAGAATGACAGATTTTTCAAAAAAAAGAAGCAAGCTTTTCAAGTTACATGGGATGACTCAGACTCGTCCTCTTTTGAAAGTGAAAGCAACTCAGAACAAGCAAATGTATGCTTCACAGCCTCTAATGATGATGTAAGTGATATCTCTTTTGATGATCTTGCTCAAATAAATTCTGAACTACTTGATAAATTGAAAGATCTTAAAAGAAGTTACAGAGAAACCATAGGAAAATTAAATATAACTGAATTAAAAGTTTATATGTTAAGAGATGAAAAGAAAATCTTAGAGGAAGAACTAGAAAAGTCACAAGATTTTGTAGTAATTTAACATCTCAAATCACTATCCTAAGTATTGAAATTGAAATTCATAAAAATGAGAATATTAAATTAGCAAAAGATAATTGTAATTTAAGTTCCAACATTGATGCTCTTAGTATTTTAAAACAAAAATTGAAAATCTCACTTAAAAAGTTTCTAATATTAACAAAGGTAGAGAAAACTTATCTAGGTTATTAATAACTCTCAATCTGTCTCTAGTAAGAATGGATTAGGATTTAATAATTCAAATATAGAAAATTCTAATTCTAAGCACCATAGTTCACTATATACTAATTTCAAAAAGGAAAGAAGTGTAAGTAAAACAATACTTAGAAGTAAGATTAATATCTCTATAAAGATGGGTTCCAAAGACTAACAACCGCCATATTAGAAATAAGTATATAGAGTCTTTTGTCTCTAATGTACATAAAAATAATGATTTTATCCTCAAAGGAAAAAAATTCCTCTTGGGAATGGTTTCTTAATACCTAACTCTTAGTAACCTTTCTTAGGAAGTGGGTATCTATTATGTCTCTAGTTTTATTTACTTAAGTTATCTATGTAAGTTTTATGCTATTGTGTTTCGTTTGTAACGTTTGAAACATTTGTTATGATGATGTTGTTTGATGAACTATGATCTCAAAACTTCGTGATGTTATCTTTGTTATGTTAGAAGTTTGTGTTGCGAAATATTTATGATTTCTATGTGTTATTGAAATATGACCTTGCAATATTTATTTACTTATTATACACTATCATCTATTTTCAAAACTATTTCTCATTTTTGTCGATGACAAAGGGAGAGAAGTTTATAGGGCCATATTGATAGGCGGAGTATATAGTCAGGGGAAGAACATTTATATAATATAATTATATTATTTAACTTGTATAGATTTCATCATCAAAATGGAGGAGATTGTTAGAACCTCGTATTTTGATAATGACAAAACTACATAAGAACTATTTCTATATATACTCAATTTGTAGGAAAACTATTCCATTGATCAACGGAGAGACAAGTCAACGATGCCAAAGGTGTATGAGTCATAATTATTTGCGTCTAGTAGTGTATAATTGTTAAAATATCTCCGAAGTGATATACGCACGCACACATTTTATCAAAATGGATACCTTATTTTAATAGACTGATTTCAACAGATTCAGCCGACTAAACATACTTGAAAAGTTGACTGGTACAAATATCAGTCGATTGGCAAAAGTATTTTAGTAGACTGAAAGCATAGAATTTTATTTTCTTCAAAACTTTTCTCAACCAGTCGACTATCAAATTGGGAACAGTTAGAAACTTCTTCAGTCGACTGATACCCATTTTTTAGGAATAAAACTTGCCATTTTTGAATTCAATTCTGTTTGATTGAAAATCACTTTTTCATCCATCAACCGGTCAACTGACCAGTCTTTACTAGTCAATTGTTTGCCTATAATGGGCAGTTTTTTGTAAATTCTGAAATTTGTCTTCTTCCCCATTGAATATATACTTCTTTTTGTAAAGATTTGCATCCATCTTCAATGGTGATTTATTTTCATTAAAGAATACTACTTTTCAATATCTATAAATAAAGCTTTAAATCAAAGAACCAAGGATAATGATTCCATTTATCTTTCCTTTTTAAATCTCTAGAAATTTTGTTCTTGCATTCAAAAGCTCTTTGCTAAAAGATCACTCAATCATTTAACTTACTAGTGATCTTCCACTTCCTTACCTTTACAATTACACTCATACCACTCTCGAAGAAGGTTAGAGGAAGATTGTGCTATATTGGCTCATTTTTGCTTTCCAAAACACATCAAGTCAAATACATTTTACTACTATATTGAAGTCCTAATGGAGATCTTCAGATAAGAAGTCGTGTTCGGTTGCTCAGGCGGTTCTGTAAGTTACATGTTCCTCGGGGTTAAGTGAGGGTTGATTAGTTAAAATCTAGTAGGAGTATGGGACTGGACGTAGGACATGAATTCGAACCAGTATAAAATCGCTGGTACATTTTATTTATAGCAGTTTTTATATAAGTATTATTTCTACGAGTTTAGTTTCGTAGAATATTCATATTACTGGATCCATAGGTATTTTCATTTCGTAAATACTCAGAACACTATAAACTATCATTTAGTGATCCTAATTTGGATTTGTTATTTGCTTCATGTATCAAATACTTAATCAAATTATGATATTGTAGACAATACAACATGTATGATAATTCCTATTGCCAATGCATAAGGAATCCGTCTTACATGTTCCATATTAAATTTTTTAATAAGGTTTCTTTGTGTATTGCTTTGGGACATTCCCTACATCCTTTATACTTATATTATAATAGATATAATTTACATATACAATATGGAGTATTAAAAAAATCAAATTATGACTTATTTTAACATAAGTACATCAATAACAATCAACAGTATGTTGTTTACTTATAGTCTTAGAAATACCTATGTACCTTTTAATGTTCTTTCTTATAGACACACGCTTCCTTTGTATTTTGATTAAAAATCAAATTATTTGATATTTCTATAAAAAATACTTATTCAATTCTGATGCTTATGGAATGATACTTTCGTATCATTTCTTGGATTATATCTGTAAACCCCACAAATTCAATATCATTCCCACTGACTTCAAGACACTATGGTTGTTATGCGCAAATGGTCTATTCTAAGTCATTATTTAGAATTTTTCATTCCAACACATATGTACCAAAGCATAAAGTCATACTAAGCAATAATTTTATATGTAAATCCAAATTAACTTGAGAACGTTGAATAACGAATCTATCATGCTAATTTCAACAATTGAAGTTTACGATGTTATTCTTATCAACGATGCTCATTATATTCCAACTGCATCAGTCTTGCTCTTGAAGACACATTCATGACCAATGGATCATATCCCTTTGGATACAACTACCAAAATTATATTTTGATAACATACTTGAGATCCACTTCAGATTTGCACATCATACCATATCGTACAGTCAATACTCTTAATGGTTCAATTGACAACTGAGGATTATTCTTTTCAAATTAATAAGGAACTCATAGTTTCTCTTCAATATGCGAGAATACTTATTAGACATGTGTTGTATTCATTTAGGTTTGGTTAATTTCATTTTAACCCTCGTAGTCGGTTATATCCTTGGATCGTATCCAGACCATTTTACTACCAATAATTTTTAAAAGAAATTTCTTCACTACGAAGTTGGTATTTGTTAAAACAGCAATTTTTTCTCAATAAGATAGAATATAATTCATAAACACTTTATGAATTGCCATTTATATAAAATTGATTTGGTTTTAGTTTACAGAACTTAGGTTCAAAACATAAATATGTCAACCAATGATCATTGTTCCTAAAATTCTTTTAGGGCGATTCATACAAGATCCCTCACGTACAATTATTATGTGAAGTCTTTTGACTCGCACAACCTACCAACTCCTTGGCCTAGGATATGTTGGGATTTCTTACAAACCCTTATCTTGTATGATTTTGTAAACAATTCTTTAGATGAAATTAATTTTAACCTTGTGTACTACTCTTAAGTATACAACCTTATAGAAAGAAGTTAACTTAACTTCACTCACCATTGACCATACTTTGTTCAACAAAGTTTGATTACTCCTTATCAATACACTGTTAGTATCATTAGGGAGGAATGACACTTGAGATTGAACCTTTATTCATTTTCAGTTACGTTTAGAGCTTTTTCTAACTATACTCATATATTCGATCAAATCGAATCAATTTTATTTTCTATTGCATGTTATTTTATTTACTTTCTCTTATCCGGCATTTTGGCCCGGCTATATCCGAACTGATTGGACAAGTTAGACTCGACTGTCATTAAGGCTAGTAAGCCCAAAGTGATGATTGTGGGGCCATAAATCAAGTACAAATAATAATACGAAGTCGTGATCGAACGAAATTGATAGATATGCTATACAAAATGTTCTAAATATGGGATATAGTCTAATCTAAAAAAAGGATCGGGCATGATCCCTTTCTAAGGGATCGGTTTTACTTTAGCCAAACAGGTGCAACTCAATGGAAAACAATCAATATCTCAAAATTCAGGAATCCAATGCATATGAAACTTTGAAAACAAGATATGGGGACCCTAGGGAGGCCACCTAGGGATTGCACCCCAAAAGGAGCAAGTAAGAGGGATCATCCCTCTTCCCTCCATAGGGATCGGCCAGAATCAGGTAGCAACACACTTTGCAGGAATGATCGATCAATAACTCAAAATCTACATGTCCAAATGACATGAAACTTTGAGGCTAAGCATAATACAACATGGAGAAGTTCCCATAAGGATCGCACCCCCAAATTCCTCCAAAATAGGGATCGGCCCCGATTCTATTTCTTAGGATTTGGGCCATGCGATCCTTCCTATGGGCCCCTATGGTTTTGGAGATCCTTCTGCCGAATTTTTTGGAAGATATTTCGTCGTCCTCTATAAATACAGACTTAATTGTTCATTTTCAAGACTTTTACAATGCTTGTTGCTTTGTACTCTTTTGTAACTAAGGATTTTCATCCGATCTCTATGGTATTCAGTTTACAAAGTGATTAATAAAGCCATCTCTTCAAAGTGGACGTAGGCAAACAACGTCGAACCACTATAAATTGTTGTGTCTCTATTATTAGCTTGTTTTCTATTACTTTACTGCTATATTCTCTCTGATTACATTTATTATTCTTCATTTATTCCTCTATAAAATCTCTATTGGGTGTTTTTGCCAATTTTTGGTGCAAACCTTTTGGTGCTTTTCACCGAGAAACGAATTTTCAGCTTGATTGGATCTTATCATCTACTTGTGGATTCTCATATTCACGAGATAGATCCAGCTTTCTACCGACAAGCTTCCGTTTCAACTCAGATTTGTAGAAGAAATCTATAAGGAAAACTATCAACAATGGTTAGGGACACCATATCTACCGCTCAAAACGTAGAGGGAAATGAGAACACCAGCATCCAGCAAGGAGGCCAGAGTAATCTACCAGTAGATGTTAATGCTACTAATCCAGTTGATATCCAGAATCCGGCTGATTCCATCACAAGAGCTGATTTTCAGAATCTGATGAGAGAGGTCATGGATAGCCGCCGATAGTTGAACCAGCAGATTCAAGCCAATATTGATCTAATGAATCAACTTAGGGATCAACAACGTGAGAAAATTAGGAGGGATCCAGTTCCTTATTCTACATCGGAGAGCTCTACTTCATCAGATGATTATCGCAGATGCAGACGTCGCAGAACTAACCGATATCATGTAGAAGCATCTGGACATCAACAAACAAACCTACCTGGCTTACCAAGACCGATCGGACCTGATCCCTTTAGAGGGATCAGGGCCAATCCCTCCTCCAAAGGAGGAAATTTTCCCCTTCCCAGTGGAGTACAAGCTCGAGCCACCGTGGTTGACTTGGATGCTGAAGTTGAGGTGGATGTAAACTGGTTACCTCCTCGGACTGACGATGAAGTGAACGCACATGATATGCATCGAGAGGATGTTGAGCAAAGAAGGCATGGAACGGCCTGTAGACATTGGTCGGACCATTTAGTTGAGGTGGAGCATGACTACTGCTTGGCTCCAACTATCCAAATGCCAGACTTGAGGGTTATGATCAAGCAGCTAGTAAGGGAGGTCTAAGGCTTGACCAATGATGATTGGGGGATCTAGGGGAGCCGCACCTCATTCACCAACAATATCCTATAGGCGGAGTAACCGATGAGGTTCAGCATGCCGTCGATGTCTGCCAATGAGGGTAAAACTGACCCGAGGCAACACATCATGAGATATGAATAGTTGATGGATTCTGCACGAGCTGATGATGCCACAAAATTTAGATGTTTTCCTATTACTCTCTGGCAAAGCAAAGATGTGGTTTACAAAATTACCCCTACGATCAATCTCTAGATTTGATGATTTGACAACAAAATTCATGGAGCAGTTCTCTATGCATGCAACTCGCCCCAAAGATGTAATGTCCCTATCAAGCATGATCCAGGCTTTGGGAGAATCACTGGAAGACTATTTGGAAAGATTTCATACAGTCATCATAGAAGTCGGTAATCCTATGAATATTCAATATTGATGGCGGTAATAAGAGGGATTGACCCATATCTAACTTTGACGATTGGTTAGCTGGCAAACCACCCACGACGTTTGAGCATTTCTATGCAAAAGCAGGTCAGTATTTGAGAAAAGAGGAAGCTAGATGCTCTAGGAAGAAGAATGTTGTAGGGTCGAGTGGAGAGGGAATGTAGAGTAACATTGCAGTGAAACAATCTAGGGAGCGTTTCGGAAAAGTTTAAGTGAATGTCCAAAATAAACCGAATCAGCAAAAGAAAGGCAGTGATAGGAACCGTGAATGAAAGAGGGATTTTGGAAGAGGAAAGTCTAGGATTTCAATGTATGATGAACTCCGAACAGCATTATGGGTTTACTGAACCACACACAAGTTCGCGACTGACCATACTCCATTCGCCCTTGCTTATGGCTATGAAACCGTCATTCCTATTGAACTCGAAGTCCCTTCTCATCAAGTGACGTACTACGACCCCAGAATTAATAGAGACCTCCTTTTAGGATCTCTAGACTTTGTAGATGAGAAGCACCAAAAAGCTAATTTGAGGGCAGCTGCATATCGACATCGAGTCACTCGATACTACAACACCAAAGTCCGACCTAAACCTTTAATATCAGCGATCTCATCTTGAAACGCGTTTTTCCTGTCCTATCACACATGAATCCTACTTGGGAAGGACTATATGTCATTCAACGGAGTCTTGGAGAAGGACTTTCAAGCTAGCAATTGTTGATGGCATCACACTCCCAAGGGCGTGGAATAGCGAGCATTTACGATGTTATTTCACTTAGTTTATTCCTTTTTATTCAGTTGTATTCAATTTCCGAATTTGCTTTAGCATTTGATTTTCTAGATATGTAATAAAACAAATTATGTCATTTCTTTCCGTTTGGCAAATATAGTTTGAAATTACCTTCATATCTGTGATTGATATAGAATTACATATTAGTTACGATATTCGACTAACTAATATTGACATGTCCGAGCTGGTTCCCATAGTTTGGAGCCAGTTGATTACACAAGTTCACAATTGAACTAAACAAAATGAACGTGGTCCGACCGTTTATTCGATGATTCTCACTCACAAACCGATGGACGGAGTACCTAATGAGAAATGGATGTGACTTGAAAATCCAATAATCAAATTAATCCCACCAAGCGATGGGACAGACATGAATCAAAAGCAATCGTGGCATGGCCAATCGCTCAATAAGTCAAACCCTGGACTTGGGTTGCAAAGCAATTAATTAAGGAAAGTACAGTCCGACTATTTTTCAAAGTAACTCCAAGTCCCCAGAGTGTGGACTGGAGTATAAACACAAATTGGGTGCAATTCGATCACCCGCCAACTATCTCTTATCCCCAGAGTGTGGATATGAGTATAAACAAATAGATGAGTGCGATTCGACCACTCACTATTCCCTAAACTCTGACCTGAAACCGATGAGAGGAGTATAAATTTGCTAAGGATGGAATTCGACCATCCACTATCTTACTCCTTTAATCTGAGACTGGGTGCAGGAGTATAATCACTTAAGCTGCTGAATTCGATAGCGTAGCACTAGGGCTTGAACCCGGTGTTTGGTACAACTTGAGGTAACAACCACATGGAGGACTTGAGTAATAGCACAACTACTTAAACAAGTTCATGTAAGAGTTCAACAAAAAATAAAGAAATTTTATTTACACATTAAACTAAGAAATCGTAGTACAAATTTATTCAAAAGCGAGGGCCATACTCGCACATACATGGCTAACAAAAAGAAAAATAGCTACATAAGCTATATACAAACAAAGCCGACGAGATGGCTACTTTTTTTACTTCTTCTCCCTTTTGAGTTTCTTAGGAGTGGACCCACTCGAGCCTCCGCATGTTCCTCTCTTCAATCCTTTACTACCTTTGGCAGGAGAGCTTTCAAATGTTGGAGGGAGTCCTTCGAGAACCGACCCACCAGGTGGAATGACTTGAAGAGGAATAAGGTTTGGATCATCGACGTCCACATCAACATGCTTAGTTTTAGCTTTCTTCTTCAATAACTCCTCCCTTTCGATGCGCTCCTTCAAGCTGAGCTCATCAGTGTGCTCGTAGGCACCCGTGATCACAACATTATCGGATCCATCTTGCAGTGACGCCGGCTTTTTTGTCGGCAAGAGCACTAATAACTTGAGCATCGGGCCATGGATTATCAGTAGCCACTGGAGCAGTAGTTAGTGTTGGTTGTTGCTCCATAGTGGCACCACTTCCCGGAGTTTGACTGGGAACCGGAAGACCTGCAGATTCACAGGAACAAGAAAATAAGCTCAGAAATTTTGGGCATAAAGAACGAAACCACTCGAGTAATGGAGAATAGAGCGGGATACATGCGTCCGGCTGACTTTCAGTTGTTGTCGGAGTGCTCCTTTCTTGAATAGGAGTCAGTACCTTTGATTTATAATTGGGTTTATTGATCATAGCTCGGATCTTGTCCTGGGCCAAGTGAAATTGATACTCTGGCTGGTTGAAGTGAAGGGGAACCTTTAGGATCAGACTTTGAAGCTTCAGCGATGTCTTTCCCTTTGCCAGAGGATACCAAAATATCAAAGTATCAAAGCCTTGCAGCGGCAAGATCAAAAGGTTCATTCCCATGAAGGATTTCTCGTACCACTTTCTCCTCATCCAAATCAACTTCGCTAAGGGCTTTCTTCCTCATTTCAATGATATATTCCCAACCCTCGGCAAGCGATTTGAGGTACCCTCTCCAAGAAAACTCAAGTCACAATGGATTAGGACCTTGGCATTGTATTCAACAACCAAAGGATCGAACATGTCCTTAATCTCATTACGGCCAGCCTCCTTAGCATCCTCCAACCGGGCCTCAATTTGCTCTCTAAATTCATTACGGCTAGCTTCCCTCTCTTCTTCCTTGAGGGCTTTAATTTGAGCGATCTGCTCATCAAGTATAATTTTCAACTCCCGAGCCTCGACGGCCTCTTCACAATACCTTCGAAACTCCTCCCGAGCCTCAAGTTTTTCTTCTTTCTCTTTCTTAAGAAGCTCTTCGAGTTCCTCAATGCGGCGGGCTAGAGTGTCTTTCTCTTTTTGCAGTGTGTCCTTCTCCAAAGCAAGCACACCGCTGCGGCTAAGGGCAGCATCCAGCTCTGTTTTGTGAGCTATTTCCAAATGACTAACCACTTTGGATGTTTCTTTAGCACTCTTCTCTGCCACGGCTAACTTCGTGGTAAACTCCATGATCTTATCATCTTGGTGTTTGATTATGTCTTTATCATGGATTGCCTCTAATTTAAAGCAAACAATTTCATGTTGTCTTTCAGTAGACACCTTAGAGATTTTTCTCAGCTAAGTGTTGGAATGCTTCATGCTGCACAAAAACATCGTTGACATATGCAAGTGAACTCGCTTTAGCACTCTCTGGAATTGTATGGATAGAAGGAAGAAACTTTAGTCCATCAAAGCATATTTTTGGAAAATTAACCTTAAGTTCGGCCAATCTTTCTACCGTAGTGGCCCCAGGAGCTGTAGTAGTCAAAGCTAGATCATAAGTAATAATAGGATGTTTGCTCGACCAGCGATCGCGAGGCTGTCGAGAACCAGATGAACTCGAATGATGCTCGGGTAGCACAATAGTTTGGGGAACATGAGAAGTGGTCTGGTCACCGCTATGTATAAGAGGATTGGGCTGAACTTCCGAATAAGATGATTGAGATTTGGATTTGTGCTTAGAGGATGAAGACTCCCTTGAACGATGACTTCTTTCCTGGCTGTCATCCCTTTCTCGACGTCTGCCCGAGTTTGGACCACGACTGGATCCATACTGTGCTGTGGAGCCCCTCAAACGATCAAAGGCACAAGAATGAGACATAGCACCTGCAAACCAAACAAGAGTTTATAAGTAACCGTCAAATAAAAGATAGACAAAAATCGTGCAGTGAAGTGCGCGTGATTGTGAGTGTCCTAAGGTCCTCCCGGCGGACCAGTTACTGTGGCTTTGCTCATAGGAGTGATTTCCCCTTTGCTACTGGGAGGGATATCATTTTCTATTGCATGTTATTTTAGTTATTTTCTCTTATCTGGCATTTTGACCTGGCTATATCTGAACTAATTGGACAAGTTAGATTCGACTGTCATTAAGGCTAGTAAGCCCAGAGCGATGATTGTGGGGTCCAGAAATCAAGTACAAATGATAATACGAAGCCGTGATCGAACGAAATTGATAGATATGCTATACGAAATGTTCTAAATATGGGATATAGTCTAATCTAAAAAAGGGATCGGCTACGATCCCTCTCAACCAAAGGAATCGGTTTGCTTCAGCCAAACAAGTGCAACTCAATGGAAAACAATCAATATCTCAAAATCCAGAAGTCCAATGCATATAAAACTTTGGGAACAAGATGTGGGGACCCTAGAGAGTCCACCATAGGGATCACACCCCCAAAAGGAACGAGTAAGAGGGATCGGCCCTCTTCCCTCTATAGGAATCGGCCAAAATCACGTAGCAATAGACTTTGCAGCAACGATCGATCAATAGCTCAACATCTACAAGTCCAAATGACATGAAACTTGGAGGCTAAGCATAATACAACATGGAGAAGCTCCTATAGGGATCGCACCCCCAAACTCTTCCAAAATTGGGATCGGTCCCGATTCCTATTTCTTGGAATTTGAGCCATGCGATCCTCCTGTGGGCCCCTATGGTTTTGGAGATCCTTCTGTCGAATTTTCATGGAGATATTTCACCGTCTTCCTCTATAAATATAGACTGGATTGTTCATTTTTGAGACTTTTACGCTGCTTCTTGCTTTGTACTCTTTTGTAACTAAGACTGGATTGTTCATTTTCCAAACCATTTGTGGATGGTAAGTGATACTCATCTTCAGCTTGGTACCTTACACTTCTTGCAGACTCTTCCAGAGTTCACTAGTGAACAAAGTATCTCTATCACTGACTATACTACTAGGAATACCATGCAGTCTTATAATATTCTTCATAAATAACTTTTCTAGAGTAGGTTACGTCCTTTTAGACTTAATGAGAATAAAGTGTGCACTCTTGGTCAGTCTATCTACCACGACCCAAATACTTTCATTTCCCCTATTCAACCTTAGCAACCCTTCAATAAAATCCATAAATATAGAATCACATTTCCAATGTGGAACTTTTAAAGGTTGAAGCAACACACTTGGTTTCTGATGCTCGGCTTTTACTTACTGGCAATTCAAACATTGTTTCATCCATAAGCCTATATCTCTTTTCATTCCTTCCCAAAAGAAACTCTTCTTCGTATCTTGATACATTTTGGTTCCTCCAGGATAAATAGTAAACTTCGATCGATGATACTCACTAAGAACCTCCTTCCTTAGATTACAAATATCTAAAACACACAACTTTCCCTTCTTCCTCAACCATCCGTTCTTGTCAAGCCTAAAGTCTTTTAAATCATCAATCTTAAATTCATCCTTAAGTCTTCTAATTCATTCAGCTAGTAATGAAACACCTCTCTTCTTAGTAGCAATTCTTTCGATCATTACCAATCGAACTTCCAAACACGACAACATTACTGTGTTTCGATTAGAACTAGCCATCGACCTTAACCATACACCCCAAGTAGTCAATGCCTCTAAATCTTTCCATTCTGCTAACATAGCCAATACCACGCTCTGATGTTTCCTACTAAGTTCATCCATAACTTTATTGCCTTTCCCTGTCATATACTCAATATCAAAATCATTAGCTGCCAAAAACTCTAACCACCTTTGTTGTCTCATATTCAACTCCTTCCGAGAGAATAGATACTTCATAGGCTTATGATCCGTAAATAACTCAAATCGTTATCCTAAATGATAGTGTCTCCACACTTTTAAAGCAAAGATCATCGTTGCCAACTCTAAATCATGAGTCAGATATCTAATTTCATATAGTCGAAGCTGTTAAGAAGTGAAGGCAATCGCTTTACCCTTTTCCATTAACATAGCCCCTAATCCTATCTCACGTGCATCAATATATACCATGAAATCTTAATTTCCATTAAAAACAACTAACACGGGCGCATTAGTCAATAAAAGTTTTAGCTTTAAGAATGCATTTTTACATTTATCAGTCCAAACATATTTTACGTCCTTCCTTGTTAATTTAGTTATAGGTGCCACTATACGAGAGAAATCCTTGATGAATCTCCGATAATAGCCAGCTAACCACAGAAAATTTCTTATCTCAATCATGGTCTTGGGTCTTTTCCAATTATTATCTTAGTTGGATCTACTGATAACCCATTCTCCGAAAGTGTGTGACTAAGGAACTTTACTTCTTTGTTCCAAAAATGACATTTTGAAAAACTTCACTTTTAGTTGATGTTGCCTCAATGTCTCTAGCACTATTCTAAGATGAATCTCATGATCTTGTTCATTCTTAATATATATTGGAATTTCATCTATAAACACTAACATAAATCTATCCAGATGCTTACGGAAGATTCGGTTCATCAAATCCATAAAGAAAGCAGGCACATTGGTCAGTCCAAAGGACATGACTAATCATTCATACGAACCATATCTTGTTTGAAATGTTGTCAATGAAATTCCATCCTATGCCACCCTCAATTGATGGAACCCTGTTGCTAAATCCAATTGGGAAAATACCCAGGCTCCACTCAAATGATCAAACAAATCATCTATTCTCGACAAAGGATACCGATTCATTATCGTCGTCTCATTTAACTTATGATAATCAATACACATCCTTAACGACTTGTATGGTTTCTTTACGAACACTGTGGCTGCTCCCTAAGGCGAACTGCTTGGTCTAATAAAATTCTTTCCTTCTAAGTCCATCGGTTGTACCTTAACTCTTTCATCACAATAGGTGTCATTCTGTTAGGCGGTCTACTTACATTCGGCTCCAGTATAAGATCTATTCGAAACTCAATAGCTCTTCTCGACGGTAGTCTTGTAACTGATTCAAAAACATCTGCATACTCTCTTACAATGAAAACTCGATTCACCTTATCATCCACTTCCTTTGCACCTAATAAAGCACATACACCTAAGCTCGAATTTTCTACTGAGTATATAATTCGATCATGGCTATTAGGGTGTCTTAATGATATTTTCTTATCCTGGCAAAATATTCTAGCATCATATCTGCTTAACTAGTCCATGCCTAGAATAATCCCCAAACCCGTAAAATCAAACGAATGCAAATTGCAGGTAAGTATATGACCTAACAACTCAAATTCTAAATAGTCAAATCTCATCCCAAGAGTTGCATAACGTCCTACCGGATTCGCAACCCTTAAAAAAAATAAGGTATGATGGTTCTAGATTTAACTTATCTACCAAACATTGCAAGATAAAAGAATATGATGCGCCAGTATCGAATAATACTTTAACATGTATGTCGTGAATCAAAAGGTTACCTCCCATCGCAGACTTTCCTTTCTCTTCTACAGTCGGTCCAGAAGCTGATGGTTGCAGAGCAAAAAAATTCTCTTTATCAGCCTTGGTCGGTTCTGTACATTCATTCTTGTAATTTCCCATTTGGTTGCAGTAATAACACTTCATACCCTTCTTTACCATAGCCTTCTTACCATTACCAGATCGACACTCATTAGCGAAGTTCCCTTTCTTATCACACTTATAGCAAACAATATTAGTCTTCCCTTTCATGGCAGCTCCGCCCTTCTGAGCTCCTTTCTTATTAAGGAACTTCTTTTTCTTGCCTTGAAAACCTCGAGTCTCCACAGGCTAGTCACCTTCAAATGTTAAGAGAATTTCCTCATTCCTTAACGCCATCTCCACCACCACATCGGATGGATCTCTGAGATGCGGCATAGTTGCCTTGGCAATCTCTGGCTTCAATCCACGAATGAACTTCTCATTCCTTTTTGTCATAGTATGAATAGTAGCATATCCATATCTTGCCAACTCATCAAACTTAGTTGCATACTCCAGTACGGACATCTCTCCCTACTCCTCTTTTCAAAAAAATCTCTCCCTGCTCCAACTCAGCAAACTTCCTGAGCACAGTAGACTTACCTATCTCAGATAAAACTTTCCCTCAAATCTCCTTCTAAATTTAGCCCAAGTAAAATTCTCCTCTGGTATTCCTACATTCACACTGTTCCACCAATATAAAGCAGCTCCTTGCAACTGTCTTGATGCTAACCTCCTCTTTTGCTCAATATTCAAGCCCAAGTCAGCAAAGATCCTTTCATAGTGCAACAGCCAATTCTCAACTTCAATAGCATTTTCCAGTCCATGAAAAGGCTTGACTCCATGACTAGTATAATCACGACTCAACTTGGCATAATTGTTGTGGACAGGTACCTTGGGATTAGCACCTCCCGCATTATCAGTGTTTCCTCCAGCCAAACCAGTTGCAGCTCTAACTTGCATCATATTCAAGAAGAACTGATATATAGTCACTATATCTACCGGTTGGGTTCCAGCACTCACATTAGCATTTTCATATAGGTTAACATTTGTTGGTCGACCCGGATTCCTTCTAGTATTGGGTCGAACATTTCATTAGTTGTGGTGCTTCCTCCACCAAGATTCAATCTTCCATTTCCTACTTCAATATCTTGCTTTCTTGTAATCTGTATACGAGTCTTCATAGGATATAAAAGACTGGTCTAAGAGAGAAAGGAGAATAGAGATAGGATACATACTTATATATTGTAATAACAAGTACATTACTATGGCATTATCTCATACCCCAATCTTATACTCTGATTTATTTGGATTATGTTCTCAAAATCTTTTAAGTTTTTCATAAACCTATGCTCTGATACCAAGTTATAATATCCTCCATTTTGAGGCCCGAAAATAAGTGTTATTGATGTTGCAGTCATCAATCTTATTATTTTCCAATGTTGAAATAAGATCAGTTAATTGTATCTATAACGTTAAAAGCATATGAGTATGAAAAATTTGAAAACACGCTTCATTAATGAACATCATATTCATTACATAATCTCATCAATTCCACATTCAGAGAAAATAAAATAAATACAATTATATCCCAAGAGCAACATATGAAGATGCCCTCTTGGATGATCAAAGTCTAACTACTTGACAGTTATAAATTCTATCATTACATTAATTCAAACATAGTGTAAAATTCAAACAACACAGCAGAAACAAACTCCTAATATTAGCTTGCCACATGCATGTCTTTAGAAGCTTATTCGTCTAACCTGAAAACCCAACTCCTAATCTAATCAAATTAAGTACCCGAGAGTTTAAGGGAAAACAGAAACTTTGGATTAGACAAAAAGTCTGGTGTGAATAATAATATACCATCTCGAACCAAAACAAATTCTAGTTAGACCACGCTATAGAACGGAATAGGCTCTCCATTCACTTGTATCTAATCAAAATATGTCAATCTTAACATAAATCTTGAATCTGCAACCACATTGGCTAAAATCAAAACATGATATGATCATATGCATGCAATATGGGTAAATATGACTAGTCTGTCGTTAAAGGGTTATGCATTCCCAAAGTTTACCCATCCTATGAAATTGACTGTCTATCTCAAATTATAGTTTTCCTAGGGTCACTATGAACCTATTAGTTTTCACAGACCAACTAATAACCTATAGGGCACACTCGGGCCATAACATAACCAGATGTCCCAAAATCTCCAAATACAGTTAGGAGGAAAACAACTTAAACAATATAGTAAGCATATAGAGTTACAAGTTCCTTTCTGTTTAGTCTCACTACCGATAAAGCCCTACGCACTGGAATTGCGGACCTTTACCAACCGGGGGCTAATGACAAAAGCATAGGGTGCGACCCTACATTAGCCCCACCTAAATCTTATCTAGTTTTAAATCTATGAGTCATATCTTATCTGGTTTTGATAAGTTTAAGGCATCCTAACATAATTGATCTCTCTGATCTCCGGGATGCAATTCTACTCACTTAGGAGTTTAGTCTAACTATACTCACTACTGGAACCACCTAACTGGTAATTCTGTTCCTAAATCCTAAGGTGCAATATTGGGTAATGAAAATGTGAGTATGACAATGATAAAATATGTAAATTTAACTAATCAAATAATAACAAGAACATATAAAATCATTCGTTACTATATGATCATCAGTAGTCATATACATAACAAAATTACTTAAGTTTAAGTAATATTTTTCCTTTGGCAAAATTCAAATAAAATTGGGCTAAAACACTATCTCATTTCCTTGAAAACATTTATCTTTAGAATTTATAAACCACTTGAAATCATTCTTAAGACAAGGAAAACATAGCCCAATACTAAGCCAAAATCTTATGCTAAAGCATTGTCCTTTTACGTAGCTTTTAAAATGCTTGCTATCAAAATAGGGATGTTGAACATTAAGAAAACATGGGCTATCGAGCCTCTCAACATATATTTCAAGTTTTTAAAACATATGGTTGTATAGCCACTAAAATGTAAATGTTGAGTATCTAGAAAACATGGGCTATCAAGCCTCTAAAACATAGCTATCAAGTTTGTAAAACATACGGCTATTAAGCCGCTAAAACATAGTTATCAGGTTTGTAAAACTTACGGCTACAGGTGCCATTAAAAATATAGTTGTCGAGTAGCTACACGGAAGTTGTCGAGTCACTATAGGACAAGAGGTATTGATTTCCTCTTCTTTTCCTCTAGGTAATGGCCGACTTCCTCTTATGATTTGTTTTGATTTTGGAAAATGAATGAGAGAGTAAGGGTTTAGGGAATGAATTAAGAAATTATTCTCATTATGCCCCTCTTATTGATCTATTTCTATTTTATGTTTAAAACAATCCTATTGATTGATTAATCAAGGCCTGGCCCAAATTAGTTAACAAATCTCATTCTCCTTATCACCACACATTATTCTATTTAATTTATCTAATTAAGTTCAATGAATAATGTTAAACAAAAACTAGGTGTGTTACAAAAACTATGTAATTTTGTCATATTGATATTTTCTGTTTGACCGTAGTTATATTAACCAACAGAAAACTATCGAGTCATTTGCTAGTATTCCAATAATTATCAGTACGTAATACCTTAATGCCCTTAACAATCATAACTAATACACTGCCCAATATTTGAAGAGCACTGCGTACTCTACTCTTAATAGATGCAACGATATCCTGTCTCAATATACCTTGACTAGGAATATTTAAAACGATATGTTTCTTTTATTGTGATAAATCACTTGTGATTACAACACATTGTAACTACTATCATAAAACATAGCATTTATGGATTTTTTATTAAATATACTTTTAATTTGATTAATTAACATGACATATTATATCAAGTATATAATAGTAAGAAAACACTTCTTATTTCAAACAAGATTGGTTATCGAGTTAGATATATGTAACAATTACATAATTTACCCTAAGTCATACCTTTAACTCTATCAATCTCTCACTTGCACTTAAGACCAATTATGGAATCTCAATCCCATCCCTTGATTGGTCTGATGAGAACTGGTTGAGTTAGACACTATGTGAATGGATTTATTTTGTTGTTTTAATTATCTACTCTATCAATCAACTCTCTCTTATGCAAATAAACTACTTTATCGTGTGAAACTATTTGGAGTATGTTTCTTAACTTCTAGTGAGCTCTTATTATTACATTGTGATTATATAAAAATAATGTAGTATTGTTAATATTTGGAATCACCCCTCGCTCAGTTACTGCTTTTATTTTGGCACTATTCAAGGTGATGTACTTAGCGTTTTCATTGAATTAGCCATAACTTTTTGTTTGGAACATTTCCAACTTAAATCTCCTTAACTAAGGTATGAACATGAATTTAATATTGACATATTATACTCAATATCACTTATGAAGTTTAAGTCCGAATATTCCTTCATAAGGAGTTTGTTGTTTTTGTAAACAATTCTCTAGTATTTCGTAAATACTCCTATAAATTATCATTTAGTGATATTAATTTGGATTTTTTATATTCTTTATGTATCAAATACATAAGCAAATTATGGTATTGTAGACAACACAACATGTATGACAATTCTTATTGCCAATGCATAAGGAATCTATCTTACATATTCCATATTAAACATTTTAATAAGGTGTCTTTGCATATTGCTTTGGGCACTCCCTACATCTTTTGTGTTTATTATAAAAGATATAATATACAAATCCAATATCAAGTATTAACCAACTAAACTATTACTGATTTTAACATAATTATATCGATAAGGTATTAACTGTATGTTGTTTACTTATAGTTTTAGAAATATCTATATACCTTTTTTAATGTTCTTTCTTATGGACATACGCTTCATTTGTATTTTGATTGAAAATCAAATTATCTAATATTTCTATCAAAATGCTCATTCAATTCTGATGCTTATAGAATGATATCGTCATATCATTTTTTGGATCATATCCAAAAAATCCATAAACTCAATATCGCTCCCACTGACTTTGAGACACTTAGGTTGTTATGTGCAAATAGTCTATTCTAAATCATTATTTAGAATTTTCCATTTCAAAACATATTTACCAAAGCACAAAGTCATACCAAGCGATAATTTTTTAAGTAAATCCAAATTAACTTGAGCATGTTCAATAACGAATCTATTATTCTAATTTCAACAGCTGAAATTCAGGATGTTATACTTATGAATGATGCTCATTACATTCCAACTACATTAGTCTTGCTCTTGAAGACACATTTGCGGGCGACAGATCATATCCCTTTCGGTACAACTACCAAATCATTTTTTGATAAAGTACTTGGAATCTACTATGAATTTGCGCATCATATCATATCATGAAGTCAATACTCTTAATGGTTTTATTAACAGTTGAGAATTATCTTTTCAAATTGATAAGAAACTCATAGTTTCTCTTCAATATGCAAGAATATTTATCAGAAATTCTAATGCGTTATGTTCATTTAGGTTTGGTTAATTTCATATCATCCCTTGTAGTTAGTTTTATCCTTGGATCGTATCCAAATCCATTTTCTACCAATAATTTCTAAAAGAAACTCCTTCACTACAAAGTTGGTATTTCTTGAAACAATAATTGTTTCTCAGTACGACGAAATAGGTATTTATAAACACTTTATGAATTTCCATATATATAAAATCAGTTTGGTTTTAGTTTACAAAACTTATGTTCAAAACATAAATACGTCCTTTGATGACAAACGTCCCAAAATTCTTTTGGGACGATTCATACAGGTTGCCTTACGTATAATTATTACATGTAGGATTTCAACTGATAAGAATAAAATCATTGATAAGCAATAGTTTTGTTGATAAGAATAAATCGTAAGTTTCAATTGTCGAAATTATCATAATAGATTCGTTATTCGATGTGCTCAAGTTGATATGGATTTACTCACAAAATTATCACTTGATATGGCTTTGTGTTTTGGTACATATGTGTTGAAATGGAAAATTCTAGATAATGATTTAAAATAGACTGTTTTCACATAGCAACCAAAGTGACTTGAAGTCAGTGGGAGTGATATTGAGTTTGTGGATTTTTCGGATATGATCCAAGAAATGTTACGAAGGTATCGTTCCATATGCATCAGAATTGAGTAAGTATTTTGATAGAAATATCAAATAGTTTGATTTTCATTCAAATGCCGAGGAAGCGTGTGTCCACGATAAAGAACTATTAAAAGGTACATAAATATTTCCTAATTACAAATAAATAACATACTGCTGTTTGTTAATGATGTACTTATGTTAAAATCAGTAATAGTTTGGTTGTTTAATACTCAATATTGGATTTGTAAATTATATCTTTCATAATATGTATAAAGGATTTTGGGAATGTCCTAAATGATACGCAAAGACACCTTATTAAAATGTTTAATATGGAACATGTAAGATGGATTCCTTATGTAATAGGAATTATCATACATGTTGTATTGTCTACAATATCTTGTTTTTCTTATGTATTTGATGCATGAAGCAAATACCAAATCCAAAATAAGATCACTAAATGGTAGTTTAGAATGTTCTTAAGTATTTATGAAATACTAGAGAATTATTTATGGAAACAATGAACTCATTAAGAAGGAGTGTTCGGACTTAGACTTCATAAGTGCTATTGAGTATAATATATCAATACTAAATTTATGTTTAAACCTAGTTAAGGAGGTTTAAGTTGAAAATGTTTCAAATAAAAAGTTGTGGCTAATTAAATGAGAAGGCTAAGTACATCACCTTGAATAGGGCTATAACAAAAGTAATATATATAAATATAAATGCAAAAATTTATAATTGAGCTAGAGGTGATTCCAAGTATTAACAACACTACATCATTTTTATATGATAACAATGTAATAATAAGAGCCCACTAGAAGTCGAGAAACATTCTCCGAATAGTTCCACATGATAAAGGTAGTTTATCAACATTGGAGAGAGGTGATTCATAGAGTATATGACTGAAAACATAGTAGATCCATTCACAAAGGGTCTAACTTGATCAGTTCTCATCAAACTGGTTGAAGGGATGAGATATAGATTCCATAATTGGCTCCAAGTGTAAGCGGCATATTGGTAGAGTTAGGAGTATGCCCTAAGGGCAATTATGTAATTTGTTACATATATCTAACTCAATAATCAATATTGTTTGAAATAAAAGGTGTTTTCTTTCTATTATGTAATTTAATGGATATCATTGGTATTTAGTAAAGTGCATATGTAAAAGTTATAAACGCATGTATCGATATACGATATCGGTAGAATATTTAAATTTGATTAAAATAGAATAAAAAATTAAATAAGCTTTAAATAAATTTAATTAATTAATATTTATGAAATATTAATTGTTAAAATATTTCAAATTTGATTTGTTTGATTTCCATTAGTATTTAATAATGTGTGTATATAAAAGTTGTAAAAGCACGTATCGATATAAAATATCGATGGAAAATTTAAATAGCGATATACTAATTGAATTTGGGAAAATATTTGGACCCAAAGTCCACACATGATGCTCGGCCATGATATTGAGAAGGGGAGGGTTTTTGAATTTAAATAAAAGGATAATCTTAATTAAAGGAGAGAAAAGACCGTATCTTTATTACACATTCATTTCCTCCTTCAATTAGATATTGCGCTTCATTTTCCTTCTCTCCCCATACAGAAACATCAAGGGAAATTATTTAATGGTGGCTAGAGCTCTAAATTCCAAAACTTAATCAAACAAAATTAAATATAAATAAGGGGTTATCTCTTGGTTGTTACAGATCTAGAGATTGATCTATTGGATCTAGGATTTATCCTATCATTCAAAGTGTTTCTCCTAGCTTCATCCTATGACAATTCTATATTTTACTTATATAAATTTTGTTTACATCACTCCAACTTCTATCTCTCCCTTCTTTCATATGTGTGAATTTGGATTATGACTTGAATACCTCAATTCCCTTTTTTTGAATCAGCTGTATACTCTTATCATGTTGATCTAATTAAAAAACCTATGTTATGCTCTTTGTTATTTGTTTGTTGTGAATAATAATAATTTTATTCATCTCTATTATGTATGTTTATTTATCTTGTATGTTTAACCTAAATCTAGACCTCCTAATCCTAAATTTGTATATGACCACATCGTTTGATTTTATTATTGTTTAAATAAAAAATGAAAATAAATTTTGGAGCAATCTTGATAATGAGTCAGTTTTCATATTACAAGATGGAGATTTGAATGTTTACATATAAATTGCTTTATGAATAAAACTTTCAATTACTTTCAATAATTAATGATAGTTGACCATATAATATGATGACTTAATTGTCTTACGTTTAAATTATTCTAAAATAAATTTTGCTAATTAAAACAAATGTGGAAACATTAATTTAGCAATTTATGTCTTATTTTACAATTGTATCTAGACTGGTACTAGATCTTTATTTAAAAGGAAAACATTCTGATTCACAAACTAATTAGATATAATTTTATTTTATTTATTCCAAATTTTGTTTTGGTTTATGTGTATGTGTGTGTGTGTGTGTGTTTGTGTTTTTAACTCAAAGTTTCAAAAGGGGGTTTATGTAAAATATAGTAGTAAACTTTTGAACTACTTTAATTAGATATTGTATTCACTGATTTATCACATGTAATATAAATAAAGTTTGTTTCGATGTAAATCACTATACAAGATATTTATATATGTGTGTGTATAAAACACACACACAGATATATATATATTCAAAAAAAACTTTCTTGTTTTGGACGATAAAGGCTTATATAAAGGGTAAATGTGTCAGTTGCGATGTGAATCCAAACGCCTAAATAGTGTTTACATTAACTATTACACTTCTCATATGTTGCACTTGCACTTTTACACTCATCGTAATATAAAAACAATTTAAAAATTAAATTAAACTAATTTAGACAATTGTAATAAAATGAAAAATTTATTCAAAAGAAAATTTAGAACGGTTCTAAATGAATTTAGACCATATAATCCCAGTAAAGCTCTAAAAGGGCTTTTTAAAATTTACCTAAATTACCCAGCTTCAGACTGGCTCGGTTCCAATAATGGTATTAGAGCCCAATAGTCTATGCGGTCTAAATTGGTCAAGTTAGGGCTAGCCAATTAAGCTTTCCGATTTAGTAGGGTATCCAGAAAGGTAGTGTCCAGGCTTGGGTTTTGGTAATCAAGTACCCTTCCCTCCCTAGTTACCGACTTGGCCTGAAAAGTGAAGTGAGCCCAAAGGTAGCCTTTAACAGAAAAGGTTCAATTTGAATTGGGCCTTAAGCTAATTTTTTAAAATTGTTTAAAAATTAAAAAATATAGATCTTAAATTTAAAAGTTAAATTTAACTAAGATATATGTATATAATAAAAGTTATAATATAATTTTACAAAATGTTTGAAAATAAATGTAAGTTAATTTGGAAATTAAATTTTATTAATAACATTAATAAAAAAAATTAGATTAATTAAATGAGTTAAGTAAATAATATACGTATAGTGATATATGTTATGTTCTAGGAATGTTTAAGACAATATAAGTATACATATGTGTATGTAAAATTAATTTTTCAAAATTAATAAAATTTAATTAAAATTGATTAATTAATAAATTAGAATACACACACATATAATATATATGTATTACTATAAAAGTTATAGTATATAAATATTTAATATAATATTATAAAATTGAATATTAAAAAATTAATTCAAGAGTTAATTTATTAAAATTAATTAAATATGATTTAAATAATATAATGTTATACATAAGATTATTATATTAGCTAACAAAAGTTATATAGTAATGAAACTTATATAATATGGATGTGTAAACTACAGGTGCAACATTATACAAATCCTACATAGACTTAAGGAATAAATACATATGTAAATGTACGCATACCATGATTCCAGATGTGTATGACACTTGAATCACAAGGATATTTCATCAGAAATACACTATTCCATAAGTTGATATTACTCTAAATAATGTATTGAAGATTGTGTTTTTAATGTAATGTTGACCTTTACCATATATATATATTACTTGCATACTCCTTAGTTGTTAAGCAAACTCAAGCTAGGGATGTTATGTGAAGTATAATTGATATATTGAACAGATGAGATAAGATAACTATATGTATTTGTTGAGCAAACTCAAGCTACATATATTATACTTAGGTCATCGTGATATGCTAGGTACGAGTGAATAATTTTATTTCAATTTATTGAGCAAACTCAAGAACGAAGTGAAATTAGGACAAAGTACCATGTGTTAGGAGTTATATATGATACAACCGATAAGGAGTCATCCATCGTATGTGGAGCTATGACATGTTGAGCAAACTCAAGGCTAGAATTCCAAGACAGACAAGTCCTAACACCTACTAGTGAAGTCGAAAGACTTCTATGTTTCGATTTAGGGTTTGGCTGAACATAAAAGACTAGTGTGAGCCTTATTGGAAAAATGAAATGATAACATTTAACCTTTCTAATATTGTAAGAACTTATGGTATATAATGTTATAATAATTGATAAATTTGTGCATTTAATATGATTAATAAAAGTTTATCAATTAAAATATACAAATGAACTAAATTGAAGAATGACAAATAGAAATATAATATATACTTACTAATATATACCACTTACATGTTAATGTTTTAATACCCATGCAAGCGCCTAATTTTACAACTACTAAATACGATAGTGATTTGTCGCTTACATGTTTATTTAGCCGAGACCATGTATTGCATACTATGAGTTTCAAACTCTAAAGCAATACAAGATTATGGATATTTGGTCCATATACTATCACATATAAATGTTATATGGTGAATGGTCACAGTTCGTATTGTATGATACTTCGATGAAATTAGTTCATTCGAAATATGTGAATAAACTAGACTATAAGGTCAAGTAATCAATTTGATTAATTACAATGAAGATTATATTGTGTTAAATGTAATACTAGACCAAAACTACAAAAAGGATTTAAGAACTCGATCGTTGAAATATCAGTTTTGATCAATTTGCGTTAAGTGCAACATAATTGATGTCCGTAAATGTTAAGGATGATCGAATACACTTTTGTAAAGAGTTTGTTATGATATTGTAGTAAAGTTTTTCTTTTGGATGCGACTATTTAAAAAGGAAAATCGAATGTACAAGAGTAGATGTGATTTAAGGTATGATTAGGATGAAGGGAGTGAATGGTCACTTTTGCTTCATAAGAAAACATCAGAAACAAAAATTGTAAAATAATAATTGATACTTATCATTGGAATAAGAAATATGATTTCTATTCCGAAATGTACTTTTATATAGAAAATTATTTTTTATGAGATTTATTTCTTTGAGTTCAAGATAATTGATCAAAGAACTCCCCATTGTAAACCAGTTACAGTTATGAAATAAATAGTTTCTATTAAGTGGATTATGGACCTCCATATTCAGTATGTTATTATAGTAATGGCAAAAATAATGGGAGTATGCCATATAGCACTCATTGATTGCATCAAGTTACGAAGATTGTTTTCGTAAAATGTATTGTGCATTATTTATGAAATAATATATGTTCCTTGGTGATGACTAAAGGATAGACATAACTTTATTTCATTGAGAATATTACAAATATTCATTATGAAATAAACTACAATGTGGTATTTGTTTTCATAAAAAAGTGATGCATTGAGTATTTGAAATTATTTATAATTATTTTGGAATTATAGACTAATCCATGGTTCTGAGAAGTAGTTCTTCGACCATATGATTATGAACTGTATAGCACTAGTGAATTGTACCTCGGATAATTAATGGCAAAGCACACGTTTAGTGGAAGCATCATAAGAGTTGATGAACTCTTCAGGTTGATACATCTGTATGCACACAATCACAAGTCTAATGATACCCAAATGGTTCCACGTATTTCCTTATATTCGCCGATGCATAATTGCAAGCATGAATATATGTATTTGATACATATGGGGCATGTCTATGATAAGTTCATAGAATATAAAATGGAAGTAGAAAAAAATAACATGCAAAAGAAATAATGCGATTTGATCGAATGGGTGAGTATATTGGAAAGAGTTCCAAACGTATCTAAAATGAATTAGGATTCGATCTCAAGGGCCACTCCACCTTATAATACATAATGAAGTGTTGATAAGGAGTAACTGAACTTTGTTGGACAAATGACGTTTAAATGATGAGTGAAAATGAGTTAATTTCTTTCTATATAAGGTGTGTACTCAAAAGTAGTACACAAGGTTAATATTTGTATCATCCGAAGAATAGTTTACAAAGGCGTACAAGATATGGGTTTATAAGAAACTCCATCATGTCCTAGAGAAAGAAGTTAGTGGTTCTTGTGAGTTGAAGGGCAGCACGTAATATTTGTATATAGGAAATCTTCTATGAATCACCCTAAAGAAGTTTGGGGATGATAGTCATTGGATGGCAGATTTATGTTTTGAACATGAATATTGTGAACTAATACCAAATCGGTTTTATGTTTGGCAAAACAAATATTGTTTCAAAAGTACCAACTTCATAGCAAAGAAATTTCTTTAAGAAATTACTGGTAGTAAAATGGATTTAGATATGGTCCAAGGATAAAATTGATTACAAGGGATGAAATGAAATCAACGAAACATAAGTGATCACGTAGCATTAGAGTGTCTAATGGTTATTCTTGCATATATTGAATAAGAAACTATGAGTTTCTAATCAATATCAAGAATAAATAATCCTCGGTTGTTTAGTTAAACCATTAAGAGTATTGACTCTATGATATGGTACGATGCATAAATCTAAAATAGATTCCAAGTACAATATCAAAATATGATTTTGATAGTTGGAGCTAAAGGGATATTGTAACAACTGCCTTTCTTGCATCGAAAGACGATCCATTAAGGGTAGAAGAAAAAGAAAGATAATAAGAAACTACACAATCGAATCTCACTACAAATCAGAACAACATACACTAGATAACATAGGATATTACATAGTCATTCTCATAATAATACATCAGGGTCATTACATTACAGCCTTCAACCGGACAGTTATAACTACCTGCCCGTATAAAAATGCATAGATCATATATAAATACATAGCGGATTTAGAAATAATTAGCTAACGATGAAGCCACCTGCTCCAGCTCCATCAAAATGCTTCCATAAGAAACCTGAATCACTTGGCTACCCATACAAATTTGAGTACCCTAGAGTTTTTGGAAAATAAAGTAAAACCCTGGGTCAAACATGGGTCTTGTGTGAGTAAACTCAAAACAACTTAAATTTACTTTTATAAAATGCTTTGAAAATCATAGGTATCTCGTGAGGTCACGCCACACATAAACTTTGACGGATTTTTACCTTATGATAACCAAACACTTTATATAGAAATCCAGTGATATTATGATAAAGTCTACGGTTTCAAGTAAAATAGAACATAGCTGAAATGCTAACATCTCACATTTCAACATATTTGGGTACAACTAAATTCGTATGACGCTTATTGGAGAATGGATACCATATAATGACTGGGCTACTGGGGTACCACCTGTCACAATACACCTCTAGATTTGTGTATCGAGGTCGAACCTATTGACCCCTGCCAACACCAGATCGGCCTACCCTTTACTAGATAGTACCGAATAAGATCACCCTTCGGTTGGGATCAGCAACCGTACCGAAGCACACATGAGATAATAGTAGGGACTCTAGATAGGGATGACCTTACTCTCATGGAGCGACCCACCTAGCCTTGCTGCATCTCCCATGTTTTAGTCATTCCTGTTTGATGAGGCCTGAGGCTACGTTTACCGTTATTATAGCATTGCCACTTGGAACGCTAACATCGCCTTTCAGATGTTGACACAATGTCAACATTCATCCATACAAGCCATTCAGAAGATGAATGAACTGAAGGCACTAGTTCCGCTATACCCATTTTGGAATCATCCTCAGGGTTAGTAGAAAATAGCCCTTGTACTTCAAAGTCTTCATCTTGGACCTTACCTTTACTATTTCCAATTCGTATGGTTACGTTGGTTCAGAGTGGTTTCGGATAACAACTAATATCTGATCCCAGTCTCTCCAAACCAACGTTCGATAATTTAAAAGGGCCAAGTTGTTTATAATGGATTATTCCACTCTCAGGTGTAAGACTTTCATATGAACATACATTTCATATGCTTAGATTATTATGACCCACTTATCGAAATTAACTCCCTAGTATTCATCACCTTCCCAAAGTACGGTATTTATGATAAGTATAAGTCGGCTTACTTTCAATAAAACGTGTCAACGTTTTATTACAACTACATTAATTCATTTGGCTACTTAATAGCATGGACAAGAGATCCTTTGTTTTTAAAACAATTTACTTAAAATAAGAAAGTTGGTTAAAAGAAATAACTGGTAGAGTTTAAAAAGGAACTTTAAAATAAATAAACCTTTATTAAATCATAAGTTTAAAACTTAATTAAACTTTAATAAATCTTAATTAAATCAAAAATCATACTTTAAACCTTAATTAATTAAAAATTCATTTCAAGTTAAACTTAATTAAACCTAAATTAAATAAAATTTATTTAAGAATTTAAACCCTAGTTAAGTGGATAATTAACCCTTAATTAAATAATAATTAATTTAAAATAACTAACTCATATTAAATGATTAATTAAAGTAAATAAACTGGATTAAATAAAAATTAATTTCATTTTTATCTTAATTAATCATTATTTAAAACTTCCTTAATTAAAAATAATTAACTTGGTCAATAATTTCTTAAACTTTAATTACTTAACCTAATTACATAATCAATTAATTAAATACTAATTACTCTAATTAATAAATTAAATAAATAAATTATTAAATAATTAAAAACTTAAACTTTTGACTTAATTAATTTGAAATGATTTTTTAGAAAAACAATCCAAAAGAAATCACTTAAAACTTGAAATCGTGAAATTTCCCGAACTACATCCATAGCAACTATCGCTATAAGCGCAGTTCGCTAGAATTGATTTCTAAATGAAAACTTCACTTTAACACTAGCTACTACATGTTTGAAAACATAATTGTAAGAGTTTATAAAACTTAAACAAAAGGTGAAAACTTGGAAAAGCATTTCAAAAATCCAAAGCTAGAAAAAGAGCTTTTGTTTTCAAATCGGATCTCAAGTCATTTATGACTTTTCAAGGTGCTAACTTCACAACATTTACATCACTATAATCCAACCATTCATATATCAATATCCAAACATATCATTTAAAATCCAAATCACAAAATCCAAGTTCAAACATAACTTATGATCACATGCCATCATAACAATACGATATTTCAACACAATCAACGCTATAATTTCACAACAGATAGTTTATCAAAATCAAGTTATATTGTTTTCAAAAACAAGAGTTTTACTCAGCGAAACTTTATTAAATCACGATGAGCTTTTTCTAAACTTGGATATAAACTAGAATTTTGCAAAAATTGAAAGTTTTGGTTGCTCGGACACCTAAATGAGCTCGGCCAAGTGATGTTTGGGCTCGGCAATATGGACTTAAGGCTCGACCTAGTGTATGTTGGCCTCGGCCATGGGGTTTTGGGGTGGATGGGCTTGTAACTTTGGAAGGGGAGGTGTTATAGAAGATGTAGAAATGTCTTTATGAATTAAAGAGGAGATTTTTAGCAAAATGAAGTAGTTTTTCTCACTTTAAAAATTATGAAGAGGAAGCCATGGATGGTTGCTTAAGCTCTTAGGAATTTTGAAATGAAGAGGAGGGTAGTAAAAATGAGAACATGAAAGTTGAGAGGTACATATAGGCTTAGAAAATTATTAAAATTATGTAAGCTTATAATATATATATATATATATATATATATATATATGTATGTATGCATGCACTACCATCTCATTCCTCCCCCTCCGTCCACTTCAAGTAACCTCCCTCCCATCTTGCACTATTCATGCCATGCATATAGTACTTGTGTTGAAAAAGAGTATTTTTATATATTAATTTTATGTATATATATTTTTATTAAATAATATTTTCTTTTTAACTTATGTGTTTATATACTTAAGGAGGAAACATGTACATGCATATATACATGTAGACACCATGTTAAAATAGTTTGTACCGTGTAAATGTTTGTTTACAGTAGTGTTATGACATTTTGAATAACTTTTAACCAATGAAAAATCAATATTTACTTTTTACGGTCACATTTTCTATTTCTCTATGGACTATATATATTGGTAAACAAATTTTAAAAACGATTTTATCGTCATTAGTTATTAATTAAAATAGTTTTATTTGTTAATAAAAATCCATTTATTAATTATTTAAAATATAATTAAATATCCATTTAAATAGTGATTAAATTTTGGGTCGTTACACTCTTCCTCCCCTAAAAGAATTTCGTCCCGAAATTAGTAAACAAGGAGAGAATTCAAACTACGCAAAAAGCTATATATTCATATCATAAAACCCACACAAGGACATTCACTAAGCATCCATAGCAAACAAACATACACTATACATATAACCTATGACTAGCTATTCCAATTTCAACCCGGGATAGGGTTCTTTCATGTGATCCACCGTCTCCCAAGTGCAGTTTCTTGGATCCTCACTCCACTGAATCTTGACTAATCGCACCACCTTGTTACGCAATCTCTTTTCATCCTAATCCATAACATAAACTGGATCTAACCAGTGTCGAGTTCGGCTCTATTTCCAATTCCTCTTGAACCAATGGCTCCATGATCAAAGATGGGTCATAAACATATTTTCTCAAATAAGACACGTGGAATACATTGTGAACACCTGCCAATCTCTCTGGCAACTCGACCCTATAAGCAAGCAATCTGATTCTCTCCAGAATATGGAAAGGTACAACATACCTTGGAGCTAACTTCCCTACTTTTCCAAATCTAACAGCTCCTCTTATTGGTGAAACCTTTACGAAACCAAGTCTCCAACCACAAATTCCAAATCCCTTCGTCTCCTATCAGCATAAATCTTTTGGCGATCTTATGCCTCCTTCATTCTTTTCTTAATTACTGCAACTTTTTCAGTAGCCTCTCGGATCATGTCCAGCCCAAGTACTAGTCTATCTCGCGTCTCAACCCAACATGCTGGTGACTTGCAAAATCTTCCATATAGGGCTTCATACGGTGCCATTCCAATGCTGGCTTAGAAGCTATTTTTGTAGGAGAACTCAACTAGATGATCCTCCCATGATCCACCAAAATCCAAAATACACGTCCTCAAGAGATCCTTTAGAAATCGATTCACCCGCTCCTTTTGTCCGTCTGTTTGGGGTGGTATGCTGTGCTTAAGCTCAACTTTGTTCCTAGAGTTGTTTGCAATGCTTTCCAAAATTGACTAGTAAATATGGGGTCTCGATCACTTACAACACTCATAGGAACTCCATGCAACCTGACTATCTCTCTCATAAAATTTCAGTTAAAGAAGCAGCGGTTCTCGTTAGTTTTACCGAATAAAATGCATGCTCTTGTTAGCCGATCCACGATAACCCATACTCCTTCATTTCCTTTTCTGGTTTTAAGTAAACCATTGATAAAATCAATTGATATCATTTCTCATTTCCAATTGGGTATTTCCAAAGCTTGTAATAACTCGGCTACCTTTTGATGATCACCTTTGATTTGTTGACAGCAAAAACATTTGTTAACATAGACTGAAGTATCCTTCTTCATTCCCGGCCACCAAAATACCCTTTTCATGTCTTTATACATCTTATGAACTCCCGGATGAATACTTAACTTAGATTTTTGGCATTCAGACAAAACTTCTTACCTCAGCCCATCCATATCTGGAACACACAATCGTTCGTTCATCTTTAAAGCTCCTTGACTATCCATCTCAAAATCCGAACATCTACCTCTTTTGACTCCTTGAATTAATCCTTCCAGTATTTCATCCTTCCTCTGATTTCTCATAGTCCTTTTCTGAAGTGTTGGGGTAACCTCCAAAAGAGTCAAAACAACAATCCTGCTTAAGGCATTCGCCACCACATTAGCCTTTCCCGGTGTATAAAGAATATCCAAGTCGTAAGCCGCTAGAAACTCCAACCACCTCTGTTACCTCAGGTTCAAATCCTTCTGAGTAAAAAGTACTTCAGGGATTTATGATCTTTGAAGAGCTCAAAATTTTCACCTAATTAAAGGAAGAATTTTACTCCTAAAATTTCTAAAGATTAGAAAGAAACTAAGAGGAATAGAAGAATCCTTACCCAGCAAGTAGTATCTCCATATTTTTAATGCAAAGACAACAGCCAACAACTCTACGTCATGCGTAGCATAGTGCTTTTCATGAGGCTTCAAATGCCTGCTTACATATGCAATTACCCTACCATGATGCATCAAAACAACACCTAGTCCTACTCCACAAGCATTTGTGTAAACCGTGAATCCACTATTTCCATCTGGAACAGCCAAAACTGATGCACTTGTCAATCTCTTCTTCAATTCCAAAAATGATTCTTCACACTTTGGAATCCATACAAACTTCTCCTCCTTCTTATTCAGCTTAGTCAAATGGGAGGAAATCTTAGAATAATCTTGAATAAACCTCCTATAGTATCCAGCCAAACTAAGAAATTGCGAACCTTGGTAGGAGTCCGCGATAGCTTTTGTTAACCCAAAAAATGGATCAACACCCTGGTTTGAGTGTGAAAGCACCAGCCCTATTCCCACAGAGCAATAATATAGATAATAGATATAGAAAAGAGCAGTAAGAGGAACAACACGAAAAGATTTTTATAGTGGTTTGGGTGTTAACGAAGCCTATGTCCACTTTATAATTTCTATTATAGACTGATTGTTGTTACAAGAAGTATTTGATTACAAAGCTCTTGAATATCCTTAGTTAGATCGAGTCTGCAATCTTGGAATCCACTGGAGAATCATAGTGAACCCTTTTTAAGACTGTTGTGAGGGAGGTGAAGAGTGAAGAAAGCTTCCAACAGAATTTCAGCAACCAGTCCCGAGCATCCCCTTTATGTTGTAGATAGGAGAGTATTATAGAGGTTGGAGAGCTACTAAGCCAAGTCTGATTGCCACATACTTGCAGATCAACACAGAAAGGCGCACTGGAGGTTACACCGCGACCCGAGATAAAAGGATAGATCGCTAGCGGTACATTGGCTATGGATCGCTAGCGATCCATAGGTTTGGTTCGAAGGCAAGCCAATGCCTTAGCATTTTCTCCTTGCTTTGCTCCATGAAGATCGCAGCTGACTGATGAAATAGTATGGATCACTAGCGGTCCATATAATTGGTCTTTTTTTGGACTTTGTTCTTCTGGAGTTTATGGCGATCTGGTGAAAAGGTATGGATCTCTAATGATTCATGTACTTAGTGGTTTTCTAAGCTTTTCCTTTTGGATCACATCTATTATCTCGTGTTGATGTTGTTCATGAACCCTCGAGTTAATGCCATGGATCGCTAGCGATCCATAGGCCATGGATCACTTGCAATCCATGCCCTTAGAGTATTTTCCTTTCTTTTTTCCTGACTTCCTTTGGCTCCTTGTTCTAGTCCCTTCGGTTGGCTTTTGAACTATTCTTAATCGCTAGAGTCCACCTCAAAATGTTCTCAATTAACTGACTTCTATTAGCCATTCGTTTTTTGATTTCGATCCGAATTTCAATTCCTGGTATTGACGATGCAATCTTTGCTCCGTAGTTTATGTAAGAGTTTAGGTCGATAAGTGGGTGCATGATGTAGGTTTGGAGTTGTCCCATATAGTTTTAATTCAACCGACAGTGAAGCTAAGTTTTGCCTCGAACGATTGTACGCCGTTCTGGAGCGAAGTCTTGCTCTTTGTCTTTAGCTTTTTCTTCTCGAGAATTTGGTTAAGTTCCCATCGATGTTTTTGAATTTCAATGTGACAATTTATTCCAAAATCGGATATAGTGGATGATTCAATCATATCGCTCTTTCTGTTTCTGTATTCCAGTGATCTTGGAAAGAAAGGCTTCCCGCGTCGCTTCGGACAACGGCTCCGTTATCGATCGTTGATCGATAACAGGTAAGTGTGGAAGAGATAATTTCAAAAGACGATATGGATTGTTTTTAAAATGTAAGCAAGCTATCTGACAGGTTGAATGCTAAGTTTTGTTGTTGGAAATGACTTTTCAATCATCCAATCTTTATTCTGGCGGACAGACTTCCACTCCTCTAGAAGCTGGGTCCTTCGCAATTTAGGCTTTGCTTATTATTCCTGTCATATTGGGATGATCGATTATAGTTAAATTACAAGGCACAGCTGCTCTTGTAGAGTTGTAAGAAGTTCGACCAGGCACAACTTCAGTCTTCGGAAACTAGTGCGTGAGTTATTCGATCGCGAATATCCTTCCTTTGTGGTCTTTGGAATTCGATCTGCACACTAGCTTCTATCTCAAGGGACTATTGGCTTAATTCCTCAGCTTCGAGAATTTCTTTTTATAGAACTATGAGGTAGCTTGGTCTAGCCAGTTTTGTGACTGTTCTTGTTTATGTTCAGTCGAGTTCATCCTCAGCTGAGCTCGTTTGAAAAAGCGTTGGTGTAAATGCCTTAGCCCGTAGGGCTGATTACTTTGACTACTGAACCAACATGTTTTGGGAGGTTAGGTCTCCTAAGAAATAAGTTCTATTTCCCCGGTTCGATTAACACGATAGCTCCTATCTTTGGGAACTAGGGACTTTGTTACTTGATCCCAGATTTGAGTTTTTGTAATGATGTCAGTAGGCATTAGAAAGATGTGTTTCTGGCATCTTTTGCTAAAGTAAATTCTTCTGAGTCCGGCGTTGAGTTCCTAATCATGCGTTAGTTCCTATCTTCGTAAACTCATGTACGGATGACTCAAACTTGTGGATTTTTCCTTGATGTTCTGGATCTTCGGATAACGTAAGATTCCAGAAGGTAGGATTAAAGAGTCGATCAAGCTTTTGCTTCTATTTTCGAAAGTCGATGTATCGATAGTTTCATTCTAGGAGTTTCTTCTTAGCATCACCAAAACTTCGGGTAATGGCATATTCCTGCAAGTTGGAACCAAATAATCTAGTTATACCTTGAGTAGGTCATTGATCTTTCTCGTCATTGCCAGACTATGAGAGATGGTTAATTTCTAAACGTTAAACCCTCATTTTCTTTGTTGGTAATTTTGTTGCCAGAATGCTCTATTTTGTGATACATAACCATTATCTAACCAACCTCACGGTTATTCGTGTTTGGACTTTGAAACATTTCTTTCGATCATATATTTGTGCGTCTATCCCAGCCCGAGGGACTAGCTATTTCGAACGCCTATATTTGGGTGATTATGAGAAATGGAGAGGTTTGGGACACATGATTCGATTGCCCTTGGTCTAGCTCTCAATCCCATGGTAGGATTGCGGAAGTCCGGTGGTTTTAGTTCCGACCTTCCGTGATTGTCCCTACATGTCCTTAGTTGTGCATGCTTTGCTTGATTGCTGTCGTCACGAAAGTTCTGTTCATACGACAATTCCTGTATTCGGGAATTGATAACCTAGCTGCTTGGTTCCATTCAACATTTCCTTGAGGCTGCCTATCTTTTGGCTATATCTAAATTCTTTCTAAGTTGAATTTAGGAAATTCGGTTGTGCACCAACTTTCATCCCTAGAAATTAGCACACGAGCAATTCAATCCTAGGATTTCCTTTCGGTGCTGCTTTATTCCTGTCCAGTGGCTGATTCCTGTGATGTCTGGTTGAACCATCTGATTGACGTATGAAAGGTTATGTCTTCCTATCGTTGCCTATATTTAGGCAATAGTAATTTATCGAAAACAAGGGTAGTACTCAGTCGAACTAGCTTCTATCTCCGAAAGTTAGTACATTGATGGTTCACTATAGTGAGTGTTTCTCACTAACCCTGTAGATTAAAATTTTCCCGGCATTACGGGGGCAACACCGGTACTCAGTGAACAACAAATTTCTCGGCATTGTCGAGGCAATGTCGGATGTTAGGGAAAGAAAGTTTCTCAGCATTGCCGGGGCAACACCGGTACTTAGGAAATAGAAAGTTTCCCAACGTTGTCGGGGCAACATCAGTACTTAGGAAGTAGAAAGTTTCCCAACATTGCTGGGGCAACTCTGGTACTTATGAAGTGGGAAAAGGTCTCAACGTTGCTGGGGCGACACTAACACTCAGGAGGTTAGGATCAATTTTATCCGTCGATTCGGCGGTGCTCTTAATCTAGTTTGGTACTAGTTTCGGTCTTCGAAAACTAGCACTTCGATGGTTAAATTGTAGAAGTATTTTCTTAGTGCTGCCTGTCTTTGGGCAGTGTTAAAGTCACGTTGGTGAGGGTTGAATCATTCATCCGATCTTGTAGAGTTGAGTAGATTCCTTTTAACCCAATGTGGCTGTTTTCTCAATGTTGCTTAAATATGGGAGATTCCATGTTCTGGAAGGGTGAGAGTCCCAAGCGTTTCCGCTGCCTAGCTTTGTTTATAACCATCAAGTATTACCCTTGGAGATGCAAGGCTGTTGCTTAACGAATTCCATAGTTATTCTTATTCACGAAAAATTGAACTTCCTCCCACTGGTTTTTGTTATGATCTGATGACTATCTGCGGAACCCTTCATTTTTGGGTGGAACCCTTCACTTCTAGGCGTCAAACTCCAGGTTCTTATAGAAAATCTGAAATTGTGGAGCAAGTCATCACATTGCCCCGGTACGACCGCGTTCATTCCTATACTAATCATGAACCGGTAGAGTTCGGTAGTTTTTGTCTTGAATCTGTGACACTTAACCTTGCTTGTTTCAGGTTATATGCATTATGCTGGACTAATAGCATTGTTGTGGATATCTACCTTATTCGTTGGTTCCAATCTTCAGGAATCAATGGTTTAGCTGCTCGATTTTGAGCGTTCTCTCCTTGCCACTGTCTGCCTTTAGATAACAGCTGGTTTTTCTGCAAGTTAGGGTTTGAGACCTCATTCGAGCACTAGCTTCTGTGTTTGGAAGCCCCTTAGTCGATGACTAGATTCTGGAAACATCTTCCATCAGTATCTATATCTGGTCGATGGTAAGTCCCTCCTTTCATTGCCTATTTCCGAGCGATGGTGAATTTTAAGGAGTTCGATTTTCTTGTTGATATGATAGTCTGGAGTTTTTGATGTTGCTGAGGCAATATCAATGTCTAGCAGGTTCGAGCAGTTTCCTTTTTAATTCCACATTCGTCCAGCCTACTATACTGCTTAGTTTTACGATTACCGAAATTCTCTGTTCAGCGTTACAGAACCATGGAATGATTTTTTTATCCTAACCAAGTGTTAGTGTGTTGTGTGTCGTCGGTCCATGAGGCTGATTACTCTGGACACTTGATGCGAGACTTAATGTTCTGGGCGGCTCTTTGGATGCCCCCCGTCAAAGTTGTGTCGCAGCTCCTATCTTTGGGAGCTCGTGATTTGAATGTCTTAACTTTAGACATTTTTGTCAAAGATCGGAATTCTTTGTTGAAATCTTAGTTTGGGAACTTTGTGGCATTGCCGGAGTAATGTATGTCCTTTTGGTGGTAGGGATCGGTTCCTGTTAATCTTGAAACAAACAAGTTTCCTGGTGTTATCGAGACAACACCGATACTTAGAGACTTTTGACGATCTGGTAATGATGTCGGAGCGACATTGAGCAGTGTTTGCGTAGCTTATGAGATGCGTAGTTTATGAGAGTGTACGGCTTACGAGATGCGCGGCTTTTGGTAGTGCGCGACTTATGGGCGGCATGGCTTATGAGAGAGCGCAACTTATGAGATCGATACGACTAGTTGATTCAGAACAGTTTGGAACTTCTCAACGTTGCCAATCTTCGGGAAATGTTAGGAGTTGGCAGTTTGAGTTGATTCGCTTTCTTCGACTCGGCGAGTTGATGGAGCATACTCAGGCATAGTTTAACCGGTCCAAGCAGCTAAACAATGATTTTCGAGTCGATTTGACCCCGTTGACTCAGTGGGTTGCTTACATGAACACGGTTTTATTGGTTCAAGAAGCTAAACAGTTTTTGGTTTGGGTAACCATGGCTTGGATGATCCTTCCGTGTTTCTGGAAGATGTACACATCCAAATAGATCAGGCTGCCATGGTGGAGAGATCTATAGCTGACCGCATGAAGATGGATTGAAGAAAGACCCTATGGGAGTTCAGGGCATGACTCTTAGCTCTTGGTCCAAAATGCCTTTAGAGAATGGGTCTTTTGGCATACGGTCTAAGAGGAAGAGGAATTGGTCACCAAGAGCGGTAAAGTAGTAGCTGGAAAGAAGTGGACAAGCACTATGCTAGTATTTAATTTGTTGCACTAGCTAGGTCATTAAGTCCGCAGTTGTCAAAATGCCAGAATTTTTGATCGGGCATAACAAAACTGTGGTATGATTAGTCTCAGCCTTTCTTATGGCTATTCAAGTGTGTGCGGTGCCTCCCATACCACAGGGTTGTTGGCATGCTTGAACTGTATCCAGGGTCTCTCCATAACTCGTTTGGTTGCCCCCGGTCCAGTGGGTGCGGTTCTCCCAGGTGCCGAATCTTGGCTTGATTCGAGTTGGCCTCTGATTGATCACAAGTTCGGTTCAGTTTTGGCTTAGTTTCTTTGAGTGACTTAGAAGTTCTATGATTTAGCACTGTTTGTCTCATTGGTCATTGGAAGTGATTCTATTAATTTTGCGGAGTGACTGGTATGATTGTTGTTTTGTGGCCCCGGAGCATGACTTCGGGGAGCTTTGGATCAGACGGCTGCTGATGTTCCAATTCACCTTCGCGACGTTCTAGTTCTTGAAGGATTTTTGGATCAGATGACTGTTGATCTTCCAGTACACTTTCACGGATATCAGTCGTACATAAATTTTGCTGATGTACCGGTTTTCCTTTACAATGCTTTAGTTCGTGAAAGACCTTCATGCTCGCAAAGGGTTTTTTGGACCAGATGACCGCTGATCTACCGGTTTACCTTCACAACGCTTTAGTTTGTGAAAGACCTCCACGTTTGCGAAGGGTTTTTTGGATCAGTGGACCGCTGATCTACCGGTTTACCTCCATAATGCTTTAGTTCGTGAAAGACCTTCACGTTCGCGAAGGGCTTTTTGGATCAGACGACCACTGATTTGCCGTTTTACCTTCACAACGCTTTAGTTCGTGAAAGACCTTCACGTTCGTGAAGGGTTTTTTGGATCAGATGACCGCTGATATACCGGTTTACCTTCACAATGCTTTATTTCGTGAAAGACCTTCACGTTCGCGAAGGGTTTTTGGATCAGATGACCGCTGATCTACCGGTTTACCTTTACGATGCTTTAGTTTGTGAAAGACCTTCACGTTCACGAAGGGTTTTTTGTGGTCGGAATCTGACGACCAAAAGGCCTTGGAGCGATAATTCATCGACTTCATGGGGAATTTTGGGAATCGCCTCTCAGGAACACGGTTTTATTAGTTTTTGGAGACTAAGGGATTGGATCCGTTTGTTCGACGATCCTTTGGACAAGCTTTCTCAACGATACCCGAGCAACGTCGCTTCTCAAAAGGGGGATCGACATGACTCGTCGAGGGCATAAAAGCATTTTTTTCGACATGCTGTCTGCAATGCCCCCAGTGTCCCGGTACGGCTCGTTTGGAAACAAAAAGTAAACAAGGATGTCTGAGAAGGCATTGTTTCGGTTGCTGCCCCATTCCTTAGTAGCTAGTTAGGCACAGTGTTATTTGATAATCATCCTTTCGTCTAATTTCGTCAGTTAGCCAGGGCGCTTTTCTACTGGGTCTTAGTGGCCTTGCTTGGGCAGAAGGTCCCTTAGGTCCTACAACTCCTTCACTGTTTGGTATGTTCTTTGGCAAATTGTCGGGTGATGGGTTTCGATTGGGGAAGATGCTCTAATCGTTGTCAGATCGGTCCATTTTCAAGTTACGGCTAATTATAATGCCTGAGAATGATATATGCATGATTGTCTATGCTTGAATGATTAGAAGTGCTGATTGAATGACAAATCACTTATGAGGGCCTTGGATTAGTGACGATCCCAAAAAATTTCAAACTAGGTGAGATCGGTCTGGGGTTACAAAGAAGGCCCCATAAGGTTGCATCCCAAATTTCAAGGTATTCGGAGTTCGCACGTTTGAGTTATGGGCAAAAGAAGATGGATCGGCATTGATGGATTGTGGTATTTTACTTGGAGTTCGACTTGAGAAAATTTGTTGTTTGCTTGGAGTCAGCACATGGTTCGCTTGGAGTCACAGAATTTGAAGTGCTGGGTTGGTGGCAAACAGTGCTTGGTATAGATAATATATATATTTTCCTTTCTTTTTTCCTGACTTCCTTTGGCTCCTTGTTCTAATCCCTTCGATTGGCTTTTGAGCTATTCTGACTCGATGGAGTTCTCTCGACTTCCTCTGGATTCTGCTGGGTTAAAAACCCAAATAACATTGAGAAAGTGGAAGTGAACCAGATGTGGCTTTAGACCACAAAGGCCTATTCATTTTTAAGAATAAGGCTATATAGCTTCAAACCGATGGGGTTAAGCTTGTCAGTGTTCGATGGAGTTTAGTATCGGTAAGCCTTCGATTAATAAAGGAATTTTTTTTCCTTTTGGTTTTGTTAAAACGTAAGAAAGCATAGTGCAAAGCTTGCTTTGTTATTACTTGTATTTTGCAAGTGTGCCTATTATGGTAACATGTTTGTTAGAATGCCTATTGCATTGGGGATGCTTGTTGCATTGGATTTTTTGTTGCATAGTTAGTTATAACATATTTATTGGAGATGCTTATTGCATCAAATTTGTTTGTTGCATAGCTAGTAGTAACATATTTATTTGAGATACTTGTTGGATGGTTTGATATAGCATATTTATTTGAGATGATTGCTAAATATGGTTTAGCATGCTTATATCCATGGTTTAATGTTGCAATTGTGTTTAATATTCTTCTTTGAGTTAGATAAATGGAAGCAGTTATGCGCTATTAGGATGCTTATTCGCTAGGATTCACATTTAATGGAATGCTCTTGCTATGAAAGAGGTACATAAGATCTGTAGTGTAGATGATATAGATATACGTGCTTGTATGTCCTAAAAAATGAGATGCCTCGGGTATGGGATGCCCCGGATATGAGATGCGTATATGTATATTGTTTTGGGATTTCTTTTAAAGCTAGCCCCGCAAAGGATTTTTACCTAGTTTTTCCAAAAAAGGAGGTGTTTTTAAACCATAAGGGTTATGAGGTATGTTCAATGGTTTGGAATCTTTGGTCTTTCGAGTTGCAGTGTCATACTCATAGGAATTTGGGAATGAAATTTTTTTAAGGAGAGGAGAATATAACAACCCGCATTTTATTCAATTTGATATTTAAATATTGAATCGTTGATTAATTGAAGGTCCAAAATATGAATTTTCACATACGAGCAAATAAGGACTCAACCACTTTCGTTGAGTCCAGATTGAGCTTGTGAATCAAAATGAGTATAAACACCACTATATTTGGAGTCACAATATTTCTACGATTTACGTATTTTTATATATTTTTTGTAAAAATAAGTGCATAGTTGATCTAGTGGGATCTCGACTGATGGCTTGTGATTCTTAGATGAGGCATTACTATGAGACACATGGCCGAAGAATTTTTGAAATTGGATGATTCAATGGCCAAAAGGATCTAAAAATGCATGAAATTATCATCCTGGAGCACTGTCTCGGATAGCGACAAAATTTATACCATCGGGACTAGAAAATTAAGGTGACGTGCGTTGTCGAGTTTTGTGGCAATCTAATATTCTATATGATCGTACGAGCTTAAAACATGTGGCAATTTGTTTGAGAAATCAAATAAAGTAAATATATATTATTATACATACCCCATACAGAAACCACAGAAACTCTCTCTCTTCACTTTTCATCTTTTCTCTCTTCTGTAAATATCCACATCAGGTTCCATTTATTGGGGCTGCGGGTTCACTAGCGATCCATATACTTGGTCTCCTTTTGGACTTTGTTCTTCTAGAGTTCATGGCGATCTGGCGAAAAGGTATGGATCGCTAGTGATCCATAGTGCATGGATCTCTAGTGATCCATGTACCTAGTGGTTTCCTGAGCTTTGCCTTTTGGATCGCATCTATTGTCTCGTGTTGATATTGTTCATGAACCCTCGAGTTAATGCCATGGATCGCTAGCGATCCATAGGCCATGAATCGCTAGCAATCCATACCCTTAGAGTATTTTCCTTTCTTTTTTCCTGACTTCCTTTGGCTCCTTGTTCTAGTCCCTTCGGTTGGCTTTTGAGCTATTCTGACTCGATGGAGTTCTCTCAACTTCCTCTAGATTCTGCTGAGTTAAAATCCCGGATAATAGCTTCCGTTCCTAAATAGCTTCCATCTTCGCTGGATCCACTGAAATACCTTCTCCCGTCATAATACGTCCTAAGAATCTTACCTTTGATTTTCGAAAATGGCACTTAGAAAATTTTGCCTTCAGGATATATCTCCTCGATGTTTCCAACACCACTTCCAAATAATGCTTATGCTCCTCCTCAGATTTGGAGTAGATAAGAATGTTGTCGATGAAAACTAACACAAACTTGTTAAGAACATCTCGGAAAACACGGTTCATGAGATCTACAAAATATGCAGGCGCATTGGTTTGCCCGAAAGGCATAACCAACCACTCAAAGAAACAGTCGGGGCCTCTAAACGCAGTTTAGGGTATACTATCTTCAGCAACCCTCAATTGATGAAATCCAGTAGCTAGATCCATCTGAGAAAATACCATAGCTCCATGAAGTTGATCAAAAAGATCATCGATGAGGGGTAAGGGATACTTGTTCCTAATTGTCAGTTTATTCAACTCCCTATAATCCATGCACAACCTTAAAGATCCATTAGACTTAGCCGCAAACACCACAGCTGATCCCCAACTCGAATGACTGGGTCTAATCAATCCTCTTCTTAACAGGTCATTGGTTTTCTTTTCTAATTCATTCCACTCTTTCGGGGCCATTCTTCTCTTGGGTTGAACCACAGGCCTTGCACCAGGGACTAGATCAATACAGAACTCTATCCCTTAGTGCAGGGGTAAGCTATTGACTTCTTCAAACACATTCGGAAAATTCTTAATAGATTCCACATAACTTAACTCATCCTAGGATGATTGTAGGGCATACAAGAAACTACACATATTAATACCATGATTCTTGCATGATACTTTAGCAATTCTTCCTAACTTAGTTTTTAATGATACAGTTCTTTCATTACAATCTAAAATAGCTCCATATTTCGATAACCAATCCATACCAAGAATAACGTCAAATCTTTTAAAGTCTAAGACATATGGGTCGCAAGAAAAGTAACGAGAAAGGTAGGAGATTGGCACATTCTCACAAATCATACCCAAATGGGTTACCCCGCCTATGGGCTTAGACACACACATAGGGTTTTCTACAATACTTGGAATAAAATGAAATTTATCTACTGATTCTAAAGAGATAAAACTATGAGAGGCACTAGTATCAAATAATGCTCGAACAAGAATACCATTAGTCAGTAAGGTACGTTCAAGGAAGCCTTTTCCCTTCACATCCGTCGAAGTCGATGGTTCATTCTTAATAGCGTACACCATGGGCTTCTGCGCCTTCTTAATGAGTGGGCAGTCTTTAATCATATAGCCCAGCTAATGACAATTGAAATAAAGCAACTTAAGGACCATTAGGGAGATGGGTTCACTTTGCTGCATAGGAGCTTCACGGTTTGGACAGAACCTTGAAATATGACCTTTCTACTTGCAAAGGTAACATCTAATACTCTTGATCTTTTCCCCTTATTCTCTTTTATATTAAGCTTCCTTTTATTAGAATTGTTTCCACTCACATTCCCATCGGTTGGTGCTACTGGAGTAGGCTTCTTCTTTTCCAAAGCCTCGTACCTCAGAGCCATATCTACTAAATCCACAAAAGTACCTTTAACATGAGCAATCATTTTCTCATGGTACTCTTCCCTCATAACTAAAATAAACATCTCATTTTTCTTTAATGGAGTGTTGATAAATTCTGGCCCAAAACAAGATAGCTCATTGAACTTCGTCTCATACTCTGCTACAAATAAATCCCCCTGCTTCGAGTCCATGACATGCTATTGGCAAGAATTGGTCCTCAAAAACTTCTTTATATCGGGCCCATAAAAACTCTTCTTTAGGGACATTTGCAGAAGAGAGTCCCAGTAAGCTGCTGCTCCTTCTTGTAGTTGCCATGCTGCTAAAAACCTTTTTTGTTCATCGGATAAACCAAGACCTTTAAAATTCTTTTTGCAAGATCACAACCAGGCTTGCACTTTCATGATAGACTCGGTTCCTTTAAACGGTTTCCCTTCTAAATTGGTGTAATCCTTGCATAAGGTTGCGAAGTTCACTCTTGGCTGCTCTGGCGCTGCCTCTTCGGCAATCCGAACTCCTCCAGGATTTGGGGTTCGACCGCTTGTAGTTATAGTGCAACCTTCTCCCCTACCTCTGTTACTCATGTCTTACTACCTGGACATAGTAAGATGATCTTAGAATACTTATACGAGATAAATCTTGAAAGAAGGGTACTAATCAAACCTATTAAGCTGATCTATCTATTAGATATATATATATATATATATATGTATGTATATGAATAAAAATCATAAACACGCACTCTCGAAGTTGACCCCAACTCAAAGCCTAGGTGTTCGCTTAACCTATGCTCTGATACAAAATGCAACGATCGCCTTTCTTGCACCGAAAGACGAGCCATTAAGGGTAGAAGAAAAGGAAAGATAAGAAGAAACTACACAATCATAGAATCTCACCACGAATCAGAACAACATATAATAGATAACATAGGATATTACATAGTCATTCCCATAATAATAATACATCAGATTCGTTACATTACAGTCTTCCACCGGACAGTTATAACTCCATGCCCATATAAAAATACAAAAAACATACATAAATACATAGCGGAACTAGAAATAATTAGCTAATGGTGAAGCCACCTGCTCCAACTCCTTCAAAACGCTTCCGTAAGAAACCTGGATCACTTGGCTACTCATAAGAATTTGAGTACCCAAGAGTTTTAGGAAAAGAAAATAAAACTACGGGTCAGACATGGGTCTGGTGTGAGTATACTCAAAACAACTTAAATTTACTTTTATAAAAAGCTTTGAAAATCAAAGGTATCTCGTAAGACCACGCCGCATATAAACACAAAGGGTTTTTTACCTTACGATAACCAAACACTTTATATAGAAATCCAGTGATATTATGATAATGTCTAGGGATTTCAAGTAAAATAGAACATAGCTAAAATGATTGCATCTCACATAACATATTTGAGTACAACTAAATCTGTATGGTACTTATTGGAGAATGGATTCCATATAATGACTGGGCTACTAGGGTACCGCCTGTCACAGCACACCTCTAGATTTGTGTACTGAGGTCGAACCTATCGACCCTTGCCAACACAAGACCAGCCTACCCTTTATTGGATAGTACCGAATAAGATTACCCCTCGGTTGGGATCAACAACCGTACCAAAGCGTACATGAGTTGATAGTGGGGACTCTAGATAGGGATGACCTTACCCTCAAGGGAGCGGCCCACCTAGCCTTGTGTTAGCACCAAAATTGGTCACTAACACCCTTGAATAGAATTGTGTAGAGAGATTAATGAAGAAAGTAAATTAAAGCAGAGATGTAACACAGTTGAATGCAAAAAGAACAACTAAAAACTAGAACACCGGATTTATAATAGTTCGGCGTAACTGCCTTCATTCACTTTGAATATAATCCTTATTGGTTTTCCCAAATACTTGAATATAGATACAATCCGTAAACAAACAGCTTGAATACAAGTCGTAGTAGAAAGGAAGTGAATACAGAAAATGGCATAGTCTCCTTGGAGTTCTCGAAAAGAGATCCCTTCAACTATGTCGCTGTCCCTCTATTTATAGACGAAGACAGGCTGCTTCCCCTACATAGGCCCATGACAAAGACACTCCGGCCCACTACTGACAACTCCTGTACACCGAACCGAGCATACCGAGCCTCCAATGCCGAATGGTGGCCGCCGACCCACTTTGGCTGAGCTCGGATTTTCTTGTGAGTAACTCGAAGTAAGTGGTGATTTGGGCCGAAGTGAAAGGATGCTGGTCGTATCTCCCTGATCTAACAACTATGGCCGAACCACTTCTTCTTTATTCACCTTGACCAAACCGCCAAGGCCGAACCAACATGGCCGATCCACTTCTACTTCATTCACCTTGACCGAGCCATGTGTGACCTTTGTCTTTGACCGAGCCATGTATTCTGACCCACCTTATTCTTCACGCCATGACCGAATGACATGGTCTTCCCTCTTTTGACTAAGCCATACATACCGAGCCACACATACATGTCGAACCACATCGATTGCATCAAAACCTCATATCCCAAGTCTCTTCTTGGCCAGAATCTTGTTTAGTGCTAACTATAACCTCTGCAGCTATCGCTTTGTAGCCGGGCCAAGGTGCCGGGTAACACCTTGCTACATCTCCCCGTTTTAGTCATTCCTGTTTAATGAGGCCTAAGGCTATGTTTATCTTTATTATAGCATTACCACTTGGAATGCTAATGTTGCCTTCCAGATGTTGACACAATGTCAACATTCATCCATACAAGTCGTTCAGGAGATGAACAAACCAAAGGCACTATTTCCACTATACCCGTTTTGGAATCACCCTCAAGGTTAGTAGCAAATAGCCCTTGCACTACAAAGTCTTTATCTTGGACCTTACCTTTATTATTTCCAATTCGTACGGTTCCGTTGGTTCGGAGTGGTTTTCAGATAACAACTAATATGCGATCCTAGTCTCTCCAAACCTACATTCGATAATTTAAAAGAGTCAAGTTATTTATAATGTACTATTCTACTATCAGGTGTAAGACTTACATATGAATATACATTTCATATACTTAGATTATCATGACGCGCTTATCGAAATTAACTCCCTTGTATTCATCACCTTCCCGAAGTGCGGTATTTGTGATAAGTACAAGTCGACTTACTTTCAATAAAACGTGTCAACGTTTTATTACAATTACTTTAATTCATTTGGCTACTTAATAGCATGGACAAGAGATCCTTTGTTTTTAAAACAATTTACTTAAAACAAGAAAGTTGGTCAAAATAAATAACCGATGGAGTTTAAAATGGAACTTTAAAATAAATAAACCATAATTAAATCATAAGTTTAACACTTAATTTAACTTTAATAAATTTTAATTAAATCAAAAACCATACTTTAAACCTTAATTAATTAAAAATTCATTTCAAATTAAACTTAAATTAAATAACATTCATTTAGGAATTTAAACCCTAATTAAGTGGATAATTAACCATTAATTAAATAATAATTAATATAAATAACTAAATAATTAATTAAAGTAAATAAACTTGGTTAAATAAAAATTAATTTCCTTTTTATATTAATTAATCATTATTTAAAACTTACTTAATTAAAAATAATTAACTTGGTTAATAATTTCTTAAACTTTAATTACTTAACCTAATTACATAATTAATTAATTAAATAATAATTACACTAATTAATAAACTAAACAAATAAATTATTAAATAATTAAAAACTTAAACTTTTGACTTACTTAATTAATTTGAAATGAGTTTACAAAAAAAACAATCCAAAAGAAATCACTTAAAACTTGAAATCGTGAAATTTCCCAAACTGCATCCATAGCGACTACCCCTATAAGCACAGTTCGCTAGAATTGATTTCTAGGTGAAAAGTTCACTTTAACACCAGCTCCAACATGTTTGAAAACACAATTGTAAGAGTTTTGAAAACTTAAACAAAAGGTGAAAACTTGGAAAAGCATTTCAAAAATCCAAAGCTAGAAAAAGAGCTTTTGTTTTCAAATCGAATCTTAAGTCCTTTGCGACTTTTCAATTTGCTGACTTCACAACATTTACATCACTATAATCCAACCATTCACATATCCATATCCAAACATATCATTTAACATCCAAATCACAAAATCCAAGTTCAAACACAACTTATGATCACATACCATCATAACAACATGATATTTCAACACAATCAACACTATAATTTCACAACAGATAGTTTATCAAAATCCAGTTATATTCTTTTTTAAAAACAAGAGTTTTACTCACCGAAACTTTATTAAATCAAGATGAACTTTTGCTAAACTTGAATATAAGCTAGAACTTTGCAAAAATTGAAAGTTTTGGTTGCTCGGACACCTAAATGGGCTCGGCCAAGTTATGTTTGGCTCGACAAGACTTAGGGCTCGACCTAGTGTATATTGGGCTCGACCATGGGGTTTTAGGGTGGATGGGCTTGTAACTTTGGAAGGGGAGGTGTTATAGACGATGTAGAAATGTTTTTATGAATTAAAGAGGAGATTTTAAGCAAAATGAAGTAGTTTTTCTCACTTTAAATTTATGAAGAGGAAGCCATGGATGTTTGCTTAAGCTCTTAGGTATTTTGAAATGAAGAGGAAGGTAGTAAAAATGAGAACATGAAAGTTGAGAGGTACATATAGGCTTAGGAAATTATTTAAAAATATGTAAGCTTATAATATATATATATAGGCATGCACTACCATCTCATCACCCCCCCTAATTCCATCCACTTCAAGTAATTCCCCCTCATCTTGTACTATTCATGCCATGCATATAGTACTTGTGCTGAAAAAGAGTATTTATATATATTTTGTATACATATTTTTATTAAATAAAATTTTCTTTTTAACTTATGTGTTTATATACTTAAGGAGGAAAAATGTACATACATATATACATGTAGACACCATGTTAAAATAGTTTGTAATGTGTAAATGTTTGTTTACAATAGTGTTATGACATTTTGAATATCTTTTAACCAATGAAAAGTCAATATTTCAAAAAATAATTTCCAGTCACATTTTCTATTTCTCTATGGACTATATATATTGGTAAACAAATTTTAAAAATGATTTTATCGTCATTAGTTATTAATTAAAATAGTTTTATTTGTTAATAAAAAACCATTTATTAGTTATTTAAAAATATAATTAAATATCCATTTAAATAACGATTAAATTTTGGGTCGTTACAGATATGGTCCATCAACTGCAACTGTATTTTTAAGAGAAAGGAAAATATAGTTGGAATATGGTGAGTCACATTGATAAGAATAAAATTGTGAATTTTATTTGGTGAAATAAGTATAACATATTCTTCATTCGATGTGCTCAAGTTGACTCAGAATATACCTACAAAATGATCGCCTTGTATGACTTTGTATTTTGGTACATATGTGTTGAAACAGAAGGTTCTACGTAAAAATTTAGACTAGACTGTTTGCATATAATAACTATGTTGGAACGGGACTAGCTCACAGCGGAAGTTATAAGTGAATTTAAAAAAAAATCACTTATTCGATCTATATTTGGCCTATGAAGTCTAATTATTTAGAACATCTCTAAATATTATTTAAATAAAATATTTTAGTTTATTTAAATTTATAAATTATATAGCTTTATTTAATTTATGTATCAATATATATATCTGTGTGTGTGTATCATATACATATGTGTGTGCATGTGTAACATATCAATCTGTGCAATTTATAACATGCTCGTGTATAGATGTTAGGATTTACACCGGAATGGACACGTTAGCTCATCCGATGTGTAAATTATGTTGTCCAATATATGTATGGGTATAAACTATTAAGTATATATAAATATTATTATATATATGTATGTATGTATGTATGTATAAAATCCTATGAGTAAATTACTTTTATATATGTGTGTGTGTGCATAATATTATAATATATCTATTTAAATGTAAATAAGTTATTTAAATACTAAAATAAAAAATAATTATTTTAATTAAAAACCGAGAAAAATATATATACTAATATATTCATAATAATAAAATAATATTTTATTTTTATTTTAAGATAAATATATATATATAAGTATATTTATAATATATCATATATATTATTTAATAAAGTATAAAAATATTTAAATATTAGGCCGTGTGTACAACAAAAAGTATTATTATTATTTAAAAATATATTTTAATGAATATTCATTCGAAGTTACATAAAATATTAATAATAAATTATTTTCGAAACCTTTTTTCAAGTTTTAAATTTCCAGTACATCACAAAAGATAAAGTTTGGAAATTTTCTACCATTTTTTTTGATCGGATTTTATTTTTAGTTAATTTATTAATTTTTGAATGATTATAATAATAATTTTTTAAAAATAGCAAAATTGATTTTTTTTAAAAACATTCTATTTCAGGTAAGAGCTTATCGTTAATAAAATAATTTTATAAAATATAAAAAAATAATTTTATAAAATATAAAAAATAATTTTAATAGCATATTTGATTTTATATGATTCATTTATGTAATATATTATTCAAATAATATTAAATATTAGGTAATTATAAAAATTAGTTTCCTATGGCAGAAAATTACTATTGCTATAAAGTAATATATATAAAACTATATGATCGTTTTTAACCATAGTAAGATATTGAAATTAAATATATACCATATATGTATAAATTAATAATATATAGATACATATATATAATTTAATATAATAATAATTAATATATATAAAATAGGCGATAGTACAAATCTGATTTGTATAAAAAAATGAATTTTTAATTTATAACTATATACGTACATATAACCATACTAACATATGAAAACATTAATACATATAAAAATTGTTACCTAACTAACAGTATAATAATAATATATACATAATAAAATATTATTCAGAAATTATCAACTATAATTCAATGAAAATCATACCTAAGAACCAAAGCCTTGAAGCACACCTTGAAAAGATGTACTCTGTCTCTTTCGAAACCTTTTCGATTCAGCAGATTGCTAGTCCTTTAACTGTTAACCTTTGACTATCGGATAGTGATCAACTTTGAGTTGATTTAAGCTTGATATGATAGAGTACTTATGGAATACTTTCAGCTAGAAATGGAAGGAAGGAGTGGCAGCCAAAGGTCATTTGTAATTAGGGTTAAGGATGTTTAAATAGTGGATAGAAGAGAGAAACAGTGGATCTCATCTCATACTAGTTCTCCCTTAATTTAAGCAATCTAAAATTTAAAATCTCTAACCTAATTTGAGCCGCCCCTTATGTCTATATTTCAACCAAAATTCTCACCCACCATGATGGGCCAAAATCCCATTTAAGCTAGAAGAAAATATTATTTAATTAAATCCAATTTAATTGATATCGTATATCGATTGATATATTTATAACTATTATTAATATATTTAATAATTCCTCAAATCATAATCAAATTTTTATAATTAAAATTTCACAAATATTAATCAATTTAATTAATTAATAACTATTATAAATTAAGTAAATTGTTTGGTCAAAAGTGAATTCATCATTTTGGTTGTGTGACTCGTCAAGTGCAAATTTGGTCAGCGATTGATATTGAACTTTTTGAATATTAATGTTAAAACATCACTTAGCAGGTGGTGTGAAATTTTGGCTAAATTTATCGCTTATTTGGTTTCAATAAAATCCAATTTCACTTTGTTATGTGTTACCTGGTTGAAATTTTTATCTACACAAATTCTTTTTGTTAAAACTATATCACTTTGGACTTATGGAATTTGGTGATGGTCAAAATTCCAATACCGTCCACATTAAACTCTATAGTCCAAACACAAAGTCTTTGGTTCAGTAATAACAATTATTAATCGAAATGCTTTAGCCAGAGTCTTTGACTTTGAGTTGACTTCAGTTGACTGTGATACTAACCTCATATAACCGAGGAGACAAATCCTCTCTTGAATAGTGCTTCACTTGCAATACTTCCACTCGATTCAACTATAGTCACTCGATGAATGACATACCATGATTTGACTATAATCAAAGCAGAGCTTTTATATTGAAGATTGACAGTATTCTCAAGACAAATGAACTGTGTAAATTAGTCACATCGATATTTTCTGTTTGACCTTAGTTATATTAACCAATAAAAACTTATCGAGTGGGTCGTTCCACAGTTATCCAATAACTATTAGTATATAACCCCTAGGTGCCCCCATCAATCATGAGTAATATACTTCCCAATATTTGGAGAGCGTTACGTATTCTAGTCTCAACTGATACACCGATATCCAGTCGATGCATCTTGACTAGGAACATTTAAAATGGTATATTTATTTTTATTATGATAAATAACTCATGGTTACAACACTTTTGTAACTACTATCACAAAACAAATCATTTATGGATTTTCTATTAAATATACGTTTAATTAATTAATTAATATAACACATTATATCAATTATATAATAGAAAGAAAACACCTTTTAGTTTTGAACAAGATTGGTTATCGAGTTAGATCTATGTAACAAATTATATAATTGCCCCTAGGGCATACCCCTAACTCTATCGAACTAAAGTTCCTCAAAATCAGTGGGAGCAATATTGAATTTATGGATTTTGGATATGATCCAAGAACTGATATGAAAGTATCATTCAAAAAACATCAAAATTGAACAAGTATTTTGATAGAGATATCAAATAGTTTGATTTCAGTCAAAATGCAAAGGAAGCGTGTGTCCATAAGAAAGAACGTTGAAGGTACATTGATATTTCTAAACATAAGAAAACAACATGCAATTGATTATCAACGATGTACTTATGTTAAAATCAGCTTTTAGTTGTTATAATACTCGACGTTGTAATTTCAAATGATGTCTTTTATAGTGAGTATAAAGGACATTGGGAATGTCCCAGACGATATGTAGAAACACCTTATTAAAATGTTTAATAAGAAACATGTAAGATGGATTCCTTATGCGTTGGCAATACGAATTAGCATACATGTTATGTTTCCTACGATATCATAATTTTTTTATGTATTTAGTACACGAAGCAAATAACAAATATAAATTAAGGTGACTAAATGGTAGTTTAGAGAATTCTCGTGTATCAATGAAATACAAGAGAATTATTTATAGAAACAACGAACTCCCTTTGAAGGAGTATTTAGACTCTGACTTCATATGTGATATTATGTATGGTATGTTAATATAAAATTCATGTTCAAAGCTTAGTAAAGAAGCTTTAAGTTGGAAATGTTCCAAATGAGAGATTGTGGTTGATTCAATAAAAGGCCAAGTGCATCGCATTGCCTTGAATAACGCTACAATAAAAGCAATGTATATACATAATAAATACACAAATTTATAACTGAGCTGGGGTGATTCCAATGTTGAGAATCATATAACATTGTAATATGATAATAATGCATGATAGAGTTCGTAACAGAACTTAGAGCTCACTGGAAGTCGAGAGACATACTTTGAATCATTCCAAATGATAAAGATAGTTTATCAACATCGGAGAGTGGTGATTGACATAGTAGGTAATTAAAACATAATAGCATACCCATCCACTGAGGGATTGACTTGATTGGAGAAGTTGGAATAAGATTCCATAACTAACCCAAAGTGCAAGTGGGAGATTAATAGAATTAAGAGTATGCCCTGGGGGAAATTATGTAATTTCTCATATAAATCTAACTCGATAACCAATCTTGTTCAAAATAAAAGGTTTTTTCTTTCTATTATATATTTATTATAATGTGTTATAAATAATTAAATGTTTGGTTAAAATATATTTAATAGAAAATCCATAAATTATGTGTTTGTGAGAGTAATTACAAATAGTTATAACCATGAGTATTTTATCATAATATAATAAACACATCATTTTAAATATTCCTAATCAAGATGCATCGCGATTGGATATCAATGCATATGTTGAGACTAGATTACATAACGCTCTCCAAACGTTGCACGATGTATTACTCATGACTGCTAGGGGCCAAGGGGTTACGTACTGATAGTTATTGGATAACTATGGAATGGCTCACTTGATAGTTTTATGTTGGTTAATATAACTAAGGTCAAATAGAAAATATCGATGTGACTAATTTACACAGTTCTCTTCACTTGAGAATATCGTCAATCTTCAATATGAAAGCTCCACTTTGGTTATAGTCAAATCACATCATCCATCGAATGACTATAGTTGGGTCGAGTGAAAGTATTGGAAGTGAAATACAACTCAAGAAAGGATTTGTCCTCATAGTTATATGGAGTTATCACAGTCAACTGAAGTCAACTCAAAGTCAAAATCTCTAGTTAGAGTAGTTCGGTTAATAATAATTGTTATTATTAAACCAACGACTTTGTATTCGGACTGTGGAGTTGCATATACGAGATATTGGAATTTTGACCATTACCAAATTCCATAGGTCCAAAGTGATATAGTTTTTACGAACAAAATAGGTAATTCTATATTTTCGTATATAAATTTTGTTTACATCCCTCTAATCTCTATCTCTCCTTTCTGTTCATATGTATGAACTTGGATTGTTACTTGAATATCCCAGTTCTCCCTTTTTGAATCAACTGTATACACTTATCATGTTAATTTAATTAAAAAACATATGTTATGCTCTTTGTTATTTGTTTGTTAAGAATAACAATAATTTTATTCATCTTTGTGATGTATGTTTGTTTATCTTTTATTTTTAATCTAGATCTGGACCTCCTTATTGCTAATTTGTATATGCCTATGTTGTTTGATTTTATTATTGCTTAAATAAATAAATAAATAATTGGAACAATCTTGTTAACAAGTCAGTTTTCATATTACAATATTTGAATTTGAATCTTTACATATAAATTTCTATGTGAATAAAACTTTGAAGTAATTTCGTTAATTAATTATAGTCGACAGCATAATATGGTGGCTTAATTATCTTATGTTTAAATTATTTTAAAATAATTTTTTCTAAATTGAAACAAAAGAGGAACATTAATTTGTGATTCATTTCTTGTTTTACGATTGTATCTAGACTGGTACTAGATCTTTGTTTAAAAGGAAAACATTCTAATTCACGAACTATTTTGATACAATTTTATTTTATTTTATTCCAAATTTTATTTTGGTTTGTGTGTGTATATAAATATATATATATATATATATATGTAATAATATTTTTATGTGAGTGTATATGTATATTTAATTCAAAGTTTCAAATGGAGCTTTATGTAAATTATAGTAGTAAACTTTTGAACAACTTTTATTAGATATGGTACTCATTGATTTATTACATGTAAAATAAATAAAGTCTATTTTAATGTAAACCACTATACAAAATATTTATATATGTATGTAAGTATGTATGTATGTAAACACACACATAGATATATATATATATATATATGTTTAATAAAAAAACCTTTCTTGTTTTGGACGACAAAGTCATATATAAAGGGGAAATGTGTCCGCTGCGGTGTAAATCCAAACACCTACACAACATTCACATTAATTAGTGCACTTCTCATATGTTGCACCTGCACTTTTACATTTGGGTGCATTTGATGCGCTTGTCATAATACACAAATTATTTAAAATTTAAACTAAACTAATTTTAGACAATTGTAATAAAATAAAGACTTTATTCAAAAGAAAATTTAAAAATTTCTAAATGAATTCAGACCACATAGGCCTAATAAAAATCGAAAAGGATTTTTTTTGAAATTTACCTAAATTACCCCGCTTCAAACTGGCCCGATTCCAACACACTCCTGGGGTCCAACCCCCCTCTTAGAAGTGGCTATGCATGGGGTTCTTATAGTAGCTGAACTGATGCTTGGATGGCTAAGATCATGCCTCAAAAAAGGCGTGAATCATGCCTACCATTGATCTAGTTGAATCAACTTAATAAGAGACAGCTAGTAAAATGAAGGAATGCATGGCTGAGATGAAGGCCAACAGAACTGTACCAGGAGCATGCTCTACCATGCTTTGCGTTAAATGTGCATATACATGTAATATGCTTGTAGGAAATAGGGCGTGCTTCTTGTTAGAAGTGCATACGCCTGGCTGTACCTCTTATCGCTTTGCTCCCGTGTGCCTAGGTGGAAGGACGGGCCTAGCTAGTCCATTGAAACCATAAGGAAGATGAGGAAAGTCGAGGGTCTAAGTCGGGTGAGTCAAGATGGAGTGTGGGTCGCAATGGCGGTATTAATGCTGGATCGATGATGGGCCACCCTCGAGACAGTCTCAAACTATACGATCGAAAAATAGCCGAGGGAGAGATGGTTGAGCAAGAAGGTTGGCATGTTGTCGGTTGCAAGTGGGCCGGAGAGAGGGAGTCGGTCGGCCAACGGAAGATGGGCCGTGTCGGGGTTGCACCTTGCTTTAACGGGCAAGCTAGTTGCTGGGTTAGCTATGCCTAGAGACTTTGCCAGCAGAAAGCTTGACGTGCAATTAAGCAGAGGAGCTGATGCGGGCCTAGGCTGGGTTCGAGCTATAATCACACACAAGAAAACCAAATCTATCTGCCTCCAGTCGTGGCTGGCTTAAGTGCTAACTTGAACCCAGTCATTCTGGGTCGGACGCCAGGCTAAGATACCTTGATTATTCTGCTTTCTAACTTACAAAAAAATTGAGTAACTAGATGGATCCAAATTATATTCACAATAATTAATTGAGATGTAAAAAATGAGGTCTGAAATTATGCTACAATATAAATATACAAACATTTAACATACAACTAGTAAAAGATTCAAAGCATATGAACATGATTAATATATAAATAAATAGAATTAAAAATCACCCTAGGATGTGGCCAAACAGTATCACATTTAATGATGAATGATAGCTCCTATATTATTAAATCAACCTCTAGATTTTGCAGGAATCAAGAGATAAAAACCACATTTTATTTTTGATTTTAACTTGATTTTGTTTTGGGATTTTTTCAGATATGGGACCCATTAAAATATTCCATAACTTAATTGGAAGGAAGAAAAATGACAGAATGAGAATTGTCTGTAGAGAGCAATGAATTAAATAAGGTGGAATTTGATTTAAAGGAAACATCGAGACCTTGTAATTTCCTCATTTAAAACATCCTCTATTTAATTTTCATTTAAATCTCATCAAATCCTCTCCCTTTCTTTATTATCTATGGTCAGTCATAACTGGTGCCCCATGTCCCTAAAAGATTTCCAAAATCACTTAGCATTTAATCTATTTAAAATATATTTAAACATTCTATTGATATCGTATATCGATACGCGAACTTATAACTTTTATGTGTGCGCTTTATTAAATACTAAAGGTATTCAAACAAATAAAATAAAAATTTAATACTTAATATTTCGTAAACATTAATTAATTTAATTTATATAAAAACACACTTAGTATTTATTCTATTTAAATCTAATTTAAATATTTTACCGACATCGTATATTAACACGTACGTTTATAACTTTTATATATGCACTTTTTTAAATACTAATGGTATTTGAACAAATCAAATATAATTTAATAATTAACATTTCATAAATATTAATTAATTTACAATAATCATAAATTAATTAAATCATGTAGTATTTCGAGTATTCATCATTACGGTTGTGCGATTCAAAGGTGTAGATTCAATCAGCGATTAGTGTCGAACAATTCGAAAATCAATGTTCACACATCACCTCGGTTAATGGTGTCATAATTTGACTAGGTTTATCGGTTACACGTCCTTTTGGTATAATTTTACTTATTATAAGCGGTACTTAGTGGTAATGATTATTTACACCAATTCTTTTCATTAAAACTATACCACATTAGGACTATGGAATTTGGTTTTTGGTCAAAATTCCAACATTGTCCACATTCAACTTTGTAAGTCCAAACACAAAATCCTCAATTTAATAATAAAAATTAATTAATCGTATTGCTATGGCCAAAAACTTTGACATTGGATTGACTATAGTTGACTATGACACTAACCCTATATAACAAAGGAGACGAATACTCTATTGAATAGTGTTCCACTTCTAATTCTTCAACTAAGACCCAACTATAGTTTTTTGATGGATGTCATACCACGATTTAACTATTATCAAAGTAGAGTATCCACACTGAAGTTCCACGGTATACTCAAGTTGTGGAAACCGTGTAACATTGTTGCTTTGAGATTCCCTGATTGACCTTGGTTGTACTAACCAACAGAGAACTCTCGAGTAAGTTATTCCTATAGTTATCCAATAACTATCAGTATGTAACCCCTTGGTGGTCCCAGTAGCCATGAGTAATAGACTGCTTAATATTTGAAGAGAATTACACACTCTAGTTTTAATGGATGTATCAATATCATGTCTCGAAACATCTTGACTAAGAATACTTAAACAACATGTCATTTTAGTGACGAATTTCTCATAATTACAACATATTGTAATTACTATCACATAACATATTACTTAAGTATTTTCTACCTAATATACTTTAAGTTTATTACATAATTAATTATATCACAATATAACAAGTGTACAATAAGAAGAAAAACACCTTTTACTTGAACATGATTGGTTATCAATTTAGATATATGTAACAAATTGAATGTAATAAGAATTTTTTCCTGACAAAAGACCAAGGACTAAAGATTGATCTAGAAATTCGATCATAGAATTGTCAGTTTCGATCTATTTACTTAAGTGCAACTTATTCGCTAATCTTAAATTTTTTAGAGTATCCAAATGCATTTTTGTAAAATAATTAGATGAGGTCTTATAGTAAAGTTTTCTTTTAAATAGTTTTACCATTTAAAAGAAAAGGGAATGTTTGAGATCATATTTAAAATAAGCACAGTTGGGATGAAGAGAGTGAATTGTAACTTCTCCTACAGAAAGGACGTCGAAAACGATAGTTGTTTAAAATTTAAATGGATGCTTAATATGGAATGAGAAATATGATTTCTATTGCAAGTGTGTTTTTGTATAGAAAATTGTTTCGTATAAAAGTCATTTCTTCGATTTTAAGATATTTGATTTGAAACTGACGACCATAAACTAGTTACAATGTATGTAATAAAATTTCGATCATAATAAGTGGCTGAGTGTAGCATCGTATTTCACATGTTGTTATAATAATGGCAAACAGTTGGAGCATACCATACAACACTTCTTAGTGTATACATCAGTTATGAAAAATTATTTCCATAAATATACCAAGTATTATTTATGAGATAATATATATTTTTAGTATTGTCCAAAAGTAGATATTGTTTCATTTTAATATGAATATTATGAATATTCATTATAGGATAAAATCTATAATATTGGTATATGTTTATATAAAAAAGTGATGCATTATAATATATAGAAGTATCTGAAATTTTCACGGTTATTTTGGAATTAAGGAAAAAGCGCTCATTTAATGGGAGCAACATAAGGGTTGCTAAACTCTTCGGATTGACACGTAAAGATGTATGTAATCGAAAGTCTAATGATACAAAATGGTTCCACATAGTTTGTTTAAATCACACGTGACTTATTAAAATAAACATGTATTTTTGATGCATAAGTAATGTATTTGTGATAAGTTCATTGATTACAAAATGGTAGTAGAAAACATAACATGCGAAGGAAATAAGGAAATTTGATTAGATCAAAACAGGTGAGTAAATTGGAAAATGGTTCTAGAAGAAGCTAAAAATGAATAAGGTTCAATCTCAAAAGTCACTCCTCATGTGATACATAACGATTTATCAATAAGGAGTAATCAAACTTTGTAGGACAAAGTATTATTGAGATGGATGAAGTTGAGTTAATAACTTTCTGTAAGGTCATGTACGTAAGAGCAAGAACAAAATGTTAAAATTAATTTCATCTAAGACAAAGTTTACAAGGTCCAACAAGATAAAAGTTTATAAGAAATTCCTACTTATCCTAAGTCAAGGAGTTGATGGGTTATGTGAGTCGAGAGACTACATGTAATACTTATTCATAAGGGATCGTGTGTGGACCACCGCAAAGGAGTTTGGGGTCGACTAATATTGATTGACCAATGTAACATCCCAGAAATTTAACCGTTTTGAATTTGAATATTTAATTAATTTTAAATATTTAAATATTTGGTTTTCAAAGGATAATAACTCGAATTCAGATATAGTGAGTATTTAAATATTTGAATAGTGAGTTGAATATTAATTAAATGGATTTAATAGTCTTACTTAACTCCTTTTAATTAATAAATAAGATTGGTGAATTTAGTTTGTAAATTTATTTACAATAATAAATAGTTTAGATAAATATCAATAATGTGATTGAAGAATATAAAATGATATTTAAATTCTGTGAAACTATCATTTTGGGGCTATCTTGGATTTTGACGAAGCTAGTGTCATTGGATCTGGAATAAAAAATTGTTGTACGCCAACGATTTTCGTGATGATCGGACGTACTGTGTGATCGTGCGAGCTCGAAACGCGTAACGATTAATTTTAGAAAATTAAAATATTATAATTTGATTTAAAAAGCTAACTTCTGTATACAATAGAGTTAGCTCCCGAAAATAGTTTCATTGAGTTCGGAATAGGAGTATTTTGCTAGGAACGGCAGTGAGCACGTCTCGATTGGAGTTCGTCAATTTTCAGGTGAGAATAATACCGGTTAGAGAATCATATATAAGGATCCCCATACCCATTCATTCTGCTCAAACCTTAACCCTAAAAGATAGCCGCTATTTTTTTTTATAGCAAAATCCAATGACCGTCGTCGTTCAGGCCGCTAAGGGCATTTTTGGTCGAAGGTCTCAACTAGGAAATTGATCAGGGAGTTAAGATGGGCTAGAATATCGGAGGGATCGCCGTTAAATGACGCGAGGCGATGGGAATTTCTGTTCAAAGGTGATGCAATTTTTGGGCATTTTCTCCGGCGATAGGCGATGGTGAAGGTCGAGGTCGGCGGTGATGGAAAGCTCGTGGTCGAGGCTTTGACCGATGATGGAACGACGGTGGATGGCAGCGCCTAGCGGCGGCGACGAGCAGAAAGGCGAAAGTTAGGTTTCAATGTCGAGCATGGTCTGGGTTTCGTGAATAAGAGATTAGGGTTTGTAATTGTAATTAGCAAATGTAATTAGTGATTGAATTATTATTTAATTCTAAAATCTTATAAACCCAATATATATTTCATACAAGGTCGGATTTGATTGCGGCGAGTTGCATTGTACTCGTACTGTCATTAACTATGTGATGGAATCAGATTGGATGGAAATTGGAGCTTGTATAATTTCATGCTAAAATCGAACACCCATTCGACTTTAGTTCAAACCAGAACGCTTCGGTAATAATTGGAATTTCAGCGAGTTTACTCACCTTGAAATTAGCTAATAATATCTGTGATGCTATAAATTTATTGTTGAATGCTTGGTAGATAGTTCAGATATTGATGTATCGGTTGATTGATTTTTTGGTTGAAATCCCATCTTGGAAAATGGATGACATATTAACTTAATTGTTATGAACCCATATGATTATATATATTGTCCGTAACCATTGTTTTATAGGGAATATTTATATAGAGACCCTAAGGGTTTTCTCGCCAATAATTATTATTTATTTTCTATGCAGCTTATATTGATGTTTAGTTGAAATTAATCCTGATATTCCAGTTAAATTGTTTAAGTGTTGTTATAGCAATTTTCGCTATACCGTCATTTATTGAATATCATCTCCATAAAACCCTTTGTGTGTGTTGAATTTGAGCTTGTATTTTCACAAAAATAGATGTTTAAAATTTAGTTAATCATTTTAATCAATGATATTAGAATTTAATTGATTGTTTTAATTAATGATGTTTTGAATTTAATTAAATCTTTTTAATTAAGATAATTGAATTTAATTAATCATTTTAAATTAATGATATTTCAATTCAATCAATCATTTGAATTAATGATTATTTGAATTTAATAAATTGTTTAAATTAACGATGTTTAAAATTAATTAATCATTTTAATTAATGAGAATTGAATTTAATTAATCATTTTGATTAATGATATTTTAATTTAGTTAATCATTTTAATTAATGATATTTGAATTTAATTAATTAATTTAATTAATGATGTTTGAATTTAATTAAATCGCGTAATTAAAGATAATTGAATTTAATTAATCATTTTGAAATAATGATATTTGAAATTTAAGTAGTCATTCTAATTAATGATATTTGAATGTAATTAATCATTTTAACCAATGACATTTAAATTTAATTAATTAATTTAACAAAGGTATTTAAGTTCACTAATTGATTTAGTAAAAGTGATTAAAGTAAATTAATTAATTTAATGAAAGTGTTTTTAAGTGAATTAATTGATCTAGTGTTTTAAAGTTAATTAGCTGATCATAAAGGTTTTAAAGTTAATTTATTGATTGAATTAAAGGGTTTTACAGATAATTAACCGTTTTAATAAAGACAATTGATTGGTTTATTAAAAGAGATTATGAATTTGATAAATTATCTTTCAGCATAATTAATACTATTTCTAAATTTATAAAGATTATAAATGTGATTAATTATCTTTCAGGATAATTATGTTGGTTTAAATTTATATAAAGGATTTAAAATTTGATTTATTTTCTTCAAAAAAAATTAAAGTGGTTTTAAAGTAATAAAAACAACGTTATAAATTATTTTTCAGAATAAATTAACATTTTTTTAGTTTATAAAATTAATTTAATTGAATTATTACCTTCTAGGATAATAAATGTTGAAGAAATTTATATATAATAATTTGTAAATGAAAAGATCTTTCCAAAGGAATTATTTCAAAATAAAGCTAAGTGTGATAGTTTTGGGTTTATAATAAACAATGTTTTGATAATTATTTTGATCTTAGTTTTAATACACTTAGAAAATATAATTTGCTCTTCTAAAAGAATATTTTAAAGAGTGTTTTTTTAAAAGTGTCTTTAAAAATATCGTGATGTGAAAATCAAGTGCAAGTGTGAACAACCATTTATCATTCCCGATAGTTTATTTATTATTATCGACTTTGATTCTGCTTTCTTCTTTGTGTTTTGTCTATTCAAGACGATGTGTTGCTCATTTGAACTTTGTTGTTCTTTGTTAGAAATGACTAAACCCAAAGAGTGAGTGGAAGCCAAGCTATGTGGGGTTACTCCCATTAAGGTATTTTCACATCCACTCTAGATTGTATTCTGTTTTGCCCATTGTGATATGAAATACTCGGATACTCAGTAACCGTTAGCGGCGTCCAGCTTGGACGTGTTCGAGAGCCATCAGAGTTCTCAAGTATATTTTAAAGGTATTGTAACGACCCGTAATTTACGTACTTCGAAAATGAGAGATTTTGTTTATTTTAAATTTAAAAAAGATAAATCTTATTAAAAACACTTAATGAAGATAATAGAAGTATATTAATATATTAAAAATATGTTAATAATCATTTTACAAAAATATCCAAATTTTGTCGCATTTTGTCAGTTTTACATACAATGTAAAATTATATATTTTGATATTAATTAAATATGATTTTAAAATAGAAAGAGACATGTTTTAATTTATTTAAAGAAGTAAAAAAGTTCATTTTAAAGTTTGGTTTACATCAATATATAGCTTAACAAAAACGTCAAGTTTTGACTGTAAAATTTATCGAAAAAACACCATTTTCAATCGTAGCAAGTTGTCGAAACGTTGGATAAATGTAATCACTTTATAACCTATATAATAACAACTTTACAAACTTTAATCACATTACATTTGTCACTAAAAGACAAAAGGTTTATATTATGAAAGTTTGAATAAATATATATAAAATTAAAAAGGTTTGATTTGACTTATTTTATTTTATTTTAAAAACTTTATAAACAACATCATTACTTATATCTTATCTTATTAGTGAGATGTTATACATATACATAGAAAAGGAGCAAAATTTATATGTTTAAACAATTACAAACCATAAGAAAGTGACACCTCTTCATCTCTTAACACACTCTTCCATAACCATCATTCCACACATTAAATGCAACTCAAATCAAGGCTAATCAAAGTCCAAAAGTAAACAAGGCTATTTATGTCATTTACCACTAAATTCTCCACTTATAAATACAAGTTCAAATCCCTTCATTTTTCACTTCACTTTCATTCTACAAAATTCCTAAACTCCTTCTCTACTTCTTCATTTCCTTCCACCACCATCACCAAACATCACCACATCTCTACATCACCCTAACCCAAGCTTTACCCACCTCAACTTGGCCATACCCTCCACCTAAACTCCTCTACCCCCTCCCCATAACTCACGCACCCCACATACACACCTACCCGAGCCCTCAAACCCACCCAAACCCTTCAAACACCCCACGGCCGAGCCCTACCCACCAAACCCGAGCCCAATACCCCACTTACCCACCTACCCAAGCCTTTACACACCCTTACCCCTAGGTCGTACACTCCATACCCACCCCTTAACCCACGGCCACCTCCAAAATAAATAAAAAAATAAAAAAAGAAAAGAAAAAGAAAAGAAAAGATAAGGAGAAGAAAAGGAAAGCGGCGAATCCGAGACGTTTGGAAATAGCACGAGAGACGCATATCTCACGTAAAAATTTGACGGAGTGGATATGAAGGTGAGAAATTCTCATTGCTTTTGAAATTATATATTGGTTATGTTAAAACAATCACATTTATACCCTTATAACATATGAATGTTTATACCAATTGATTGTTAATATGGATGATTGGATGGTTTGGTTAGATAATTGAATTGTGATAACATATTCCATTATGGTATTAATAGTGAATGTTGGAATTGAAATCATATGTTATGTGATTGGTTGAATGGATGATATGTTAGTGATAAATATGGACATTGGTTATGTTCATTTTGATTAAGTGATCTCTTTGTTAAATAAGACAAATTTTGGTGATATGAGATACTTTGGAAAAAATAAGTCTCTTTTCAATTAGAATTGAAATTAAAGTAGAAATAAAAGAGAATTTTAAATTTGAAGTGAAACGGAATTGAAAAGGATAGTTAAATTGAAATTGAAATTGAGATGAATAGTGAAATTGAAATCGATTTTGAAAATTATAAGTGAAATTAAGGTTGAAATTTGAGTTTAAATTGAAATTAGATTTGAAATCTAAGTTTTAAATGAGTTTAATTTGAAGTTAGAATTGAAATTAAATTGAAATTGGAATTTAAAATTTAATATTAAAATAATAGGAATAAAATAATATTATAATATGGAAATATTGAAAATACATTTTAAATAGTTTAAGAAGTGAAAATATTGATTTAAAATGATTTGTAATGGTTTTATAAGTGATAAAATTCAATTTGAATAAATTATTTCAAATGTCGAAAAATAAGTTAAAACTAGGTGTATCGTGCAACGGTAGTTCGCGATTTCGCGCTGAAAAGTTCAAATGAATGTGTAGAGTGGAATATAGCTCGAAATTCTTCAAGATAAGAAAATTCCGGACTATTATATCCATATCTTCTAAACGAAGAAATAAAATCAAGATTTCATTGAGTAGATTTTGAACTAAGTCCAAATCAATTTTCTAGAAAAAATTGCGCTAGTGCAGTTAAGTGGCCATAACAGGAAATCTGTTTAAATGAACGTTTTTAATTATGGAAAAATGTGGAATAAATTTGATAAATCCATTTAAATGGTTTAAAATAGATTTGAATTGGAAAATATGAATTTTCAAATATTAAAAAGTTGTTTAAATCAAATAAGCTTATATAGTACTTTCCGCAGCACTTTTATGCTGCGAATTGTATAACCTTTTGAATATGAGTTTAAACGTAACGATTTTTCCTGGAATCAATTGTGAATATTTTAAAAAGGAAAATTAAGTGTTTAAAAGATAATTTGGAGTTTTTATAATCAATTCCAAAATAAAGTTGATAACTGAGTATGTAGAAACGACTAGTACATTTGTCCCGCTTGTGAGATTTGGGAAGATAAAACAAGGTGTTTAACTAAGGTTAGGGATGGAGCAACCAGTGCCCTGAACTTACCTGGCCTATGTTTTGTTTTCTTAAGCGAGGGGTGGAACAGATCGAAAGGAAAGCCCGGATGCTCTAAGATAAAAAAGATTATATTAAGTTTTCCAAAATAAAAGAAGATTGGTATTATCAAAAATTTAAACAATCTCCAAAATGAATAAATTACGACTTGGCTTGCATAGAGATAATCTTCTTATACTTGGTATTAAAATCCGAAGAGGGAACTCGTCCTATTCGTGGAATTTAAAAGGTGTTTTCACCGTTATTCCGCCCATAGCACTTGTTGAATACGGAAATCCATGTTGAGTAAAATTAGAATGATTTATATGATCCTATTTACTCAAAAATGTTTTGCAAAGATTAATTTTAGGGTTTATCGTAAACGATGTCTTAAATAACATTGTTTTTGACCTGCCTAAAAGTTAAGGAATTTGGATCGAGAGTTAAGTGAGGAAATTTGAGAAATTATCCAAAGCAAAAGAATGAATTACTTAGAATTATTCTAAGTCAAAAGAAAGAGATTTCGAAATCATCCAAAAAGAATTAAAGTGAAAAGAGACATAGTGATCCTGTATACTCATATTCACTTTTTATCGATGATTGGCTTCGAAGGAACCGGGGTCGGATTTTGGTGATTCCTATCCGAAAACCACTTCGTACCAATGTATACGTTCGAACATGAAGACATGTTGAAGATGATGATTATTGAAGACCATGGATCTTCATAGCATGAGGACTGCTTGTTGACATGCTCTGGGAAGCTCCCATTATAGAGTTATTTATAGCAGTGGTCTCCTCGTTGTGGAGATTTTTCGGATTGCAAGGACTACTCGCTACTAGTGGTATTAGGAGAGTGCCTTCAGTTTGTCCTATTCCTGGACAACTTGTATGGACGTTTGTCTGACATTGCATTTCTAAAGATTATGTACATTGGTTTTTACAAACATACATTTGTAGTGGCGGAGAAGGCAACTTCTCTTAGCTTAACACCCTCCTTGAGACGTACGAGCTCAAGTGTTGTATTTTTGTGGAAGGCAATTAGTAGTCAACGGAAATGGCAATGTGGCATTCAGAGATGTGATATGTGATATATGTGAAAAGGTAATCGTTGCCTCAAGCCTCATCAACCGAAAATGACCGAAACAGGGTTAGATGCGGCAAGGCTAAGTGGGTCATTCCCAATTAGGGTATGATCATCCCTTTCTAAATATATTTCTTCCCGCTATGACGTTCGGGATGTAAATTAATGTGGTTTGTATGCTAGAGCGCGCTCGGTTAATGGTCGGTAACGACCGGGGGATGATATATTCGGTACTATCTAGTTACAGAGATAGGCCGGTCTTGTGTTGGTAGAGAATCCTTTGTGATGGTTCTCGGGACATCCATCTAGAGATGTACCCATCGGAAGGTAGTCTCTTCACCTGGTCATTTGTATGGAAATCCATTCTCTAATAAGTGCCTTCAGACTTGACTGTAAACCTATTATGCTGGAATTTAATCAATGCAACAATTTCGGCTAAGATTAATAAGTTTATTTGCAAATGTTTTCAAAGAGATGTCATTAGAAATAATATCAAACGTTTTGATACATAAAAGTGTTTTAGTTATCATAAGGTAAAAACCCGTCCGTGTTTATGTGTGAGCGTGGTCTTATGAGATACTCTTTCTTTTCAAAGGATTTTATTCAAAAGACTGATATATGACACTGTCATTTATTATTGAGTTTCCTCACGCTGGTTTATCAAGCCTGATCCGGGTATTTTCAATACTCGGGTCAGATCCGAGTAGTTTCAGGTTTAGTTGAAGACGGTTGGAGTTTCCAGAGGAGAGCTGGAGTTATTCATCTACGTATGGACTTATTTTATTATCCGTTGTGGTTTGTTAGTTTTAGTTTGATGTTGTCAGCAATTGTAAGGACAGATGTTTATAACTGTCCAGGCTGAATTTAGGTTAGACTCTGATATATTTATTTTAAAATTTTCTACTATTAAGATATTTGTTCAATATTATATATTACTCCATTCGTGTGAGATTCTGTTATGTCTTATTTTCTTTCTACCCTTAATGATCCGTCTATTCGTGCAATTTGAGTTGGACATGTGTGGTTTATTGTTGATTCAAAGGGTACGGAAAAATGGGTCATTACAGGTATATACTTTCGGTAAGGAGAGTGCACCTTCCTAGTCGTTGTTGGAAAAACTTCTCTTTCCCTTGTTGTTAATTCAAATCTTTGAATTGTTTCCTTAATGGCATTAAGAAATGCCTTGTGCTCTTCCTATGTTTAATTATTTATGTCCATTCTTTCAAGTCTGAAATTTGATATTATTTATGCACGTTCATTAAGTATGGGGTTTATTATTACTAGTACCCACCCTTTTATTTGGATTGTTTCGGTTGTTTATTTCCATTCTTTCTTAATTGGATTGTTGTTCTGATTTGTTTCCCATTTCTTCATCTATGGATGTTATTCTTCTGAGGTAAAAACTCGTTCCGCGTTAGCGGCGTGGTCTCACAGAATTTTTATATGTTCATCATATTACTTGAGTTTTCTCATGCTGGTTTTCCAGACTAACCTGGATGTTATTTTATAATAATGCATGGGTCAAACCGAGCTTTCCCTAGGATGGCTTTGGTGATATGGAGTTATTAGAGAAGAACTGGATGTCCACCTATCATAGTGTTTTATTTTCCGTTGTATCATATGGTATACCTATTAGCAATTGTAAGGTCGGGATTTTATAACTGTCCAGCTGATAAGGTTTATTTTTACTCTAATGTACTCTATATATTGGAGTGATGGTTATACTATCTTTATTATATTTGAAACGACCTGGTATTTCGAACCATTCGCATCCGCACATGTCGGACTTGAATTGCTCAAAATGTCAGATTGTTAATTTATATTTGGAAAACTCAGCATATACAATAAATAAATCAATCACAGAATCACAGACACAAAGTAATATAACAATAAGCAGCGGAATAGATAAATAGTAGTTCATGAAGCTACTATATAAATAATAAAGTTTGAAATAAAATACAAAAGAATATCTCAAATACAAGGTAGTCTTGAATACAAACATATGACAAGTCTGAACAAAACAACTGGATAGCTGAAAGCTGAATAGATGTAGATGGATCTTCAACCAAAGCTCCAAAGGTGAGTCTCAAATGTTGTGACACTCAGTCTGACCCGAGCGTAAAGCAAAACACAAAACACTCGAGTCAGGATTAACATTTTTATAACTCAAGTGAAATGTCAACTAAAATACAAGTAACTTAAAGGATGTTTGGGATCTCCATCCTCTAAGGATCCGTGGAACTATCTACTATGTAGTAATATATGCTATTATAATATGTCTATAGTAAAGTAAACAATTAAAATAGCGTTAAGGCGTTACCCATATCCCCCTTAACACATTTTTATAATGTCGTAGTCTATACAGATACTGTAAACTCCACCCGCAGGTGGGCTATCAGGGAGCACTCCATAGGTACGACACAAAACAAACTCGTATAAGGCGTGATATGGCATGTGACAAGGCACGCGAGGCAATGCCAGGGTAGATATACCGTTTGCAGATCCGGACTGGTGGTAACGCATAGCAGCTACTACCGCCCACCTTGTGACACACTCCCAAATCAAAGGGTGCACCCAATCAAATCACAAAAGCAATAGAATGGTGTCGAAGAAATGTGTCCGATCGGAGGAATGACCTCACTTGGCCCAGCACGGCTCCTGTTTTAGCCACATCAAGCTGACTCACGGGAGTCAGGGCTACGTAAATGCCATATAGAATCGCAACCAAACCATTCTACTTCATTCTGGAATCTCCACCACGTACACAGTAGTTAAAGTGGTTTTCGTTATTGGCAGAGAGTATGACAATATATGATCCCGGTCTCTTTAACAACCAAACGCTTATTTCACACCGTGATCATTTCATTTCAAATAGTTCATACTTCATATCAAAATGTCATATTCATTTCAAAACCATATCAATTAGATATCCTTATTTACTTAAAAAATATTCATTTCCAGAATCGTAACACTTTTAAAAATTATAACACTTCCTAAATCATAATACTTCTGAAATCATAGCACTTCTGTAATCATAACAGTTTTGAAATCATAACACTTTTGACTTAAACAGTTTAGATATCGAAAATAGTATATAAAATAAATAGTTATAATTTAAAATAGTTTATATATTAAAATAATTTATATATTAAAATAGCTTATATATTAAAAATACTTTATATAATAAAAAATAGTTTCCTCCAATTTCGCAAATCGATTCAAATCATCTTAAATTCCACCATTCAATTTAAATCAGTTCCAGTTTAACCATTTCAATTTTTAAAGTTCAAAGATTCAAGTCTATATATTCAACCAATTACAATATAAATTTCATTTATATGTCAACATTTAACTTTATTATATTTTATATTGGAAAATATTCACTTAACCATTTTAATAACAATTTGTTGAAATCCCAATTTATAAATTTAAATCAATATTCAATATTCAATCTCAATTTTTAGTTAAAGTTGAGAATATTCATTTAATCACTTTTCTTATCAAATCAAGTTATAAATCATGTCCTTCAAAATCTCAAAATCAATAAGTTCAAATAAATTCTTATTTAAATTCAACTATTAACCAATTTAAATTCCAAGTCAACATTAATTTATCTTCCCAACCTTTATTACTAAAGTTATAAGTCTATTTTAAAATATTAATATAAATTTTTAAATAAATCTTTTAAAATATATTATATACTATTTAAATTAAATTTTATTATATTAAATCTTACTATTAAATTTATAAGAAAATAAAATTATAAGAAAAATCTTAAAATTTATAATTTCAAGACTAACTTATAGATTTAAAATTCCAAAACATATAATTTTTAAAATCTACAATTTTAACATATATAAAAATAACATTTATATATATTATATTTAAAAATCAATATTTATTTAAAACTATATATCTCCTTTCAGAACTTTGGAAATCATTTTCAAAATATAGACCAACGGTGTCCGTATATAATTTTCTATCATATGGTCAAGTGATACGGATATTTATCATTTCAATCCGCAATTTAAATATTTACGGGTATATATCATTTCAACCCGCAATCCCAAAATTTAAAATAAATGAAAATCGCTTGGGTTTATCATTTCAAACCATAACGATTTTCTCCTATTCTACAAGATCGTTCGGGTATGTATCATTTCAACCCATAGGGAATTCTAAACTAACAGGGAACTTACAGAGTGATAGCATATAGGATTATAATATAACATATCAAAACAGGCATATATCATCAGTGACAAATTAAATAAAATATAAACAACAGGATATGGTGTCATATCTCACAAGTGAACAGATACAGATAATAACATATCATATGCAGCAATTATATAATTAACAGTTAAATTTAGCAGCATATTTCAATTGTCGTTTCAAATGAAATCAAATTTAATAAATATAAGGATGTTAATCATGAGTGATTGCTCACCTTTTGAGGCTAGGGAAATTCGACCATGAAATGAGTTACGAATCCAAGCACGAATTCCAAAGAAAAGCAAGATTGGCACAAATTTGACGAACAAAGCTGATAAATTAGGATCAATGGAAAAGTCAAAAATCAGCTTGATATAACGGAATATATATATATATATATATTCAATATTTTAATTTAAGAAAAATATTTAAATAATATAAAAAATTCAAAATCATTATTCTTAAAACTCAAGTATTAAAAATCAAAGATATATATATTATACCTAAAACCAATACTTATATATACATTTAAATATACTTAATAAGCTAATATATCCAACAAACAGAACTCATATATCATAAAAGTATATACTATAACTCATTTATGTGCACGCAAACAAATATAAAATTCTTATTTCACTATCATATATAAACAGCAAATGTCTCCATCCAATTTCACTATATATATAAACTTACATTTATATATAAACTTACTTTTATATAAAAGAAGGCTGAAATAGCAAACATATATATATTCATACGAATCAAATTTTCTTGAAACATAAACTGACATATAAGTATAACTTCCTTTGTAATATAATATATTGTAAACATATATATATATATATACAGTTGCAAAAATATTCACATTCAATAAAATATGTAAACCTGACATACATACAAGTCTTAAAAATCAAAGCTCTGTCAAATATACATAGTATATATGTAACAGCTAATATAAAATCATTATATATTATTATTAAAACAGTTTCAAAAATACAGCATAGCTTAAGTAAATATTTTTGACATATTATATATATATATATCTAATAACTTATATATATATACGACAACATAATATAAAAAAATATTACCTATAAAAACAAGTGGAGAAGCATGCCTTTCACGGCACTGCAAGGGGAGAAGGCGGACAAAGACATGGCTACATGTGATGTCAGGTTGGCGGAGGAATAGGTCGGGTCGCTGGGGCCGATGGAGGAAGGTGAGGCTGCATGCGAATGGGCCTGGTGTGTTTGCTCGGCCAAGGCAGTGGGCTAGGGACGGAGGTCGAGTGGGAAGGGAATGAGAACAGGGGCGTGAGCAGTGGGTGGCTAAAGGTGGTGAGGAGATGGGCTTGGTTTCGGCTGTGGCTTGGCAGTCGAGCGAGAGGGTGATGGGGTTGGCCGAAGTGAAATAGTGGAAGGGGGAAGGAAGCATGCGGCTACTCTTGGTTGTGGTGGGTCGCAAGGTGGAGGGGACGAAGCAACTTGGTCGGAGGGAAAGCATAGGGTGACAGCGGTTTCTAGGGGCGGATCTGCTGCCGCGTGTTCGGTGCTTGGTCGGAGAAACAAGGGTGTGCTCGAGGTGGAGTGGCCGGAGTGGTTGAAGAGATCGAGCTGAAGCGATGGGTTTCCGGTGGCCATTTTCACTTGAAAAGGAAACGAGCAAGTGGTAAAGCAAAAAAAAGAACATGCTCAATATAAATATAAATTAATATTATAACATTTATTATTTCACAAAAGAGAGTAAGTCATGAACCAAATTTATTGAATACAGTGGAAATGGCAACAGCCAGGTACGCTGAATTCAAGGAATAATAATGGCAATTGGCTATTTGAAAACTGTTTGTTTTCAACCATTGGAAAATTTTAAATGGACACAGGAATCAAAAGGTTGAAATTTCATAACCGATACGGCTATCCGTTCTGCGGTTTTCGTCGTGTAACGGACACTGAAATACAGAGATGAATATACTACGGGGATCAGCATGACGAGATGATCAAAACGGTACATAGATATCAGCGATAAGACCATCCTATCAAAAGTCGATATTCGGTACCAAAAATGTTGCAAATTCGCTGAACATAAGACAAACGAAGCTAGAGAAGTCCAAATTTGATGAAACGAAAGATGACGTCTCACTTGGAAAATAATTTACATTTTTATTATATAAAAATATTCAGGTTTCGAAAATATTTAATTTACATCAATTTTTAACTAATTTAAACTTAAATAAAATTACACAATAAAACTAACTTGCATAATATCTGATAAAAATTTACCATTTCCTATGTTAAAGTAGACGTGTGACGACCGCCCATGACCCCTGCACTGAACCTAGAGAAAATGCGCTGTAAAGTGTGCCAAGCGACCATGGACGATTGTCAGGGTAAATTAAAACATCAGAATCTATCGTATTACTCACAGCGCATGGATAAAATAGAAAATAGAACATATGTATAGTGAAGCTTTACAGAACAAAACATCATCATATAAAACTTCATAATAGTTGAATACAGACATCCGAATAGTCAATACATCAAGCCTCACTACATAACACTCAGAGAATACAAAGCAGCGGAACATCCAGTACATATAGTAAGAAATGATATGCAATAATCTAGCTCGTCTTCGATATCAGCATCGTGAGAAGCAAGAACAGCACCTGTCACCTGCTACCTAGTCTGCCCGTCCCAAAATGGACGAACAGCCCAAGGCAATAAGAATTAAAAACATAAAGCCTTGAGTCAGACAACAGTCTTAGTGAGCGGTAAATTAACTAACAACATACCAAAAGAGTACAAAGGAAAAGGAATAGGAATACAACCCTCACACTCCAACCTCTTTCTACAGTGATAGCTCCCAGACACACACTAAGCAGAAGCAACATAGCAAAACATACAAATTAAAATAAAGTAATTATCACTTGAGTCAAGGGCGATGTTTTTCCAAGTACAAACCCCCAAGGCCTAAACCAAGATCAGATAAGCACCCAGAAAATACCGCTCTTGAGACCGAATGACGATACAACCAAACATCCATGACTCTGGCTATCACTGTTATCATTGCTTCGATATCATCGTTAATTGAATGACCGGCACATTCTTTCAGCCGTCCGTCAAGGGCTAATGGAAACCCCGGTTCTAGACATAACTCTGCACGTCATCGTGACCCGTGCCTAGGACTATCGAATCTGCCCAGAGTACTTGACTATCAATCATTAGCCTTCAGGGACTATCGAATCTGCCCAACGTACTCTTGCTTTGAGCATGCTAGAACCTTCAACAACGATGAGATCTCAGCCTCCTAGTCATCCTCCTCGACGACTATTTCCATACTAGCTCAAGCGCCTCTCGAGCCAACCATTATCCTCAACTCGAACCATATCACCGAGTTATCAACATGCTTGGAGTGATCCCGTCTGGATTAGACCAAGACTTTCTCATATCATGCCTCGTTTCATCACATCCTCGCAAAGCTTCATCCCAACATCATCATCATCAAATCTATGCATAAGAGCTTCATCGTCCGCTACATATGCCACAAGCAGCTTCTCCAATTCAAGAGCCTTTCCCTTAGCTTTGAATCATCTTCGGTCTAAATCAAATCATCAATCATCTAATTCATAGCAATCAATCAAGTCAAACATTAATCCAAGTAATTAAGCATTCAAATATGATCTAAATAGACAATTATAACAATAATGGCAATTTCGTAATTAAGGAGTCAAAAGTCTAACAAACATGAAACATGATCAATATCTCTATAATCTTGATGAATTGACTTGCATAGGTTATCATGTAGTAAAATGGTTGTCAAATCATCATGAACAATGAATTTATATGGATTTATACTTAGGTTTACAAAAATGTATGGAAATCACTATTTTAACATCAAATCAAGCCAACGATCTGATATACTCCTTTGGATCCGTATGAGAGATAATCACCACTCACCAAATCACCTAAACAACCCCAAATCAACACACTTCAGATCTGGACAGCGAAGGATCTAGCTTGATCTATCACGAATCCGCTTCAAACGATGAAATCTCACTTCAATGGATGAAGATAAGCTCTTGAATCTTCAACTTGATCTTCGATTTGGATGGATGGAATCACTAGATTAGAGTGGAGAAAAGAAGTGAAGACGTGTAGAAGTCGAGCTCTCAAAATGGCAGCACTTCGTCGCTTCGAAATCCGGATCCCAAAAATGAAGAAATGGACGAGTACTTATAGGCTGAAAACCCCCTTAGGTCGTCCACTTTTAGGTCGTCCACGACCTAAAGACCATCACGACTTACGATCTATCAAAACACTACGACCTAACGCTTTGCCGACCTAAAAACCCATACGACTTAACAGGGTCTCCGACCTACGACTTAAGCCATACCACACGCGCGCGCGAACCAGGGCTCAACGAGATACGACTTAACAACTCCTAGGTCGCTCACGACCTAACACCCAGCGACCTAACACCTTAAGTCTTCACGCGACCTAAAACATCACGACCTAAGACTTAACTATAATACGACCTAACACTAAGCCAAAACCCAGCGACTTATCGTACGCGCGACCTAACAACTTACGCGCTTAGCGACCTATCAATGCCATGACCTAACGACCTATCAACCCTACGACTTAACACACACACGCGACCTAACACTCAACCAGGATACGACCTAACTCCTTAGGTCGTCTAATGACCTAACCATGCTAACTTGCTCATTACTAGGTCGCTCACTGCTACCGCTAGTTTCCTTAGGTCGCTGCCGACCTATCTCTTAGGTCATTAACTACTGGGTTGTTAACTCGCTACTCCTATAGGTCGCTCCAAACTAACCCACGACCTAAACCACCATACGACTTATCTTCCACACGACCTATCCCAATCCATAGGTCGCCTACGACATAACTTCCTACACGACCTAAGCTATCATACGACCTAACTCCAAAATCCCTAGGTCGCCAACTTCAACTTCCTTAGGTCGCCTATCCCTCTTAGGTCGGTCAATTCCTTAAGTCGCTCCATTCTCTTAAGTCGCTCACAATCTAAATCCTACTCGACTTAAGCTTCGAACGACTTAAACCCTAGACGACTTAACAGCATTATGACCTAATAACAATAGTTTTATGATGTTTCGATCCGTAAAAATACGGGTCGTTACATTCTCTCCCCCTTAGGAATTTCGCCCCCGAAATTCCAAACAAACAAGGAAACCAAAGACTATTCTGCACGCCTACCATCCATAGCAATCAACAAACCATGCATCCAACTCTAGCTTAGCATGCAGAATTCTAAAACTAGAACAAGTTACAATATCGTGAGATGACATGACACCTTAGGGCCGTACCTTGAAGAGTTCAGGATGAGCTGCCTTCATCCTCTCTTCCACCTCCCACGTACAGTCGTTATCATCATCACTCCATTGTATCTTTTGCAACTTAACTATCTTCCTCCTAAGCTATTTCGTGTCGGTTTCCACAACACGAAGCGGCTTACGAGGTCTCTTATCGACTGGATCAACTTCGAAATCTTCACAGCTATCAGCAGAAACCACTGTATTCGAGTCGTGCACATACTTCCGTAGATACGATACATGAAAAACATTGTGCACACTCGACATCTTCTCCGGTAACTCCAATCTATAGGCGAGCTTTCCAATTCGCTCGATGATCGGGAATGGTCCAACAAATCTCGGAGTCAATTTTCCTTTCTTCCCGAATCGAATAACATTCTTCAGTGGAGAAATCTTCACAAAGACCATATCACCTATGTCGAATTCCAAATCCTTACGTCACTTATTGGCATAACTCTTCTGACGATCTTGGGCTGCCTTCATTCATTGCCGAATGATCTCTATGCAATCCGAAGTCTGTCGAATCATCTCTGGCCCAAGTATCAGCTTTTCTCCTGTCTCTAACCAACATGTCGGAGAGTTACACGGTCTTCCATACAATGCCTCATACGGTGCCATACCAATGCTCGACTGGTAACTGTTGTTATATGAAAATTCCACCAAATGAAGATGATCTTACCATGATCCTCCGAAATCCAAAACACAAGCTCTAAGAAGATCTTCCAAAACTCGGTTGACTCTCTCGGTCTGACCATCTGTTTGAGGATGATAAGCTGTACTCAAACACAACTCGGTTCCCAAAACTTCCTGGAAGCTCTTCCAAAATCCGCTAGTGAACAATGGATCCCGATCGCTCACTATACTCTTCGGAATACCATGGAATCGAACTATCCACTTAACATACAACTCTGCCAACTTTGATGCAGTCCTAGTCGATCGAACAGGAATGAATCTTGTGCTCTTAGTCAGACGATCTACGATGACCCAAATCCCAAATCCCTTCATTCCCCGTTCTTGTTCTAGGTAGCCCATCAATAAAATCCATCGACACTTGCTCCCACTTCCACGTAGGAACTTCTAATGGCTGAAGCAATCCACTAGGCTTTTTCTGTTCAGCTTTTACCAACTGGCAATTCATACACTTGGAAATAAAATTTCCAACATCCTTCTTCATACCTTCCCAATAATAGGTTCTCTTCATATCCCGATACATCTTATTTCCACCTGGATGAATTGTCAGCTTCGAGTGATGACTTTCCTTCAGAACTTCACTCCTCAATTCATCTATATCGGGAACAACTAGTCGTCCTTTCTTCTGAAGCCAACCCTCTCGATCGACCTTGAATCCTTTATCCCTTTCTGGGTCCATTCCAGATTCCAAATCACGGATAGTCTTGACAATCTTATCGTCTTGCTTTTGGCTCTCGCCAATCCTTTCCACAAGAGTCGGTCTTATCGATAAATTTGCCAACATCTCAGGTTCCAATTCACATCTAGGCCTGAAGTCAAATCCAGCTAAATACTCGAGATTCTTCCATTCTGAAAACATGGCTCCCAATCCTGCATGTCTCCGACTTAACGCATCTGCCACTGCGTTACCTTTTCCCGGAGTATAAGCTATACCAAAATCATATGATGCCAAAAACTCTAGCCATCGTTGCTGCCGAAGATTCAAATCCTTTTGGGAGAAAAGATACTTCAACGACTTATGATCCGTAAACAACTCGAATCGAACTCCCAGTAGATAATGTCTCTACATCTTCAGAGCAAAAACAATCGCTGCTAACTCCAAATCATGAGTCGGGTAATTCCTTTCATGCGGCTTCAGTTGTCGACTCGCATACGCAACAACTTTATCCCTCTGCATCAGCACTGCTCCAAGTCCAGTACCACATGCGTTGGTGTAAACCACCATCTCATCATTCCCACTTGGAATAGTCAAAACAGGAGCACTCGTCAATCGCTCTTTCAGGATTCGAAAGCTTGCTCACACTTAGCTTCCCATCTGAACACTTGGTTCTTCTTCGTCAATCCTGTTAATGGTGCAACCACCTTGGAGAAGTCTTTGATAAACCGTCGATAATATCCTGCCAATCCAAGAAAACTTCTCACATCAGATGCATTCTTAGGTCTAACCCAATCCTGGATTTTTGCCACCTTAGCGGGATCAACCGCTATTCCATTTCCAGAGATAACATGGCCTAAGAACCTCACTTCACTCTTCCAGAAGTGACACTTTGAAAACTTAGCCTTCAGCTGATGTTTCCGCAAGATTTCCAAAACAATACGCAAGTGCGTCTTGTGCTCTTCTTCAGTTCTGGAATAAATCAGAATATCATCCACGAACACTAGCACGAACTTACTCAACTGATCTCTGAACACTCTATTCATAAGATCCACAAAATATGCTGGCGCATTAGTCAATCCAAACGGCATTACCAACCACTCAAAGAAATCGGATGGTGTCCTAAAAGCAGTCTTCGGCACACTATCCTTAGCCACTCTTAACTGGTGAAATCCCGTTGCCAAATCCATCTGAGAAAACACCTTAGCTTCGTGAAGCTGATCAAACAAGTCATCTATCCTCGGCAATGGATACTTGTTCTTCTTAGTCACTTTATTCAGCTCACGATAATCCACACACAATCTCAATGACCCATCTGCCTTGGTTGCAAACACAACTGGTGCACCCCACTCGGACACACTACGCCGAATGAATCCTTTCTGTAAAAGGTCATCAACCTGCACCCTCAACTCCTGCTGTTCCCTAGGCGCCATCCGCCTAAGAGGCATCACAACAGGTCTGGCTCCTTCAACTAGATCTATACAAAACTCGATCTCTCTATGCGGCGGTAACCCTTTGACCTCGTCAAAGACATCCTCGAATCCATTCGCGATTGGCACCGATGACAGTCCATCCCGTGGAACAACTAGCGAATACATGAAGCTCATGAAGACGCCTTCTTCATGCTTACATCGTATCACAATCTTTCGCCCCTCCACGTTCTCAACTATCATCTCCAACCTTTCGCAATCAACCTTTGCCGCATACTTCCTAAGCCAGTCCATACCCAAAATAATTCCGAACCCTGCAAAGTTCAGAACAAAACAATCACAAACAAAAGAGCAATCATGACTCGATACAATCAGACCACGGCATAGCATACACAAACAAGACGGACTCCCAACAGGATTAGTCACAACCAATGGCCTATCAACAATATCCGGTTCTAAACCCAACCGGCCTACAAGTTCACTACAAACAAAAGAATGCGATGCCCCAGTATCAAACAGAACTCTAACTGGAACACCTCATATGGAAAGAGTACCTTGAACCACTACACTCTTTCCTTTCTCTTCAGCGGTAGGAGCTTTCGAAGACGATGGGACAGCTCCCAAAGCATAAGCTTGCATAATCTGCTTGTCCTTCCGCGGTTCTGGACAATACTTCTTGATGTGCCCCGGCTTGTCACAGTTGTGACACTTCATCGGTACCTTCGGATTCTTACAATCCTTCAAGAAATGGCCCTTCTGCTGACAATTGTAGCAAGTCACTTCGCCCTTCGGCTTCTTCTGGCCATCCTTACCCTTCTGCTGCTGCTGCTTCCTCTTCTTGTTTCCACTCTGCTGTGGTTTAGACTCTTCCCTGGTCACAGCAACAACAGATCCTTCCTTAGGAAACAGACTCTCATGCCTGAGAGCTTTCTCCACAAGCTTCTCAAATGAATCGTCCAAATGATCCACTAACTGCCTCCCAAGATAACCGTCCAAGCCTGTCACAAACTTCTCATTCTTCTGATATGCAGATTCGATATATGACCGGGCAAACTTGGACAAAGCTTCAAACTCAGAAACATACTCAAGAACTGGTCTCCCACCTTGCTTGAGCTCCACAAACTTCTTGAACAGAACAGACTTCTGAGCTATAGAAATGAACTTAGCTTCAAATCTGACTTGGAATTACTCCCAAGTAATCTCTTCCTCCGGAGTATTGATGGTAATAGAGTTCCACCAATCAGAAGCTCTCCCTTGAAGCTGTCTTGATGCTAACTTCCTCTTAGTAGCATCCTCAATTCCCAAGTCACCAAAGATCCTCATACAAGCATCTATCCACCTCTGAACCTCAATGGTTGATTCTGTTCCCAAGAAAACCTTTCCTCCAAGAGCAGTATAGTCCTTACACAGCTTAGCAAAATCCACCGGTCTTGGAGTTTGAACTTGAACTCCAACATCCACCGATGGCCCCAGAGCTGGCATCCTTCTCATGATCGAAGTCATCATAGCTTCGAACATAGCAGCATAATCAGCAGCCCCTTCAGTAGCACGGCCTTCCCTAGCAGCTGGTCTCCCTCTTCGACTCATTCTCAATATCTATAAAAAGGAATGATTAGCACACCTAGAGAAACAACTGCATAAAGGACTCAAACTCTACTAAGCCACTATATTATATATAGTAATCATCCATCAAAATACAATTACGTCTCTCATACGTAGTTACGTCAGCGAGCGTTGGGTAAAATCGATTAACCAATGCTTTGATACCAAATGTGACGACCGCCCATGACCCCTGCACTGAACCTAGAGAAAATGCGCTGTAAAGTGTGCCAGGCGACCATGGACGATTGTCAGGGTAAATTAAAACATCAGAATCTATCGTATTACTCACAGCGCATGGATAAAATACAATAGAACATATGTATAGTGAAGCTTTACAGAACAAAATATAATAATATAAAACTTCATAATAGTTGAATACAGACATCCGAATAGTCAATACATCAAGCCTCACTACATAACACTCAGAGAATACAAAGCAGCGGAACATCCAGTACATATAGTAAGAAATGATATGCAATACTCCAGCTCATCTTCGATATCAGCATCATGAGAAGCAAGAACAGCACCTGTCACCTGCTACCTAGTCTGCCCGTCCCAAAATGGACGAACAGCCCAAGGCAATAAGAATTAAAAACATAAAGCCTTGAGTCAGACAACAGTCTTAGTGAGCGGTAAATTAACTAACAACATACCAAAAGAGTACAAAGGAAAAGGAATAGGAATACAACCCTCCCACTCCAACCTCTTTCTACAGTGATAGCTCCCAGACACACACTAAGCAGAAGCAACATAGCAGAACATACAAATTAAAATAAAGTAATTATCACTCGAGTCAAGGGCGATGTTTTTCCAAGTACAAACCCCCAAGGCCTAAACCAAGATCAGATAAGCACCCAGAAAATACCGCTCTTGAGACCGAATGACGATACAACCAAACATCCATGACTCTGGCTATCACTGTTATCATTGCTTCGATATCATCGTTAATTGAATGACCGGCACATTCTTTCAGCCGTCCGTCAAGGGCTAATGGAAACACCGGTTCTAGACATAACTCTGCACATCATCGTGACCCGTGCCTAGGACTATCAAATCTGCCCAGAGTACTTGACTATCAATCATTAGCCTTCAGGGACTATCGAATCTGCCCAACGTACTCTTGCTTTGAGCATGCTAGAACCTTCAACAACGATGAGATCTCAGCCTCCTAGTCATCCTCCTCGATGACTATTTCCATACTAGCTCAAGCGCCTCTCGAGCCAACCATTATCCTCAACTCGAACCATATCACCGAGTTATCAACATGCTTGGAGTGATCCCGTCTGGATTAGACCAAGACTTTCTCATATCATGCCTCGCTTCATCACATCCTCGCAAAGCTTCATCCCAACATCATCATCATCATCAAATCTATGCATAAGAGCTTCATCGTCCGCTACATATGCCACAAGCAGCTTCTCCAATTCAAGAGCCTTTCCCTTAGCTTTGAATCATCTTCGGTCTAAATCAAATCATCAATCATCTAATTCATAGCAATCAATCAAGTCAAACATTAATCCAAGTAATTAAGCATTCAAATATGATCTAAATAGACAATTATAACAATAATGGCAATTTCGTAATTAAGGAGTCAAAAGTCTAACAAACATGAAACATGATCAATATCTCTATAATCTTGATGAATGGACTTGCATAGGTTATCATGTAGTAAAATGGTTGTCAAATCATCATGAACAATGAATTTATATGGATCTATACTTAGGTTTACAAAAATGCATGGAAATCACTATTTTAACATCAAATCAAGCCAACGATCCGATATACTCCTTTGGATCCATGTGAGAGATAATCACCACTCACCAAATCACCTAAACAACCCCAAATCAACACACTTCAGATCTGGACAGCGAAGGATCTAGCTTGATCTATCATGAATCCGCTTCAAACGATGAAATCTCACTTCAATGGATGAAGATAAGCTCTTGAATCTTCAACTTGATCTTCGATTTGGATGGATGGAATCACTAGATTAGAGTGGAGAAAAGAAGTGAAGACGTGTAGAAGTCGAGCTCTCAAAATGGCAGCACTTCGTCGCTTCGAAATCCGGATCCTAAAAATGAAGAAATGGACGAGTACTTATAGGCTGAAAACCCCCTTAGGTCGTCCACTTTTAGGTCGTCCACGACCTAAAGACCATCACGACTTACGACCTATCAAAACACTACGACCTAACGCTTTGCCGACCTAAAAACCCATACGACTTAACAGGGTCTCCGACCTACGACTTAAGCCATACCACACGCGCGCGCGAACCAGGGCTCAACGAGATACGACTTAACAACTCCTAGGTCGCTCACGACCTAACACCCAGCGACCTAACACCTTAAGTCTTCACGCGACCTAAAACATCACGACCTAAGACTTAACTATAATACGACCTAACACTAAGCCAAAACCCAGCGACTTATCCTATGCGCGACCTAACAACTTACGCGCTTAGCGACCTATCAATGCCACGACCTAACGACCTATCAACCCTACGACTTAACACACACACGCAACCTAACACTCAACCAGGATACGACCTAACTCCTTAGGTCGTCTAACGACCTAACCATGCTAACTCGCTCATCACTAGGTCGCTCACTGCTACCGCTAGTTTCCTTACGTCGCTGCCGACCTATCTCTTAGGTCGTTAACTACTGGGTTGTTAACTCGCTACTCCTATAGGTCGCTCCAAACTAACCCACGACCTAAACCACCATACGACTTATCTTCCACACGACCTATCCCAATCCATAGGTCGCCTACGACATAACTTCCTACACGACCTAAGCTATCATACGACCTAACTCCAAAATCCCTAGGTCGCCAACTTCAACTTCCTTAGGTCGCCTATCCCTCTTAGGTCGGTCAATTCCTTAAGTCGCTCCATTCTCTTAAGTCGCTCACAATCTAAATCCTACTCGACTTAAGCTTCGAACGACTTAAACCCTAGACGACTTAACAGCATTATGACCTAATAACAATAGTTTTATGATGTTTCGATCCGTAAAAATACGGGTCGTTACAAGACGTATTCCAAATATCAAATTTTTATTTCCAAATTCAATTATTTAAATTTCGAGAAAAAAATTCAGTTAATTACATTATATAATCCTTAAAATATCTGGGTCATTACAATATTATATTTTGTCGATTCCGCTGTGAGATTCTATTTTCCATGTTCTTTGTTCATTTCTTTTTATTTTACCCTAACAATCTGCCTTTTCGACGATTGGATGTGCGCCATTTGAATCCGTGGATGTATTCACTATCGACTTTTGATGGTCGAAAAGGCGAGTCGTTATAGTTTGGTATCAAAGCTGAAGATTGAGCAAGAACCTTGGCTTTGGTAGGGTATGGCTCATTAGAGACAAGGTTAGTAATGCCCTAGAATGAGTAACTCATAAGAGATAGGACAAGTGATACCCTAGAATGAGTTTGAGAGTATTGTATATATGAGAGCGTATTTGTTTTTTGATATAAAAATGTATTGTGTTAATTGGTTTATTGAGTTGTTTATGAATTCTAGTCGAGACATGGGACGCCACGGTGTCGATGGGGATTTCTAAACGCTTGTACAAGGCAAGCAGACATGATATTGATTTTTGAAAATTGGTAAATGAAATATTTTACCTCTATTTTATATATATAAAGGAATAATTTTCAATAATTTATATAGTTATAGAGTGTGTTTGTTTGTTTGAAAGTGATAATATTTATTATCACCATTGTTTGATCAGTCGTGCTTGATTAATTTAGGAGCATTGATTGTTATTTGTTGATTACTGATTATTTGTGTTCAGCTTATTTATAAGCATTTATTGTTTGAATTGATAAACGAACCCCTTGTGAATTAATTTTCACAATCTAACTATAAGGTGTTCGATTATATGTTAGGGTAGAAGTAAACTTTTAATAAAAGTCGTTTAAAAAAATCAAAATGATAGGATATGACACTTAGAGAATAAATATATGGGAAATTTTATTATAGTAAGGGAGAATTATTATAATATGAGATAATTCTATATAAAGGCAACTTATATAGATTTAGTTTATAAAATGATTTTCAAAAAGAGTTTTTGAAAATTTTAAATCCTGGTGATTTCGAAGTTGTTTTCAAAGTTTTGGGAGGAAATAATAATAAGTATTATTTAGAAGTATTTGTGAATATAAATATTTTAAAATAATTTTAAAATGAGATAAGAAACACTGAACTCACTTCTGTCACAGGTAAATAACTTTGGTGATGATTGCAGCATCATCAGCGTTCATTTTAGAGTTTCTAAGTGGGGAAATGCTACCATAATAATTTGCTATAGGGTTGTTTGGAGAGAAAAAATTTGTTTTAAACTCTAAAACTATGATTTGGTATACAGAAGGGAGATATGTGTATTATTATTACTATTTCAAAAATGATTGAAATAATAACCGGGTATTTAATTCTTAAGTTTCCTTAAATGAAACTGATTTAAAATAAAAGGTAATTTTGAATAATAATTTGATAATGAAATTTTAAAACTCTTAGATAGAAAAGAAATAATTTAACTCTTGAATGGGTTAAATTAGATAGAAAGGTTTTGGTAAATTTACTATTAAAACCATAGTTTTTGTTAATCATATAAGTTATGTAAATCATTTATTGATATTGGGCCAACCCGTAAGCATCTTTCCTTAACACTCTAAGTTAAAAAGGTAGAAAGGTTGACTCTGTTTTAAAAGACCCATATTTGGATTAGATCTCCATCTAAATTTTGAAAAAGTAAAATAGAATTAGTGTTTTGTCTATGCTCTTAGGATCTTGAAGGGTATTAAACAAATGAATAAAATGGAGTAAGTTTTAGGTGAAATGACATTATAAAATATTTATAAACTTAGGTGAAAATTTATGAAATAGTTAATAAACAATTTTAGTGTTGAATGAAATACTAAATAGAAAATATAAGTGATATAGAAAAATTGGTATAGTTATGAAACCAATAATTCAAGAAAGTTACTTTCGATTTTATCCTAGGGAACTTAGATAATCTTCTAAGCAATAACCAAAAGCTGATAAGCAAAATGGTACGCTTGGGGAATTAGCTATATTCTTGGACAATCAAGAAAGTTTTAAACCTAAGCTTGGATTTGATTGCTAGTCATTTAACATTTTAAATAATGTTAAGTGTTAGTTTATTCCTACACAGAATTTGATTTGATTATGCTATTTTATATACCATTATTTATAAAGCTTGAATCTATAAATAGAGGTTTTTGAATTGTTGTTTATTAAGACTTATATCCTGATGCTTTTGGAAAAAATGATTTCGAAAGAATTTGTGAAAGAAATAATAGAAATATTGTTTTGAAAAAAAATTTAATGAAGTGTTATTATTTTAGAACGTTTGAAAAGAATATTTTTGAAGTGATTTTTCAAATGCTTTTGCTATGACTAAATTTGGGCAATTTGGGGTTTTTCGATTTGGAAGACTCGCCGGGTATATTTCTTTATTCTAGTTGTTTTAGGAGGAACCAAAATACCAATGGATGCTCCATGTTGTTTTGATTCTAGAATTATACCATGCTTCGATAAGGAGAGCTATCTCCTTGTCATTATTGATTTTAGTTTTGATACATTTCTTTTTGGATGAATATGAAAATATTTTGAATATAAAACCCAGGCATTAGTTCTAAATTATCTTTTGAAAATATCAAATCCATAGCATTTATTATAGAATATTCTCTGTATTTGGTTGCATATGGTTGATATGCTGCTTTTGGTTGCATGTGGCTTTATTCATTGGAGTTACATGTAGATTTATATCATGCCGGATTTTGCATGTAGAGTTGCCCCATTATTATCAGTTGCATCATTATTATTTTTTGCATCATATTGCCTTGTTGCATGTGATTGTTATATTTTTTATGCTGTTTGAGCTTATATAGAGATAGCTAATGTATTGCTCTTTTGTCAGCCTGACTCTCTTTGAATTATTTTAAGTACAAGTAAGCAAGAGATTTTTACTTAATTTCTTGCGCACCTGCATTTGCATCGAGTTAGTGAGTTTCTTGCAAAAATATAAATCAAACGCAAAAAGGTACGTAGTAGATTTAGAAATTGGAATTTGTTGGTGATTTTATGCCCTAAATATGGGAGGCTACTTGGCTTTTGTTTTCTTTTGTTGATTTGGGGCCCATAGTGGTGATTTGTAGTTTTTTCGATCGAGCCACGCAAATGAGGTGCTGCTAAAATTTCCTGTGATAGTTGAGAATTAATTAAGTAATAACTTGATAACCCGTTTTAATTAATAAGTTTTTAAACCTTAAGGGTTTGGGTACATTTTCTTCCTTGGGAACTTCGAGGACGAAATTCTATTAAGGGGGGAGAATGTAACATCCCGGAAATTTGACCATTTTTGAATTTGAATATTTAATTAATTTTAAATATTTAAAAATTTGGTTTTCAAAGGATAATAACGTAATTCAAATATAGTAAGTATTTAAATATCTGAACGGTGAATTAAATATTAATTAAATAAATTTAATAGTCCTACTTAACTCTTTTTAATTAATAAATAAGATTGATGAATTCAATTTGTAAATTTACTTACAATAATAAATAGTTTAGATAAATATCAATAATGTGCTTAAAGAATATAAATCGATATTTAAATTGTGTGAAATTATCATTCCGGGGCACTATCTTGGATTTTGACGAAACTGGTGTCATTGGATTCCGAATAATAAATTGTTGTACGCCGATGGGTTTCATGACGATCGGATGTACCGTGTGATCGTGCGAGCTCGAAACGCATAACGATCAATTTTAGAAAATTAAAATATTATAATTTTATTTAAAAGGCTAACTTCTGTATACGATAGAATTAGCTCTCAAAAATAGTTCCATTGAGTTCGTAATAGGGATATTTAGATAAGAACGCCAGTGAACACGTCTCGATCGAAGTTTGTCTATTTTCAGGTGTGAATAGTACCGGTTAGAGAATCCTATATAAGGACCCCCATACCCATTCATTTTGCTTATACCCTAACCCTAAAAGATAGCCACCATTTTTTTATAGTCAAATCAAATGGTCGTCGTCGTTCAGGCCGCTAGGGGCATTTTTTGTCGAAGGTCCCAACGAAGAAGTTGATCGGGGCATTGAGATGAGCTAGATGACCGAGGGCATCGATGTTAAACAACGCGAGGTCGTGGGAATTTATGTTCAAAGGCAGCATGATTTTTGCACGTTTTATTTGGCGATAAGCGTTGGTGGAGGTCGAGATCGGCGACGATGGGAAGCTTGTGGTCGAGGCTTTGATCGATGATGGAGCGACGGTGGATGGCAGTACCTAGCTGTGGTGACGAGTAGAAAGGTGGAAGTTGGGTTTCGTGTCTAGCATGGCCTGGGTTTCATGAATAAGATATTAGGGTTTGTAATTGTAATTGGCAAAGTAATTGGTGGTTGAATTATTATTTAATTCTAAAATCTTATAAGCCCAATATATATTTCATACAAGATCGGATTTGAACGCGGCCGATTTGCACTGTACTCGTACCGTCGTTAACTATGTGATGGAATCGGATTGGATGGAAATTGGAGCTTGTTGAATTTCAAGCTAAAATCGAACACTTGTTCGATTTTAGTTCAAACCGGAACGCTTTGGCGATAACTGGAATTTCGGTGAGTTTAGTCACCTTTAAATTAGCTATACAATATCCAGTATCCTATAAATCTATTGTTGAATGCTTGGTTGACAGTTTAGATATTGTTGTTGTTGATTGATTGATTGTTTGGTTGAAATCCATTTTGGAAAATGGATGACATATTAACTTAATTGTTGTGAACCCGTATAATTATATATATTGTCCGTAACCATTGTCTTACAGGGAATATTTGTAGAGAGACCCTAAGGGTTTCTCACCAATAATAATTATTTATTTCCTTATGCTACTTATATTGATGTTTAGTTGAAATTAATCCTGACATTCTATTTAAATTGTTTAAGTGTTATTATAGCAATTTTCGCTATACCGTCATTTATTGAATATCATCTCCCAAAAGCCCCTTGTGTGTGTTGAACTTGAGCATGTATTTTCACAAAAATAAATGTTTAAAATTTAGTTAATCATTTTAATTAATGATATTTGATTTTAATTAATGATGTTTTGAATTTAATTAAATCTTTTTAATTAAAGATAATTGAATTTAATTAATCATTTTAAATTAATGATATTTTAATTCAATTAATCATTTAAATGAATGATTATTTGAATTTAATAAATTATTTAAATTAATGATGTTTAAAATTAATTAATTATTTTAATAACGAGATTTGAATTTAATTAATCATTTTGATTAATGTATTTTAATTTAGTTAATCGTTTTAATTAATGATATTCGAATTTAATTAATTGTTTTAATTAATGATGTTTGAATTTGATTAAAGATAATTGAATTCAATTAATCATTTTAAATTAATGATATTTGAAATTTAAGTAGTCATTCTGATTAATGGTATTTGAATGTAAGTAATCATCTGAACTAATGATACTTAAAGTTAATTAATTAATTCAAAATGGTATTTAAGTTAATTAATTGATTTAATAAAAGTGATTAAAGTAAATTAACTAATTTAATGAAAGTGTTTTTAAGTGAATTAACCGATTTAGTGTTTTAAAGTTAATTAGCTGACTAATAAAGTTTTTAAAGTTATTTACTAATTGAATAAAAGGTTTTTAGAGATAATTAACTGTTTTAATAAAGACAATTGATCGGTTTATTAAAAGAGATTATAATTTTAATAAATTATCTTTCGGGATGATTAATATTGGTTTTAAACTTATAAATATTATAAATGTGATTAATTATTTTTTGGGATAATTAATGTTGGTTTAAATTTATAAAAAGGATTTTAAATTTGATTTATTTTTTTAGGAAAAAAATTGATGTGGTTTTGAAGTAATAAAAACAGCATTATAAATTATCTTTCGGGATAAATTAACCTTTGTTTTAATTTATAAAAGTAGTTTAATTGATTTATCATCTTCTAGGATAATAAATGTTGAAGAAAATTATATATAATAGTTTATAAATGAAAAGATCTTTTTAAAAGGAATTGTTTTAAAATAAAGCTAAGTGTGAATAGTTTTGGGTTTATAATAAACAATGTTTTAACAATTATTTTGATCTTAGTTTTAATACACTTAGAAAATATAATTTGCTCTTCTAAAAGAATATTTTAAAGAGTGATTTTTCAAAGTGTCTTTAAAAGTATTGTGATGTGAAAATCAAGCGTAAGTGTGAACAACCATTTTATCATTCCCGATAGTTGATTTATCGACTATCGACTTTGATTCTGCTTTCTTCTTTGTATTTCGTCTATTCAAGACAATGTGTTGCTCATTTGAACTTTGTTGTTCTTTGTTAGAAATGACTAAACCCAAAGAGCGAGCGGAAGCCAAGCTATATGGGGTTGCTCCTATTAAGGTATTTTCACATCCACTCTAGATTGGGTTTGGTTTTGCGCATTGTGATGTGAAATAATCGGATACTCGGTAACCATTGGCGGGGTCCGGCTTGGACATTTCCGAGAGCCATTGGAGTTCTCAAGTATGTTTCTAGAGGTATACTTTCGGTAGGGGGTGCACCCTCCTAGTCATTGTTGGAAAAACTTCTCTTTCGCTTGTTATTAATTCAAATCTTTGAATTGTTTTCTTAATTGCATTGAGAACCGCCTCGTGCTTTTCTCTATGTTTAATTATTTGTGCCCATTCTTTCAAGTCTGGAATTTATATTACTTATGCCCATTCATTAAGTATGGGATTTTTTCTTAGTAGTACCCGCCATTTTATTTGGATTGTTTCTGTTGTTTATTTCCATTCTTTCCTAATTGGATTGTTGTTCTGATTTGTTTCCTATTTCTTCATCTATGGATACTGTCCTTATGAGATAACAAACCGTTCCGCGTTAGTGGTGTGGTCTCATAGAATTTTTATATGTTCATTATATTACTTGAGTTTTCTCATGCTGGTTTTCCAAACTGACCCTGTTGTTATTTGATTATAATGCTCGGGTCAGACCGAGCTTTTCCCAGGTTAGCTTTGATGATATGGAGTTATTGGAGAAGAGTTAGATGTTCACCTATTATAGTTTTTATTTTCCGTTGTATCATATGGTATACATACCAACAACTTTAAGGTCAGGTTTTTATAACTGTCCAGCTGATAGGTTTATTTTTACTTCGACGTACTCTGTATTTTGGAGTGACAGTTACACTGTCTTTGTTATATTATATGTTGTAGATTCCGCTGTAAGATTCTGTTTTCCCTGTTCTTTGTTCATTTATTTTTATTTTACCCTAACAATCTGCCTTTCCAGCAATTGGATGTTCGGCTTTTAAATTCATGGATGTATTCACTGTCGACTTTCGATGGTCGAAAAGGTAGGTCGTTACAACCAAATTATGTTACGAACATAAATTGAGTAAACATAAAAACTAAATCAGTTTTATACACATATACAGACAATTCATAAAATGTTTATGAATACATGTTCTATTATACTGAGAAACAACTGTTATTTCAAGAATCGTCAACTTCACGATGAAGGTATTTCTTTTGGAAATTATTGGTGCTAAAATGGAATTTGTATACGATCCCAAGATAAAACCGATTACAATGGATAAAATGAAATTAACGAAACCAAATAGACACGCCACATTAGAAAGTCTAATTATTGGTCTCGCACATTAAAGAAAACTATGATTTTTTATCAATGTCAAGACAAGAATTTCCTTTGTTGCCAACGAGCTATTAAGAGTGTTAAGTCTACCATATGACATGATGCGAAAATCCTGAATAGATTTCAAGTATGATATCAAACATGAATCCTTAATATATAAGTTATCCTCTACCATTTATATACTAATAGTTTACTTGCATACTCTTTAGTTGTTGATATTCCTTAAGCTAGAGATGTTGAGTGTAGTACTCTTAATATATCAATTAAACGAGGTAAGATGCACGCACATGTTTGTTAATATTCCTCAAGATACGTGCATTATACTTAGGTCGTCGTGAAATGGTTGGTACGAGTGAATAATCTCCTTTAATTTGTTGATATTCCTTAAGGACTAGATAAGATTAAGCCAAAGACTATAGGTTAGGAGTTGTGTATGATACAACCGATAAAATGTTATCTATCGCTTGTGGGCCAATGATTTGTTGATATTCCAAGGTCAAATCCAAAGATAAGCGAGTCCCACTTGAGAAATCAAAAGATTTCTACGTTTTTTTTCTTAGGGTTTTGAGAAACATAAAAATCTGCTGGGAGCCTTACTAGAGAAATGGAACGAATACATTTAACATATCTAATATTATAAGAATATATACTATAAAAGTTAAAATGGTCTATTTTATTAAATTTATGCAACTAATATAATTGATAAAATGTTTACTAGTTAAAATATACAAATGAAGTAAATAAATATTGACATAGAAATATAAAATATACTTACTAATAAATCTTTTGGCATGCTGTCAATTCAAGACCATGCAAAAGCCAAATTGTATAACTACTAAATACATTCGTGCCTTAGTAAATAAAGGTTTTATTTGCTCAAGACCGTGTATTGTCTTCTATGAGTTTTGAACTCTTAAGCAATATTAGAATATGGATTTTTGATCCATATTTGATCACATATAAATGTTATATGGTGAACAAACATGATTCGTAATGTACGAAATCTCCATAAAGTTAGTTTATTCAAAAGGAGCAAGTAAAATATGATGCAATATCATGCATTCGATACGGTTGACTGTGAGGATCTTATTGTGTTAAATGTAGCACTAGACCAAGAACTATATATGGACCTAGGAACTCGATCATTGAGGTGTCAATTTGATCGGTTACGTAAAGTGAAACATATTTAATATCCTTAAATGTTAAGGATGACAAAATAAACTTTTGTAAAGAGTTCGTTACGGCCTTGTAGTATGGGTTTTCTTTTAAGTTCGACCATTTGGAAAGGAAAGCAAATGTACAAGAGTGGATTTGATTTAGGCACAGTTGGGATGAAGAAAGTGAATAGCCCCTTGATTCATGAAGAAACATTGGAAATGAGAATTATATAAAATATTAAAAGATAATTAATATGGAATGAGAAATGTGATTTCTATTCCAAAAGCATTTTCATATAGAAAATTGGTTTCTATGAAAGTTATTTATTCGAGTTCAAGATATTTGATTTGAAATTCTCGACAAAAAACTAGTTACTGTGTATGAAAATACCATAATAAGTGGTTAAGGAGCTTCATATTTCGTAAGCTATCATAGTAATGGCATAAATAGTAGGACCATACAATATAACACTTCTTAGTGGATGCATCAAGTTACGAAAAATTATTTTTATAAACTTACCAAATATTATTTATGAAATAATAAATGTTTTCATTATTGACTAAAAATAGACATGGTTTTACTTAAATAGGAATATTATGAATGTTCAATATAAGATAAAACTATAATAATGGTAATTGTTTTCTAACAAAAGTGATGCATTAGAAAATAAAAAGTATTTGAATTTTTTTTAATTATTTTGGAATTATGGACGAAGCCACAATTGTAAGAAATAATTCTTTAACCATGTGATTATGAATCAAATGGCACTGGTGAATTGTATCTCAAATGATTAAGGGTAAAACACCCATTCAATGGGAGTGACATAAGAGTTGGTGAACTCTTCGGATTGATACATATGGATGTGTGCAGGCAATGATACCAAAATATATCCACTTACTTTATTAAACTCACAAATGAATTATCATAGAAATAATACATGTGTATTTAATATACAAGTAGTATATTTGCGATAAATTCATTCACTATAAGAAAAGTTGTTATTAGTTGCATTGGTTGGTAGCGTTTCAATGTTAAATGCAACTGCTAGTCATTTAGAAAAAAAATAAATGCTATAGGTTATTCTACCAATGGTTCGGTGAAATTTTATTTCGACCGTGTGTATCTCTTTTTCTCCCACATAACACTTTAAACATTTTATTGTCCTTCTCCCCCAAAATGTTGAAGAAAAAACTCGAAAGAATCTCTTCGATCCAGTTTGTCGTTAATTCTTTCTCGCCTGATTAAAGAGCTTCTTCGACATCATCCCAGCATGGAAAAGCGCCTCAAAAACTGGATCGAACCCTCGTCATTGGAAATCTCCTAAACATACTAGGAAAATCACATAAAACTATCGATCTGATACCATGGTTCTATTTCAACGTTCTTATGGGCATTCTCTCTTCTACTTTGATGAATATTCAGTCCAATTCACTAAATCGTTTGATGTTTGAACCCAATTGTTGTTAAATCTTATTTCACTCAATATCTAACTCGTTGATTCCGATTTTAGGTATTTATTGTAGATACTTTCTACTTATCTTACTTATTCTCATGTGCTTAATCAAGGGCATGTTTATGTATATACAAGATTAAAGGAGAAACTTATCGAAATTGAATTATTATCATCAAACTCTTGTAGTTAAAATAAATAAAAGGATGTAATAAGTCGTCGCAAGTGAAAACAGACCATTGCATTAAGGAAGAAAGTGATTTTCCCCCCAAAGCATCTGTCTAATTTTTACATTTTGGTTATCTATAAACTCCTAACTAAGTTAATTTCAGATATTATAATAGGAAAAAGTAACTAATCTTTAATCTACTGGAAGAACATGATACTTTATGATGGTTTATTTATTTATGAATAAGCTCGTATACTTATTATCTAGCTTCATGAATGTAATATTTTGTTAAATCATTTTCTTATTATCAAATACATGTTATACTTTAATAATTATTAAGGAATATCAGTTTTTAATATACAAGAGTATCAATGTTTAGATAAATTTTATTTATTTATTTTGTGAAAACTACATTTGAAGCCTCTCTCACATAAAATAATGGACACCCCAGTTTATTCAAGTGACAAATGTTATGTTATAGAAGTGATTTAATAACCTAGTTTTGTTTATATAATGGTTAAGTGGAAAACATATTGATTATTTGGATATAATCGGCTTGTAATTTAGCATCTTCTTTAATGTGCCATTCATTTGCTCTAATTTTACCCTCATTTATAACATATTTAATTTTCATCTATATAAGATTAATTTTAAGTAAGCCATATCGTTTCTTAATGTCATGCTTTCTGCTTGCATATAAAGAGTAGAAAGTATATTTCACTTGAGTCATAAAAGATGTCGAATTGTGTAGATTCATAATGTGATTTTTTTGAAACTTGGTACTTAATGGATGGTGGTAATCTACTAGTGCCACTTGTTTTAGTGCTTATTTGTAGTCTAATCTTTTCTATTTTGCCATGAGAAGGTTTTTTATGTTTATGTGCTAGTGAGTGTGGTTATAACATTTAATTAACCTTCTTTTTTTGTTAGGGATATCTTTTATGTGTTTTCTTTGAGAGAGTTTCCAAGAGATGATTCAACATATGAATTTCTTAGCCAAACAACTTTGATTAATTTTCTTGCACTGCACTAATTTGATTTCAATGCATGGATACATGAAGCTTATTACTATAATTTTACTCTACTACTTCTAGTACTTAGTGTTCTTCCTATATTTTTGTAAACGTTTTCCCTCATAAATAAGTATTTAAAATATGGCTAGACATACCCAATGTTATAAGATCATACTGGGTGTACATTACACTACGACTTATAAGTTTGTTATTTGTTCTTAGTTTTTGCACCATTCTGCTATTCTTAAGAATATCCTATTTTTCTAAAACTAAAGAATTATACGGTCTATAAAAGATACTTGACTACGATGCCAACTTATCTAGTTCTACTTCTGAAGAAACTACAGAAACTTTGCTAAAAAGTACAACAGATCTTCTATTCGCCGAGTCGATGAAAATTAGATTTCAAGAATGGCATGGGAATATATTAAGGTGTATAAATGAAGCATCTCATTCTATGTGTAATCATAATGAATCTAGTTTGCAGTTCCAAATAGTTTTCTTCAAAATGCGCCATGCTATTATGCTAAGTGGATATTGCGCCCGCCAAATAAAGTTGATTGAACAAGTAATGGTTAGGAGTTAAATATTATTTTGCATACACCTTTCAGCTACAAATTTTTTGTCGGTAGCTTCCTTTCGATTTATCATTTGGTCATATTTATTTATTTATTTATTTCAAAGTAAAGTTGATTAAGAATCAAACAATCGAGGTGTTAAAATGAAAATGAATCTGTATTAGATAGTTTTATGTTGATATATATTAATATTGCAAAATGCTTTTATACACCCTGTGGGAGCCTATGATAGTAGAGTGTGGATAACTTGAACATATAAAACATAATATAAGTTGACCTTTGTATATAAAGTAACTTCATAAATGTTTATTTTTTCTTCACAATGGGAGTTCACTTACATAAAAATATGACAGAAGGCATAAAAAGGGGGGAACTAATGGTGCTTGGATTTCACAATTGTACCAAAATATTCATAAAAGAGGGGAATCAATGGTGCTTAGTGAATAGTGGCACTTTTTAACTAGATATTGATTATTTTCTATTTAATTTTTAATAAACTCGTCTTTATCTGGCCCATGTAGTAGAGATGTTAAAATAACCTTGGCTTCTACATATAAGGTAGTTCATAGGCTCTAGATTATACTTGATAAATTAACATTGTAGGTCATATGCAGATAAAGGAAGCTTCATGCTTTTGAGATAACTCATGTTAACCAGTTGAATGTCTTGTTTGGTGATTAGTATTATTTCCATATCAATATAAATGTGTAATATTATATATGTATTAAATGCATTTTTAAAGTCCTTATTGTTTTATTAAACTGTAACAAAGTAAGACATGGATGATAAATTTCAACTGCCATTTAAAAATTGTGTGATCAAAGGAAATTTTGCAAGTGTGATGTGTTCTTATAACAAAGTCAATGGAAAACATGTGATGATCCTGATTTACTTACTGGGACTAACAGAGGAGACTGGAAACTTAATAGGTCTTCAATGGGTAATTTATATTATGGTTTTTTTAGATTTACCAAATGATACCGAGTTGCAAGTTTAAGGTTTTGTTGTTTTAGACTTTGTGAATTAAGATTTTAAACTTAAATGACTTTTTTCTTAGAAAAAGAGGTGGATTTGCTTTTGACTGTTTGATTTTTTATAAGATATTATGCTCAGTTCATGAAATAATGTTATTTCTTGCTGAAATACATTAGGACTCCTCAATGAAATTCAACTTAATCGTGCAAATTTCAATCGAAAAGTTTAAAATTTATGTAGCTAGAATAAGATGTTGATCTTTTTTGCTCCAGAAATACACATATAACATGTGCATGATTTAGGAACATATTAAAATAATGATTATTTGGATTAAAAATAATATTGGTTATTATCTTATTTGTATTAGGTTGTAACTAAATGTAATCACATGTGTATGTGATCATATACTATACAAGAAAGTAAAATTCAATTTGCAGTTTCACTAATTTAGAAATGTTTAAACAACTGGTACACTTTGGTTTATATTTGAGTGGTTGAAATAATTTCTAACTAATTGATTCATTTCATTATAAATATCCTTCAGATATATTCATTTTAATTTTACACACACTTTATACACATTGATTTCAATTTCTATGGCATTATTTTATTGTTTTCAAATAGGTAGTTTTATCCAACTTCTATGCATGATTAGTTTTTAAAATGTACACTTGAGATGCAACTATAATCAACTTGTTTCTTCCATTGTGATTGCATCTAAACACCAAATTAAACAGTTTCTTAGATGTAAAAGAATAGGGTTATCTTCATTATAACACAGTTTGGTCATATGATCATTTGTGGGGGTAGCACTATATTCATCTATTTCCAAATGAAACCTTTATAGCTTTCAATGGTATGACAATGGACGGTTGAGCATAAGAATTCTCATTTTGATTGTTTATTGGGTTAAACTACTAAAACTTTGTAGGCGTAACACTAATTCTGATTGCATATGTAGATATTAAAGCATGGTACATACAACATATTGTTTCCTGGGGATTTGACCAGGCAACTAGTACTCGGCAATAAGTGCTCGGCATCAGAGAGTGTCCGACATCCAGGAGTGTTCGGCGAAGCAACTGTCATCCATGAGTACTCGGCGTAGTACTCGGCATCCATAGTGTCCGGCGTCCAGGAGTGTTCGGCGTAGTACTCAGCAGTGTTCGGCATACGAGAGCACTCGACATCAAAAGCACTCGGCATCGAGACTACTCGGCGTAGTACTCGGCAACAAGGGTACTCGGCGTCAAGTAGTGTTCGGCATCAACTGGCACTCGGCAACAACCTATGCTCAGCGTCAACTAGTGTTCGGCATCCCATAAGTACTCGGCATCAAGACTGCTCGGCATGCCAGAGTGCTCGGCATCAAGGCTGCTCGGCATCAAGACCGCTCGGCATACCAGAGTACTCGGCATCAAGACTGCTCGGCATACAAGGTCGCTCGGCATACCAGAGTACTCGGCATCAAGACTGCTCGGCATACAAGGTCGCTCGGCATCAAGGCTGCTCGGCATACAAGAGTACTCGGCATCCCATGGTGTTCGGCGTAATACTCGACATCCAGGAGACATTCAACACAACTAACCAGCATACCGTTCGGCATAGAAGGAATGGTTCGGCGCAGATCGTTCGGCGAACCTTGCTCGGCATACGGCGACCACTGTACTCGGGCTGGAGCGTTCGGCAATCAGCCCACTTGGGAAGTCCAGCCCATCTTTGCCTATAAATAGAGGGGCAGGGTCACAGTGAAAGGGATCCTTTTTTGGAGAGAGAACACCGGGGAGACTCTGCCATTTTCAAGACTCATCTTCTCTACTCAATCACTCCACTCAAGCATTTGATTCACGAATTGTATTTGTAATCAACCATAAAGGAAATCAATAAAGTTGAACAAAGTGGACTTAGGCAATTACGTTGAACCACTATAAATTTGGTGTTCTTACTTTCTGCATTTAAATTAGCATTGTCTTCTCCGTTTAATTTACTTTCATCACTTATATCTCTACACAATCTTTCTGAACGAGGTTAGTGACCAATTTTGGTGCTAACACTTTGGTGCTTTCACCGAGAATCGAATTCTCAGACCTCAGGGATCTGCTTTGAAGCTACTGGATTAAACAAATCCCCCAAAGGAGATCCGACTTACTGATAGGACATCCATTGATTCTACTTAGAGTTCATACCAATAACTCTACAATGGCGAGACCACGTACCAGGTCAGCTTCTCTTAATGCGGATGCCCGAGAGACTGCTAGCGTGCAACAAGCAGGACCTAGCAATCAACCTGCGATCCCGAGTGCAGGGATTGCCGCTCAAGAACAGACTCCAGTTGTCACCAGAGTAGAGTTCAATGACTTGATGAGAGAACTTAGGGAAAGCAGGAGACAACTGGGAGAACAGATGCAAGCTAATGCCAACCTGATGGCACAACTCACTCAACAGCAGCAACAGAATGCTGGGGGCAATCCAGCTGCTTATTCCTCATCTGACAGCTCTACTTCTTCTGATGAACCACCCAGGCGTAGACGCCGTAAGACTGAAGCTGCAAGGGCGGATGCTGCTGTTCGAACTGCTGGAGACCGCGACCAAGCCAGAACTGGAAGCTTCCGAACCAGAATACAGATGGAGGATGGAGCTCCAGATCATCAAAATGCTAACAATGTTGAACCTCACGACGCACGATTGGCAGATCGCCAGGAAAGGAGGCATCAGCATGGACAGGCACGTAGAACTGACTCCAACCTCCCAGCTTCCATACAGACACCCGATCTGACAGCCATGATCAGGCAACTGATGAAAGAAAATCAGGGCTTATCAAATGACGACTGGGGAGTGTCAAGAAGTCATACTCCGTTCACGGATGTTGTGCTGCAAGCGGCGTACCCCAAGAAGTTTAGCATGCCAACCATTCCTGCATACGAAGGAAAGACTGACCCCAGACAACATGTAATGAGGTATGAATGGATGATGGATTCAGCCAGAGCAAATGATCCCACCAAGTGTAGGTGCTTTCCGATTACTCTATCTGGGATCGCTACTATGTGGTTCACCCGACTTCCTCCACGATCCGTATCAAACTTCGAGGAGTTGGCAAAGAAGTTTATTGAGCAATTCATGATACACACTACACGCCCGAAGGACGTGATGTCTCTGTCGAGTGTAATCCAGAATCCCGAAGAGTCGCTGAAGGAGTACTTACAAAGATTCCACGTTGCGGCAACTGAAGTCAGTAATCCCAACGACCATGCAATCCTAATGGCTGTAATGAGAGGTGTAGATCCGGATTCTGAATTTGGAGACTGGCTGGCAGGAAAACCTCCGGCTACGCTAGAACGTTTCTACTCCAAGGCACACCAGTTCATAAGAAGAGAGGAAGCTAGGTGGGTACGACGAGATAAGGCACCGGGACCTGCCCAAGAGTCAATCAAGAGCAACATTGCTGTGAAACAATCTGGAGACAATTCGGGAAAGGTCCAAGTCAATGTCCAGAGTAAGCCTGTGCAGCCCAAAGAGTCCGGAGGAAGAAGTCAAGGAAAGAGGAAAGAAGCGGGAAAGTGGAAGTCGAGAATTCCAAGCTACAGCGAGTACACTCCGCTAAACGCCCCACTTGAGAACATTTACCTATCCACCTGCAATACTTTTCAGTACAGAAAACCACGTCCAAAAGAATCAACTGAAGAACAGAAGCGGACTGGGAAATATTGCCGCTTCCATGAAACTTATGGACACAACACGGAAGAATGCAGACACCTGCATGATGCTATCGAGAAATTGATCAGACAAAAGAAGTTGCAAGAATTCGTAAAGGATCCACAGGAAGGAGGACAGGCAACGTCCAACCCAGGTCGTGCACCAGCTCCACGTCATCCTGAGGAGCCTACTCGGACTGTTGGAAGACTGGTCATAAATACAATTATCGGCGGACCTCATCCCGCAGATAAGAACTGGCAAGAGATGGAACGATATGCAAGCTCCTTGAAGCATGCAGATTTTGAGTGCTGTTCGAACGTAGAGGACGGGGCCCCTGCTAAGCAGCAGCGCATGATGACAGACGATATTGTGTTCAGGAACAGAGACGCTGATCAGGTAGAGGCTCCGACCGTCGATCCCATGGTCATATCTACGACAATCGGACCAGCATATGTAAAAAGAATTTTGATTGATTGTGGAAGTTCAGTCAACATCATCTTCAAGAAGGCCTATGATCAGATGAAGCTAGAGACAAAAGACTTGAAACCATCCAAAGCTCGTATCCACGGCTTTAACGGCGCTGCGACTGATGCGGTAGGATATGTCGAGTTACCAGTTGAACTGGGACAAGGCGAGCGTCGGAGGGTACGAATTCTACCCTTTGTAGTTTTGGATGTGGACTCTCCGTATAATGTTTTCTTGGGTCGGCCGGCCTTGGCTGAATTTAGGGCGGCACTAGCCCCGTGGTGTTTGACTTTGAAGTTTCCGACTGACAAAGGAGTAGGCATTGTTCACGGTGACCAAGCAGCTGGTCGTTCTTGTTATGTGGCCGAGCTCCGAGAGGCCCATCGGAGGGAGAAAGGAAAGGTTGCGGACAATCCCGTCCGCATCCTCAATACGAATAATTGACAAGTAGTGCCCGAGCCCTGGCTCGGGCATAATTCTCGGGTCTATGGAGATATAGATCCGAGAGACGACGATGAGAAACCCAGGGAAGAGAAGGCGGCACCGGCTGAATTAACAATTGACATCTCAGTTAGCCGTGACGACCCTTCGCGAATACTGAAGATCGGATCGCAGTTAGGCCCCGCAATGACTGAAGACCTTAGCGATTTCCTCCGGGTAAACCTTGATGTTTTTGCCTGGACGCATTCTGATATATGTGGGATTTCTCCCGCCATCACGAGTCATATGTTGAACATAGACCCGAAATACGTCCCAGTCAAGCAAAAGAGGAGAGGAATGGATCCGGAGAGATCCGCCGCTCTTGGAGAGGAGATGGACAAACTCAAAGCAAATGGGTTCGTCCGCGACGCCCTCTACCCGGAGTGGGTCTCCAACCCCGTGCTGGTAAAGAAGGCGAATGGGAAATGGAGGACTTGCATAGATTATTCCGACTTGAACAAAGCATGCCCTAAGGACAGTTTCCCGTTGCCTAGGATCGATCAGTTGGTCGATTCCACAGCAGGACACGAATTATTGTCATTCATGGATGCGTACTCAGGATACAACCAAATCCCAATGCATATTCCGGACCAAGAACGCACCAGCTTCGTTACAAATGTCGGGCTGTATTGCTATGTAGTGATGCCCTTTGGATTAAAGAATGCTGGAGCAACTTACCAACGTCTGGTGAATCGAATGTTCAAGGACCAGCTGGGCAAAACCATGGAAGTCTATGTGGATGACATGCTCGTGAAGTCACGACGGTCAAACGACCACATTCAAGACTTAGCTGAAATGTTTAACATACTCAGGTTCTATGGAATGAAGATCAACCCGCTGAAGTGTTCTTTCGGCGTCGCATCAGGGAAGTTTTTAGGATTCATCGTCAATGCTAGGGGAATCGAAGCCAACCCAGAAAAGATCCAAGCCATTCGAGATGTACAAGCGCCCAGGACTATAAAGCAGGTACAGAGCTTGAACGGAAAAGTAACTGCGCTGAGTCGATTTATATCCAAGGCAACTGACAAGTGCATCCCGTTCTTTGACATAATAAAGAAAGGAAAGAGGAATTTTGAATGGACGTCTAGCTGCGAGGAAGCATTCCAGAACCTGGTAAGGCATCTGGAGAGCCCACCAATGCTATCTAAACCAGTTGACCATGAGATGCTGTACGTTTACTTGGCTATATCCCCTCATGCGATAAGCGCAGCTTTGGTTCGTGAGGAGGATCAAGTCCAGAAGCCGGTATATTATGTTAGCAAGCGTTTAACGGGGGCAGAGAAGAATTACCCTAAAATCGAGAAATTGGCTTATTGCTTGGTGATTGCATCACGCAAGCTGCGCCCATACTTTCAAGCGCATTCAATCGGCGTTTATACCGATCAACCCCTGAGGCAGGTACTTCAACGACCGGAAACTTCTGGAAGATTGCTAAAATGGAACATCGAGTTGAGCCAATTCGATATCGCGTACTTACCACGGAGAGCCATCCGAGGGCAAGCGTTAGCAGACTTCATCGCTGAATTTACCATACCCATCAAACCGGACGATCACGACATCATTCCCCCCATTCGATGGAAATTATACACTGACGGTGCATCAAACGACCGTTGCTCCGGCGCGGGCGTAGTTCTTATAACTCCGGAAAACCGATCAATCTGTTATGCCCTGAAGCTCGATTTCCCGGCTACGAACAACGAAGCTGAATATGAAGCACTGATCGCTGGCTTGAAGCTCATCAAAGAACTCGGGATCGAATCAGTCGAAATCTTTTGTGACTCGCAGTTATTGGTTTACCAAGTACGAGGAGACTACCAAGCAAAAGGACGAAAGCTTGCTCCGTACCTCGTTCAGGTCCAGGAACTACTATCAAATCTTGAGCGTTATGACATTTCACATATCCCACGAGAACAAAACAAAGAAGCCGACTTGTTGGCTAAGTTTGCAAGTACCGACGATGTTCAACAAATGGGATTGTATCCAGTTGAAGTCTTGCATGCCCCGAGTGTAGACGAGATGAAAATCGATCGCGTGTTGGAAACAGAGATCGAGAAGGACTCGTGGATAACCCCATTCAAACTGTACCTGACAACCGGGGCTTTACCAGAAAAAAGAAGCGAAAGACGACAGGTCCTTCGAAAGGCTGCGCGGTACGTAATGCAGGATGGATCCATGTACCGGAAAGGATTCTCAGTCCCATTGTTACGGTGCATCGCTCATGATGAAACAAAGCGAGTCTTGAGGGAAGTCCACGAAGGGGAATGCGGCGACCATACTAGGGGGCAAACGCTAGCAAAGAAGATCCTCCGCTATGGATATTACTGGCCCACCGTAAACCGGGATGCCGCGGACTACGCAAGAAAATGCGACAAGTGTCAAAGATATGCAAAAATCCCGAGGGCTCCGTCAACGGAACTCACACAAATGATCAGTCCTTGGCCATTTGCGATCTGGGGAATCGACATAATCGGCTCTTTGCCTCTATCCAAAGGTGGTGCGAAATACGCAATAGTTGCAGTCGACTATTTCACGAAATGGGCTGAGGCAGAACCTTTGGCCACTATCACCTCTAAGAAGTTCATTAACTTCGTTGTACGAAACATTATATGCCGCTTTGGCCTTCCACGCACCATCATTACAGACAACGGAACGCAATTCGAAAGTAGAGAGTTCAAAGAGTTCTGTTTAAAGTACGGCATTGAGAAAAAGTTCGCCGCCGTTGCACACCCAAAAGCTAACGGACAAGTCGAGGCCGTTAACAAAATAATCAAGTCCATACTAAAGAAGCGTCTGGAGAAGGTTGGAGGCAAATGAGTAGATGAACTCCCGACAGCATTATGGGCGTATAGAACTACCCACAAGTCCGCAACCGGCCACACTCCGTTCGCCTTGGCATACGGCTCTGAAGCCGTTATACCCGTGGAACTTGAAGTTCCATCGCACCGAGTGACATACTACGATCCCAAGACGAACCAAAACCTCTTGCTGGAATCACTGGACTGCATCGATGAAAAGCGGGAAGAAGCTGAATTAAGGGCGGCGGCGCATAGACATCGAGTCAAGCGTTACTATGACGGCAGAGTCCGCCCAAGAATCTTTGATGTGGGAGATCTCGTTCTGAAACGAGTCTTCCCGGTACCATCACGCATGAATCCCAGCTCGGAAGGTCCATACGCCATTGAACGGAAGCTTGGAGAAGGAACATTCAAGCTAGCGACCATTGATGGCGCGACACTCCCCCGAGCATGGAACAGTGAACATTTGCGGCACTATTACATTTAGCATGTTTCCCTTTCTTGTTATAGGCACTATTGTTTTCTGCATGTTTCCATTCAATAATGACTTAGTTTCCTTTTGAAGTTGTAATCGAGCAATTTAGTTGATTTTCATTAATAAAGGCTTGAAGCCACATTTTCTATGAAGTTTCTATATCTCTTAATTGGATGATAAATTACATTATTCTGCGCGACGTACAGACTCGTACGAACGATTCCAAATCTCCGAATCCCCAGAGTGTGGAGCGGAGTACTCTAAGTCCCCAGAGCGCGGACTAGAGTATAAACGACTTCCAATCTCCGAATCCCCAGAGTGCGGAGCGGAGTACTCTAAGTCCCCAGAGCGCGGACTAGAGTATAAACGATTTCCAATCTCCGAATCCCCAGAGTGCGGAGCGGAGTACTCTAAGTCCCCAGAGCGCGGACTAGAGTATAAAACGATTTCCAAATCTCCGAATCCCCAGAGTGTGGAGCGGAGTACTCTAAGTCCCCAGAGCGCGGACTAGAGTATAAACGACTTCCAATCTCCAAATCCCCAGAGTGCGGAGCGGAGTACTCTAAGTCCCCAGAGCGCGGACTAGAGTATAAACGATTTCCAATCTCCGAATCCCCAGAGTGCGGAGCGGAGTACTCTAAGTCCCCAGAGCGCGGACTAGAGTATAAAACGATTTCCAAATCTCTGAATCCCCAGAGTGTGGAGCGGAGTACTCTAAGTCCCCAGAGCGCGGACTAGAGTATAAACGACTTCCAATCTCCGAATCCCCAGAGTGCGGAGTGGAGTACTCTAAGTCCCCAGAGCGCGGACTAGAGTATAAACGACTTCCAATCTCCGAATCCCCAGAGTGCGGAGCGGAGTACTCTAAGTCCCCAGAGCGCGGACTAGAGTATAAAAGGATTTCCAATCTCCGAATCCCCAGAGTGCGGAGCGGAGTACTCTAAGTCCCCAGAGCGCGGACTAGAGTATAAACGATTTCCAATCTCCGAATCCCCAGAGTGCGGAGCGGAGTACTCTAAGTCCCCAGAGCGCGTACTAGAGTATAAACGATTTCCAATCTCCGAATCCCCAGAGTGCGGAGCGGAGTACTCTAAGTCCCCAGAGCGCGGACTAGAGTATAAACGATTTCCAATCTCCGAATCCCCAGAGTGCGGAGCGGAGTACTCTAAGTCCCCAGAGCGCGGACTAGAGTATAAACGATTTCCAATCTCCGAATCCCCAGAGTGCGGAGCGGAGTACTCTAAGTCCCCAGAGCGCGGACTAGAGTATAAACGATTTCCAATCTCCGAATCCCCAGAGTGCGGAGCGGAGTACTCTAAGTCCCCAGAGCGCGGACTAGAGTATAAACGATTTCCAATCTCCGAATCCCCAGAGTGCGGAGCGGAGTACTCTAAGTCCCCAGAGCGCGGACTAGAGTATAAACGATTTCCAATCTCCGAATCCCCAGAGTGCGGAGCGGAGTACTCTAAGTCCCCAGAGCGCGGACTAGAGTATAAAACGATTTCCAATCTCCGAATCCCCAGAGTGCGAAGCGGAGTACTCTAAGTCCCCAGAGCGCGGACTAGAGTATAAACGATTTCCAATCTCTGAATCCCCAGAGTGCGGAGCGGAGTACTCTAAGTCCCCAGAGCGCGGACTAGAGTATAAACGATTTCCAAATTCCAAATCCCCAGAGCGCGGAGCGGAGTACTCTAAGTCCCCAGAGCGCGGACCAGAGTATGAACAGTCTCAAGTCTCCAAGTCCTCGGAGCACAATGTCAGCAAACCAAATAAAGACAAGAGAATCATTCAAACAAGAAGAAACTAAAATTTTATTCGATAAGTCCAAAACGGGGATACAAGATCACTCCTACAAAATTCGGGCCTATACAAACTACAAGTTATGGAAGATAGAAACAATTACAAACTTAAGCAGGAAACTTGTTGAACAAGTGCATCGATCATTTCTTCGACTTTTTCTTCTTGTCTGCCTTTGGTGTTTCCGACGACTCCTCTCCCTCACGTTTTTTCTTGGACTTTTTGCTTGCTAGAGAGACGGAGTCAGGAGTAGGAGACGGAACATCTAGTGGTTTGGACCTGCCCGGGAGAATGATCTTCAGAGGCCTGTTCCGCGGGTCAGTGAGTTCCAGGACTTCAGATTCAACTTTGACTTTGACCTTTCTCTTCTCCTCGTCGGCGGGACGGTCCTTCATGCTCATCTCTGAAGTATGTTCAGAGGCGCTAGTGATTTTAACTTCGTCGCTTCCTTCGGCAGGAGACGAAGTATCAAGTTTGTCATCATCAAGCGCCCCGATCACTTGAGCGTCTGGGCCGGGAGTTACCCCTGCGTGAGCAACGTCGCTTGTTTTCCCCGCTTCCTCCTTGGCGTCATCGCTCCTCGGAGTTAGCTCAGCGTCAGAATAACCTGCACGAAAACATAAGAAGTGGGCATTAGAACGAATAACCACTGCTGAAAAATGACGGGATCTCTTCGACTTTTAGAGAAAGAAGAATTTCCTACCAGGATCAGGTTGACTATCGGTGGTGCGCGGGGTTTCACCCTCCAGGATAGGTGACAGCACATGAACGCCGAGCCCGGGATCTTCGGGATCGTAACTGGCATGCTGCTCGAATGGATCAAGCGTCGACCGACCGGCCGATTGAGCAGCATAAGGAGCGGCGATGTGAGGAGTAGTAGCATCGGCCTCTGACGGGCCAGCCTCGTCATTCTTCTCTTTCGAAGGGGAAGATCCTTTGCCATAAAGAGCCAATGCTGCGGATAAATCCGATGGCTCATTCCCCCTCAGGAACTCCTTCACCAATGCATCCTCGTCGATTTCTTCGGAGCCTGACTCGACTTTCTTGATCTTTATCAGAGTTTCCCATGCCTCAGCCAGGGATTCGTGGTAGCCGTCGCCCAAGAATGTTAGGTCGCGATGCATAAGGACGCGGGCTCCGTACTCGGCGATCAACGGGTCAAACATACTTTTGACCTCTTCCCTGCCGGCCTCTGCGGCCGCCTCAAGGCGAGAATCAAGCTCCTCCACAGCCATTCTTTTGCCCTCCTCACGGGCCTCATCCTTCATTTTCTCAACCCCGGCAAGTTCACCGTCGAGCTTTGCCTTCAGGAGTCGGGTAGCAACAATCTCATCACAATACCGTTGTGATTCTTCCTGAGCGGCTATTTTGTCTTCTTTCTCCTTGGAGAGTTGTTCTTTCAGCTCTTTGACTTGAATAGCGAGCGCGTCCCTTTCTTTTTGGACAGAGTCTTTTTCTAGGGCAAGGGCGCCGCTGCGCTGAACTGCTTCGTCAAGCTCCTTTTTGTGAGCCACCTCTAAGCAAGTAACTGCCTCAGCAGTATCTTTTGCACCTTGTTCAGCGGCTTCTAGCTTTGACTTATAAGAGGCGAGTTCTTCATCTTGGAGTTTGATGATTTTCTTATCGCTGTCAGCCTCCAGATTAGACGGTCAATCTCGTGTTGACGCTCGACAGATACTTCTGAGATCTTCTCCACCAAGTGCACGAATGCGTCATGTTGAACATAGACGTCATTGTTGCAGGCAATGGCACTTTGCTTCACGTGCCCAGGAATGTGATGGATGGCCGGGAGAAATTTCAAACCGTCAAAACAGATCTTCGGAAACTTGGCCTTAAGGTCGACCATCTTTTCCGCAACAGTTGGGTCCACGGCAGGAGTAGGAGGAGGAGGCTTAGAGAATTCCGTTCTTTTACGCGGCTCTCGAACTTGCCTCGTACTCGATGAACTGGAATGTTGTTCTCGAGCAGCATCAGACTGATAACCCTTCTGCAAAGACTTCTCTTTATCCGGCTCAGTTGTAGGAGGAAGATCGTGGGACTGGGAAGATTGGTAGTGTGCTTTCTTGCGGTGAGACGACTCGCGCGGACGATTGTCCCTATCTTCATAATCACCTCGGTCCCGGCGTCTGCCTGAACCGGAATCCCGTCCGGAGTGATGGAATATAGAAGACCCCTGAAGGCGATCAAGTCCGTGTGAGCGGCCCATATCACCTGCAAAGAAGGGAGATAACAACGAGTTAAGGAGAATTCACGAATTAAAAAGACTTGAAGTATATTATGGAATGCGCATGTGCGTGTGTGTCCTAAGTGTCCCCCCGACGGACCCGTACGTTTATCTTTGCTAATCGGAGTATTGTCTCTTTGAGCCGGGAGTTGAACTCCTACGTTGCCTCTAGCGGGCGAAGAGAATTTGAGAGCTTCAGGATCATCGAACCCGTAATTAAGTATGTCTTCGGGAATAGAAAGGTTCGATAGACCTCTCAAGGAACTTTCCAGGTGCTGCGAAGAAGCCTCTTTCTCAGGAGGGTTAGGCGTAACTTTTGAGGTGCCACCAACTTTCTCCTTTTGAACCGTGTATTTCAACTTCTTCTTTCCCTTCGAAGGGGAGGATGATGTATCAATATCCTGAACTTCGATTGCCGGATTCCAAGCGGGACCCACGTTCTCGTCCTGAGTTTCGGGGGCATCATCCTCTTTGCGCTCGCCTTCTTCATGCGCGTCGGGAACGCGACGCGACGATGGTCCGGCAAGTTTTTTCCCTTTACCAGATGAAGGTTTGGGAATTGTAACACCTTCTGGAAGGCTGATCCGACGACCAGGAGCCAGCAAGCCAAACCCCGACAGCGAGTCATTTGAAATGATAGCTCGGATATCTCGATCCTCGGCCGGAAGAGCTCTAATCGCATCGACAGCATCAGAATATCCTCGGCCTTCCGAGCGTGGGCTGATACCTGAAAAGATGAAACGTAGAGTTAGGAAAAACATGACTCCAATTAAATACGAATAACGATTCAACAGAGATACTTACTGCCTTCAACCCATCTCCTAGCAAAACCAGACGGGCAGCGCACATAGAACCATTCCTGTTTGTACAGGGCGAATTTGCTACAGGCCCTTGTCAAGATCTGGAACTTGTGGTATGGCTCGAGGAACATGAAGGAAGGGCTATCTTTCCGTCTCTTGAACATATAAATGTATCGGATATCACCGGGGGTTGGAGGTCTGGAGAAGACGGCCATGAAAAGTAAATAAGTCCCATATAGGAACGCATGGCCATTCGGGTGCAGCTGCGACGGAGCAATGTCTATATACTGCAGCACATCCCGGAGAAATAAGTTGAATGGAGGCACGCTGCCCATCCAACACATGAACTTGTTGCAGGCTGTGTACCCGACTGGGGGCAAATGAGGGCGGTCGTGTCTCGAAGGAACTAACACGTCAGCAAAGGGAATCCCGTGAATGGAACATATCCGTCGCAGAGCAGCCTCGTTGATCTTCGAAGCTTGAGAATCGATCGGATTGTCCAGTAAGATGGTTGACTCCATAGCATCGGGCGCCAAATTATGGGTGGGAGAGATAGACGGGTTAGAAGAATCAGCGGCTCCTTGCCTTGCTGACGGCCCAGGTCTGTCAGATATGGTGGCAGAACTAGATTTTCTCGACATCCCGAATAAATAATGAACCTGGCTAAATGCTTGAGAAAGCTATACTTGAAAAACGTTGAGCGTTAGAATTAGCAACACGAGTTTTCCCCCCACGTGGTGTGTGAACTAGTGCAAGCAATTGTGTACAGGCAATAAGAATGTTTTAAAAAGATATAATAATTAGCTTCGAATCATCGCCTTCGAAGACCGTCATCGCTGACCGTCTCAAAAGCCCTCCTTGAGGTGATTACAGTTCCAGGTTCAAAAGACATATGATTTCTAAAGTAACCGGCCTAAGTGTAGTTTAACATTTATACTGATCGTCATTTAAGTAATGTTCATCGTCCTAAGTATAGTGTTCGGCTGTGTTAGGCTCGGCTTAAAGAGTGTTCGGCAATTATATTGTTCGGCATGACAAGTGTTCGGCAATTGTATTGTTCGGCATGTAAAGTGTTCGGCAATTGTATTGTTCGGCATGTCAGTTGTTCGGCAATTATATTGTTCGGCATGTAAAGTGTTCGGCAATTGTATTGTTCGGCATGTCAAGTGTTCGGCAATTGTATTTGTTCGGCTAGAAGACATTGTTCGACCTAGGGAATGTTCGGTGATTGTTTTGTCCGGCTAAAGTCACGGTTCGACCTAAGGATTGTTCGGCTGGATTCAACGTTCGGTCTGAAGTCAATGTTCGGCGTGTCAGTCGTTCGGCATTTGGGCATTGTTCGGCTTTAGTTCGTTCGGCTCAATTATAGTTTGACATGTTAGTGAGCGTTCGGCCTGGCATTGTCCGGCCAAGGTACCGTTCGGCAACTAACCATTACACCGTCCGGCACATGACCACATGCGCCGGAGCAGCGAACGGCGCCATTACCCCCTCCAACACCTTCTTTCTTTTTCTTCCCTTTGACCTCGATTCAACACGAGGAAACTAAGACGATAAGCGGACATACTCCTAACTCCTCCACGCTATGTCGTTCGGCAATGCAGACAAGCTATACAAAAACCCTCTACACGACATCGTTCGAACATCTCGTTTGAATATACGAGGAAAAATACCTAAGTTTGTAGATCAGAGATTGAGATGGTGTAGTTAAGTCTCAAATTCGGACGATTGAACAGAATTGCGAGAACGGTGGAAATAAGAAGTAAAATGAGACAAGTAAAAGGAGAGAAGAAGAGAAGGACCTGGTTTTATAGAGGGGAATGGTGGAAGTCGAAGGGGCTATACCCGGTAGAACCGGTCAATACCGGAGCGCTCGGCATCAAGGTGGAATGACGTTCGGCACGCTAGGAACGTTCGGCTCAGAACGTGTCGTTCGGCATCCCAAGCTTGTTCGTCTTGCACCTCCCTTCGCTAGCATTCTCGAGAGGGTACCTCCGAGGTAGATTGTACCAGATTCAAAGCGCACCACGTTTGGCCACGAGATACACTTTGGGGGGCAAGTGTTTCCTGGGGATTTGACCAGGCAACTAGTACTCGGCAATAAGTGCTCGGCATCAGAGAGTGTCCGGCATCCAGGAGTGTTCGGCGAAGCAACTGTCCTCCATGAGTACTCGGCGTAGTACTCGGCATCCATAGTGTCCGGCGTCCAGGAGTGTTCGGCGTAGTACTTAGCAGTGTTCGGCATACGAGAGCACTCGACATCAAAAGCACTCGGCATCGAGACTACTCGGCGTAGTACTCGGCAACAAGGGTACTCGGCGTCAAGTAGTGTTCGGCATCAACTGGCACTCGGCAACAACCTATGCTCAGCGTCAACTAGTGTTCGGCATCCCATAAGTACTCGGCATCAAGACTGCTCGGCATACCAGAGTGCTCGGCATCAAGGCTTCTCGGCATCAAGACCGCTCGGCATACCAGAGTACTCGGCATCAAGACTGCTCGGCATACAAGGTCGCTCGGCATACCAGAGTACTCGGCATCAAGACTGCTCGGCATACAAGGTCGCTCGGCATCAAGGCTGCTCGGCATACAAGAGTACTCGGCATCCCATGGTGTTCGGCGTAATACTCGACATCCAGGAGACATTCAACACAACTAACCAGCATACCGTTCGGCATAGAAGGAATGGTTCGGCGCAGATCGTTCGGCGAACCTTGCTCGGCATACGGCGACCACTATACTCGGGCTGGAGCGTTCGGCAATCAGCCCACTTGGGAAGTCCAGCCCATCTTTGCCTATAAATAGAGGGGCAGGGTCACAGTGAAAGGGATCCTTTTTTGGAGAGAGAACACCGGGGAGACTTTGCCATTTTCAAGACTCATCTTCTCTACTCAATCACTCCACTCAAGCATTTGATTCACGAATTGTATTTGTAATCAACCATAAAGGAAATCAATAAAGTTGAACAAAGTGGACGTAGGCAATTACGCTGAACCACTATAAATTTGGTGTTCTTACTTTCTGCATTTAAATTAGCATTGTCTTCTCCGTTTAATTTACTTTCATCACTTATATCTCTACACAATCTTTCTGAACGAGGTTAGTGACCAATTTTGGTGCTAACACATATAATTATGTACTATCCATGTAAATATTTTCTCACAACGGTAAAACAATTTATGGAAGAGAACACCATGGAAAGGAATAGAAATCATGACTAGGCATATAAGTCATAAGTTACAAGCATGCATAAATATATTAAAACATATACATATACTTGTGTCTTCTAGGTACTTGTAGGAGAACCTAAAGATACAATTACATAGTATCTACAAGCCATTTTCAACGAAGTTGGTTACACAGATTACATTCTATGCAACACAGCTGAAGAACTTCAGCAGGAAACCATTCTATGCAACATAGTATAATCTACAGGAATCTGTTACATCAAGACTTTTTCTGAAGAAATGATCGGTTGCAGCAATGAAGGGTACTTTCCTTTAATCATTAACTTGGTTATGTAAACTTCTCTATTTACGGTTATGGATTTTACGTTAATCTGTCTTAAAATTACTGTATCTATACGGTTATGGATTTTATGTGAACGTTGTTATTTTGTTTAAAATATTTTGTATCGAATTGTTTGTATATCATATTTCATTATGTAATTAATGTATTTTTTGGTTGTTTGAATGTGATAAATATATGAGTGATTGCTGGTTTCATAATGAAATATGTTAATTATTATTATATAATATATGTTGTGAACAAAATAAAGTGGTAACTGAATGAGCTACCACGGCGAGGAAAATCTGCACAAAAATCAATAATTTTTAGCAGTGTTTATTAAACGCTACCGATATGTTGGTTGTCGGTAGCGTTTATGAAGACGCAATAGAAAGTCCTGGACTTTTAGTTGCATGCCGTATAATGGTATTGTCTAAAATGCTACTTTAAATTATGGTAGCATTTTTTGGGCGCTACTAAATCTATTTTTTGTTGTAGTGATTGAATATAAAATGGAAGTAGAAAACATAACTTGCAAAGTAAATTAAAGAATACGATTTGATCGAATAAGCGAGTCTATTGGGAAAGAGCTCCAAATATACCCAAAAAGAATAAGATTCAATATCAAAAGTCACTCCTCCTTATGATACATAATGATGTATCGATAAAGAGTAATCAGACTTTGTTGGACAAATTATGATTAATGATGAGCAAAGTTGAGCTAACTTCTTTCTGTAAGGTAGTGTAATCAAGAGTAAGTACATAAGGTTAAAATAATTTCATATAAAACATAGTTTATAAGATCACACAAGATAAGATTTTATAAGAAACCCCTATATATCATAGGTAAAGAGTTGATAGGTTGTGTGAGTCAAAAGGCTGCACATAAAATTCTTTTGCAAGGGATCTTGTGTTGACCACCTCAAATGAGCTTAGGACCGATCAATATTGATTGGCCAATTTATGTTATGAACATAAGTTTTGTAAAGTAAAAACCAAATCGGTTATATATATAAAGACAATTCATAAAATATTTATGAATACCTATTTTATTGCACCGAGAAACACTTGTTGTTCAAAGAAGCTTATGTTAGTTTTGTAAATAATATGACATCATCGGCAAAACGTAAGGTTGAGATACAAGGATCCTTGCACATGGGATGCAACACGTACTCCTTGCTAGTAACATTTTTGTTGAATAGTTTGGTGAATAATTCCATGACTACAATGAATAAATAAGAAGACATTAGGTCACCCTACCTCATACTCCAAGCTCCTTTGAAGAATCCCACATTCTTACCATTATACCCTAAAGAATAAGAGACGGTAGAAATACAAGTGTTGATCTAACTTACAAAATGGCAAGGAAAACCCATTCTTGCCATGACTGCAACTATGGCTTCCCATTGAATGGTGTAATAAGCTCTCTTGATATCGAGTTTCATCGTAGCTCTAGGTGATATATAACTTATGTTATAGCCATTCATTAACTCGAGGGTGAGGAGCACATTGTCTGTATACTTCTATTAGGAAGAAAGGCCACCTAGTTGTTTGATATGATGTTCGGAAGAATTTTCTTGAGCCTAGAAGCTATCACCTTGGAAATGCACTTGTAAATAATATTACAACATGAATATGCCAAAAAGCTAACACAGAACCAGAGGAATGAATTTCATGTTAGGTCCTCTTTGCCAGTTTTGTGCGTTGGTGCTTCACATCTTGGCATACCTCTTTCCTCCAGAAGAATTCGGTTCTCTGCCTGCCTTCCTCTTTTTGAAAAAATTACTAAAACCATGAATAGCTGTATTAATAGGTTTATGTCTCAAGCTGGAAGATTAACTATCATAAAATCTATTAGTCAAGCTATGACAGTTTATTGGAGCTGATGCTTTAGTTTTCAAGCTATGACAATTTATTGGAGCAGATGCTTTATTCTCCCTTCCAAGCTCATTAACCATGTCTAGCAAGCAATGAATCAATTCCTACGGATAAGGAACATGCACTATATAAAATTAATTCTTGTAGCTTTCAGTAAGCTTAAAAATCCATTCTGCCCTGGAGGGTTAGGAATTAAGAGTATGAAAAACTGGAACTTGGCTGCATTCTCCAAGCATTTTGATAATTCTCCATTACAAGCCAAATATATGGGTTAAAAGGGCAAGAAAGTATCACCTTAGCAATAAAAAAATTTAGGTTATGGATGTGTCTAGTCTACGTGGATGGGTTTGGACATCAATCCTACAGCTTAGAGAAATCATGCTTCCTCATGTGCAAATTAAACCATCCCCTTCCAATGTTGCTAGGTTCTGGTCCGAGCCTTGGGCTAAAAAAGGCCTTATATTGGATAATGTCTCATATGAAGAAAAGAGTCAAATATGGACTCGCATGAATGCTAGAGCTAGTGATTACTTAGCTGATGGGTACAATAGTCTACCTTACACAAGTAATGTTATAGTTCCAGCAATCTGCCAATTAATTCAAAACTCTATACTGCCAGAAGGAGATGATGAGTGTATTTGGCCTTGCAAGCAAAAGTCTCACTCGGTTTCAGTCATTTACAATGATATATCAGACTCTGGCCTTGATGCAACATTCGGGTGACATTATAGGGTGTGGAATAAGTACAGTGCTGAAAAATCAAATTTTCTCTTGTGGAAGGTTGTAAAGAATGGCATCATGACAAAGTTTAATCTGTGTGCTAGAGGGTTTCATGTGGAGAACATTTTTGCTTTCTGCTATAATCACATTGAGGATAATGTGCATATCTTCTTCAACTGTCCTTTTCATTTTTCCTATGGTGCAAAGTACATTGTAAAGGTAATTTCATGCTCCTTTAAGAGACAACTTTGCTGAATGGAATAGGAATTTCAAAGCAACTAGGTGGCAAAACAATGGCACTTTGATGTTGTTGTTAGTGTTGAAAGTGTTTGTTGCAGTCTTGTGGCAAGAGAGGAATGCAAGGGTCTTTGAGAACAAGTGCATGCCAAAGATGGTAATTTATAATATGGTTTTTAGCAGCATAAGGAATAATGCTTGCGTGCGTGGCTTGCTAAGTGCTGAGGAATCAGCTAATTTTTTGTCTTGATTTTGTTGTTTTTGTGTGTGCTTGTTTTTTCATGTTTTTTATTCTCTTCATTGTTTAGCTCGGTATTTTTCCTTTAGGGTTAAGCTTGTTTAATCCCATTTTTTAAGTGTGTTTAATAAATCTAGAAAAGAGCCCAATTAACCCTGCTAGCTTTGCTAAAAAATAGAAACACATGTATTTCAAGAAATGTCAACTTCGTGAGGAAGGAAGTTCTTTTAGAATTTTTTGGTAGTAAAATGGATTTGGATACGATCCAAAGATAAAACTAATTACGAAGGGTGAAATGAAATTAACCAAATCTAAATGGACATGACATATAAGAATGTCTAATAAAAACTTTCACACATTGAAGAGAAACCAGTTTCTTATTGATGTGGAGAAAAGAATTTCCTTGGTTGTAAATAAGCCATGAAGAGCATTGACTTTGCCATATGGAACAATGCGCAAATCCAAAATGGATTCCAAGAACATTATCGAAGTATGATTTTGATAGCGTTACTCGAAGGGACATGATACAACAACTGCAAAAGTGTCTTCAGAAGAACGACCAATGCAGTTGGAATATAGTAAATGTGCTTAAATTTATTCAGACTTTACTCATAAATCTATCGTTTAATACAACTTTGAGTTTTGGTACATATATGTTGAAATAAAAAAATTCCAAATAATGATTATAATAGACTATTGGCAAATAACAACGAAAGTGTATCGAAGTCAGTGGGAGCAATTTTGAGTTTGTGGGTTTTTGGACATGATCCAAGAACCGATACGAAAATATCATTTGATAAGAATCCTAGTTGAACAAGTATTTGGATAGAAATATCAAATAGTTTGGTTTTCAGGCAAATTGCAAAGGAAGCATGTGTCTGTAGTAAAGAATTGTAAAGGTACTAAAATATTTCTAAAACTACAAGTAAACAACAAACTTATGATTGTTAATGATGCATCTATGTTATTATCAGTTTAATTTGGTTTTTTCTACTCGACGTTGGATTTAAAAATAACATCTTTTAAATCGGTATAAAAGGATGTTGAGATAGTTCCAAATGATATACATAGACATCATATTAAAATGTTTATATGAAGCATTTAAGGAAAATTCTTTATTTATCGGCAATAGAAATTATCATAAATGCCATATTGTCTACTATATCATTAATCACTTATGTAATTAGTACATTGAATGAGCATCAAATCTGAATTAAGATCATTAAATGGTAGTAAGAGAATTCTCGAATAGTTACGAAATATTAGGAATTGTTTAAATAAAGAATGAACTCCTTATGAAGGAGTATTCGAACTCAAACTTCATAAATGATTTCGAGTATAATATGTAAATCATAAATTCATGTTCAATCTGGTCTAGGAACTTTAAGTTAGAAATGTTCCAAACGAAAGGTTGTGGTAGATTCAACCAAAAGGCTAAGTACATCGCCTCGAATGGCACTATTTTAACATATTTATATATTTATTAATTAATAGTCTATAAGTAAAATTATTTTAAATTAAAATATAAAATTTCTTAAATGTATATTTCAAATAAATTATATATATGCGTGTGTGTGCGCGTATATGCATTTATGTACATCCATAAAAATATTTGAAATTTGAATTTAAATTTGAAATATATATTTATTTAGATTTAGATTGTTGATAAATTTTAAGATTAACACAAGATATTTTAGATATTAATTCAAAATATGTTGATTTGGATAAATTATTTAAATAAATAAAACAACTATAAATATTATTTTATATACACACATGCATCCATTATTCAATCTATATACAGACACAATACCACGTACACTTATATATGTCGCACATCCACTATACACAAATATATCTTATATAAATTAAATCAAACCTTTTATATTAACAAATAAAATAAAGATTTTATACAAAATATTTTAGATTAGACCTAAAAATAATTAGACTTCTTAGGCCCGATAAAGATCTGATTTAATTTTTTTAGTTCACTCATTTAACTCACTACTACTTGGCCTATTTCCTTCAGTGCGCTCACTAAGGGACTAGCTCAATTGGTTTTGAGAAAACTAATAGGACGAATAAGAATAAGATTCTATAATTGACCCTAAGTGCATGTGAGGGATTGAAAGAGTTAGGGATATGTCCTGTGAGCAATTATGTAATTTGTTACATGGATCTAACTTTATAACCAATTTTGTTCATAATTCAGATATTTATTTTCTATTATATACTTTTTTATATAGTGACATAATAAATTAAATAAATTAATTTAAAGTTTATAATTATAAAATCGTAAAAGAACATATTATGTGATAATTGTTACAAAGAGTTATAACCATGAAAAAAATTATCGCAATATAAAATAACATATTATTTTAAGTATTCCTAGTCAAGGTGTTTCAAGAAGGGATATCAATACATCCCTTGATACCAGAGTACATAACGCTCTCCAAATGTTGCGCAGTGTGTTACTCATGCTACTGGAGGAACTAAGGGGTTAGTACTAATTGTTTTTGGATAATCATGGAATGACTCACTCGACAGTTTCCTGTTGGTTAATAATAACCAAGACCAAAGAGGAAATCTAGAAATGATGATATTATATAGTTCTTTCGGCTTGAGAATATTGTTGAACATCAATGCGGATACTCAAATTTTATTATACTTAATTTATTCATCACCAAATAGAGATGAATATTATATGGTAGTAGCAGAAATTTCTTTGGCTTTGGATTGGAGCGTTCAAGAGGAACAAGTTGTTTCGGGTTGATACCGTCAAGAATCTTTGACTGGTGCATGGGAACAAATTCATTTTAGAAGTATTTTTCCTTTCCAATATTTTTAGCCATGACAAGACATCTATCGAATAACCATAGTTGGGTCTGAATTGAAGCATTGGAAGCAGAACATTATTCAATAAAGAATTCATCTCCTCGATTATTTGAAGTTATTATCACGGTCAACTGTATTAAACTAAAAGTCAAAGTTTCTAGCTAGAATAGTGCGGTTAATAATAAATGTTATCATTGAACTAAGGACTTTGTCTAAGGACAAACCGAGTTGAATGTGGACGATACTGGAATTTGGACCAAAACCAAATTCCATAAGCCCCAATGCGATATAGTGTAGACAAAGAGAATTGGTATAAACATACATTATTAAATGGTACCACTTAAATTATAAAATTGAATATTACAGATAAGGATTTATAAATGATAAATTCGCCAAAATTATCACACAACTAACCAAGATGACGTGCAAACGTTAATATTCGAATTGTTCGATGTTGATCGTTGGCTGTAGTGAGTCGCACAACTGATTATAGTCTCTGAAACATCGCTTGATCTAATTGACTTGTAATAGTTATTAATTAATTAAATTTATTTATTATTGTAATTAGACCAATCGAAAGCGGGTAAAATATGTAGATTTCAAAAAATATTCCTATTTTGGACCTTTTGGGCATATGAAGTCTAAAGGTATATTAGATCCAATCAAATAAAGTTTTTAAATAAAATATTATTTTTAAGTTGTTTGAAATGGAGTTTGAATTTGATTTAAATTTAAATGTATGAGTGTATTAAATATACCCATGTGTGTGACAGTTACTTGATAAAGTTAATTTAGAGAAGGAAACTGTCACGACCCACTTTTCCGTACAGATTTAAACTGACTTTTGCCCATACTTGTCAGCCCAAATTACACGGGAAGGCGGATAGTAAAAGAAAGAAAATTGGTAGAAGATAGAAAGAGAACCAACAACACATAATCTCACAGCGAAAATGAATAATCTATAATATAGAACAAGTCTTTACATAAAACAAAACCGTAACTTATCGTATACAGGCATCAATCAGAGTATATAACCTATTCAGGACGGACAGTTATAACACCTTGTCCTCACAATTGATGATAAACACAACTAAATGAAATGGAAAAATATATCATCTACGTGAATACGTCTTTGGGCCTCTGACTCCTCTCCAGAAGCTCCACTCCTTCCAGCTAAACCTAGGAATATGCTCGGTCTGACCCGAGCATATAGGAAAAACCACGCCCGGGTCAGTCTGGTAAAACCAACGTGAGAAAACACACTCAATCTGAATTATTAAAGTTTCAAAATCCTTTGAAAATCAAAGGTATCTCGTAGGACCACGCCACAATTAAACACGATGGGTTTTTACCTTACGATAACCAAAACATTTCATATCAAAATCATCTGATATTATAATAGTGTCTAAGTACAAATACTTATTCAAATAGCTAAAATGCTTGCATCTCACGTTTTAGCATAGTTGGGCACAATCAAAACCGTACGGCGCTTATTGGAGAATGGATTCCAACTGAATGACTAAGCACTGGGGTACCACCTGTCACAGTACACGTCTAGAACAGCGTACCGAGGACCACTCCGAGATCCCCTGCCACACAAGACCGGACTATCCCTAACCTGGATAGACTGAATATGCTATCACCCCGGGTGTTCCCACCCTCTCTGAGCTCCTTCCATGTATCGTAGTGATAAAATGATATCCGAGGTTATCTAGAAGGTTGATAAACATACCCTACTTGGGTGCAACCCACTTAGCCTTGCTGCATCTCCCCTGATTTTCAGTCATTCCCGGTTAATGAGGCTTAGAGGCTACGATTACTTTTTTGAGGAATATTTACTTAGAATGCTCATTGTCCTCCAATGACAATGTACTAATAGCATTCGTCCATACAAGTCCATTATGGGTCCGAACGGAACCGTAGGCACTATTCCTACTACATCATTTTTGGAATAATCCTCAGGATTAGTAGCGATTAGCCCTTGCACTTCACTGCTCCATCTTCGACTCCATGCTCTTGACTTTATTACGAAAATGTACTCATTGGATCGAAGTGGTTTTTGGATCACAAATCTGATCCCGGTCTCTCCGAAACAACGTTCGATATTTTCTGGTAAACTCAACCCCAGTTCTTTAGGAAATAAACAAACGAAAATAAGATCAGAGATCACCTCCTAACCGTTAGTGGATGGATTTCCTTATAATCGTCCTAGAAGAATGAAACGAGTTTATACGTACAATATAGCACCTCGAACGGTAACTGTACCATATATTTCCCGAGTCTCCACTAGATATTCCCAAAGTATATTTGGTCCAGATTTGATAGTCGGTTATTTAACTATCAAATAACAATCATCCAAACAAAAGTTTCATTTCCCATTGAAAAACATTAAGCCTTATCCAATTTAAAGTTCAATAAATTAAAATTACTTAATCAAACAACATATACTTATCTCACCAGATAAGTTTATTCACGAAACCATTCATTTTCAAAATATTTGAAAAACCCTTTTTATTTTTATTTTTTTATTTTTAAAATAAAATCTGGAAATCACCACTGTGGTATCAAACCATGGATCACAGCTCAATGGTTACGTCTCTATCCCAGAGTAATCCAAAACTTAACTACAGGCACTCAATACCTCTGATTTACGCCACGAGAGTATACCATTACTTCCCGAAATCTTTGTTTAATAAATTCTCCAAAAATAATACTTATAAAGTTTTCAATATGAATTTTCCAAGTTCTAATTTAAGTAAAATGCTCTTTAATAAAAGTTTACTATATAATATATTATCTTTAAAACATCATTAATATTTAATAGATTTATCGTGAAATAAATATACTTTAATATTAATTGACCCTAAAGTAAAAATTACTTTAAAATAATCACTATAAATTAACTTTAATTAATAATTAATATTCCTTTATCAATTTAGATAATTAATAACTTTAAAACAATAATTAATATTTTAAATAATTTTTTAGGATAATAAAATAATTACTTTATATCATTGTCAAAATATTACCCATTAACCTTAAAAATATCATTAATAAATAATAAACATTTTTAAAACAATTTTGGTTCAAAATCAACCCAAATCCGAAAAGAAAGCTTAACAATTTCAATGGTATCAAGAAGATAAATAGATGTCCGTACAAATAAAATAGCAGATCAGGGTTTTATTTCTGCTAGTAAATGTTCACAACAGATATATTCAATAATAGTAGCAGAATGGTGACTTATTCTGCCAACAGGAATTCAATTCAAAACAATTAGCGAAACAGTGTTTTGTTCCGCTAACAGATGTCAACATCGTGATTTAATTAAATTAACTTGTCTTTATTTTTATCAGCAAAAACACTTCAATATACGGGTCATATAATTTCGAACGTTGATATTAGCTTTAAACTGATCACTTAGATTTTCGTTCCAAATTGCTATAAAAGTTCACTTATGCAAACTGGGCAACAGTTCGTACAACGTCGTAATACTCGTCGATACGGACCCATTGGAAGCCGTTTGGGTTAATCGGACTTACTGTTTTTGAGAATTTAATTTTTTATAAAGATTTTCAAATATAATTCCTTAAAACAAACATTATTATTATTTAAATTTCCATTCAAAATCTCGGTTGGGCCGAAGCCCAATACCACAACCCTCAAGCCTGCTCCCCTTCTCCTTTCCTCCTCTCTTTTTCCCAGTTCCCTCCTTCCTTTTCTATGCTTCCAGCTCCAATTCCAAACCAACGGTTAACCACGATTCCAAACCAAACAACTCCGATCGACTCGTATACTCTTCCCACCATCCACACGTGCAATTCAGGAACCCAAACCCCAACATTCCTCCTTTCCCAAATCTCCACTGCCATAGCCGAGACCTCGCGTGTACATTGTGCACGTGCACACCCCTTCCCTCGCCCAGATCACCACCGCAACACCATAAATCAACGTCCCTTCTCCCCCTGGCCTCCATTGCCACCTCAATGAAGTTCCGGCACCCTTTGAATCCAAATCGAGCATCAATCGATCAATGGAAGAAAATCCCATCACCTCATCACGCCGAACTGCTCCCTATCCTACCCACCGTTTCACCGGCAAACACCACCGCTCGAAAGCACACCCAGGTCGCTTCCTCCCTGCCAAACCCCAAGAGCTCCGGTCGCGTCTTTGTCCCCCAGTTCGCTCGCGTTCGACCACCTTCAAATCCTCCCTTTTAACCCTACAAACTCCTCGCCAACCCAATCCAAAGCCCAACCCAAAATTCCGCCATGGTGAACCTCTTCCCCTCGACCCCACACTCCTACTCGACCAAGCCGCACACCCCCTCGGAGAGTCGAATGCCGGAAAAAGATTTTTAAGGGGAAAACGTTCATCTTTGAATTTCTCCATTTCTTGGTTACTAAAAATCATAATTTTTTTTGTTAAAAATACTATTTTTGGATGACAATCACATTTATGACTTTGAATCGATGATTTGAACAAATTAGGTTTTGTCGAAAGTTGGGTTGCCTACTGTAATTTAAACATATCTCCCTACATACTCCATGAAAAGTAACCAAACTATTTTTAGTACAATCTATACTCGATAACGATCATTTCACTAGTTTACACCATCATCAAACCAAATCAGATTGAGAGATATTGATTTTCAAAGACTAGGCGTGTATGGAATTTAGCTCTGTCTTATACATGACAGAGTGTTAAAAGGTATCTCCAGGTATTCAAAAATTTATTCTCACCTTCCTCATTGTTGTTCCTTTGAAAAAAACTTCAAGCTAAATCCTTGTTTCAGACCTGGCTCTAGAAATCTTGTAAAGGATTTGCTTTGTTTTTGGTTTGATTTTAAACAGAGGATGTTTTCTTCCTCTTCTTTTTGCAGTGTTTTGTTTTCTTTGTTTACAGTCTCTTTTTTTTTTTTGAAAACTGAAGCATAAATTCTCAAATCCATACCTATATATATACATGTACACGTTTGCAAAAGTGGATGATGTATCGGGTACAAAATCTTATTGATATGTTGTACAAAATTTTGTTTTAAGGCTTTTGTTGATATGTACAAAATCTTGATGGGTTGATGTATTGAAAAGGAGATGAAGTGATCTATTTTGAGTTAAAAAGAAGTGAAGAAAAATGTTTTTAAACTTTCCTCCTTTAGACCAAACATATGTTTATGTTTATATGCCTACTTCCGTTGTTTTTTGTTTGACCAGGCAATGTTTTCATATACTTATACTTACCATTTTACTTGTTGAACTTTTTACTTTTTGCTGAATTTTACCTTTGTTTTGTACAGCAACCTTCCTACATATGTTTTTTGAAGACAAGAAGTATAATGTGATTTAAGACAAACTTCAAACCTTCATGTTCATATCAAATAAAAGTTTGTCATTTAAAATATATTACTTCTATTAAAATATATAACCAAGGCAATGAAATTTTGTTATTTCATTTTAGGTGTATAAAAATACATTTTTGTCAAGACATTGCTTTGTTAATGATTTCTTTTTGAAATGATTTTATGGATTTTCTTTTCCATTTCTATCATATATATATCCCCATATGTACACTTTCCTTATATATATACCTCTCCTTGTATGTTTACTTCTTTTATTCTCCAACATATATAAATATATATTACTTTTAATAAACTACATCTATTAGGTATATATATATATATATATATATATATATATATATATAGTTTGCCCTACCATTACATATATTATTTTGAACATACTATTTTAGTTTATACCATACAATATTTATTTGTTTTACAATACTAATTCTTCTCGTTTTGAACTTATGTTTATATTCTTCTTTCATCTTTTCAATATATACATACATATATAAATTGTATAATTTTTTAATAACCATTATTTATTAGCCCACACTGTGTATATTATATATATATATATATATATATATATATTGTTTTTAACCGACAAGCATATTTAGTTTATAAATATTACACTCTTCCTAACTGATATGTATATATACATACATATATACAATAAAATCCAATTTGAACTCTTTTCTATTTATAATACACTGTATTTTCCATAAATCATATCCTTTCTATTTATAATGTATTCTTCTTATCCCATCTGTATTTACCTGAATTGAATTTTGTTTTCAAATTTTTATATATAAAGTCTATTGTTCTGAATATACATATGTATATATAGATAATAAATTTCCAATCAAACCAATTTCCTATTTTATAATTAAAAACCTGGAAACTAAAAATATTATTCTGGCTTAAAAACTGTATTTTATTGCCAACTGTAATTTAACGGGGATTTTTGTTAATTAAAATATCGTATTATTAAATATTAAAAATTAATATTCAATACCCGAGACATCAAAAATCCTGGTTCGTTACATTCCTTCCCCCTTAAAAGAATTTCGTCCCCGAAATTTCCATAGCCAGGCTAGTAAACAAAACTAACTGAATATTAACTTATTAATGAATTAATAAGCACCCACATCACACCAGTCAATATATATATATATATATATATATTCCAAATATCAGTAACATCAAGTATCAACTAGAATACTTCCACAGTTACCGTCATCTTATACACATACACACACACACACACACACACATATATATATATATATATATAGTCATACCAACATCTACTGAAATACCTGACTAAACTACAATCCAAGAAATATGACGCCTATAGGTTACTAATACATACTAATATGGTATACACTACTAAGAGACCACTCAACCCAGACCAATACTCACTGCAGACTCTCTATCCGAGTCCTCCACTTCGGGTCCTTTCAATTCCATAGACTTCACATCGTTATCCGGAACTCGTGCAAACACTGGACTTGGTTCCGTCTGACAGTAATCTCCATCTACAGCTGGCTCATCATCAACTTCACCCCATTTCCCATACGGCAGCGTCGTCATTTTCTGATTCGGGTTCTCCCTCTTCTTCCAATTCCTCTCCATGCTCAAATTCCTCCTCTTCATCTTCGAGTTCTTCCTCATCCTCGAATTCTTTCTCATCTTTGAATTATTCCTCAGGCTCCTCTTCTGCTTCTTCCTTGGGCTCTTCTTCTTGATGCGGTGGCTGCTCGACAAGCTTTATTTCCTTCTCTCGCTCTTCCTCATATATCGATGGCTCGTTAAGATCCTTCAGAATCCTTCTAACCAAGTAATGATTGCCCTCTCTCCTAGCCTTTGAAAGTGCTCCTCCTCGATCGATACTATGGGTTCTCTACAATCAATTAACAAGAGCCAAGAATGAGATCCTAAGGTTCCAAGAATTTATATATGCTAAAGAGAAATCCAAATTTCCCAAAGTTCCTACCTTACAGGACTCAGATCACTAAGGGAATACTCAAGCCAAAAGGGACCAATAATAGAGGATACTAAAGCTAACGGCTATGACCACTAAATTTCTAGATGATAAAATATTATCATCACTTATCAAACAACACCTCAAATACTATATATTTTTGAAAATCATTGCCTTTAATATAAAAATATATTCTGGGTAAAATTATTTCATTTACCCACTTAAAACAATATTGTGTCTGTCGGCCTTGTTCAAGTGTTTAGACATCCCTATCAATAACGTTAGCTACTCGTATTGACCAGAATCCATATGCCACTCAACAGGTCAATTATCACAATATAAAAACATTTTTATATCACTAACAAATTCACGCTCTCGTATATATATACTCAGACTCATTCTAGGATACTACTGACCCTATCTCTAATGAGTAACCCTACCAAAGCCTAGGTATTCACTCAACCTAAGCTCTGATACCACGATGCGCGGCCCACTTTTCCGTACATATTTAAACTCACTTTTTCCCACACTTGTCAGCCCAAATTACACGGGAAGGCGGATAGTAAAAGAAAGAAAATTGGTAGAAGATAGAAAGAGAACCAACAACACATAATCTCACAGCGAAAATGAATAATCTATAATATAGAACAAGTCTTTACATAAAACAAAACCGTAACTTATCGTATACAGACATCAATCAGAGTATATAACCTATTCAGGACGGACAGTTATAACACCTTGTCCTCACAATTGCTGATAAACACAACTAAATGAAATGGAAAAATATATCATCTACGTGAATACGTCTTTGGGCCTCTGACTCCTCTCCTGAAGCTCCACTCCTTCCAGCTAAACCTAGGAATATGCTCGGTCTGACCCGAGCATATAGGAAAAACCACGACCGGGTCAGTCTGGTAAAACCAACGTGAGAAAACACACTCAATCTGAATTATTAAAGTTTCAAAATCCTTTGAAAATCAAAGGTATCTCATAGGACCACGCCACAAATAAACATGACGGGTTTTTACCTTACGATAACCAAAACATTTCATATCAAAATCATCTAATATTATAATAGTGTCTAAGTACAAATAATTATTCAAATAGCTCAAATGCATGCATCTCACGTTCCAGCATAGTTGGGCACAATCAAAACCGTATGGCGCTTATTGGAGAATGGATTCCAACTGAATGACTAGGCATTGGGGTACCACCTGTCACGGTACACGTCTAGAACAGCGTACCGAGGACCACTCCGGGATCCCCTTCCATACAAGACTGGACTATCCCTAACCTGGATAGACCGAATATGCTATCACCCCGGGTGTTCCCACCCTCTCTAAGCTCCTTCCAGGTATCGCAGTGATAAAATGATATCTGAGGTTATCTAGAAGGGTGATAAACATACCCAACTTGGGTGCGACCCACTTAGCCTTACTGCATCTTGCTTGATTTTCAGTCATTCTCGGTTGATGAGGCTTAGAGGCTATGATTACCTTTTTAAGGAATATTTACTTAGAATGATCATTGTCCTCCAATGACAATGTACTGATAGCATTCGTCCATACAAGTCCATTCTGGGTTCGAACGGAACCGAAGGCACTATTCCTACTACATTCGTTTTGGAATAATCCTCAGGATTAGTAGTAATTATCCCTTGCACTTCACTGCTTCATCTTCGATTCCATGCTCTTGTCTTTATTACGAAAACGTACTCGTTGGATCGAAGTGGTTTTCGATCACAAATCTAATCCTAGTTTCTCCGAAAATACGTTCGATATTTTCCGATAAACTCAACCCCGGTTCTTTAGGAAATAAACAGACGAAAATAAGATCGGAGATCGCCTCCTAACCGTTAGTTGATGGATTTCCTTATAATCATCCTAGAAGAACGAAACGAGTTTATACGTACAGTATAACTCCTCGAATGGTAACTGTACCATATATTTCTCGAGTCTCCACTAGATATTCCCAAAGTTATATTTGGTCCAGATTTGATAGTCGATTATTTAACTATCAAATAACAATCATCCAAACAAAAGTTTCATTTCCCATTGAAAAACATTAAGCCTTATCCAATTTAAAGTTCAATAAATTAAAATTACTTAATCAAACAACATATACTTATCTCACCAGATAAGTTTATTCACGAAACCATTCATTTTCAAAATATTTGAAAAACCCTTTTTATTTTTATTTTTTTATTTTTAAAATAAAATCTGGAAATCACCACTGTGGTATCAAACCATGGATCACAGCTCAATGGTTACGTCTCTATCCCAGAGTAATCCAAAACTTAACTACAGGCACTCAATACCTCTGATTTACGCCACGAGAGTATACCATTACTTCCCGAAATCTTTGTTTAATAAATTCTCCAAAAATAATACTTATAAAGTTTTCAATATGAATTTTCCAAGTTCTAATTTAAGTAAAATGCTCTTTAATAAAAGTTTACTATATAATATATTATCTTTAAAACATCATTAATATTTAATAGATTTATCGTGAAATAAATATACTTTAATATTAATTGACCCTAAAGTAAAAATTACTTTAAAATAATCACTATAAATTAACTTTAATTAATAATTAATATTCCTTTATCAATTTAGATAATTAATAACTTTAAAACAATAATTAATATTTTAAATAATTTTTTAGGATAATAAAATAATTACTTTATATCATTGTCAAAATATTACCCATTAACCTTAAAAATATCATTAATAAATAATAAACATTTTTAAAACAATTTTGGTTCAAAATCAACCCAAATCCGAAAAGAAAGCTTAACAATTTCAATGGTATCAAGAAGATAAATAGATGTCCGTACAAATAAAATAGCAGATCAGGGTTTTATTTCTGCTAGTAAATGTTCACAACAGATATATTCAATAATAGTAGCAGAATGGTGACTTATTCTGCCAACAGGAATTCAATTCAAAACAATTAGCGAAACAGTTTTTGTTCCGCTAACAGATGTCAACATCGTGATTTAATTAAATTAACTTGTCTTTATTTTTATCAGCAAAAACACTTCAATATACGGGTCATATAATTTCGAACGTTGATATTAGCTTTAAACTGATCACTTAGATTTTCGTTCCAAATTGCTATAAAAGTTCACTTATGCAAACTGGGCAACAGTTCGTACAACGTCGTAATACTCGTCGATACGGACCCATTGGAAGCCGTTTGGGTTAATCGGACTTACTGTTTTTGAGAATTTAATTTTTTATAAAGATTTTCAAATATAATTCCTTAAAACAAACATTATTATTATTTAAATTTCCATTCAAAATCTCGGTTGGGCCGAAGCCCAATACCACAACCCTCAAGCCTGCTCCCCTTCTCCTTTCCTCCTCTCTTTTTCCCAGTTCCCTCCTTCCTTTTCTATGCTTCCAGCTCCAATTCCAAACCAACGGTTAACCACGATTCCAAACCAAACAACTCCGATCGACTCGTATACTCTTCCCACCATCCACACGTGCAATTCAGGAACCCAAACCCCAACATTCCTCCTTTCCCAAATCTCCACTGCCATAGCCGAGACCTCGCGTGTACATTGTGCACGTGCACACCCCTTCCCTCGCCCAGATCACCACCGCAACACCATAAATCAACGTCCCTTCTCCCCCTGGCCTCCATTGCCACCTCAATGAAGTTCCGGCACCCTTTGAATCCAAATCGAGCATCAATCGATCAATGGAAGAAAATCCCATCACCTCATCACGCCGAACTGCTCCCTATCCTACCCACCGTTTCACCGGCAAACACCACCGCTCGAAAGCACACCCAGGTCGCTTCCTCCCTGCCAAACCCCAAGAGCTCCGGTCGCGTCTTTGTCCCCCAGTTCGCTCGCGTTCGACCACCTTCAAATCCTCCCTTTTAACCCTACAAACTCCTCGCCAACCCAATCCAAAGCCCAACCCAAAATTCCGCCATGGTGAACCTCTTCCCCTCGACCCCACACTCCTACTCGACCAAGCCGCACACCCCCTCGGAGAGTCGAATGCCGGAAAAAGATTTTTAAGGGGAAAACGTTCATCTTTGAATTTCTCCATTTCTTGGTTACTAAAAATCATAATTTTTTTTGTTAAAAATACTATTTTTGGATGACAATCACATTTATGACTTTGAATCGATGATTTGAACAAATTAGGTTTTGTCGAAAGTTGGGTTGCCTACTGTAATTTAAACATATCTCCCTACATACTCCATGAAAAGTAACCAAACTATTTTTAGTACAATCTATACTCGATAACGATCATTTCACTAGTTTACACCATCATCAAACCAAATCAGATTGAGAGATATTGATTTTCAAAGACTAGGCGTGTATGGAATTTAGCTCTGTCTTATACATGACAGAGTGTTAAAAGGTATCTCCAGGTATTCAAAAATTTATTCTCACCTTCCTCATTGTTGTTCCTTTGAAAAAAACTTCAAGCTAAATCCTTGTTTCAGACCTGGCTCTAGAAATCTTGTAAAGGATTTGCTTTGTTTTTGGTTTGATTTTAAACAGAGGATGTTTTCTTCCTCTTCTTTTTGCAGTGTTTTGTTTTCTTTGTTTACAGTCTCTTTTTTTTTTTTTGAAAACTGAAGCATAAATTCTCAAATCCATACCTATATATATACATGTACACGTTTGCAAAAGTGGATGATGTATCGGGTACAAAATCTTATTGATATGTTGTACAAAATTTTGTTTTAAGGCTTTTGTTGATATGTACAAAATCTTGATGGGTTGATGTATTGAAAAGGAGATGAAGTGATCTATTTTGAGTTAAAAAGAAGTGAAGAAAAATGTTTTTAAACTTTCCTCCTTTAGACCAAACATATGTTTATGTTTATATGCCTACTTCCGTTGTTTTTTGTTTGACCAGGCAATGTTTTCATATACTTATACTTACCATTTTACTTGTTGAACTTTTTACTTTTTGCTGAATTTTACCTTTGTTTTGTACAGCAACCTTCCTACATATGTTTTTTGAAGACAAGAAGTATAATGTGATTTAAGACAAACTTCAAACCTTCATGTTCATATCAAATAAAAGTTTGTCATTTAAAATATATTACTTCTATTAAAATATATAACCAAGGCAATGAAATTTTGTTATTTCATTTTAGGTGTATAAAAATACATTTTTGTCAAGACATTGCTTTGTTAATGATTTCTTTTTGAAATGATTTTATGGATTTTCTTTTCCATTTCTATCATATATATATCCCCATATGTACACTTTCCTTATATATATACCTCTCCTTGTATGTTTACTTCTTTTATTCTCCAACATATATAAATATATATTACTTTTAATAAACTACATCTATTAGGTATATATATATATATATATATATATATATATATATATATATATATATAGTTTGCCCTACCATTACATATATTATTTTGAACATACTATTTTAGTTTATACCATACAATATTTATTTGTTTTACAATACTAATTCTTCTCGTTTTGAACTTATGTTTATATTCTTCTTTCATCTTTTCAATATATACATACATATATAAATTGTATAATTTTTTAATAACCATTATTTATTAGCCCACACTGTGTATATTATATATATATATATATATATATATATATATATATATATTGTTTTTAACCGACAAGCATATTTAGTTTATAAATATTACACTCTTCCTAACTGATATGTATATATACATACATATATACAATAAAATCCAATTTGAACTCTTTTCTATTTATAATACACTGTATTTTCCATAAATCATATCCTTTCTATTTATAATGTATTCTTCTTATCCCATCTGTATTTACCTGAATTGAATTTTGTTTTCAAATTTTTATATATAAAGTCTATTGTTCTGAATATACATATGTATATATAGATAATAAATTTCCAATCAAACCAATTTCCTATTTTATAATTAAAAACCTGGAAACTAAAAATATTATTCTGGCTTAAAAACTGTATTTTATTGCCAACTGTAATTTAACGGGGATTTTTGTTAATTAAAATATCGTATTATTAAATATTAAAAATTAATATTCAATACCCGAGACATCAAAAATCCTGGTTCGTTACATTCCTTCCCCCTTAAAAGAATTTCGTCCCCGAAATTTCCATAGCCAGGCTAGTAAACAAAACTAACTGAATATTAACTTATTAATGAATTAATAAGCACCCACATCACACCAGTCAATATATATATATATATATATATTCCAAATATCAGTAACATCAAGTATCAACTAGAATACTTCCACAGTTACCGTCATCTTATACACATACACACACACACACACATATATATATATATATATATATATATATAGTCATACCAACATCTACTGAAATACCTGACTAAACTACAATCCAAGAAATATGACGCCTATAGGTTACTAATACATACTAATATGGTATACACTACTAAGAGACCACTCAACCCAGACCAATACTCACTGCAGACTCTCTATCCGAGTCCTCCACTTCGGGTCCTTTCAATTCCATAGACTTCACATCGTTATCCGGAACTCGTGCAAACACTGGACTTGGTTCCGTCTGACAGTAATCTCCATCTACAGCTGGCTCATCATCAACTTCACCCCATTTCCCATACGGCAGCGTCGTCATTTTCTGATTCGGGTTCTCCCTCTTCTTCCAATTCCTCTCCATGCTCAAATTCCTCCTCTTCATCTTCGAGTTCTTCCTCATCCTCGAATTCTTTCTCATCTTTGAATTATTCCTCAGGCTCCTCTTCTGCTTCTTCCTTGGGCTCTTCTTCTTGATGCGGTGGCTGCTCGACAAGCTTTATTTCCTTCTCTCGCTCTTCCTCATATATCGATGGCTCGTTAAGATCCTTCAGAATCCTTCTAACCAAGTAATGATTGCCCTCTCTCCTAGCCTTTGAAAGTGCTCCTCCTCGATCGATACTATGGGTTCTCTACAATCAATTAACAAGAGCCAAGAATGAGATCCTAAGGTTCCAAGAATTTATATATGCTAAAGAGAAATCCAAATTTCCCAAAGTTCCTACCTTACAGGACTCAGATCACTAAGGGAATACTCAAGCCAAAAGGGACCAATAATAGAGGATACTAAAGCTAACGGCTATGACCACTAAATTTCTAGATGATAAAATATTATCATCACTTATCAAACAACACCTCAAATACTATATATTTTTGAAAATCATTGCCTTTAATATAAAAATATATTCTGGGTAAAATTATTTCATTTACCCACTTAAAACAATATTGTGTCTGTCGGCCTTGTTCAAGTGTTTAGACATCCCTATCAATAACGTTAGCTACTCGTATTGACCAGAATCCATATGCCACTCAACAGGTCAATTATCACAATATAAAAACATTTTTATATCACTAACAAATTCACGCTCTCGTATATATATACTCAGACTCATTCTAGGATACTACTGACCCTATCTCTAATGAGTAACCCTACCAAAGCCTAGGTATTCACTCAACCTAAGCTCTGATACCACGATGCGCGGCCCACTTTTCCGTACATATTTAAACTCACTTTTTCCCACACTTGTCAGCCCAAATTACACGGGAAGGCGGATAGTAAAAGAAAGAAAATTGGTAGAAGATAGAAAGAGAACCAACAACACATAATCTCACAGCGAAAATGAATAATCTATAATATAGAACAAGTCTTTACATAAAACAAAACCGTAACTTATCGTATACAGACATCAATCAGAGTATATAACCTATTCAGGACGGACAGTTATAACACCTTGTCCTCACAATTGCTGATAAACACAACTAAATGAAATGGAAAAATATATCATCTACGTGAATACGTCTTTGGGCCTCTGACTCCTCTCCTGAAGCTCCACTCCTTCCAGCTAAACCTAGGAATATGCTCGGTCTGACCCGAGCATATAGGAAAAACCACGACCGGGTCAGTCTGGTAAAACCAACGTGAGAAAACACACTCAATCTGAATTATTAAAGTTTCAAAATCCTTTGAAAATCAAAGGTATCTCATAGGACCACGCCACAAATAAACATGACGGGTTTTTACCTTACGATAACCAAAACATTTCATATCAAAATCATCTAATATTATAATAGTGTCTAAGTACAAATAATTATTCAAATAGCTCAAATGCATGCATCTCACGTTCCAGCATAGTTGGGCACAATCAAAACCGTATGGCGCTTATTGGAGAATGGATTCCAACTGAATGACTAGGCATTGGGGTACCACCTGTCACGGTACACGTCTAGAACAGCGTACCGAGGACCACTCCGGGATCCCCTTCCATACAAGACTGGACTATCCCTAACCTGGATAGACCGAATATGCTATCACCCCGGGTGTTCCCACCCTCTCTAAGCTCCTTCCAGGTATCGCAGTGATAAAATGATATCTGAGGTTATCTAGAAGGGTGATAAACATACCCAACTTGGGTGCGACCCACTTAGCCTTACTGCATCTTGCTTGATTTTCAGTCATTCTCGGTTGATGAGGCTTAGAGGCTATGATTACCTTTTTAAGGAATATTTACTTAGAATGCTCATTGTCCTCCAATGACAATGTACTGATAGCATTCGTCCATACAAGTCCATTTTGGGTTCGAACGGAACCGAAGGCACTATTCCTACTACATTCGTTTTGGAATAATCCTCAGGATTAGTAGTAATTATCCCTTGCACTTCACTGCTTCATCTTCGATTCCATGCTCTTGTCTTTATTACGAAAACGTACTCGTTGGATCGAAGTGGTTTTCGATCACAAATCTAATCCTAGTTTCTCCGAAAATACGTTCGATATTTTCCGATAAACTCAACCCCGGTTCTTTAGGAAATAAACAGACGAAAATATTATCGGAGATCGCCTCCTAACCGTTAGTTGATGGATTTCCTTATAATCATCCTAGAAGAACGAAACGAGTTTATACGTACAGTATAACTCCTCGAATGGTAACTGTACCATATATTTCTCGAGTCTCCACTAGATATTCCCAAAGTTATATTTGGTCCAGATTTGATAGTCGGTTATTTAACTATCAAATAACAATCATCCAAACAAAAGTTTCATTTCCCATTGAAAAACATTAAGCCTTATCCAATTTAAAGTTCAATAAATTAAAATTACTTAATCAAACAACATATACTTATCTCACCAGATAAGTTTATTCACGAAACCATTCATTTTCAAAATATTTGAAAAACCCTTTTTATTTTTATTTTTTTATTTTTAAAATAAAATCTGGAAATCACCACTGTGGTATCAAACCATGGATCACAGCTCAATGGTTACGTCTCTATCCCAGAGTAATCCAAAACTTAACTACAGGCACTCAATACCTCTGATTTACGCCACGAGAGTATACCATTACTTCCCGAAATCTTTGTTTAATAAATTCTCCAAAAATAATACTTATAAAGTTTTCAATATGAATTTTCCAAGTTCTAATTTAAGTAAAATGCTCTTTAATAAAAGTTTACTATATAATATATTATCTTTAAAACATCATTAATATTTAATAGATTTATCGTGAAATAAATATACTTTAATATTAATTGACCCTAAAGTAAAAATTACTTTAAAATAATCACTATAAATTAACTTTAATTAATAATTAATATTCCTTTATCAATTTAGATAATTAATAACTTTAAAACAATAATTAATATTTTAAATAATTTTTTAGGATAATAAAATAATTACTTTATATCATTGTCAAAATATTACCCATTAACCTTAAAAATATCATTAATAAATAATAAACATTTTTAAAACAATTTTGGTTCAAAATCAACCCAAATCCGAAAAGAAAGCTTAACAATTTCAATGGTATCAAGAAGATAAATAGATGTCCGTACAAATAAAATAGCAGATCAGGGTTTTATTTCTGCTAGTAAATGTTCACAACAGATATATTCAATAATAGTAGCAGAATGGTGACTTATTCTGCCAACAGGAATTCAATTCAAAACAATTAGCGAAACAGTGTTTTGTTCCGCTAACAGATGTCAACATCGTGATTTAATTAAATTAACTTGTCTTTATTTTTATCAGCAAAAACACTTCAATATACGGGTCATATAATTTCGAACGTTGATATTAGCTTTAAACTGATCACTTAGATTTTCGTTCCAAATTGCTATAAAAGTTCACTTATGCAAACTGGGCAACAGTTCGTACAACGTCGTAATACTCGTCGATACGGACCCATTGGAAGCCGTTTGGGTTAATCGGACTTACTGTTTTTGAGAATTTAATTTTTTATAAAGATTTTCAAATATAATTCCTTAAAACAAACATTATTATTATTTAAATTTCCATTCAAAATCTCGGTTGGGCCGAAGCCCAATACCACAACCCTCAAGCCTGCTCCCCTTCTCCTTTCCTCCTCTCTTTTTCCCAGTTCCCTCCTTCCTTTTCTATGCTTCCAGCTCCAATTCCAAACCAACGGTTAACCACGATTCCAAACCAAACAACTCCGATCGACTCGTATACTCTTCCCACCATCCACACGTGCAATTCAGGAACCCAAACCCCAACATTCCTCCTTTCCCAAATCTCCACTGCCATAGCCGAGACCTCGCGTGTACATTGTGCACGTGCACACCCCTTCCCTCGCCCAGATCACCACCGCAACACCATAAATCAACGTCCCTTCTCCCCCTGGCCTCCATTGCCACCTCAATGAAGTTCCGGCACCCTTTGAATCCAAATCGAGCATCAATCGATCAATGGAAGAAAATCCCATCACCTCATCACGCCGAACTGCTCCCTATCCTACCCACCGTTTCACCGGCAAACACCACCGCTCGAAAGCACACCCAGGTCGCTTCCTCCCTGCCAAACCCCAAGAGCTCCGGTCGCGTCTTTGTCCCCCAGTTCGCTCGCGTTCGACCACCTTCAAATCCTCCCTTTTAACCCTACAAACTCCTCGCCAACCCAATCCAAAGCCCAACCCAAAATTCCGCCATGGTGAACCTCTTCCCCTCGACCCCACACTCCTACTCGACCAAGCCGCACACCCCCTCGGAGAGTCGAATGCCGGAAAAAGATTTTTAAGGGGAAAACGTTCATCTTTGAATTTCTCCATTTCTTGGTTACTAAAAATCATAATTTTTTTTGTTAAAAATACTATTTTTGGATGACAATCACATTTATGACTTTGAATCGATGATTTGAACAAATTAGGTTTTGTCGAAAGTTGGGTTGCCTACTGTAATTTAAACATATCTCCCTACATACTCCATGAAAAGTAACCAAACTATTTTTAGTACAATCTATACTCGATAACGATCATTTCACTAGTTTACACCATCATCAAACCAAATCAGATTGAGAGATATTGATTTTCAAAGACTAGGCGTGTATGGAATTTAGCTCTGTCTTATACATGACAGAGTGTTAAAAGGTATCTCCAGGTATTCAAAAATTTATTCTCACCTTCCTCATTGTTGTTCCTTTGAAAAAAACTTCAAGCTAAATCCTTGTTTCAGACCTGGCTCTAGAAATCTTGTAAAGGATTTGCTTTGTTTTTGGTTTGATTTTAAACAGAGGATGTTTTCTTCCTCTTCTTTTTGCAGTGTTTTGTTTTCTTTGTTTACAGTCTCTTTTTTTTTTTTTGAAAACTGAAGCATAAATTCTCAAATCCATACCTATATATATACATGTACACGTTTGCAAAAGTGGATGATGTATCGGGTACAAAATCTTATTGATATGTTGTACAAAATTTTGTTTTAAGGCTTTTGTTGATATGTACAAAATCTTGATGGGTTGATGTATTGAAAAGGAGATGAAGTGATCTATTTTGAGTTAAAAAGAAGTGAAGAAAAATGTTTTTAAACTTTCCTCCTTTAGACCAAACATATGTTTATGTTTATATGCCTACTTCCGTTGTTTTTTGTTTGACCAGGCAATGTTTTCATATACTTATACTTACCATTTTACTTGTTGAACTTTTTACTTTTTGCTGAATTTTACCTTTGTTTTGTACAGCAACCTTCCTACATATGTTTTTTGAAGACAAGAAGTATAATGTGATTTAAGACAAACTTCAAACCTTCATGTTCATATCAAATAAAAGTTTGTCATTTAAAATATATTACTTCTATTAAAATATATAACCAAGGCAATGAAATTTTGTTATTTCATTTTAGGTGTATAAAAATACATTTTTGTCAAGACATTGCTTTGTTAATGATTTCTTTTTGAAATGATTTTATGGATTTTCTTTTCCATTTCTATCATATATATATCCCCATATGTACACTTTCCTTATATATATACCTCTCCTTGTATGTTTACTTCTTTTATTCTCCAACATATATAAATATATATTACTTTTAATAAACTACATCTATTAGGTATATATATATATATATATATATATATATATATATATAGTTTGCCCTACCATTACATATATTATTTTGAACATACTATTTTAGTTTATACCATACAATATTTATTTGTTTTACAATACTAATTCTTCTCGTTTTGAACTTATGTTTATATTCTTCTTTCATCTTTTCAATATATACATACATATATAAATTGTATAATTTTTTAATAACCATTATTTATTAGCCCACACTGTGTATATTATATATATTGTTTTTAACCGACTAGCTTATTTAGTTTATAAATATTACACTCTTCCTAACGGATATGTATATATACATACATATATACAAGAAAATCCAATTTGAACTCTTTTCTATTTATAATATACTGTATTTTCCATAAATCATATCATTTCTATTTATAATGTATTCTTCTTATCTCATCTATATTTATCTGAATTAAATTTTGTTTTCAATTTATATATATATACATACAAAGTCTATTGTTCTGAATATACATATGTATACATAGATAAGAAATTTCCAATCAAACCAATTTCCTATTTTATAATTAGAAACCTGGAAACTAAAAATATTATTTTAGCTTAAAAACTATATTTTATTGCCAATTGTTATTTAATGGGGATTTTTGTTGATTAAAATATCGTATTATTGAATATTAAAAATTAATATTCAATACCCGAGACGTCAAAAATCCCGGGTCATTACATTCCTTCCCCCTTAAAAGAATTTCGGCTCCGAAATTTCCATAGCCAGGCTAGTAAACAAAACTAACCAAATATTAACTTATTAATGAATTAATAAGCACCCATAGCACCAGTCAATATATATATATATATATATATATATATATATATTCCAAATATCAGTAACATCTAGTATCGACTAGAATACTTCCACAGTTACCGTCATCCTATACACATACACATATATATATAGTCATACCAACATCTACTGAAATACCTGACTAAACTACAATCCAACAAACATGACGTCTACAAGTTACTAATACATAGTAATATCGTATATGAAAGGGAGTGCGGATTAAGGATCTTAAGGCTAATTTAACACTAGAAAGGGGTGAATAGTGTTTAATGGATTCTAAGACTTATATGGACTAAATTAAAATTTTGACACAAACACATATATTCAAATTTTGAAATCAAATTTCTGAGGGGCATGTCGACATGGGGTATCCAGGTATGTCGACATGTGCCTATTGAATCAAAGGACAAGTGTCTATTCCTAATTTCTAATAAATGTATATATTATATCCTATATTCTACTTATATAATTCTTGTGGTAATCATTAAATATAATAATACTTAAATATTAATCATTTAATATTTAAAATATTATTAAAATAATATTATTTTTGAATTTAAAATTCAAATTTCAAGGGATAAATTTGAATTTAAAATTCAAGGAATTTTAAAAAAAAATCAAGCAAACAAACAAGCATCCATTCAAACAAGAAAAATTAAAAATAATGTAAATGCATACCTATTTTTAGATCCATACTCGCATGAATAGCAGTGAAACACGGATTTGAATTATCCGTCTTCTTTTGATCGTCACAGGATGATGAGTTTGAGTCATCAAGAGTTTTTGTGTATGCTTTCTTTCTTTTCCTTGACGAATCATTGTTTGGAGGGAACAACTGTTTATCTGGATACGGACAATCTTTCCTATGATGCCAGACTTTATTGCAATTGTAGCATCTATCATTGTTGACGTTCTCCGTATTATTTCTAGAATTCCTTTGATCATTTCTTTTGTAATTATTCATTTTTTTATATTTTAGGAATTTATGGAAGTTTCTTGTCATGAAAGCAATCTCCTCATCACTGTCTGGTTCCGAATCTTCAGTTGTTGCATTGAATGCTAATGACTTCTTTTCTGTAGCCTTATTTTCTCTTCTTCCTTGCAGTTGAACTTCATAAGACATCAGATTCCCAATCAATTCTTCTATTTTCATTAGACTGATATCATTTTCTTCTTCGATTGCAAGTGTCTTTTGATCCCATTCGGGAGTGAGTGAATTTATAATTTTTCTAACTTGGTCTTCCTCCGAAAAGCTTTTTCCCAGTGCAATTAGTGAATGAACAATATCTGGAAATCGACAATACATGTCCGTAATGGACTTATTTGCATGCATTTTAAACAATTGAAACTTATTAGTTAATATGGAAATTTTAGTATGTTTAACTTTGCTTGTTCCTTCATGAGTAACTTGCAAAGTTTTCCAGATTTCAAATGCACACTTACAAACAGACACTCTAATAAACTCATTCCTATCTAGTGAACAAAATAATATATTCATGGCCTTTGAGTTATTTTTTGCAACACTCTTTTGCTCAGCAGTCCACTAGGCAAAATCGGTAGTTGGTTCAACATACTCAGTTTGTGTGATATTCCAAGTGTCTAACCCTACTGATTGTAAATAAATTTTCATTCTACAAGCCCAATATGCATAATTACTGCCATTGAAAAATGGTGGTCTGACAGTAGACTGACCTTCTACAAATGAACTAGTGTTAGTGTTAACAGAACTAGTGCCAGAGTTGACATTACCAGTGTTGGTAGCCATTAAAAAAAATTTCAAGTTTCAGATTATGAAAACCTATGCTCTGGTACCAATTGAAAGGGAGTGCGGATTAAGGATCATAAGGCTAATTTAACACTAGAGGGGGGTGAATTGTGTTTAATGGATTCTAAGCCTTATATGGACTAAATTAAAATTATGATACAAAAAAATGCAGAACTTAATCACAGAACAATCACAGAATCAAACACAGATGCAGAAAGTAAATAAAAAGCAGTAAAAGGAAAGAACACACCGGATTTTATACTGGTTCGGAGTTACCCTACGTCCAGTCCTGCACCAAGGCAAACACCTCGTACAGATTTTTATTATACCAATGTCGAGATTACAATCCTCAATTTCTAAAGGCCTTGAGGTACCGTCCCGTCTTCGAGTCCGGGGCAAACTCTCTTGATTTACGGGACACAAGATCACCCAATTGATTTCCAGGCACAACCACACCTTATAGAGAGGCTCGATAAACTTTTGATTACAAATTGATCCTATAACTCTAAATAGCACTTTGATCTTCGAGAGAGGGCAGAGAATCAAACAAGAATGAGATTCTAATTTAATTCACTTGAGAATTCGGTAGAATTTCGGCACGATCTTAAAAATATGAAAAATTTAGGATATGGATTTGTGGAGAAGAAGGAGTGAAGAAAATAAGAAAATAGTTAGTTAAAAAAATTCGTTTGTGAAGGCTATTTATAGACCAGTAACGTTCATAACCATTCGTGAAGAGATTTAAACGAATAGACACTTCTTTTGAAAATTGAAACTTTTGAATTTAACGGCCACCATGTCGACATGGGGTATCTCATGATGTCGACATCCCTTAGTTAAAAATAATGTAAAATTTGTTTTGAAAATGGTATTGAAAGGAAAACAAGATGAAATGATTCTGGAGTAAAATAAACTAATTTTCCTATGTTTTAAAATAAAGAAGAGTAGAAGAATATATTTTTAGAATGTATATATAAATTTGATTTTAAATCTCAAGTATATATATATTATAAAAGAATATTTATAAATCAGAAGATAGTTTTAAAAACAAACGAAGTTTAAAACAAGAGTTTATTTAAAAACAAAAACAAAGAATATTTTAAGGCTAAAACATCTTTTTGAAAATCATTTAAAAAGATAATTTTTAAGGCTAAAACATTTTGAAAAGCAGTTTTGAAAATCATTTTGAAAAACCATTTTGAAGTAGTTTTTAAGCTTCTTCCTACAGAATATCTCATCACATCAGGACTCAAGAACTTGTACAAAACCAGGATGTTCATGGGTTTGTAAGCCACTTGTCGTAGGTTTGTAAGCTACTTGTCGTGGGTTTGTAAGCCACTAAGAAGATAGAAATGGGTTCCATCCCAAATGAAATTTGGAATGAAGATTTTCATGCTATTATGAAGTTTTAACAAAAACTAAACACTTATCTTGAAATCTTGATCTGGATACTCTAGAGTCTTCAATCTTGATATCTCCATTCTGAATCTTGAGTCTTTATACTGATTAGTCTTCAGTAATCAATACCTGCATATATATATATATATATCCTGCATAGTTCCTGCATATACATATCTATCTAGACAATAGTGTTAGTATATATTTTATACTAAGATAATTTAAAAAGGTTGTTGTCATCAAAACGAACATCTCAGCTCCTAACATTATACACTACTAAGAGACCACTCAACCCAGACCAATACTCACTGTGGACTCTCTCCATCCGAGTCCTCCACTCCGGGTCCTTTCAATTCCATAGACTTCACACCGTTATCCGGAACCCATGCAAACACTGGACTTGGTTCCCTCTGACGGTAATCTCCATCTACAACTGGCTTATCTTCAACTTCACCCATTTCCCAGACAATAGCGTCGTCATTTTCTGATTCGGGTTCTCCCTCTGCTTCAAATTCCTCTTCATCCTCAAATTCCTCCTCTTCATCTTCGAGTTCTTCCTCGTCCTCGAATTCTTCCTCATCATCAAATTCTTCCTCAGGCTCCTCTTCTGCTTCTTCCTTGGGCTCTTCTTCTTGATGCGGTCGCTGCTCAACAGGCTCTATTTCCTTCTCTCGCTCTTCCTCATATATTGATGCTCGTTAAGATCCTTCAGAATCCTTCTAACCAAGTCATGATTGCCCTCTCTCCTAGCCTTCAAAAGTGCTCCTCCTCGATCGATATTACGGGTTCTCTACAATCAATTAACAAGAGCCAAGAATGAGATCCTAAGGTTCCAGGAATTTATATATGCTAAAGAGTACATATATAGGTTCACACTTCGATTCCAGGAATTTATATATGCTAAAGAGTACATATATAGGTTCACACTTCAAATAACTTTCCCTTTTTAAATTGCTATTATTCAAAACTTTACAAAATCATTTCCCTCCAAAAAATTATTTCAGACAATTTTTTTCCGAAATCACCAGGGTTTTAATTCTCAAATATCCTTTTTATAAATCAATTATTATAAAATTAGCTTTTATCTATGAAACATCTTCCTAAAATATTTATATAAAAATATTCCAAATTCCTTTAGTAAATAAAATTTCGTAAAAATCCAAATTTCCCAAAGTTCCTACCTTACAGGACTCAGATCACTAAGGGAATACTCAAGCCAAAAGGGACCGGCAATAGAGGATACTCAAAGCTAACGGTTATGACCACTAAATTTCTAGATGATAAAATATTATCATCACTTATCAAACAACACCTCAAATACTATATATTTTTGAAAATCATTGCCTTTAATATAAAAAATATATTCTGGGTAAAATTATTTCATTTACCCACTTAAAACAATATTGTGTCCATCGGCCTTGTTCAAGTGTTTATACAACCCTGTCAATAACGTTAGCTACTCGTATTGACCAGAATTCATATGCCACTCAACAGGTCAATTATCACAATATAAAAACATTTTTATATCACTAACAAATTTGCACTCTCGTATATATATACTCAGACTCATTCTACGGTACTACTGACCCTATCTCTAATGAGTAACCCCACCAAAGCCTAGGTATTCACTCAACCTAAGCTCCGATACCACGATGTCACGACCCACTTTTCCGTACAGATTTAAATTGACTTTTGACCACACTTGTCAACCCAAATTGCACGGGAAGGCGGATAGTACAAGAAAGAAAATTGGTAGAAGATAGAAAGAGAACCAACAACACAGAATCTCACTGCAAAAATGAATAATCTATAATATAGAACAAGTCTTTACATAAAACAAAACCATAACCTATCATATACAGACATCAATCGTAGTATATAACCTATTCAGCACGGACAGTTATAACACCCTGTCCTCACAATTGCTGATAAACACAACTAAATGCAACGAAAAAATATATCATCTATGTGAATACGTCTTCGGGCCTTTGACTTCTCTCCTGAAGCTCCACTCCTTCCAGCTACACCTGGGAATATGCTCGGTCTAACCAGAGCATATAGGAAAACCACGCCCGGGTCAGTCTAGTAAAACCAGCGTGAGAATACACACTCAATCTGAATTATTAAAGTTTCAAAATCCTTTGAAAATTAAAGGTATCTCGTAGGACCACGCCACAAATAAACACGACGGATTTTTACCTTACGATAACCGAAACATTTCATATCAAAATCATCTGATATTATAATAGTGTCTAAGTACAAATACTTATTCAAATAGCTGAAATGCTTGCATCTCACGTTCCAGCATAGTTGGGCACAATCAAAACCGTACGACGCTTATTGGAGAATGGATTCCAACTGAATGACTAGGCACTGGGGTACCACCTGTCATAGTACACGTCTAGAACAGCGTACCGAGGACCACTTCGGGATCCCTGCCACACAAGACCGGACTATCCCTAACCTAGATAGACCGAATATGCTATCACCTCGGGTGTTCCCACCCTCTCTGAGCTCCTTCCATGTATCGTAGTGATAAAATGATATCCGAGGTTATCTAGAAGGGTGATAAACATACCCTACTTGGGTGCAACCCACTTAGCCTTGCTACATCTCCCCTGATTTTCAGTCATTCCCGGTTAATGAGGCTTAGAGGCTACGATTAGCTTTTTAAAGAATATTTACTTAGAATGCTCATTGTCCTCCAATGACAATGTACTAATAGCATTCGTCCATATTTACTACATCCGTTTTAGAATAATCCTCAGGGTTAGTAGCAATTAGCCCTTGCACTTCACTGCTCCATCTTCGACTCCATGCTCTTGTCTTATTACGAAAACGTACTCGTTGGATCGAAGTGGTTTTCGGATCACAAATCTGATCTCGGTCTCTCCGAAACAACGTTCGATATTTTCCGATAAACTCAACCCAGGTTCTTTAGGAAATAAACAAACGAAAATAAGATCGGAGATCACCTCCTAACCGCTAGTGGATGGATTTCCTTATAATCATCCTAGAAGAATGAAATGAGTTTATACGTACAATATAGCACCTCGAACGATAACTGTACCATATATTTCCCGAGTCTCCACTAGATATTCCCAAAGTATATTTGGTCCAGATTTGATAGTTGGTTATTTAACTATCAAATAACAATCATCCAAACAAAAGTTTCATTTCCTATTGAAAAACATTAAGCCTTATCCAATTTAAAGTTCAATAAATTAAAATTACTTAATCAAACAGCATATACTTATCTCACCGGATAAGTATATTCACGAAACCATTCGTTTTCAAAATATTTGAAAAACCCTTTTTATCCTACCCACCGTTCCACCGGCCACCACCGCCGTGCGAAAGCACACCCACGTCGCTTCCTCCCTACCAAACCCCAAGAGCTCCGGTCGCATCTTTGTCCCCCAGTTTGCTCGCGTTCGACCACCTTCAAATCCTCCCTTTAAACCCTACAAACTCCTCGCCAACCCAATCCAAAGGAGATGAAGTGATCTATTTTGAGTTGAAAAGAAGTGAAGAAAAATGTTTTTAAACTTTCCTCCTTTAGAACAAACATATGTTTATGTGTATATGCCTACTTCCCTTGTTTTCTGCTTGACCAGGAAATGTTTTCATATACTTATACTTACCATTTTACTTGTTGAACTTTTTACTTTTTGCTGAATTTTACCTTTGTTTTGCACAGCAACCTTCCTACATATGTTTTTTGAAGACAAGAAGTATAATGTGGTTTAAGACAAACTTCAAACCTTCATGTTCATATCAAATAAAAGTTTGTCATTTAAAATATATTACTTCTACTAAAATATATAACCAAGGCAATAAAAAAATTTCATTTCATTTTAGGTGTATAAAAATCCATTTTTGTCAAGACATTGCTTTGTTAATGACTTTCTTTTTGAAATGATTTTATGGATTTTTTTTCTCCATTTCTATCATATATATCCTCATATGTACACTTTCCTTATATATACCTCTCCTTGTATATTTACTTCTTTTATTGTCCAACATATATAAATATATATTACTTTTAATAAACTACATCTATTAGATATATATATATATATATATATTTTGCCCTACCATTACATATATTATTTTGAACATACTATTTTAGTTTATACCATACAATATTTATTTGTTTTACAATACTAATTTTTCCATTTTTGAATTTATGTATATATTCTTCTTTCATCTTTTCAATATATACATACATATATAAATTGTATAAAAAATTTAATGACCATTATTTATTTGCCCACACTATGTATATTATATATATTGTTTTTAACCGACTAGCTTATTTAGTTTATAAATATTACACTCTTCCTAACTGATATGTATATATACATACATATATACAAGAAAATCCAATTTGAACTCTTTTCTATTTATAATACACTGTATTTTCCATAAATCATATCCTTTCTATTTATATTGTATTCTTCTTATCTCATCTGTATTTATCTGAATTGAATTTTGTTTTCAATTTATATATACACACACACACACACACACATACATACAAAGTCTATTGTTCTGAATATACATATGTATACATTGATAAGAAATTTCCAATCAAACCAATTTCCTATTTTATAATTAAGAACCTGGTAACTAAAAATATTATTTTGGCTTAAAAACTGTATTTTATTGCCAATTGTTATTTAACGAGGATTTTTGTTGATTAAAATATCGTATTACCGAATATTAAAAATTAATATTCAATACCCGAGACGTCAAAAATTCCGAGTCGTTACAGAAACCTTTCGCTTCTTCCTCCAAAACTTAAGCAATTAATTTTTTATTTAAAGAGAAAAACCTTTCTCTCTTTTTAATTAAATTTATTAGTTTATTTAAATATCATTAATTAGCAGTTTAAATGTAGGTAAATTGTAAGTATGTTCAAATATACTCTTGTGCATATTGTGTAAGTGCAACATATAAGCAGCGTACATAGTTGATGTGTACGTATGTAGGTGTTAGGATTTACATCGCAATGGACGCATTCACCATTTATATACGTTTTTGCTGTCCATAATATTATTTTAAAATAGGTATACAACAAATAACTTATATATATATATACATACATATACATACATACATACATACATACATACATACATATATATATATGTATATACTCACAAACAATTGCAAACTATATTTAAAATTAAAACAATATACATACGTACACATATATACATGTGTGTGTGGAGGTGCATGTGTGTGTGTGTGTAAAGTATGTATTTTAATATATGTTTAGAAATTAAAGCAACAAATTAGAATCTAAGTTTGACTTAAAAGGAAATGAAAAGTTTATGGTGTTTGCACAAAAGTCCACTTGGATTTTTTCCTAAAAACAACCTATAAACAAAAGTATATAATGACAAAATTATAATTAAAACAATGTAACAACCCATAATTTTGTGAATATTTTTAATTAAATTTTTATTTGAAATTTTGATTTTTAAATCATTTAAAAGTGAATTTTTAGAATTATTCCAATGTAAGTTTGAAATTTGTTTGTAATTTATTTTCCAAATGCAATAAATAAACGATTTTTGAAAATTTTATATTTTGGTCAAAATTTGAATTTTCAGTTTAAATATAAAAAAAATTGAATTTTAAATTTTAATCTTTTTCTTTGAAGCAAAATATATTTATGATATCTATTCTTCTTTTCGTTTCGTTAAATTCTGAGTTATACTTTTTCAATCAGATAAATTACAGCGTTTTACACGCAGTTATTTACTGTATTTCAATTTCTAGTTTTCTTTGTGCGTTTCTATATTTTTATTTTCTATGTTATTTTATTTTATTTTTCTATTTTGTTTATCTAAACTTTATTTATTGGATTTCACTTGTGTGTATATCTTTTCATAAAAGGCTTGGAAGAAATCAAGGAGACATGCGTTACATTTCTTTAATGCTTGCCTTTTTATTTACCTACCATCTTTATTACTTACCCTAGCCATTCACCGTTCATAGCCGTGAATTGCACTTATTAATCACGTACAAACATCTCAAAATATCCTCTTTTCAATTGCATTTAAGAATCATATATATATATATACATATATATATATATATGTATGTGTGTTTCTTTCTCCTTATTTCTTACCTTTTATTTCCTAGCCTTTTTGTTTTTCTATCATTTACTCCTCTTTAGCCGTTCAAATCTTTTCTTGCCATCCACTCCACTTCATAATTCACGTACACATTCACTTCACATTTCATTTCTAGAAAGAAATGTATGCAAATAAATGGCTTGGAGAAATTTAAGAGGCATACGTTTCATTGGTTAAACTCTTGCCTTCTTCATTTGCATGGCCTTTATTATTTTCTAGCCGTTTCCTCCTCATTCCTAGCCATGAATTACTCTACTCATAGCCTTGCATATCAAGTTGAAAATTCACGTACAAAATTTATTTCCCATCTCTCATTTTTCATTTGCATTTAAAAATAAAATATATTGTACGTTTCTTTCTCCTTAACTTATGCCTTTCTGTTTCCTTAGCATTCATAACTCCTTAGCTCTTTTTTTTCTCTTCTATAGCCGTGTATTTCCTTTTTCCATACACATACAAAATTTATTTCCCATTATGTTCACATATTTCACTTGCATTTAGGAATAATATATGTATAAGTTTTTTTCTCTTTATTTCTTGTCTCTTTGTTTTCCTAGCATTTACTCTATCAAATCACATAAAAATCTTCTCAATATCTTAGTTCCTCATTTGCCTCTTCTGATTGAAATATTTTACAGTAAGTTTCTTTTATTAAATAGGAAATAAATCTCATTCATTCACTAGCCTTTTTATTTGCTAGCCTTTCATTTTCTAAACCCTACATCTTAGCCATTCAAATCTCTTGAAACCCTAGCCGCCTTCTTTTTATTTCTTATTCACGTACAAGTTCTCATCCTCTCATTTTCATTTGCGTGAAGAAAATACAACAAGCTCTAGGTTATTTCCATGGCTTCCTTCTCTTTTTTTTCCACTTTTATTTTATTTCCTCTTTTTTCCTTTTGTTTTCTCCTTGCATAGCTCAGCCTCCGCCACCATAACATAACCTCCTCCTCACTATTAGACCATGGCAAAGCCCACTTGGTGGTTGAAAGCAAGGTTATGTTCTTTGATTCGTAATTGCATAGTTTAATTCATCTTTTGTTGTGTTGAATCTTATTCTTATGATTTGTGTATTTGTTATATACAAGATTCCATCCAATCAAATCAGAATTGTGTCTAGTCGTGCTTTTGTGCTTCTCGGATTTTTGTTTGTGTGTTTGCTTTGCAAACTTCAGCGTAAAAAGGTGAGTAATCACACCTGACATTCATACTTATATTATTGTGAATTGATAGCAAGTGAAAGTGTAGAAATAATTATATTATGTTATACATGCCTGTGATATATTTATATGATATTAAATACTGTTTATATGCCTGTTACATCATCTGTTATATTTTATTTTATTTTACTGTTTATTTATATTCTGTTCTCACACTGCAAGTTCCCTGTAGAATAGAATCACTGTGGGTTGAAATGATACATACCCGAACGGACTTTAGAATAGAGAAAGATCGTTATGGGCTGAAATAATAAGCCTAAGCGATTTTTATTTATTTTATTTAACTTGGGATTGCGGGTTTGAAATGATAGAACCCGGATTTTTCTTTGTAAATTACGGATTGAAATGATATATTATCCGTATCACTTGACCTAGGTTAGAAAATATTATACAGACCCGTGGTTATTTTATAAATTTTTCTAGAAGTTTAAAGTATTCTGAAAATGTAAATTTTGATATTTTAATTTAAATTTGGTTTTTAAAATGATTTAATAAAGTGAAAAATGATTTCGTATGTATTAAAAATGTTAAATAAATGAAAGGAAATTTGTGATTGGAAATATAACCTAATTTGGAAATATGTGATATTGATTAAGACAATAAATGCTCTTTATTGTGAAAATAAAATGTAAGTTAAAAATGAACATTTGACATGAAATTTCAATTAATGGAATTTAAAGAGTTTTATTTAACATAAATAACTTAATAATTAAGTTTGATTTAATTTGGAATCTTAAATATAACCTAGTAATTATAATAAAGGTTGTTTCCTGGGATGGACATATTTTGTATAATAACTAATGTATTTTTGAATAAATAAAATGAAATGATTTTTTATAGGACATCTTGTAATAAGTTTTGGAATCATAGTGGAATTGATGTCTAAAGGAATAAATTTGAAAAGAATTTGATTGTTATATTAACTATGATAAAATATTCTTTTGTGAAATGTTATGTTTTGTAAGATAAATAGCTATGACTTTAAAATGGAAAAATGTAAGTTAAACACACATGTGAGATGTAAGTTTAATTAATATTTTAATTGATTAATATAAGAAATGTTCTTTACTGCAATAACAAAGATGAAAGAATATGTAAAGTTTAATTTATGAAAGAAACGTGTAAAGTTCTAATTAATGAAAGAAATATGTAAAGTTTAATTTATGAAAGAAACGTGTAAAGTTCTAATTAATGAAAGAAACATGTAAAGTCTTACCTACTGAAAGAAACATGTAAAGTCTTAATTAATGAAAGAAACATGTAAGTCTTAATTTGTGTAATATTGATTTAAAATAATAAATGCCCTTTTTGTAATAAAACGTAAATTAAAACGTACATTTGATAATGTAAGTTTAATTTGTGTAATATTGATTTAAAATAATAAATGCCCTTTTTGTAATAAAACGTAAATTAAAACGTACATTTGATAATGTAAGTTTAATTTGTGTAATATTGATTTAAAATAATAAATGCCCTTTTTGTAATAAAACGTAAATTAAAACGTACATTTGATAATGTAAGTTTAATTAGTGTAATATTGATTAAATGATAAATGCTCTTTACTGTAATAGAAATGTAAGTTAAAAAGTGCATTTAATATGTAAGTTTTAATTAATGTAAATGACATATTTTAATGACTAAAATAATAAAGTTTCTTTATTGTAATGATAATGTAAGTTAATAAGGTACTCTTAACTTAACATAAGAATTTCAGCATTAAATTGGATATTATAGTGACAAAGTTTATTTAACTATAAGGCTATGATAAAATGACCATGTTAAAAATTTGTAAGTATATAAATACTTTGATTATATAAAATGTTAAATTGCAAAGTATTACATTCCAAAAATGCTATGATTCCTTAAGGTTACATTACCAAAATGCTAGGATAATTTAAAGGAAGATTTCAAGTTTAATAAATTAAAGGAAATATTCAGTGATTTTGAAATTTGGGTTTTATTGAAATGATATATTATTGAATTGGTTTTGAAATGGAAATGATATATTTTTTAATTGGTTTTGAATAGATATGTTTTGGGTTTGGAAGTATGTATTAGTTTGAAATAAATGATATGATTTTGAAATGGTTTAAAGGATGTATTTTGATTTGAAACATAAACTATTTTGAAATTTATAACCACGGGTTATAATAACGATTGGTTGTTAAAGAGACCGGGATCGGATATGGACATACTCTCTGTCGATACCGAAAACCACTTTGACAACTGTGTACGCGGTGGAGTTTCTAGAATGAAGTAGGATGGTGGCGACGATCCTAAGGTATATACGTGGACCCAACTCCCGTGAGTTGGCATAAAGTGGCTAAAACAGGATCGATTGACGGGCCAAGGAGGTAGCACCTCTTATCGAACACACTTCTTCGATACCATTCTATTACTTTGTGATTGTTTGGGTGCACCCCTCGATTTGGGAGTGTTGTTCGAGATGGGCGGTAGTGGCTGCTATGCGTCACCACCAGCCCGGATGCGTAATTGGTATATCTACCCTGGCATTGCCTAGTTGTGCCGTGTCACTTACCATATCGAGCCCACTACGATTTTGATTTAAAGATCCGACCGCGTTAAGGTTCACCATCCCCTTAATGCTATTTTCTATATGATTATACTTTACTAATTAGACACTACTGTATATAGCATATATTACTACATAGTAAATAGTTTAACGGATCCTTAAAGAATGGGCGATCCCAATTATTCTTTAAGTTACTTGTACCTTTATTACAGTTTACTTGAGTTGGTTTACATTATATAAGTATGTATGTCCTGACTCGAGTGTTTTGTGTTTTGCTTTACGCTTGGGTCAGACTGAGTGATACAGCATTAGAGACTCACCTTTGGAGCTGGAGTTTTGCTTTGAAGATCCAGATATCTATTCATTTTGTTATCCAGTTGATTCTAGTTGTACCTGATTTTCATACTGTTACTCCTGTTGTATCTTGGTATTCCTATTGTGTCTTAATTAACTCTGATGTATTTATATAGTAGCTTCATGGACTACTATCTCTTTTACTTCCGCTGCATTATATTACTCTGTTTCTGTGATCTGTGATTATTTATTTACTGTATATGATGAGTTTGCCAAATTTTTATTTACAACGCGGTATTTTGAGCAATTCAAGTCCGACATGTGTGGATGCGAATGGTTGAAAATATCGGGTTATTACAGGTGGTATCAGAGCTCTGGTTTTAGGCAAACTCAGCATATAGAGTAAATTTAATTACAGAATCGCTTTCGTTCGAGCTTGAATTCCTTCATCTTCGATTCGGTTTCCTTTGAATTTTGGAACATTCCCTTCAGTTCAGAAGTCCATTCTTGTCCTCCCCTATTCGTGTCTTCTTGATTCTGGAGTGTCCCATAACTCCACTCCGAATAATCTTTCTAATGAATTGGCGGTCCCGTCAATATTCTAATTACTTGTAAAGGTGTGAAACTTCTTTACAAAAAGCATTGATTCACCGAAGACTTATGTATCCTTGGTTTACGATGCTACTATCTTTTGCTATGCCTGAATTCTATCTCTTGAGATCGAATGTAGATTTACCCCAGAAAATCCACATTGATCTTATTCATTAAGTCACGGTTGACCTGGTTAAGGTTACCCGCGATATGTATAGGCTTATCCATCTTCCTATTCTGTTATTTAATCGTCTTATCTTTGTCTCCAATTTATCTAAAAAAAATTTCTCTTTAATTTGAGTCCATCAATTTGATTCCCTATCCTTATTTTGAAAAATTAATCTTGTATTTGAAATTTTTTTATATTTTAAAGATGTTTTATATATTGTGTTGTTGAGTTGTTGATGTTGATTTGGGTTTCCGATCGGTTCGTCTAATCAACGCTATCGATAGGATCTCCAAAACACTTGAACGGAACAAGCTGACACAATATTGTTTTTTAAAATTTAGTAGATGGATAAATTTTGTATAATTATAATATGTATAAGGTTAATTTTCTAAATTTTTGATAATTAATGGAATTGGGTGTTAAGAAATAATATTTAACTTTGTATGTATTTTATAATCATTGGCTTTAGTTTCATATCTAAATAATTAAACATGGTTATAAATTAATTTGGAAATTTAAATGAATTTAAATCAAGAATGTGAGAATTTAATTTCCGATGATTTCGAACTTTGTTTTGAAAGTTTTAAAAGGATATATTATTTAAAGGTAATTCGTAGAAATTGTTTCAAAGGATTTTAATTAGTAAATCAGTGTTCTTTTCTTTGCCACTGGAAAATAATTTCGGTGATGACTGCAGCATCATCGACATTCATTTTCGAGTTTCGAAGCGAAGAGACCATTCTGTAGTTTTGCTACAGTTTTTCTTTGGAGAATTAAATTGATTTGGCTTTCTAATTATGACTTGATTTATAATATATGTGATTTAAGAGTTGATTTGATATATATTGTGTATATTTAATTATCTCTAGAATAGTTTGAAGTTAATCGGAAATCTAATTCTTAAATTTTATCTTAAAGGATAATTTCAATTATAAAAGGAAATCAAAATTTGAATAAATATTGAAGCTTGGATAATTGAGTTAAGAAATTTTTATTTGTGTAATATTCTCTTGCGTTCCAATATAACTTACCTAAATTATCAAAAGTTAAATATGTAATTAGAGAACACACAATATAAAGGAGATTTTATAAATAAAATTTGAGTGGTCATAATAAATGTTATACACTTAAATTTTAGTTATAAAGGATTAATAAAGGTAAATAGAATAAAAAGTTAATTGAATAATATACAGTATAAAGTGATGTTAAAGGAACTTATGAATAAATTGGAGTAAGTCATAATAAGTGTAAGTATACTAATATATGTGATTAGACATATATTAAGTGGAATAAATGTAATAACCATCTGGAATAAAGAAGCATGAAACTTATTGAATAAAATTTTGAGTATAATAAATGATCTCAAATTCACGATTTTAGAAATTGTTAATTGGGTGATAAGATAATGAAATTATAAATAGATAAGATTTAATTAACTTAGGAAAAATCAAATGGATGAAATCAATTATTAATTTAAGTTGAAAATTTTATGGTTTTAAAATTTATCATCTTATTTTGTTTTCCAATCTCTTATCCTTCGGTTGTTCCTATTCTCCTGCATCCTAAGTGGGGAATTGAATTCCAAATTGATCTTATGCCCTAAAGTTCGATTTGTAGTTCTTCCTCCCAAAATACCTTTACCAGTCTTTTTTGGAAAACTTTTCAAGAATCTTCTTCGTGCTTGTGTCCTTGATTTAAGAGGATCTTGGGAAGATCATCTTCGTCTTATTGAATTTATCTGTAACGACTGTTACCAGGTATAATTTCAATCTTCTATTTTTTTAATATTGTCTTGGTTCTATCCCATTCTATCTGTTGTCTCTATTTTCCATGCCTCGTTCCTTTTCGTGGACGAAAAGTTTTGAGTGGGGGAGAGTGTAACAACCCATAATTTTGTGAATATTTTTAATTAAATTTTTATTTGAAATTTTGATTTTTAAATCATTTAAAAGTGAATTTTTAGAATTATTCCAATGTAAGTTTGGAATTTGTTTGTAATTTATTTTCCAAATGCAATAAATAAACGATTTTTGAAAATTTTATATTTTGGTCAAAATATGAATTTTCAGTTTAAATATAAAAAAAATGAATTTTAAATTTTAATCTTTTTCCTTGAAGCAGAATATATTTATGATATCTGTTCTGCTTTTTGTTTCATTAAATTCTGAGTTATACTTTTTCAATCAGATAAATTACAGCATTTTACACGCAGTTATTTACTGTATTTCAATTTCTAGTTTTCTTTGTGCGTTTCTATATTTTTATTTTCTATGTTATTTTATTTTATTTTTCTATTTTGTTTATCTAAACTTTATTTATTGGATTTCACTTGTGTGTATATCTTTTCATAAAAGGCTTGGAAGAAATCAAGGAGACATGCATTACATTTCTTTAATGCTTGCCTTTTTATTTACCTACCATCTTTATTACTTACCCTAGCCATTCACCGTTCATAGCCGTGAATTGCTCTTATTAATCACGTACAAACATCTCAAAATATCCTCTTTTCAATTGCATTTAAGAATCATATATATATATATACACACACATATATATATATATAAATATATGTATGTATGTGTGTTTCTTTCTTCTTATTTCTTACCTTATATTTCCTAGCCTTATTGTTTTTCTATCATTTACTCCTCTTTAGCCGTTCAAATCTTTTCTTGCCATCCACTCCACTTCATAATTCACGTACACATTCACTTCACATTTCATTTCTAGAAAGAAAGGTATGCAAATAAATGGCTTGGAGAAATTTAAGAGGCATACGTTTCATTGGTTAAACTCTTACCTTCTTCATTTGCATGGTCTTTATTATTTTCTAGCCGTTTCCTCCTCATTCCTAGCCATGAATTACTCTACTCATAGCCTTGCATATCAAGTTGAAAATTCACGTACAAAATTTATTCCCCATCTCTCATTTTTCATTTGCATTTAAAAATAAAATATATTGTACGTTTCTTTCTCCTTAACTTATGCCTTTCCGTTTCCTTAGCATTCATAACTCCTTAGCTCTTTTTTTTCTCTTCTATAGCTGTGTATTTCCTTTTTCCATACACATACAAAATTTATTTCCCATTATGTTCACATATTTCACTTGCATTTAGGAATAATATATGTATAAGTTTTTTTCTCTTTATTTCTTGTCTCTTTGTTTTCCTAGCATTTACTCTATCAAATCACATAAAAATCTTCTCAATATCTCAGTTCCTCATTTGCCTCTTCTGATTGAAATATTTTACAGTAAGTTTCTTTTATTAAATAGGAAATAAATCTCATTCATTCACTAGCCTTTTTATTTGCTAGCCTTTCATTTTCTAAACCCTACATCTTAGCCATTCAAATCTCTTGAAACCCTAGCCGCCTTCTTTTTATTTCTTATTCACGTACAAGTTCTCATCCTCTCATTTTCATTTGCGTGAAGAAAATACAACAAGCTCTAGGTTATTTCCATGGCTTCCTTCTCTTTTTTTCCACTTTTATTTTATTTCCTCTTTTTTCCTTTTGTTTTCTCCTTGCATAGCTCAGCCTCCGCCACCATAACATAACCTCCTCCTCACTATTAGACCATGGCAAAGCCCACTTGGTGGTTGAAAGCAAGGTTATGTTCTTTGATTCGTAATTGCATATTTTAATTCATCTTTTGTTGTGTTGAATCTTATTCTTATGATTTGTGTATTTGTTATATACAAGATTCCATCCAATCAAATCAGAATTGTGTCTAGTCGTGCTTTTGTGCTTCTCGGATTTTTGTTTGTGTGTTTGCTTTGCAAACTTCAGCGTAAAAAGGTGAGTAATCACACCTGACATTCATACTTATATTATTGTGAATTGATAGCAAGTGAAAGTGTAGAAATAATTATATTATGTTATACATGCCTGTGATATATTTATATGATATTAAATACTGTTTATATGCCTGTTACATCATCTGTTATATTTTATTTTATTTTACTGTTTATTTATATTTTGTTCTCACACTGCAAGTTCCCTGTAGAATAGAATCACTATGGGTTGAAATGATACATACCCGAATGGACTTTAGAATAGGGAAAGATCGTTATGGGCTGAAATGATAAGCCTAAGCGATTTTTATTTATTTTATTTAACTTGGGATTGCGGGTTTGAAATGATAGAACCCGGATTTTTCTTTGTAAATTACGGATTGAAATGATATATTATCCGTATCACTTGACCTAGGTTAGAAAATATTATACAGACCCGTGGTTATTTTATAAATTTTTCTAGAAGTTTAAAGTATTTTGAAAATGTAAATTTTGATATTTTAATTTAAATTTGGTTTTTAAAATGATTTAATAAATTGAAAAATGATTTCGTATGTATTAAAAATGTTAAATAAATGAAAGGAAATTTGTGATTGGAAATATAACCTAATTTGGAAATATGTGATATTGATTAGGACAATAAATGCTCTTTATTGTGAAAATAAAATGTAAGTTAAAAATGAACATTTGACATGAAATTTCAATTAATGGAATTTAAAGAGTTTTATTTATGATAAATAACTTAATAATTAAGTTTGATTTAATTTGGAATCTTAAATATAACCTAGTAATTGTAATAAAGGTTGTTTCCTGGGATGGACATATTTTGTATAATAACTAATGTATTTTTGAATAAATAAAATGAAATGCATTTTTTATGGGACATCTTGTAATAAGTTTTGGAATCATAGTGGAATTGATGTCTAAAGGAATAAATTTGTAAAGAATTTGATTGTTATATTAACTATGATAAAATATTCTTTTGTGAAATGTTATGTTTTGTAAGATAAATAGCTATGACTTTAAAATGGAAAAATGTAAGTTAAACACACATGTGAGATGTAAGTTTAATTAATATTTTAATTGATTAATATAAGAAATGTTCTTTACTGCAATAACAAAGATGAAAGAATATGTAAAGTTTAATTTATGAAAGAAACGTGTAAAGTTCTAATTAATGAAAGAAATATGTAAAGTTTAATTTATGAAAGAAACGTGTAAAGTTCTAATTAATGAAAGAAATATGTAAAGTTTTACCTATTGAAAGAAACATGTAAAGTCTTAATTAATGAAAGAAACATGTAAGTCTTAATTTGTGTAATATTGATTTAAAATAATAAATGCCCTTTTTGTAATAAAACGTAAATTAAAACGTACATTTGATAATGTAAGTTTAATTTGTGTAATATTGATTTAAAATAATAAATGCCCTTTTTGTAATAAAACGTAAATTAAAACGTACATTTGATAATGTAAGTTTAATTAGTGTAATATTGATTAAATGATAAATGCTCTTTACTGTAATAGAAATGTAAATTAAAAAGTGCATTTAATATGTAAGTTTTAATTAATGTAAATGACATATTTTAATGACTAAAATATAAAAGTTTCTTTATTGTAATGATAATGTAAGTTAATAAGGTACTCTTAACTTAACATAAGAATTTCAGCATTAAATTGGATATTACAGTGACAAAGTTAATTTAACTATAAGGCTATGATAAAATGACCATGTTAAAAATTTGTAAGTATATAAATACTTTGATTATATAAAATGTTAAATTGGAAAGTATTACATTCCAAAAATGCTATGATTCCTTAAGGTTACATTACCAAAATGCTAGGATAATTTAAAGGAAGATTTCAAGTTTAATAAATTAAAGGAAATATTCAGTGATTTTGAAATTTGGGTTTTATTGAAATGATATATTATTGAATTGGTTTTGAAATGGAAATGATATATTTTTTAATTGGGTTTGAATAGATATGTTTTGGGTTTGGAAGTATGTATTAGTTTGAAATAAATGATATGATTTTGAAATGGTTTAAAGGGTGTATTTTGATTTGAAACATAAACTATTTTGAAATTTATAACCACGGGTTATAATAACGATTGGTTGTTAAAGAGACCGGGATCGGATATGGACATACTCTCTGTCGATATCGAAAACCACTTTGACAACTGTGTACGCGGTGGAGTTTCTAGAATGAAGTAGGATGGTGGCGACGATCCTAAGGTATATACGTGGACCCAACTCCCGTGAGTTGGCATAAAGTGGCTAAAACAAGATCGATTGACGGGCCAAGGAGGTAGCACCTCTTATCGGACACACTTCTTCGATACCATTCTATTACTTTGTGATTGTTTGGGTGCACCCCTCGATTTGGGAGTGTTGTTCGAGATGGGCGGTAGTGGCTGCTATGCGTCACCACCAGCCCAGATGCGTAATTGGTATATCTACCCTGGCATTGTCTAGTTGTGCCGTGTCACTTACCATATCGAGCCCACTACGATTTTGGTTTAAAGATCCGACCGCGTTAAGGTTCACCATCCCCTTAACGCTATTTTCTATATGATTATACTTTACTAATTAGACACTACTGTATATAGCGTATATTACTACATAGTAAATAGTTTAACGGATCCCTAAAGAATGGGCGATCCCAAGCATTCTTTAAGTTACTTGTACCTTTATTACAGTTCACTTGAGTTGGTTTACATTATATAAGTATGTATGTCCTGACTCGAGTGTTTTGTGTTTTGCTTTACGCTCGGGTCAGACTGAGTGATACAGCATTAGAGACTCACCTTTGGAGCTGGAGTTTTGCTTTGAAGATCCAGATATCTATTCATTTTGTTATCCAGTTGATTCCAGTTGTACCTGATTTTCATACTGTTACTCCTGTTGTATCTTGGTATTCCTATTGTATCTTAATTAACTCTGATGTATTTATATAGTAGCTTCATGGACTACTATCTCTTTTACTTCCGCTGCATTATATTACTCTGTGTCTGTGATCTGTGATTATTTATTTACTGTATATGATGAGTTTGCCAAATTTTTATTTACAACGCGGTATTTTGAGCAATTCAAGTCCGACATGTGTGGATGCGAATGGTTGAAAATATCGGGTCGTTACAAACAATAAGTTTGAAAATAAGACATTAGATTTCCAAAGAATTCAAATAGACGACATATGTGGTTTATCTATATTTTTGTATGTAACAAGTAACAAAATTTTATCAATTAATTATAACTTATGTTCCAATCAAAATTGTGTTCTATTAAACAATAGTTCTTAAAACAATAACAAAATAATTAGGACATCTTAGGCACATATAAATTCATGATAAAAGTTTCATATCTAAACAACACAAATAATATGAATAATAGATTAAATAAGATGTCTCATGTGATAGATCTAATGTCAACAAGTTATACATGTAATAAGTTAAAGTATATTATAAATGGATCTAAATGTAAATTAACATGATGAACATATGTTATTAATTGAGGTGTAGCAAAAGGGGATCAAATCAATGTAAGAAAACAAATATAAATTTAGGTGAGGTGAAGTATGTGAAGGATCCAATTCATTTGAACAAGGTGAATATATGAATAAATGAAATTAGAATTGTTACCTTAAGATATAGCTAGGAGAACGCACTTTGAATGATGAAGAACTCCTACAGTCTAATGAATCAACCTTTGGACTTTGCAAGAATTAAGAGAAAATAACCACCTTGAATTGATTTGATTTTGTTTGAATTTATTTTTGGGAATTTTATGGCTTAAGAGCCATGAAAATTTCGGCCAAAAAAGAGAGAAAGAGGGCAAGAGAATATGAATTGTTAGGAAAGAATGAATTGAAATAAATGAAAGAAATGAAGGCACATCTGTTTTAAATGAATAATATAAACCTTTCCTATTCCTTCCTTAAAACATTTCCTCTTTAATTCTTTATTAAATTTCAATAAAATCCTCTGCATCCTTTGCATGCATGGTCGACCATAGATGGTGCCATATGGGCACTCAAAATTTCCAAAATCCAATTAGCATTAATTTCATTTAAACTAATTTAAACGTTATGTTGATATCATATATCGCTGCGCGCGTTTATTACTTTTATATACGCACTTTATTAAATACTAGTGTATTCAAACATCAAACAAAATTTAAATAAATAACATTTCATAAATATTAATTCATTTAATTTATTTTTATTCTATTTAAATCCAATTTAAATATTCTACCGACATCATATATCAGTACACATGTTTGTCACTTCGAGATTGTCTGTTTGACCTTAGTTATATTAACCATCAGAGACTCTCGAGTGAGTCATTCCATAGTTATCCAATAACTATCAATACGTAACCCTTTGATGCCCCCCAGCAGCTATGAGAAATACACTGCCCAATATTTGGAGAACGTTATGTACTCTAGTCTCAATGAATGAATCGATATCCTTTCACGAAACATCTAGACTAGGAATATTTAAATAATAGGGGCTTTGCACGAAAGGTCCCTATTTCTGTTGTTGTTATAAGAAAAGTCCCTGTAGAAATAAATATGTAAATTAGGTCCCTGTTTTTTCTAAATTAAATAAGCGCATGTTAGCTTGCGCTTTTCAAACATTAATTTTTTTTTGAAAATTTCAAAAATATTTCAAAATCAGAAAGTGCAAACTAGTTTACGCTTTCTTGATAGAAAGCGCAAGTTACCTTGCACTTTTCAAAAATTTCAAAATGTTCAAAATTTTCAGAATCAAAAAGCGCAAACTAGCTTGCGCTTTCCTGATAGAAAGTGCAAGTTAACTTGCGCTTTTCAAAATTTTTAAAATTTTTAAAAAATTTCAAAATTTCGAAAAAAATTCCAAAATCAGAAAAGTGCATGTTACCTTGCATTTTCTCTCAGAAAAGTGCAAAGCACCTTGCGTTTTTTATTTTTCAAAAATAGGGACCAAATTTACATATTTATTTCTGCAAAGACTTTTCCTATAATAACATCAAAAACAGGGACCTGAGACTCTTATCATGTAAATAATATGTTGTTTTCAATGTAATAAAACTTTCATGATTACAACACTTTGTAATTAATATTACATTAAATATCATTTAAGGATTTTCCATCTATATGCTTTAAATTAATTAATTATTTATTTATATTACTATATAACAAGTATATAGTAGAAAGAAAAACACATTTTATTTTGAACAAGATTGGTTATAGAGTTGGATATATGTAACAAATTACATAACTGCCTCGAAGGCATACTCCTACCTCTATCAATCTCCCACTTGCACCTGAGGCCAACTAATCTTATTTCAACCTTATCGATCAATTTTTTTAAAACTAATCGGGTCGGTCCCTTAGTGAATGGACATGCTATTTTGTTTTAGCTATCTACTCTGTCAATCAACTTTAACCGATGCTAGTAAACTACCTTTATCATGTAGAACTATTCAGGGTATGTCTCTCGATTACTAGTGAGCTCTAGGTTCTTTTACAAGCTGTATCGCAATATTATTATCATATAACAACATCATGGGATTCTCAATAATTGGAATTACCCTCGGCTCGGTTATAATTTATGCATTTGTTTATGCTTCTTATATTATAGTAGCCTTTGGTTGAATCAGTTACTACTTATTGTTTGAAACAATTCCAACTTAAAGTTCTTTACTCAAGTTTGAACACGAATTTAGAATTGACATATTATACTCGATATCACTAATAAAGTTCGAGTCTATGCACTCCTTTATAAGATGTCGTTGTTTCTATAAACAATTCTCTAGTATTTCATAAACTCTTGAGAACACTAAAAAAATGTAGTGAATTCGGATTTGATGCTTATTCCAGGTGTTAAATACATAAGTAAAGTGGTATTGTAGACAATATGGATGTACGTTGATTCCTATTGCCAATGTATAAGGAATCCAACTTATATTGCCTATGTATATCGTTTTGGGACATTCACGGCATCCTTTTATACTGAATATAAAAGATGTTATTTTCAAATCCAACATCAAGTATTAAACAACCAAACTAAAATCATTTTAACATGAATATATCGTTAAAATTCATAAGTTTGTTGTTCATTTACAGTTTTAGAAATATATTTTTAGTGCCTTTTAATATTCTTTCTTATAGACACACACTTCCTCTACATTTTGACCAAAACTCAAATTATTTGATTTCTCTGTCACAATACTTACTTAACTCTGACGCTTATCAAATAACACTTTCGTATCATTTCTTAGATCATATCTAATACTCACAAACTTAGTCATCGCTCCTACTGACTTCGAGACATTTTAGTTGTTATGTGCAAACAGTCTATGCTAAATCATTATTTAGAATATTTGTTTGTTTCAACATAAATGTACCAAAAGTCAAAGTCATACCAAGTGATAAATTTTGTGAGTATAATCCGAATTAATTAAAACACATTGAATGATGAATCTATTACGTTAGTTTTAACAATTGAAATTTACGATGTTATTCTTATCAACGTAGCTTATTTTCAACTATGTTGCTTTTCTGCTTGAAGACATTTTTAGGGCCGATGGATCATATCCTTTTCGGTACCAATATTAAAATCATATTATGATAACTTGGAATCCATTCCGGATTTGTGCATTGTGCTACTTGGTGGAGTCAATACTCTTGAGGCTTACTTAAGATCGAGAAAGTTCTTTTCCAAACATTAATAAAATTCATAATTTCTCTTTAATGTGCGAAATTTATCATTAGATATTCTTATATGCCATATCTATTTAGTTCGGTTAATTTTATTCCATCTTTCATTATCGGTTTTATCTTTGAATCGTATCCAAATCCATTTTATTACCGATAATTTATAAAAGAAATTACTTTGTTATGAAGTTGGCATTTCTTGAAACAACAATTGACAATGCAATGGAATTGTTATTCATAAACATTCTACGAACTACCTAAATATATTTATGAAACTATTTTATTTTATGATACTTATATTCATAACACAAATTGATCATTCAATATTGATTAGTCCCAAACTTCTTTGGAGTGGTCCATACAAGATCCCTTACAAGCAAGTATTATGTGCAGCCTCTCAACTCACACAACCTGTCAACTCCTTCATATATGATATGCAGGGTTTTCTTATAAAATTTTATCTTGTTGTAAACTATGCCATAGATGAAATTAATTTTAATCATATATACTTACTTTTAAGTACACAACCTTATAGAAAAACTTAACTCAACTTCACTCTTCATCAATCATACTTTGTCCAACAAAGTTTGATTCCTCCTTATTGATACATCATTAAGTTTCATAGGGAGGGGTGACTTTTGAGATTGAATTTTATTCATTTTTAGGCATTTTTGGAACTGTTTCCCTATATACTCAGCTATTTAATCAAATCAAAATTTCTTATTTTCTTTGCACGTTGTGTATTGTACTTCCATTTTATATTCGATGAACTTATCATAAATACAATACTTGTGTATCAAATACATATGTTCATTTTATGCTAATTCATTTGTGAATTAACTGAAGTATACTACACCAAAACAGAGGACTCCCAATGAGTATAAGCGTTGCCAAGAATTTTAGTAACATTTATATGTGTCGCTATAGGGCGTGGGCATTTATTTGCAACGCTTATAAGCGTTGACAAAAAAAATCTTCCAACGCTTATAAGCGTTGGGGAAAAATATCTTCCAATGCTTATAAGCGTTTGAAATAAATACAAATAAACACTTATTAGTAATGTGAATGTTGAAAGATATAATGGTTTGAATGTTAAAAGATATAATGTAGACTATATTTAATATGAAATATTATCTTAATTTAGCAAATTATAACTGAATCAATATCAATAAATAATATTCATAATCAATAATAAAACAGAGTATCAATTAACAAAAGAGAAGTTCAATACATAATTAAGTTATAAATACACAGTTCACCAATTCCATACTAATACCAATTGCAATAACAAAAGATAAGACATAGTTCATAGTTAAAGTCTACAAATACCGAATACGAAACTCTGGCCATATAACGAAGGCTCCATCATAAAATTCACATAGCTTGTACATTCCATTTTGAGGACCATCGTAAACCGGTGCATCTGGTTCAAGAACTTCAACCACCCAAATAACTTTCTCTGCATTCGGTACACCTTCCGAAAATGACATTGTGTTCCAACATAATCTTTGGCTACATCCATCTCTAAATCTTGTGACAATAAAATTACATTTTTTTTCCATTGTAGATGAATATCATTATGTGAGATGGTTGGAGTGGCAACTAGAATATTGTTCATATGAGAATCTCCTAAATTAGAAGCAACTTCCGTATATGGAGTCACCACATGACTTGCAACATGCTTTTCTTGCAAATTTGGTATAAATTTCATAAAAGTTGAAGTAATTGATTTGATGGCATCATTAACTTGATTAGCTACTTGCCTTTCTATCTCCAATTTCCAAACAGACAAATCCACAATTTGCCTTTTTTTAGCTATAGTTTTTACTGCTTGATTCATCTTTACTTGTTTCATAGAAGAAGGAGACCTAATTGCTCGACAATAATTTTTCTTTCAATCGGAACCAAAAACTTTCGCAATTGGATCATTTTCAAGATCTTCTACTTCACCATTTCCACTAGAACTACCATCCAATTTCCTTTTTTTCTTCTTCTTCTTCTATAAGTACCTATATGCATTCAATATCATATTAGATTGAAATTTGTACTAAAAAGAATGACTAATAGTAATCAAGGTGATAACACATGATTTAACAATAAAAGGACATTAAATAAAACAAGCAAATATGCAAGGACGATAATTTGAAATTAAGTACTTCATATATTATGACGACCCTGCATTTTTGACATTGGAAATCAGAATATTTAATTGATTTTAAATATCTGGAAGTTAGTTTAATTTGAAATTCAAATATCAGAATGAATTTGGCAATTTAATTATTGAATTTAATTTTTGAAGTTGAGCAAAAAAATTTGAATCTTCGGTTTTAAGCCGGTTAAAAATATTTCAAAGGCTTGTAAAATCTATATTGATAATACTGAAGATAATAAAAGCTTCAGAATTGAATTTGAAACTGTTTTGTTCAGTTTTGAATTTATATTGTTTAAATCGATATTTAAAAATAGCCTTCCGAGGCACAGTCTCAGAATTTGACGAAACCAGTTCCATTGGATCCGTAATATTGTATTATTATCGGATTTCAATTTTCGTAGTGGTTGGAGTTATCGTGTGGTTGTACGATATTTAAATGCATTGAAATTAATATCAAAATCTAATATAATAATAGGGTCCAAAAAGCTATCTTCTCCATACGATCGAGTTAGGACTCGAAACCTTTTCCATTGCGTTCGGAATAGGGGTATAACATTACGAACGCCTGGCGGCATGTCTCGTTAGGAGGTCGAAAATCTAAGTTACGATTTCGAGACAATTTAAATTTAAATTTAAAATATATGCATTTTATATGATGGTCAACTTCAGCTGAAATAATTTCACATCGTTGTTTTTCTTTCACCTCAAAAAGCACTTTAGCTAGATTTTTCAACACGCTTCCTTTGCCTTCTCGAACACACTTCCTCATTCTTTCAAAATGGAGATGCTTTATTCTCATTCGAAAATAAAATCAAAACAAAAGAAAAACAATCGCCGTAATTAAAAATCGCGTAATTTCGTTCGAACAGAAAACAAAATGGCCGCAGTTTCTTTAAAAAATTCAATTCAAATCTCGAGCCTCTCTTCAAATTCGAACTTCGCAATAATCATTAAAACAAGATTCGTTCAAATCTGTAGTGTTCGAATTTGGATTCGAAGCAGAGCTCGGTGTCGAGGCAATCTGGAGGTTGCGAGGGTAGTAACTCGGAGGAGGTTCGAAATCAAATCGCGTGGAGGCGGAGCTGTTGGGGGAATTGTGATTTCTCGAAGGCGGCTCTGAGGATAGACTCGGCAGCAGGCAATTTCAACGATGAAAGTTCGATCAGCGAAGCGACTCGAGATCGATTCGTGGCGGCTGCATTCGTGTACAGTTGGCTATGATGTTGGGAGCGATGGCAATGGTGGCATGCGCGAGGCTAGGGTTTTGTGAGTTAGAGCGGTGGCCGTGATTTCAAATCGTCAGTAAGGTATAAATTTTTATTTCTTTTAAAATCTGTTTTTCAATTTAAATACATATATAAAATAAAAGTATACATATAATAGTGATTTTTAAATTGCGGTGAGATTTCAAAGACAGAACTGTTTTGAAAATTTAATGTGTATATAGGCTAGGAAGGGAAAATTATCAGTTAAATTAAATAGTTAGTTTTTTTAAATAATAAATTATAATGGTTAATTTATTTAGATAACTCATTTAATCCATTATGGTTACTAAAGGATTTTCAAAGGAAAATTTATTAGTTTAAAATAAAATCATGGGTTAATTTAAATTTTCAAATAGAAATTTAATTATTCGATTGGTTCGAATATTAATAAATTGTATAAAATATTTATACAAGGTCTAAAAAAATCGAGAATCAAGCCGAAATGGAAAATGGATTGCATGCATAATTAAAGGTGAGATATCCTCACTCACTTGGTTTGTTGTTGAATTTAAATAGTTGAATTTAAATTCTGGATGTGTTTGGATGAATTGGGTAATTTATCTTTTGATGATATTAGATATAGTAGGATATATATATATATATATATATATATATATTTAGAGTGATTGATTTCCCGCATTATATAGCGGATGATATTTTATAAATCCCATATACCGTGATATTCCACCTCGAAGTGGAATGGGTATTTAATTGTTGTGCTAACATCTGTAGATGCAGGGAAACAGGTTGGAGGGATCCAACTGGATTCCTCAAACTGTATGAATTTGTTTCATATGTTGTGTGATGATTTATTGATAATCTGTGAATGATTATATTGATGATTGAATTTGTTGAAGGTTATAATTTAGCCGAATGTATTTTTGGTATCGTTGGATACCAGAAATAAATAAAATTGGATTTTTGAAATTAAAGTAGGAAATTTTAAGTAAATACCTTTTGGAAGAATTGGGTGAATTTAAAAGAAGGAATTTAAAAGCATAAAGTTGATTTTTGAAATCTTATCGAATTATTTCCAAAATATGGGAAAAGATATTAATAAATGGGTTTTGAAAAATATTGTTTAAAAGTTGAAGAATTTATTGAAAATAGAATTTTAAATAATTTGGAAAGAAAAAAAGGGATTTATTTAAAAGGTGATAATTTTTTTTTTGAAATCCATTTGACAATTGATTTGGTATTGGAAAATAAATCTTTGGAAAAACAATATGAAAATTGATTTGGTGTTTGAATGAAAAATTGATTTTGTGTTGAAAATTAATTTGGAAATCGATTTGCAAATATTTCCAAGTATATTTTGGATAAGTGATTTAAATTACTTTAAAATATTCGGACTTGGCAGATTTCCAGTGGAAATAAATAATATCGGGAATTTTATTCCGCGAGTGAAAAGTGATTTGAAATTGGTTTTCAAAGTGATGAAGTGTGGAAAATATATATCTTGCAAAGATATTTTGAAATTTAATAATTTGGAAAAATTATTTAGATTGGATGATTATTATGAATATTGTTTGATAGTAAAATATCCAACTATCAGTATAAACAATTTGGGGAAATTATTGAGGCTTGATTATTGTGAATGTTGTTTGATAGTTAAATAACCGACTTTCAATGTTTGCCTTAGAAATGGCACTTGAATTTCTTTTTAAAACAAGCGCTCATTATTCGGTTTAGCCGGGAGAGGACCTTTGTGTCATATAACCCATTCCGAATAATGATACGACGTTATGGATTGCAATTGAAGACGGTGATGAAGACCGGGTGTCTTCGAAAACGATAGGATAACCTATCGAGTGTCTCTGCACTGAGTTGCACCGGTATAGAGATCTCCACATGTGTTGGGGAGTCCGATCGGGATTGTGGAAACCCGGATTTGCAAGGGCTTCTTCCTTTATTGGACGAAGTGCCTTCGATTCTGTTCGAACCCGGAATAGACATGTATGGTCGTATGTCTAACACTACACTTTGAGATATAAAGCAGATTTCTTTCAAATACATATCTGTTGGTGGCGGAGAATTTATTCTCTTAGCTTAACACCCTTCTCTGAGACGTACGAGCTCAGAGGTTATGTAGTTGAAGGTTATCGGTGATATACTCCCAATTTGGTAGTGTGGCATGCTGAGTGCTGCTGTGTGTTGTTGATCATTTGTTGATCAAAGCAAGGCTTTCGTGTAAAGCGTAGCTTTGTGGACGAGATCTCATCGAACCTCACACCCTGGAAATGGTCGAAAGAGGAAAGATGCGGCAAGGTTATGAGGGTCGCACCCTTTAGGGTATGTCATTTCCTTTTGGAAAAAGGTGGTATCATGGTATGGAGCCCGGATACTTTACCTATGTGGTTGTTGCAATCTCATTTACTGTGTGGTTGTTGCTTTGTGATTGAGGGTCCTCAGATAAAGGTCGCAAACGACCGGGGGGTGGAATACTCGAGTAGTAGTTACCAAGTTACAGAGGTAACCCGGCCTTGTGTTGGCAGAGAGCTGGTTAAGTTCTCGGGACGTCCCTCCAGAGGCATACCCATGTGGCATAAGAAGTTCCTTAGCCTGACCATTTGTTGGAAAATCCAAAGAAACTATACGAACCTTGTACGGTTTAGTTGTATAACCTGCCATGCAGCGTGGCGGTAACCTGCCACAAAACATGGTAGCTATAGTAGGCATACAATAATGGTTGTATGCTGGCTAAGATTAATATTATACTTTTGAGAATGTTTCCACACTAGGCACTAATGATAATAGTAAAAAGATTTTGCGTATCAAGCATGTTTGACTATCATAAGGAGAAATCTCCTCCAATTCTGCGTTTGCATTGTGTGTGTGGCGGGAGGCCTTATGGTAGTTTCATTTTCCATAAGCATTGCGGATTTCTTTTTAATACCAATAACTGTTTTTAAGATCTCACACCAGTCCCATGACTGACCTGGAGTTTATTGTTCCCTTTCTAAACTCTGGGTGCCCATAATTTTCCACACGGGCAGCCTAGAATCGGGTTATCAATTGGATCTGGATGGATTGCTGTGGAGATCTGGAGGCAAGCTGGATGGCGAGACGTATCACTTATACTAGTATTATTCCGCTGTGTATTATGTTATGTGGACAAATTTATATAACTGTCCAATGATGTGTGTTGTTGTTGTAAACTCTGATGATGTATTGTATAAACTGATATAGTTCTTTGTTATAAAGATTATTCATTCATCTATTATATATTGTTCCGCTGCGAATGTGAGATTCTGATATTGTTTCTGTTTCTTTTTCTTTCTTTCTTCTTCTACCTCTTTCTTCTTTAACCCGAAGACTCGTACTTTTGTTCCACAGCTGAATTGTTGTGGAATTTTGTCAGCTCAAAGGGGTACGGATTTGCGGGCCTTCACAGTTGGTATCAGAGCAATTGGTTAAGCGACAATGTGACGCCCCACCTCTATACCCACGCTAGCCAAGAACACTATGAAGTAATGCTGTCAACTAGCACGGAGAATAAGGCTGTAGAGGAGCGACCTTCCGTGTAATTTCTTTGTGCGAGCACCGATATGTCAGATAGTATAGCATGCATTTCATTTTAGGAGGAAATCCGACATACCGATACAAACGCAAAGCTATCACACAGTGGCTATATATAATCTTCGAAAACAAACATAGAAATAAACATAACACAAATCAGTCACAGACATCCATATCATAAAGGTGGAAAAAGATATGAATATATAACACATGAAAGTGTACATCAGAGTAGTGGTCTGAAAGATCCACGATAATACAAAAGAATAGCTACAAGCTACACAAAAGCATAAGTATACATCATGGAGTCTATATCTCAAATGTATACAATAAAAACTACTAATCTAAGTAGTTAGACAAAAGTCAGAGTAATCCCAGAAGAGAAGTCAAGCAGAAGCACCTGTAACATCTCGGTCTGACCCGAGTATTTCTTATAAGAAAATAATAAACGGATCAGTCTAGCTATAAATATCATATGATATGGTACAAAATAAAAGACATGGCATGGACATGTAATAACCATAATGGCATAATACTATAAGTATGTAATTGAAAATCAACATGAGATTTATCAATACCACAAGAATCTTCTCAAAGATAAAATGGGGTATCATACCCTAAACTTGTACTCATAACAAGTCAATGACACACAAATTCACCAATGCACAAAAATTGATAAAACTTATCAATGGAAATCACGAAAATTGGTGAAGCACAAAATTCCAGAAATCATCACAAGAAATCCAGAAATCACAAGAAGGGGGAGGCCTATCACAAAACGGGAGTATGAAAACTCACCAACACGTGTGACACAAGACGAGACGCTATCTCATGGTAGCTAACCATTAGTTTTGAGCCGAAGCTCCACAAGAATGGCCCGAAGACCGTGGGGCGCTACCCCACATATGTGATGTAGAAACATCACACAAACGGGGTTTAGTCTCCCTCGTAGACAAAGAGACATCGCACAATTGCTAGTCTAAATCACAAAAATGATCGTCATGATCATCAAGAAGTGTCAATCACACCAAGCTAGTAAATATATGAGTTTAGCTTCATGTCCCATAACCACTTGCTTAACTTAAATATTTACGAACAAACTGTAGATCTTCACTAGGAAATTGTCACAAAAGGTTCAGTCGAACAAGTCCAAGAATTAACCGACGAAGTGAACGCAATCGTTTCATACCACCTATTTTACTAAGCCGTTTAATTAGATTTCTCATCCGAGTGAAGTAAAGGCTTGTATATACTAATAGATTGTAAAAATGGTTTAAGAAAGGAGTTTTGTAATAAAATAGTGTTGAAATCATTTTGATGAAAGGGTTTTGATCTTTACTACTAGTATTGAAACCTTCATATTTTTAAAGTGACGAACCACAAAACGATTGCAGAAACAATCAGTCACAAAAACTCACATCCGAAGACGTGAATGAAATCCAAGGAAATCAATCCCAAAACCATCAAAGTAGGAATGCCCGTGAGAATGAACATGGCCGAGCTAAAGTGCAATGGAACGACCTACAGGTCAAACGACCTAAGGTAAGACAGGTCGAGCGACCTAATAGAAATGAGGTCATGCGACCTAATGGAAGAGTGGCCAAGTGACATGAACGAGCGACCTACGGGTTGAGCGAGCTAACGTCTTAAACAAGGCCGAGCGACATATCAAAACATTAGAGCGAGCGGCCTATAGGTGATGCGACCTAAGGTTCATGCGACCTAAGGTGGTGAGGTCGAGCGACCTAAAAGATGTAAGGTCTAACGACCTAAAGAAAATAAGGCCTAGCGACCTAATGGTATTGGGGTCATGCGACCTAACGGATTGAGGTCATGCGACTTACGACTTAATGGTGCAAACGACCTAAAGGTATGCGAGCAATATGCAGTGATATAGGCCAAGCAACTTAAGGTACGAAGCGACCTAATATGTTGCGACCTAACGTGAAGGCTGAGCGACCTAATGGCTCGAACGACCTAACATCTCAAACAAAGCCGAGCGACCTAACACCTAGCGACCTACGACTTAACTCGTACGAACAACCTAAGGGATGAACGAGCTATATGCAGGCAGAGACTTTTCCACGCGAGCGACCTAATGCCCAGCGACCTAAATGGAACGAGCCAGTTCCGAGGCAGTGCGACCTAAGCCCAGGAATTTTGCTGAAGCACACTAAAAATTGGGGTTTTTCACAATCCAATCCAAACCAAATGCAAATGCACATGCACAAGTGATAGGGAATCATTCTTAACAATCCAATATAGTTATAGACGAGAATGTGAGATAAAATTATCACCTTTGCAACAAAAATCAATGAAGATGAAGCCTAAAGCAAACAAGAATCAATCCCTCTTCAATCTCAACATAAGAAGCTCGAATCCAATGTCTTCTTCTTGAATTTGGAGTTGAATGATGGATTGCAATTTGAATTTGGGCTTGGAGTTTTAATTTCCCATTCCCTCCACCATTTTTGAAGAAGCTTTAGAGTTAGGAAAAGGAAGTGATGAAGAGGAGATGGATTGGGACTGAGTTAGTAAGTGGTTCAGCCCAAACCAAAGCCCTAAGTGAAAAAGTGGCGAAAATTCCACTAACTCCAAACATATCAAAGTTTATACTCAAAATGATTGCAAACGTCATTTTGAACTCATTGGAGGTGGTTTCGAGTCCTAATTTGACCGTATGCAAAAAGTAGCTTTTCGAACTAAGATCCGACTGATGATAAAATATTTAAATATAAAATCGATAAATATGCGGGTTGTTACAGACTCCCCTCCTTAAAGAAATTGCGTCCTCGCAATATATAAGATGGAAATAAAAAGTAACAACCATAAAAGCATATTAACACAAAAAGAAATTTGAAATAAGAAGTTCACCTTAAAGAGCATGAGAAAGTAAGTCCGGATGTGTACGCTCGATGAATTCTCTAGATTCCCAAGAGCAATCCTTAGGATTTGAGGACCATTGAACTTTAACAAGCGGAACATCTTTATTTCGAAGTCGTTTGACCTCCGAAGTAATAATTCGAATAGGATGCTGCTCATAAGTTAAATTCGGCGAAACTTCAATTTCTTCCACAACACCGGGCTCAAGAATAGAATCGGAATCCCGAAGGCACTTCCGTAATTGAGAAACGTGAAACACGTCATGCATGGCTGAAAACTGAGCCGGTAATGAAAGGCGATAAGCCATGGGACCAATATGTTCGGTGATGGGAAATGACCCAATATATCGAGGCGCTAACTTTCCCGATCGACTGAAACGTACAACACCCTTCATAGGGGAAACACGAATAAATACAAGATCTCCCACAGAAAATTCTAACTTTCTTCTTCGGTTATCGGCATAGGATTTTTGTCTACTCTGGGCTTCTTTCATCCTATGACGAATAAGATCAATCTTTTCTGTGGAATCTAGAATAAAATCTGGACCTAAGACCAGCTTCTCACCGGCCTCAAGCCAACAAGAAGGAGATCAGCATGGCCTTCCATAGAGTGCCTCGAAAGGTGCCATACCAATACTAGCTTGGAAGCTGTTATTATAGGAAAATTCAACAAGTGAAATATGATCTTCCCAACTTCCACCGAAATCAAGCACACAAGAACGAAGAAAATCTTCAAGAGTTTGATTCACACGCTCAGTTTGTCCATCGGACTGGGGGTGATAAGCGGTGCTAAAATTAAGCTTCGTTCCCAAAGCTTTTTGAAGACTCTTCCAAAATCCACTAGTAAACAATGGATCGCGATCACTAACAATGGAAGTAGGAACTCCATGTAATTTAACTATTTCTTTGATAAAGAGTTTGGCCAGAAGAGGAACGGTTCAGTTCGACCGAACGGGAATAAAATGGCCGGATTTAGTAAGTCTATCAACGATCACCCATAAGCTATCATGACCCGAACGAGAACGGGGAAGGCCATCAATAAAATCCATGGAATTTGATCCCACTTCCAAATTGGAATTTCCAATGGTTGCAATAACCCACCGGGCCTTTGATGTTCGGCCTTGACAAGTTGGCAAGTCATGCAACACTTAACAAAGTTAGCAATATCAAATTTCATTCCCTCCCAATAATAAAGTCGCTTCATATCCGCGTACATTTTACTACTACTGGGATGAATGGAATATTTGGAACGATGAGAATCTTCTAGAATATCTTTACGAAGATCACTAATATTTGGTACGATAAGTCTACCAAATTTTCAAATGCCGCCACGAGAATCAATATCAAAGTCTTTCAAACCTTCAATATCAACTTTATACTTAATATTTTGGCCAAGAAGAGCCAATCCGGGATCTAGCTTTTGAGCTTAAAGAATGCGGTCCAAGAGAGAAGGACGAGCCTCAAGGCTACATAAAACAAAAGATGAACATAAATCGGATACACGATCTCTAATCTCACAAGTGGATAAAACCTCGAGATCATGCCATTTGGATATCATCATAGAAACAACTGCTTGTTGCTTACGACTAAGAGCATCAGCAACTCGATTTCCCTTTCCGGGAGTATAAAGAATATCAAGATCATAAGATGCAAGAAATTCAAGCCAACGCTGTTGACGCAAATTAAGTTCCTTCTGAAAGAATAAATATTTCAAAGACTTATGATCAGTATAAAGTATAAGTTTCTCTCCCAAAAGATAACGTCGCCAAATTCGAAGGGCGAAAACGATAGCCGCGAGTTCTAAATCATGTGTGGCATATCTAGTCTCAGCCGGCTTCAATTGCCTAGAAGCATAAGCAATAACACGTTTTTTTTGCATAAGAACGGCACCCAAACCAACGCGACTAGCATCGGTATAAACAACAAAATCTTGATTCCCTTCGAGAATAACAAGAATAGGAGCATCAGAAAGGAGTTCTTTTAATTTCTGAAAAGAAGTTTCACATTTGTCCGACCAAATGTATTTAACACCTTTCTTTGTTAAGCCAGTAAGAGGCATGGCAATTTTTGAAAAGTCTTTTATGAAACGACGGTAGTAACCCGTCAATCCAAGAAAAGCTACGGATTTCCGTTACACTCTCCGGTCTCTTCCAATTTTGAATCGCTTCAATCTTTGAAGGATCCACTGATATTCCGGATTCGGAAATAATATGACCGAGAAACTTCACATTAGATTGCCAAAAGTGGCATTTAGAAAATTTTGCTTTTAATTGATTGCTCCTAAGAGTTTCCAATACAATCCGAAGATGCTTTTCATGTTCCTCCTCGGTTTTAGAATACACAAGAATATCATCAATAAAGATGAGAACAAACCGATCGAGGAAATCTTTGAAAACTCGATTCATAAGGTCAACGAAATAAGCCGGAGCATTCGTTAAACCAAATGGCATAACCAGCCATTCATAAGATCCATATCGAGTACGGAACGAAGTCAAAGGAATACTATCCTCTGCAATACGAAGCTGATGAAAACTGGTAGCCAAGTCCAATTGTGAAAAGACTCTAGCACCACTAAGTTGATCAAATAGATCATCAATCCGAGGTAAAGGATATTTATTCTTAATAGTAAGATCATTAAGCTTGCGGTAGTCGACGCAAAGCCTAAGTGTACCATCGGATTTCTTCACGAAAATTGCTGAAGCTCCCCAAGGCGAGGAACTAGAGCGAATAAATTGCTTCGTCTCTAATTCGGATAATTGTTTGCGCATCTCTTCATTCTCCTTATTGGACATGCAATAAGGAGGACGAGTAATAGGTTGAGCTCCAGGTATAAGATTAATTCTGAACTCAATTGCTCGTTTAGGTGGTAATCCTAAAACGGGCTCAAATATGTCGAAAAATTCACGAACGACGTGAATACGAGAAACGACATCTTCCTCATCATCATTATCATCATCATGAGGATGTAAAGAATATAAAGATGCAGCCAAAGTGGAATCCGAATCTTTAAGAATAATAGAAATCTGCTTTACAGATTGCGGATGTCGGAGATAAATAGTCCGCTCAGGACATAGGATATGAGCTTCATAACGGTTAAGCCAATCCATACCCAAAATCATTCCAAAGCCTAAATAGCGCATGCCATGAAAATCGGCTAGGAAAGGAAAATCACACAAAATAACCTCCACATCTGTACAAAGTAAACTAAGAGTTGCGGATCCACCAACCGGATTCGCAATTCTTAAAGAAGTCATTAAAGCAACAACACTTAAGGAAAAAGTATCGACAAGTTCCTTTGATATAAAAGAATGGGATGCACCCGTATCAAAGAGAACTCTAATAGGTTGATCATGAAATATAGTAATGCCATCAAGGACAGAATGAGACATACCTTGACCGCGAGATGTGTTGCCAGGGGCTTGAGCCACATTAAGCTTTCCCTCCTTCTTGCCTTGGAGTCTGGGGCATAAATGTATATAATGATCCGGGCTCTTACAATAGCGACAAGAATGGGGATTTGAACACTTGTTCGCAAAATGGTCCTTAGAACCACAGTTATAGCATCGCCCACTACTTGGGGTAGAAGTCTTTGTTGCAAGAGGTGCAGGTTTCCCTTTTTTGTTGGGATAAGGACCTTTGAGTTTGTTTGGCCTCTTCTTGTTGTTGAAGTTTGGTTTAGCTCCTACCACTTCAACATCACTTTCCCTATCAGCCTCTTCAAGTCGAAGAGCGATATCAATGAGTTGATCGAAAGAAACTTCTAATTTTAGAAGTAATGGCTTCTTGAGATTCTTGTTTAAGCCATAGACGAATCTCTGGTTCTTCTTCAATGGGGTGTTGATGTATTCAACCCCATATTTAGACAGTGACTCGAAGGATGTGACATAATCTGTCACAGAGGATTCACCTTGAACAAGGTCTATGAAATGTCGAGCCAATGTCACTTTCTCTGCTTCTGGTACGGATTTCAATTCGAAGCGTTCCCGGAATTGCTCCCAGGTGAGATCCGCTTCAATAATTTCAGAAATAAGAAGTTTGTACTAGTCCAATGCTCTTTCTTGGAGCATACTGGAGGCCACCTGAACACGGTGAAGATCGATAAGATTCATGCGAGAAAAGATTCAATCGCATGTTCTTAACCAAGCCTGGACTTCAATAATAGTTTCGGAACCTTTGAATGGTTTCCCACCCAAGTTGGTATAATCGTTGCACAAACGTGCAAATCCAGACTTAGGATGAGTAGGTTCCTAATTAGGACCAGCTGCTTGAGCATTCTTTACTAAATCAAGAAGCTGCTTAGCGGTCATAAAAACTCCATCCTAGGGAGTAACAGTAGATGGTCCAGCTCTGGGACGGCCTGGTCTAGATATTCTCTCCTTTAAGAAAGAGAGAAGAAGAAAAGTTATTCTTTAAATAAATACCAAGCAAATCTTGATAGATAAAACAAGGATACATAAAAGGAAATGTGATGAATCGGTTTGAAGACTCTAATTAAATCCTAAGGCACGACTCCAAAGTTGGACTTAGGACGATGATCCTTGTTAAGTTATTCTACATTGTTCCGAAGTTTGGCTCTGATAACAAGCTGTGATGCCCCACCTCTATACCCACGCTAGCCAAGAACACTATGAAGTAATGTTGTCAACTAGCATGGAGAATAAGGCTGTAGAGGAGCGACCTTCCGTGTAATTTCTTTGTGTGAGCACCGATATGTCAGATAGTATAGCATGCATTTCATTTTAGGAGGAAATCCGACATACCGATACAAACGCAAAGCTATCACATAGTGGCTATATATAATCTTCGGAAACAAACATAGAAATAAACATAACACAAATCAGTCACAGACATCCATATCACAAAGGCGGAAAAAGATATGAATATATAACACATGAAAGTGTACATCAGAGTAGTGGTCTGAAAGATCCACGATAATACAAAAGAATAGCTACAAGCTACACAAAAGCATAAGTATACATCACGGAGTCTATATCTCAAATGTATACAACAAAAACTACTAATCTAAGTAGTTAGCCAAAAGTCAGAGTAATCCCAGAAGAGAAGTCAAGCAGAAGCACCTGTAACATCTCGGTCTGACCCGAGTATTATTTATAAGAAAATAATAAACAGATCAGTCTAGCTATAAATATCAGATGATATGGTACAAAATAAAAGACATGGCATGGACATGTAATAACCATAATGGTATACTACTATAAGTATGTAATTGAAAATCAACATGAGATTTATCAATATCACAAGAATCTTCTCAAAGATAAAATGGGGTATCATACCCTAAACTTGTACTCATAACAAGTCAATGACACACAAATTCACCAATGCGCAAAAATTGATAAAACTTATCAATGAAAATCAAGAAAATTGGTAAAGCACAAAATTCCAGAAATCATCACAAGAAATCCAGAAATCACAAGAAGGGGGAGGCCTATCACAAAACGGGAGTATGAAAACTCACCAACACGTGTAACACAAGACGAGACGCTATCTCATGGTAGCTAACCATTAGTTTTGAGCCGAAGCTCCACAAGAATGGCCCGAAGACCGTGGGGCGCTACCCCATATATGTGATGTAGAAACATCACACAAACGGGGTTTAGTCTCCCTCGTAGACAAAGAGACATCGCACAATTGCTAGTCTAAATCACAAAAATGATCGTCATGATCATCAAGAAGTGTCAATCACACCAAGCTAGTAAATATATGAGTTTAGCTTCATGTCCCATAACCACTTGCTTAACTTAAATATTTACGAACAAACTGTAGATCTTCACTAGGAAATTGTCACAAAAGGTTCGGTCGAACAAGTCCAAGAATTAACCGACGAAGTGAACGCAAGCGTTTCATACCACCTGTTTTACTAAGCCGTTTAATTAGATTTCTCATCCGAGTGAAGTAAAGGCTTGTATATACTAATAGATTGGAAAAATGGTTTAAGAAAGGAGTTTTGTAATAAAATAGTGTTGAAATCATTTTGATGAAAGGGTTTTGATATTTACTACTAGTATTGAAACCTTCATATTTTTAAAGTGATGAACCACAAAACGATTGCAGAAACAATCAGTCACAAAAACTCACATCCGAAGACGTGAATGAAATCCAAGGAAATCAATCCCAAAACCATCAAAGTAGGAATGCCCGTGAGAATGAACATGGCCGAGCTAAAGTGCAATGGAACGACCTACAGGTCAAACGACCTAAGGTAAGACAGGTCAAGCGACCTAATAGAAATGAGGTCATGCGACCTAATGGAAGAGTGGCCAAGTGACATGAACGAGCGACCTACGGGTTGAGCGAGCTAACGTCTTAAACAAGGCCGAGCGACATATCAAAACATTAGAGCGAGCGGCCTATAGGTGATGCGACCTAAGGTTCATGCGACCTAAGGTGGTGAGGTCGAGCAACCTAAAAGATGTAAGGTCTAACGACCTAAAGAAAATAAGGCCTAGCGACCTAATGGTATTAGGGTCATGCGACCTAACGGATTGAGGTCATGTGACCTACGACCTAATGGTGCAAACGACCTAAAGGTATGCGAGCAATATGCAGTGATATAGGCCGAGCAACTTAAGGTACGAAGCGACCTAATATGTTGCGACCTAACGTGAAGGCTGAGCGACCTAATGGCTCGAACGAACTAACGTCTCAAACAAAGCCGAGCGACCTAACGCCTAGCGACCTACGACTTAACTCGTATGAACGACCTAAGGGATGAACGAGCTATACGCAGGCAGAGACTTTTCCACGCGAGCGACCTAAATGGAACGAGCCAGTTCCGAGGCAGTGCGACCTAAGCCCAGGAATTTTGCTGAAGCACACTAAAAATTGGGGTTTTTCACAATCCAATCCAAACCAAATGCAAATGCACATGCACAAGTGATAGGGAATCATTCTCAACAATCCAATATAGTTATAGACGAGAATGTGAGATAAAAATCTCACCTTTGCAACAAAAATCAATGAAGATGAAGCCTAAAGCAAACAAGAATCAATCCCTCTTCAATCTCAACACAAGAAGCTCGAATCCAATGTCTTCTTCTTGAATTTGGAGTTGAATGATGGATTGCAATTTGAATTTGAGCTTGGAGTTTTAATTTCCCATTCCCTCCACCATTTTTGAAGAAGCTTTAGAGTTAGGAAAAGGAAGTGATGAAGAGGAGATGGGTTGGGACTGAGTTAGTAAGTAGTTCAGCCCAAACCAAAGCCCTAAGTGAAAAAGTGGCGAAAATTCCACTAACTCCAAACATATCAAAGTGTATACTCAAAAAGATCGCAAACGCCATTTTGAACTCAATGGAGGTGGTTTCGAGTCCTAATTTGACCGTATGCAAAAAGTAGTTTTTCGGACTAAGATCCGACTGATGATAAAATATTTAAATAAAATATTTAAATATAAAATCGATAAATATGCGGGTTGTTACAGACAACCTTGGCTCTATTGGGTGTTACTCATTAGAGATAGAGTCAGTAGTACTATAGAATGAGTGTGAGTGTAATAATAGATATGAGCGCGTATTTGTTAGTGAATACAAAAAATTTGTTTTATATTGTGTTGACTTATCAGTTGATTTTATAGATTCTGGTCGGTGCAGTTTGGCCAACTGTAATCGATAGGGGTTTCTAAACTCTTAAACAAGATAAACTGACACAGTATTGTTTTAAATAGGGTAAATGAAATAATTTTACCCAAAACTATTTTTGTATAGAAAAGAAATCATTTTCTGTAAATTATTATAGTATATGGATGCTTGGTTGTTAGGAAGAGATAATATTGAATTATTATTATTGTTATATGGAAACGGAATAAGAAATAATGGTATAACCAAAGATTTGGAGATAAATTCATTTGACAAATGAAATTTATAAATATGAATTGAAAGGATAAGGAAATAAAGTTCACATACGAATGAGATTTGTAAATGTAAATTGTAAATGTGATTTATAATTTGAAATAGAATTCTAGGAAGATATTGAAATAAAATTCATTAATGGAATGAAATTGGTAATGTGAATTTATAAATGAGTTTTATAAATTGAAATGAGATGCCGGAGTAATTTTTGCAATACGGATTAAAGGATTTGGATTGAAATTTCAAAAAATTAAATTTCCTAATTTGAAAATGGTTTCCAAAAGTTTGGAAAATAATTATTTGAGAAGTATCTTTGAGTTGGATATGAAATCTGGTGGGGTTTGAAATTTAAAAATATTTGGGAAGATATTTTGAAGGGACATAATTGATTTCAAAGTTTGTTTTGAAATGTGTGTAATTGTTAAAAAGACTCTGGAATTTCTTTAAAATGTTATGAAATGTAAATAAGTTTGATAACTTATGAAAATATTTCAAATTTGATTGGAATAAGATTCAAATTGAAAAGGAATGAATTTGTGAATGAACAAATGAGGTTACATTTGTTAATAAATGAATTGGAATTGAAAAATGGAATGAGATTCGATTTGAATCAAGTTGAATAAAAATCCAAACTTGGAAAAAAATAAAATAAAATGGATTGAATTCAAGTAAACAAATTTGATAATGTATTAATTCATGAAATAATGAATGGGAAGTTGAATTAGTTAAATTAAAGTTGAGTTATGAGCTAAATTTAAAATGGTTTGAATTTGCATATAAATTCAAGTAAGTAGAAAAAATAAATTGAAATTTCCTTGATAAAGATAAAGTAAATTCGAGATGAATTGAATATGGAAATTTGAAATTTAAAAAGAATAAGTGAATATACTAATTGAATTAAATTAGTAGATGGAATGGATTTGATAAATGAAAAAAATCAAATCAAAGATTTAAATTAGGAATTGTTTACAAGGAAAATGAACTTGAGTTTTGAGTTGAAATAACTTAAGCAATATTTGGATAAAAGCTCGACTTAAGAAAAAAATTGTGAAATGGTTGTTGTCGAATTTTATTGAATGGTTTTCAATGAAATTTGTTTGATTAATGAAATGCAAATTGAATTGAATAGAAATGGTATGTGAATTAGATGAAAGTGATTAAATTTGTATTGAAACTTGATAAATTGCTAATGGAAAGAATTTTGAATGTTTTGCTTATGAAAACTATGTGTTTACTGTTGAGAATAAGTGAAATGTAAATGAATTTCCTATATATGTCACTTACGTGTTTAAATTGAGTAACTACAGGTTTTTGGAAGCCGTTTAGCTGGATTTGGTCGTGCTAAAATGCTTAAAAATAACCGCTTTGCTTAAAATGCTAATAAAGGTACGCCTACGCAATACAAAGTTAGGAAATATGAACTGTTTTTTTTTCCGACCGAGTGGGTCGATGTATATATATTTATATCTCTTATCAAATTGCAAAAGCTCCTCTGTACAAGGGAGACTCTGTCAAAAAATTTGGGAGTTAGAAAAAAAATTTAACGGAAAATTGATTTTCAAATTGTAATGGAAACGTAGGAATTGAACTAGAAAAGGGAAAACTATTGTTTTGGTTGAAGTTAAAAGTTTTGGGAAAAAGTGAATATCGAGTTTTCACTAAGTGGATTTTTGGTTTTTTGAAGATAATTTAAATTGCTTGACAATAAGGAATGTATTTAAATTTCATTATGAAATTTGATCCTGTCTTGTCTAGCCGCTTGGCTTTTCTTTTTCTTTTTGAAATCTGGGGGTTCGTAGCGACATTTTGTAGTCGTACCGAGCTAGCCGCGCAAAGGAGACACTGGCGAAATTTTTTGAAAATTTAGAGAGTTAGAAAAAAAAATTGAGAACTTTTGGATAATTTAAAATTTTAATTTAAATCTAAATTTGAATTGTGAAGTAAAATAAAGTTGCTTGAAACTATGAAAATGTTTGGAAAATTAATAAGGATGATAGTGTGATTATGATAAGAAGATTGGTTTGAGAATTTGATAAAACTGTTTGGTTTTGGGAAAATGATAAACGGGTTGAGGATCATTCTTCTTAACTTGTAATTTCGGGACGAAATTCTTATAAGGGGGGAAGAATGTGACGACCCTGCATTTTTGACATTGGAAATCAGAATATTTAATTGATTTTAAATATCTGGAAGTTACTTTAATTTGAAATTCAAATATCAGAATGAATTTGGCAATTTAATTTTTGAAGTTGAGTAAAAAAATTTGAATCTTTAGTTTTAAGCTGGTTAAAAATATTTCAAAGGCTTGTAAAATCTATATTGATAATATTGAAGATAATAAAAGCTTCAGAATTGAATTTGAAACTGTTTTGGTCAGTTTTGAATTTATATTGTTTAAATCGATATTTAAAAATAGCCTTCCGAGGCACGGTCTCGGAATTTGACGAAACCAATTCCATTGGATCTGTAATATTGTATTATTATCGGATTTCAATTTTCGTAGTGGTTGGAGTTATCGTGTGGTTGTACGATATTTAAATGCGTTGAAATTAATATCAAAATCTAATATAATAATAGGGTCCAAAAAGCCATCTTCTCCATACGATCGAGTTAGGACTCGAAACCTTTTCCATTGCGTTCGGAATAGGGGTATAACATTACGAACGCCTGGCGGCATGTCTCATTAGGAGGTCGAAAATCTAAGTTACGATTTCGAGACAATTTAAATTTAAATTTAAAATATATGCATTTTATATGATGTTCAACTTCAGCTGAAATAATTTCACATCGTTGTTTTTCTTTCACCTCAAAAAGCACTGTAGCTAGATTTTTCAACACGCTTCCTTTGCCTTCTCGAACACACTTCCTCATTCTTTCAAAATGGAGATGCTTCATTCTCGTTTGAAAATAAAATCAAAACAAAAGAAAAACAATCGCCGCAATTAAAAATCGCGTAATTTCGTTCGAACAGAAAACAAAATGGCCGCAGTTTCTTTTAAAAATTCAATTCAAATCTCGAGCCTCTCTTCAAATTCGAACTTCGCAATAATTATTAAAATGAGATTCGTTCAAATCTGTAGTGTTCGAATTTGGATTCGAAGCAGAGCTCGGTGTCGAGGCAATCTGTAGGTTGCGAGGGTAGTAACTCAGAGGAGGTTCGAAATCAAATCGCGTGGAGGCAGAGTTGTTGGGGGAATTGCGATTTCTCGAAGGCGGCACTGAGGATAGACTCGGCGGCAGGCAATTTCAACGATGAAAGTTCAATCGGCGAAGCGACTCGAGATCGATTCGTGGCGGCTGCATTCATGTACAGTTGGCTATGATGTTGGGAGCGATGGCAACGGTGGCATGCGCGAGGCTAGGGTTTCGCGAGTTAGAGCAGTGGCCGTGATTTCAAATCGTCGGTAAGGTATAAATTTTTATTTCTTTTAAAATCTATTTTTCAATTTAAATACATATATAAAATAAAAGTATACATATAATAGTGATTTTTAAATTGCAGTGAGATTTGAAAGACAGAACTGTTTTGAAAATTTAATGTGTATATAGGCTAGGAAAGGAAAATTATCAGTTAAATTAAATAGTTAGATTTTTAAATAATAAATTATAATGGTTAATTTATTTAGATAACTCATTTAATCCATTATGGTTACTAAAGGATTTTCAAAGGAAAATTTATTAGTTTAAAATAAAATCATGGGTTAATTTAAATTTTCAAATAGAAATTTAATTATTCGATTGGTTCGAATATTAATAAATTGTATAAAATATTTATACAAGGTCTAAAAAAATCGGGAATCGAGCCGGAATGGAAAATGGATTGCATGCATAATTAAAGGTGAGATCTCCTCACTCACTTGGTTTGTTGTTGAATTTAAATAGTTGAATTTAAATTCTGGATGTGTTTAGATGAATTGGATAATTTATCTATTGATGATATTAGATATAGTAGGATATATATATATATATATATATTTGGAGTGATTGATTTCCCACATTATATAGCGGATGAGACCCTATGCGCCGCGTAATAGCGGATGATATTTTATAAATCCCATATACCGTGATATTCCACCTCGAAGTGGAATGGGTATTTAATTGTTGTGCTAACATCTGTGGATGCAGGGAAACGGGTTGGAGGGATCCAACTGGATTCCTCAAACTGTATGAATTTGTTTCATATGTTGTGTGATGATTTATTGATAATCTGTGAATGATTATATTGATGATTGAATTTGTTGAAGGTTATAATTTAGCCGAATGTATTTTTGGTATCGTTGGATACCAGAAATAAATAAAATTGGATTTTTGAAATTAAAGTAGGAAATTTAAAGTAAATACCTTTTGAAAGAATTGGGTGAATTTAAAAGAAGGAATTTAAAAGCATAAAGTTGATTTTTGAAATCTTATCGAATTATTTCCAAAATATGGGAAAAGATATTAATAAATGGGTTTTGAAAAATATTGTTTAAAAGTTGAAGAATTTATTGAAAATGGAATTTTAAATAATTTGGAAAGAAAAAAAGGGATTTATTTAAAAGGTGATAAAAAAATTTTGAAATCCATTTGACAATTGATTTGGTATTGGAAAATAAATCTTTGGAAAATCAATATGAAAATTGATTTGGTGTTTGAATGAAAAATTGATTTTGTGTTGAAAATTAATTTGGAAATCGATTTGCAAATATTTCCAAGTATATTTTGGATAAGTGATTTAAATTACTTTAAAATATTCGGACTTGGCAGATTTCCAGTGGAAATAAATAATATCGGGAATTTTATTCCGCGAGTGAAAAGTGATTTGAAATTGGTTTTCAAAGTGATGAAGTGTGGAAAATATATATCTTGCAAAGATATTTTGAAATTTAATAATTTGGAAAAATTATTTAGATTGGATGATTATTGTGAATATTGTTTGGTAGTAAAATATCCAACTATCAGTATAAACAATTTGGGGAAATTATTGAGGCTTGATTGTTGTGAATGTTGTTTGATAGTTAAATAACCGACTTTCAATGTTTGCCTTAGAAATGTCACTTGAATTTGTTTTTAAAACAAGCGCTCATTATTCGGTTTAGTCGGGAGAGGACCTTTGTGTCATATAACCCATTCTGAATAATGATACGACGTTATGGATTGCAATTGAAGACGGTGATGAAGACCGGGTGTCTTCGAAAACGATATGATAACCTATCGAATGTCTCTGCACTGAGTTGCTCCGGTATATAGATCTCCACATGTGTTGGGGAGTCCGATCGGGATTGTGGATACCCGGATTTGCAAGGGCTTCTTCCTTTATTGGACGAAGTGCCTTCGATTCTGTTCGAACCCGGAATAGACTTGTATGGTTGTATGTCTGACACTACACTTTGAGATATAAAGCAGATTTCTTTCAAATACATATCTATTGGTGGCGGAGAATTTATTCTTTTAGCTTAACACCCTTCTCTGAGACGTACGAGCTCAGAGTTTATGTCGTTGAAGGTTATCGGTGATATACTCCCAATTTGGTTGTGTGGCATGCTGAGTGCTGCTGTGTGTTGTTGATCATTTGTTGATCAAAGCAAGGCTTTCGTGTAAAGCGTAGCTTTGTGGACGAGACCTCATCGAACCTCACACCCCGGAAATGGTCGAAACAGGAAAGATGCGGCAAGGTTATGAGGGTCACACCCTTTAGGGTATGTCATTTCCTTCTGGAAAAAGGTGGTATCATGGTATGGAGCCCAGATACTTTACCTATGTGGTTGCTGTAATCTCATTTACTGTGTGGTTGTTGCTTTGTGATTGAGGGCCCTCAGATAAAGGTCGCAAACGACCGGGGGGCGGCATACTCGAGTAGTAGTTACCTAGTTGCAGAGGTAACCCGGCCTTGTGTTGGCAGAGAGCTGGTTAAGTTCTCGTGACGTCCCTCCAGAGGCGTACCTATGTGGCATAGGAAGTTCCTTAGCCTGACCATTTGTTGGAAAATCCAAAGAAACAATACGAACCTTGTACGGTTTAGTTGTATAACCTGCCATGCAGCGTGGCGGTAACCTGCCACAAAACATGGTAGTTATAGTAGGCATACAATAATGGTTGTGTGTTGGCTAAGATTAATATTATACTTTCGAGAATGTTTCCACACTAGGCACTAATGATAATAGTAAAAAGATTTTACGTATCAAGCATGTTTGACTATCATAAGGAGAAATCTCCTCCAATTCTGCGTTTGCATTGTGTGTGTGTATGGCGGGAGGCCTTATGGTAGTTTCATTTTTCAAAAGCATTGCGAATTTCTTTTTAATACCAATAACTGTTTTTAAGATCTCACACCAGTCCCATGACTGACCTGGAGTTTATTGTTCCTTTTCTAAACTCTGGGTGCCCATAATTTTCCACACGGGCAGCCTAGAATCAGGTTATCAATTGGATCTGGATGGATTGCTGTGGAGATCTGGAGGCGAGCTGGATGGCGAGACGTATCACTTATACTAGTATTATTCCCCTATGTATTATGTTATGTGGACAAGTTTATATAACTGTCCAGTGATGTGTGTTGTTGTTGTAAACTCTGATGATGTATTGTATAAACTGATATAGTTCTTTGTTATAAAGATTATTCATTCATCTATTATATATTGTTCCGCTGCGAATGTGAGATTCTGATATTGTTTTTGTTTCTTTTTCTTTCTTTCTTCTTCTACCTCTTTCTTCTTTAACCCGAAGACTCGTACTTTTGTTCCACTTTGAGCTGAATTGTTGTGGAATTTTGTCAGCTCAAAGGGGTACAGATTTGCAGGCCTTCACATATATGCAATGACATGTTTGGATTTTTGAGGTGGTAAAATCCAGAACTAGTCAGATGGTTTTTTAATTTTTTTTTATTAACAGACATTAAAGGCATTTCTTTTCTTCGATAGCACTGAATATCTAAAATAGTTATGCACATGTATTCAGCAATACCTGGAATATACACTTACCAGAATTTCACTTCCTTATTTAAAACTGAGGCGGACAATAAGACCTCAGTTTAAAACTGAGGCAGACATGGCCTTAGTGTTAAACTGAGGCAACATGGCCTCAGTTTAAACTGAGGCCACAATGGCCTCAGTTTAAACTGAGGCCACAATGGCCTCGGTTGTTTAAACTGAGGCCAACATGGCCTTAGTTGTTCAAACTAAGGCACAATGGCCTCAGTTTAAACTGAGGCCACAATGCCTCAGTTGCCAACATGGTCTCAGTTGTTTAAATTGAGGCCATAATGGCCTCAGTTTAAACTGAGGCCACCATGGCCTTAGTTTTGAATATTTTTAACATACCGCCCTTTAATCAATATATTCTTTATTTTGTCAAACATAAAGTAGTGGACACCAGTTAGTAATTTGACTATAAGACCTCCTACCTCATGAAACTTTTGTTCCTACCATACTACCATGTTAATAGTTTCATAACGTTACGAGAAAAACCAACATTAAGTGTTTACTATCAATGCTACATGCCTAAAATTATTCCACTGTATAATTTATTATAAAATTTCAGCAAGATAACAATGGTATTTGTAACCGTATGTGTGCAAAATACATATTAACAATTTCGTTATGGATATGTGACATGTCACTTTATGTGTTTCGACTGAGACAGTAACAAACTTTTTACCGTTTACATTTCTTTGACAAGTCACTTTATGCGTATGAAATTAGATATTACCAATATCTTATGCATTATATTAGTAATGCCACATCAATTTCTAAGGTTTAATTAAGATGTTACTAATTTTATAATGCATTATATTACTCTAAGATAATTTACACCACTTAAACATGCTTGCTTTCCTTTTGGATGTTTGATAAACATATTGTTCCTTAGAAAACATTTTTCAACTTGCAGCTGTAGAAGATGAGCTTGGCACTGATGGAAAGAATATCCATCTTGATATAAATCCTACCATTTGTTTGAAATGATATAGTTACATATAAGTATGTGTTGTGCACAGTTCAAAGTTTATCATCTATCTTGCTTAGCATACAGTAAAGCATGCATTGTTACTTTGAAACGATATAGTTACGGTGATTATTTGATATTTTTAAGAGGTAAACAAGATGTGAAATTAGCTATTCTACAAAAGTATTAATTTCTTATAATCGGAAAAACCAAATGAAATATGCAATTCCAACTCATTAAAACAATTCACATTTTGTATTATCATTCATCAATCTTTACTTATGAAATAGCAACGTATGACAAATATGTTAGCATGGTTTCAACGTTTCAAAATAATTGGTGTATTATGATTAAACAGAAAATCATCTAAATCATAATTTAGCTTCATATGACAACAAAAAACTCCTAAGACAACAGAAAAAGACACTATATAGTAGATCATCACTAAAGCTCCCTGTACCCGTGTGCTAAGAACGGACTACATACTAGTATATAATGTGGAAATGACACTTTCCATGCAAAATCTAATCATATATATCAAACAGAATACCTTTTAAAACAAGTTTCTAAAGGTACCCTTATTTTTAATTTCAGTCCTGATGAGCATTTTAATGTTGCAATCAAAACACTTACATATGTTTTCGCGGCACATGGTAGTACTTCTCCAGATTTTCTTTTATGTCCATCCTTCCAAACCATTGCTCTTGAAATTATTTTTTCTGAGTTTGCTAAGACCTGCAAGAAATAACAAAGTTAACACATAATTAGCATAAAATTTTATAATCAACGTCTATTTAGAAAAGATATTTTCAATACCATCTCATCGTGCACTCTTTGGTAAGGTTTTCTTCCTAGAGTATGAGTGATCAGACATTTTGCTTTGTTTTTGGCATTTCTTTTACATTGCTCCATCTTTTCATTGGTATACTCAATATCAACAAACTTTTCCCACCACACTTTATCAATATCCTTTGGACATCTATCAATAGCAACACATTTAGGAATCATAGTTCCAACAACCCTCAGAAGACTTTTTTGTAATGATGACTTCATTGTTCTATAAAATGGTGGGAAATATTTCTCCAACAACGGTCGAGCTATGGTAGGATCTACATCCATGTCAAATTCTTTCTATTACAAGAAAGGGAGAAAAAAATTCATGAAACAGTCATATACACCATAATTTAAACTTGATGATGACTTGATGATAATGAAAATATTGGTGAACAAATAACATGATCATTTTCTAAAACAAAAAAATCAATTAAATATGTAAATAAGAGTGTGTTGAAATACCAATAGTCCATCCCATAGTTTATTCTTATAGAAAACATCTACATTCCTCCATTCTTTATAGCCAATGGGTATATGACAACAAATCAAATCACCACAACGTGAACTCCATTTAGTCAGATCATTTCCCTTTGCACAATCAACACCAACCATTATAAAGTGCTTTTTACCTTTAGGTGGGTGAGGTTTAATAGTCTCCGTTGTACTTAAATTTGCATTGGCGCTGGAATTGTTTTTCATTTTAGTGAAAATGTGCATAAAAAGAGGCAAACAATAATATGATGTGATATAGCACTTGGAAGACATCAAATAAAATGATATCATACGTTGTGTTTTATCATAAGTTGAATAACACCCAAACTATCTAAATATTTAATGCATGGATCAAAACAAGCAAAATAACTCATAACACAACACGATCGTACGTTACATCAATAAGAGTTAATGCATGGATCAAAATAAGCAAAATACATGCAAAATAGTTCCAATCAATAAGTTGATTTCTATTCAATACATTTCAATAATGGTTCTAAATTTGGTTGTTCTTCCAAAATTGATTGAAAGGTTGTTGGTATTTCATAATTGTCTATGTTATCCATCATGCGTTTAGGAGAGCGTCTAACAATGGACCAATCGGGATTTTGCGTGTTTTTATTGTAAAATACTTGACTTACTTCAGACGCGAGAATAACAGGTTCATTATATTCTCCATTAGTATTCTTGAGCTTCTTCAAGTTCACCATCAACACATTGGCCTCCGGGAAAACCTTGCAACCATTTGTCTTATCTCCAACGTTCACCCAGTCGCAATAGAATACTACATGTTGATAATTATAGTAATCAACCTCCATGATCTCTTTAGTAACACCATACCAAGTAGTGTCATCATCTATAGGATTTAGGTCTTTTGAACTTGCAAAAAATGTAGTGACTGCATACATGCAGACACCGCTATCTTGTGTTGAAATGGTGTTATCATAATGTTGAGGAGAGAATGTGTAGCCATTCACTCTATACTTGAGATAAGTTTTGGCTCCCACTTTGGACCACTGATATACAACCACAACATTGTGTCCATGCATTTTTCTTCCACTAACTGTTACAAATTTAAAAAAATTAATAAAATAACATCAGTTGAAAAAGACAAGTAATACTTTCGAGTATAAGTAGCACACCTTCTTGTGTAACCAATCAATAAATTCAGATTGGACTATTACTTCTGCCTTTGTGATAATTTTCCTTTTACCATGAGGACCATCCTCTAAAGATAAACAGTATCTACTATAAATTGAATATTATGGTAAATATATATATATATATATATGATTGATTAAATATGCCATAAGATATGAAAAAAGTGAAAAAAGTATAACTTATAGTATTCATCTCATTCTGGTATATCAACTCTAAATAGTATCCATCGTCGAATCTGTAGTCGCTGCACCCAAGATAACTTTAATGGGTTACCATCAACGATGGAACGCTCATATATATCATCACCATTCTCATCTAACAAGGATGCTTGTTTAGAGTTATGATTTCCATTGCATGGGTTTGGCATATATTCCATTGCATATCGAACTGATTCTGAAACAAGGTATGCTTCAGAAATTGATCCCTCTATATACCTTTTATTACTAGGTATGTTTTTGCAATCCTTCATAGCCCTAGTACACAAAAATTAATATGTATATTTCCAGTCAGTTACTTCATAGCCTTTAGGTGAAATAATTCAAATGCAAAAACAATATTTTACCTTTCAAATGGATATATCCATATATAGTTCGATGGACCACAAAGTAGAGCTTGATCGGCTAAATGTACCATCAAATGGATGCTTATATCAAAAAATTGTATTGGAAGATAGTGTGCCAAGACACATAATGCTTCAACAATCATATCTTTAGCAGCTTGCACATTGTGACGCCCCACCTCTATACCCACGCTAGCCAAGAACACTACGGTGTAATGCTGTCGACTAGCACGGAGAATAAGGCTATTGAGGAGCGACCATCCATATAATTGCTTTGTGCGAGCACCGATATGTCAGATAGTAAAACATGCATTTCATTTAAGGAGGAAATCCGACATACCGATACAAACTCAAAGTTATCACACAGTGGCTTTATATAATCTTCGAAAACAAACATAGAAATAAACATAACACAAATCAGTCACAGACATCCATATCACAAAGGCGGAAGAAGATATGAATATAACACATAAAAGTGTACATCAGAGTAGTGGTCAGAAAGATCCACGATAATACAAAAGAACAGCTACAAGCTACACAAAAAAATAAGTATACATCATAGAGTCTATATCTCAAATGTATACATTCAAAAACTACTAATCTAAGTAGTTAGCCAAAAAGTCAGAGTAATCCCAGAAGAGAAGTCAAGAAGAAGCACCTGTAACATCTCGGCCAGACCCGAGTATTATTTATAAGAAAATAATAAACGGATCAGTCTAGCTATAAATATCAGATGATATGGTATAGAATAAAAGATATGGCATGAACATATAATAACCATAATGACATACTACCATAAGTATGTAATTGAAAATCAACAAGAGATTAATCAATATCACAAGAATCTTCTCAAAGATAAAATAGGGTATCATACCCTAAACTTGTATTCATAACAAGTCAATGACACACAAATTCACCAATGCACAAAAATTGATAAAACCTATCAATGGAAATCACGAAAATTGGTGAAGCACAAAATTCCAGAAGTCATCACAAGAAATCCAGAAATCACAAGAAAAAGGGAAAGAGGCCTATCACAAGACGGGAGCATGAAAGCTCACCAACACGTGTATCACAAGACGGAAAGCTATTCCATGGTTGCTAACCATTTTCACTAGAACGGCCCGAAGACCATGAGTCAAAACTCCACTAAAATGGCCCGAAGACCATGGGGCGCTACCCCACATATGTGAGTAGAAACATCACACAAACGGGGGCTAGTCTCCCTCGCAGACAAAGAGACATCGCACAATTGCTAGTCTAAATCACAAAAATGATCGTCATGATCATCAAGAAGTGTCAATTACACTAAGCTAGTAAATATATGAGTTTAGCTTCATGTCCCATAACCACTAGCTTAACTTAAATATTTACGAACAAACTGTAATCTTCACTAGGAAATTGTCACAAAAGGTTCAATCGAACAAGTCTAGGAATTAACTGACGAAGTAAACGCAAGCGTTTCATACCACTTGTTTACTAAGCCGTTTAATTAGATTTCTCATCCGAGTGAGGTAAAGGCTTGTATATACTAATAGATTGAAAAACTGTTTAAGAAAAGGAGTTTTGTAATAAAATAGTGTTGAAATCGCTTTGATGAAAGAGCTTTGGTATTTACTACTATTATTGAAACCTTCATATTTTTAAAGTGACAAACCATAAAACAATTGTGGAAACAAATCGAATCACAAAAATTCACATTCGAAGACGTGAGTAAAGTCCAAAGAAATCAATTCCAAAACCATCAAAGTAGGAATGCCCATGAGAACGAACATGGCCGAGCTAAAGTGATGCGCAACCTAACATAGCCGAGCTAAAGAATGCAAGCAGGTCGAGCGACCTAAGAGAGAAATCAGGTCGAACGGCCTAGTGGGTTGCAACCTAAAGTAGAATAGGTCGAACGACCTAAGTATAGAATGTCGAGTGACCTAGGTGAGCGACCTAACTCATGTGGCGCGACCTATAAGTGACACGACCTAACAGTGGCGCGACCTAGCAGAGGCCGACCTAATGTAGAACGAGCTAAATGGTGCGAACGACCTAATCAGGGCGAGCGACCTAACGTGGAACGACCTAAGGCCTTACGACCTAAGGTGGAATAGGCCGAGCAGCTTTAGGGGTCATGTGACCTAAAGGAAATAAGGTCTAACGACCTAATGGTATTGGGGTCATGCGACCTAACGGAATTGAGGTCATGCGACCTAACGGAATTGAGGTCATGCGACCTAACGACCTAATGGTGCAAACGACTTAAGGTATGAGAGCAATATGCAGTTATATAGGCCGAGCAATTTAAGGTACGAAGCGACCTAATATGTTGCGACCTAAGGTGAAGGCTGAGCGACCTAGTGGCTCGAACGACCTAACATCTCAAACACGGCCGAGCGACCTAATATGTTGCGACCTAAGGTGAGAACGACCTAGGTGTTGAATCGAGCTTCGCCGCGCGACCTAGGGGGAAACGAACTATAGCCAGCGTAACTCTTTCATGCCATGCTTCCTAGCGAGGCAGAACGAGCTAACTGCAGTTTTTGGCCAGAAACACTAAAAATTGGGGTTTTTCACCAATCCAATCCAAACCAAATGCAAATGTATAAGCACAAGTGATAGGAATTCATTCCCAACAATTCAAGATAGTTATAGACAAGAATGTGAGATAAAAATCTCACCTTTTCACGGAAATTAATGGAGATGAAGCTTGAAAGCAAAGTTAGAAGCAACCACAAGCTTGAATCAATGCTTCACTTTGAATTTGGAGTTAGATGTTGAATTTGCAAATGAACTTGAGCTTGGAATTTTAATTTCCCATTCCCTCCACCATTTTTGATGAAGCTTTGTTGTTTGGAATTTATGAAGAAGGAAGTGGTGAAGAGGAGATGGGTTGGGACTGAGTTAGTAAGTGGTTCACCCCAAACCAAAGCCCTAAGCGAAAAAGTGACAAAATTCCACTAACTCCAAACATATCGAAGTTTATACTCAAAAGATCGCAAACGTCATTTTGAACTCAATGGAGGTGGTCTCGAGTCATAATTTGACCGTATGCAAAAAGTAGCTTTTTGGACTAAAATCTGATTAACGATAAAATATTTAAATGAAATATTTAAATATAAAATCGATAAATATGCGGGTTGTTACGGACTCCCCTCCTTAAAGAAATTGCGTCCTCGCAATATTTAAGAAGAAAATATATAGTAACAACCATGAAAGCATATTTAACACAAAAAGAAATTTTGAAATAAGAAGTTCACCTCAAAGAGCATGAGAAAGTAAGTCCGGATGTGTTCGCTCGATGAATTCTCTAGATTCCCAAGAGCAATCCTTAGGATTTGAGGACCATTGAACCTTCACAAGCGGAACATCTTTATTTCGAAGTCGTTTGACTTCCGAAGCGATAATACGAATAGGATGCTGCTCAAAAGTTAAATTAGGCGAAACTTCAATTTCTTCCACAACACCGGACTCAAGAATAAAATCGGAATCTCGAAAGCATTTCCGTAATTGAGAAACGTGAAACACGTCACAACTAGCAGAAAATTTGAGCCAGTAATAAAAGGCGATACGCCATGGAATCACTACGCTCAGTGATAGAAAATGGCCCAATATATTGAGGCGCTAATTTTTCCCGATCGACTAAAACGCAAAACACCCTTAATAGGTGAAACACGAATAAAATCTGGACCTAAAACCAGCCTCTCACTGGCCTCAAGCCAACAAGAAGGGGATCGGCATGGCCTCCCATAGAGTGCCTCGAAAGGTGCCATACCAATACTAGATTGGAAGCTATTATTATAGGAAAACTCAAATAGAAAAATATGATCTTCCCACTTCCATCAAAATCAAGAATACAAGAACGAGGAAAATCTTCAAGAGTTTGATTCACACGCTCGGTTTGTCCATCGGACTAGGGGTGATAAGCGGTGCTAAAATTAAGCTTCGTTTCCAAAGCTTTTTGAAGACTCCTCCAAAATCCACTAATGAACAATGGATCTCAATCGCTAACAGTTGAAGTAGGAATTCCATGCAATTTAACAATTTCCTTGATAAAGAGTTTGGCCAAAAGAGGAATGGTTCGGTTAGACCGAACAGGAATAAAATGGGCGGATATAGTAAGTCTATCAACTATCACCCACAAGCTATCATGACCCGAACAAGAACGGGAAAGGCCATCACTAAAATCCATGGAAATTTGGTCCCACTTCCAAATTGGAATTTCTAAAGGCTGCAATAACCCACCGGGCCTTTGATGTTCGGCCTTAACAAGTTGGCAAGTCATGCAACACTTAACAAAGTTAGCGATATCAGATTTCATTCACTCCCAATTACAAAGTCGCTTCATATCCGCGTGTATTTACTACTACCGGGATGAATGGTAAATTTGGAACGATGAGTATCTTCTAAAATATCTTTACGAAGATCACTAATATTTGGTACGATAAATCTACCAAATTTTCAAATGCCGCCATGAAAATCAATATCGAAGTCTTTTAACTTTCAATATTAATTTTATCCCTACAACTTTGGCTAAGAAGAGCCAATTCAGGATCTAGCCTTTGAGCTTCAAGAATGCGGTCTAAAAGAGAAGGGTGAGCCTCAAGGCTACATAAGATGAACATGAATGGGAAACACGATCTCAAATTTCACAAGTGGATAAAACCTCGAGATTCTTCCATTCGGATATCATCATGAAAACAACCGCTTGTCGCTTACGACTAAGTGCATTGGCAACACGATTTCCTCTTTCCGGGAGTATAAAGAATATCAAGATCATAAGATGCAAGAAATTCGAGCCAACGTGGTTGACACAAATTAAGTTTCTTACGAGAAAATAGATATCCCAATGAGTTATAATCGAGGTGGAGAACAATTTCTCCCCCAAGATGATGATGCCAAACTTTGAAAGCAAAAACAATAGCCGCGAACACCAGATCATAAGTGGCATACCTAGTCTCGATCGGCTTTTAAAATTTAGAAGCACAAATGATTGCACGCTCTCGTTTGCAAGAGAACGGCATCCAAACCAATACGATTAGCATTGGTACAAAAGATAAAGTCTTGGTTCCCCTCGGGAATCACAAGAATAAGAGTATCGAAAAGAAAGAATTTAATCTTCTTTCCCGAAAAGCTAAAACTTTCAAAATCACAATTACCTTTATAGAAAAATTTACATTTTACAAGTAAATTTATTGTGTCTGACTGTCTCATCGAAGCGTTTAGGAAATCCCTATCGATAGCGTTGATCAAGCACATCGTCCAGAATTCTTAAAACACTAAATGGGCAATACAACACAAAATCATCTTCTATATGATGAAAATATCTCTTAAAAGTTTTGAGAATATTCTTTTCTTGTTTAAGATTAAAAATCAAATTGTACTTATAAATAAATCTTATGAAAAAGATTTGCAAAATTTTAAATTTCTATTTTCATCCAAAATTAATAAATACAAGAATGGAATTATTGAGATATTCATAGAATACTCGATTTATAAAATGGATGAAATAAGCTGGATAAACCGAATGACATAATAAGTCATTCATAAGAATCATAACGAGTGCGGAATGTGGTAAGTGGAATGCTAACTCCTGCAACTCCTAGCTAATGAAATCCGGTGGCAAGGTAAAACTGGAAAGACCTTAACACCTCTTAAAATATTGCTTAGGTGATGATCCTAAGACAAGCTCAAAGATTCCGGAAAATTCACAACTACCCAATTGAGAGAAATAATTCTTTATTCAACATGTGAGATTAAAGAATAAGATGATGCCATTAATTTGGAATCGAAATCACAAAGGAAAAATATGAATCTTCTTAACAGATTAAAATGTCGAAAATGAATAGTCCATTCGGAAAAATAGGATATGGGCCTCATAATGATTAAGCCAATCCTTTCACGCAAATCAATTCCGAAGCCTAAACAACGCATAATATGCAAATCGGTTCGGACAGAAAAATCACATGAAATAATTTCGACATCAATAAAAAGCAAATTGAGGGTTGCAGATCCACTAATCCAAATTCGCAATCCTCAAAGAAGTCATCAAGCCCAAAATATTTTACAGAAAAAGAATCAACAAGTTCTTTTGATATAAAAATGATGAGATGAACCCATATCAAAAAGAACTCGAATAGGATAATCTCAAACAACTGAAATCAAGGATTGAATAAGAAATACCTTGACCAAGAGAAGAGTTGCTAAGGACTTGCAGCTTCCCTTTTTCTCTTGCTTTGAAGTTTGGGACATGTAGATAAGTAATGACCCGATCCTTTGCAATAGAGGCAATAAAGGGGTTTCGGGCACTTAATTACATAATGGTCTGTGGAACCACAATTGAAGCATTGTTTACGGCTTGGGGTAGGTGTCTTGGCTACTGAAGTTTCTGGTCCCACCTTCTTCCTGCTTAGAAGTATGGAGCATACAGAAACATGATGACTAGAATCTTTGCAATAACGACAAAAGAGTGGTTCCAGACACTCCTTTGCATAGTGGTCCATAGAATTACAATTGTAGCATCCTCTACAAATAGAGTTTGGAGTCTTTGCTACCAAAGTAGGTTGCTTCACCTTCTTATTGGGATAAGGGCTTTTGAACTTAATATGCCTCTTCTTGGAAATCCCGATACCATTATCAATTCCTTTATCAGCCTCTTCATGTCGAAGAGTGATATCCACAAGCTGATTGAAAGGAACTTCAAGTTTCATAGGTAAAACCATTTCGGGGTTCTTACACAAAGCAGAGATAAACCTTTGATTCTTAGCAAGATCCAAAAGTTGTTGGGCAGACATGAATGCGCCATCCAGAGAAGAACTACTGGATTGACCAGCGCTAGTACTGCCAGAACTAACCATCTCTTTTTCTTTAAGAAAGAAAGAAAGAAGAAGAAAAAGGTTATTCTCAGAATAAATATCAAACAATCTTGATAGATAAAGCAAGGAATCTTAAGAGTGAATAGGATAGATCGGTACGAAGACACGAATTAAATCCTATGGCACGACTCCTAAGAAGGACTTAGGACGATGATCCTTGTTAAGTTATTCTACATTGTTCCGAAGTTTGGCTCTGATACCAAGCTATGACGCCCCACCTCTATACCCACGCTAGCCAAGAACACTACGGTGTAATGCTATCGACTAGCATGGAGAATAAGGCTGTTGAGGAGTGACCATCCATGTAATTGCTTAGTGCGAGCACCGATATGTCAGATAGTAAAACATGCATTTCATTTAAGGAGGAAATCCGACATACCGATACAAACTCAAAGCTATCACACAGTGGCTTTATATAATCTTCGGAAACAAAAATAGAAATAAACATAACACAAATCAGTCACAGACATCCATATCACAAAGGCGGAAGAAGATATGAATATAACACGTAAAAGTGTACATCAGAGTAGTGGTCAGAAAGATCCACGATAATACAAAAGAATAGCTACAAGCTACACAAAAGAATAAGTATACATCATAGAGTCTATATCTCAAATGTATACATCCAAAAACTACTAATCTAAGTAGTTAGCCAAAAAGTCAGAGTAATCCCAGAAGAGAAGTCAAGCAGAAGCACCTGTAACATCTCGGTCTGACCCGAGTATTATTTATAAGAAAATAATAAACGAATCAGTCTAGCTATAAATATCAGATGATATGGTATAGAATAAAAGATATGGCATGAACATATAATAACCATAATGGCATACTACCATAAGTATGTAATTGAAAATCAACAAGAGATTAATCAATATCACAAGAATCTTCTCAAAGATAAAATAGGGTATCATACCCTAAACTTGTATTCATAACAAGTCAATGACACACAAATTGATAAAACCTATCAATGGAAATCACGAAAATTGGTGAAGCACAAAATTCTAGAAGTCATCACAAGAAATCCAGAAATCACAAGAAAAAGGGAAAGAGGCCTATCACAAGACGGGAGCGTGAAAGCTCACCAACACGTGTATTACAAGACGGAAAGCTATTCCATGGTTGCTAACCATTTTCACTAGAACGGCCCGAAGACCATGAGTCAAAACTCCACCAAAATGGCCCGAAGACCATGGGGCGCTACCCCACATATGTGATGTAGAAACATCACACAAACGGGGGCTAGTCTCTCTCGCAGACAAAGAGACATCACACAATTGCTAGTCTAAATCAAAAAAATGATCGTCATGATCATCAAGAAGTGTCAATTACACTAAGCTAGTAAATATATGAGTTTAGCTTCATGTCCCATAACCACTAGCTTAACTTAAATATTTACGAACAAACTGTAGATCTTCACTAGGAAATTGTCACAAAAGGTTCAATCGAACAAGTCCAAGAATTAACCGACGAAGTAAACGCAATCGTTTCATACCACTTGTTTTACTAAGCCGTTTAATTAGATTTCTCATCCGAGTGAGGTAAAGGCTTGTATATACTAATAGATTGGAAAACGGTTTAAGAAAAGGAGTTTTGTAATAAAATAGTGTTGAAATTGCTTTGATGAAAGAGCTTTGGTATTTACTACTAGTATTGAAACCTTCATATTTTTAAAGTGACAAACCACAAAACGATTGTGGAAACAAATCGAATCACAAAAATTCACATTCGAAGACGTGAGTAAAGTCCAAAGAAATCAATTCCAAAACCATCAAAGTAGGAATGCCCGTGAGAACGAACATGGCCGAGCTAAAGTGATGTGCAACCTAACATAGCCGAGCTAAAGAATGCAAGCAGGTCGAGCGACCTAAGAGAGAAATCAGGTCGAACGGCCTAGTGGGTTGCAAGCTAAAGTAGAATAGATCGAACGACCTAAGTATAGCATGTCGAGCAACCTAACTCATGTGGCGCGACCTATAAGTGACACGACCTAACAGTGGCGCGACCTAGCAGATGTCGACCTAATGTAGAACAAGCTAAATGGTGCGAACTACCTAATCAGGGCGAGCGACCTAACGTGGAACGACCTAAGGCCTTACGACCTAAGGTGGAATGGGCCGAGCAGCTTTAGGGGTCATGTGACCTAAAGGAAATAAGGTCTAACAACCTAATGGTATTGGGGTCATGCGACCTAACGGAATTGAGGTCATGCGACCTAACGGAATTGAGGTCATGCGACCTAACGACCTAATAGTGCAAACGGCTTAAGGTATGAGAGCAATATGCAGTTATATAGGCTGAGCAATTTAAGGTACGAAACGACCTAATATGTTGCGACCTAAGGTGAAGGCTGAGCGACCTAGTGGCTCGAACGACCTAACGTCTCAAACACGGCCGAGCGACCTAATATGTTGCGACCTAAGGTGAGAACGACCTAGGTGTTGAATCGAGCTTCGCCGCGCGACATAGGGGGAAACGACCTATAGCCAGCGTGACTATTTAATGCCGTGCTTCCTAGCGAGGCAGAACGAGCTAACTGCAGTTTTTGGCCAGAAACACTAAAAATTGGGGTTTTTCACCAATCCAATCCAATCCAAACCAAATGCAAATGTATAAGCACAAGTGATAGGAATTCATTCCCAACAATCCAAGATAGTTATAGACAAGAATGTGAGATAAAAATCTCACCTTTTCACGGAAATTAATGGAGATGAAGCTTGAAAGCAAAGTGAGAAGCAACCACAAGCTTGAATCAATGCTTCACTTTGAATTTGGAGTTAGATGTTGAATTTGCAAATGAACTTGAGCTTGGAATTTTAATTTCCCATTCCCTCCACCATTTTTGATGAAGCTTTGTTGTTAGGAATTTATGAAGAAGGAAGTGGTGAAGAGGAGATGGGTTGGGACTGAGTTAGTAAGTGGTTCAACCCAAACCAAAGCCCTAAGTGAAAAAGTGACAAAATTCCACTAACTCCAGACATATCGAAGTTTATACTCAAAAGATCGCAAACGTCATTTTGAACTCAATGGAGGTGGTCTCGAGTCATAATTTGACCGTATGCAAAAAGTAGCTTTTCGGACTAAAATCCGATTAACGATAAAATATTTAAATGAAATATTTAAATATAAAATCGATAAATATGCGGGTTGTTACAGACTCCCCTCCTTAAAGAAATTGCGTCCTCGCAATATTTAAGAAGAAAATATATAGTAACAACCATGAAAGCATATTTAACACAAAAAGAAATTTTGAAATAAGAAGTTCACCTCAAAGAGCATGAGAAAGTAAGTCCGGATGTGTTCGCTCGATGAATTCTCTAGATTCCCAAAAGCAATCCTTAGGATTTGAGGACCATTGAACCTTCACAAGCGGAACATCTTTATTTCGAAGTCGTTTGACTTCCGAAGCGATAATACGAATAGGATGTTGCTCAAAAGTTAAATTAGGCGAAACTTCAATTTCTTCCACAACACCGGACTCAAGAATAAAATCGGAATCTCGAAAGCATTTCCGTAATTGAGAAACGTGAAACACGTCACAACTAGCAGAAAATTTGAGCCGGTAATAAAAGGCGATACGCCATGGAATCACTACGCTCAGTGATAGAAAATAGCCCAATATATTGATGCGCTAATTTTTCCCGATCGACTAAAACGCAAAACACCCTTAATAGGTGAAACACGAATAAAATCTGGACCTAAAACCAGCCTCTCACTGGCCTCAAGCCAACAAGAAGGGGATCGGCATGGCCTCCCATAGAGTGCCTCGAAAGGTGCCATACCAATACTAGATTGGAAGCTATTATTATAGGAAAACTCAAATAGAAAAATATGATCTTCCCACTTCCATCAAAATCAAGAATACAAGAATGAGGAAAATCTTCAAGAGTTTGATTCACACGCTCGGTTTGTCCATCGGACTAGGGGTGATAAGCGGTGCTAAAATTAAGCTTCATTTCCAAAGCTTTTTGAAGACTCTTCCAAAATCCACTAATGAACAATGGATCTCAATCGCTAACAATTGAAGTAGGAACTCCATGCAATTTAACAATTTCCTTGATAAAGAGTTTGGCCAAAAGAGGAACGGTTCGGTTAGACCGAACGGGAATAAAATGGGCGGATATAGTAAGTCTATCAACTATCACCCACAAGCTATCATGACCCGAACAAGAACGGGAAAGGCCATCACTAAAATCCATGGAAATTTGGTTCCACTTCCAAATTGGAATTTCTAAAGGCTGCAATAACCCACCGGGCCTTTGATGTTCGGCCTTAACAAGTTGGCAAGTCATGCAACACTTAACAAAGTTAGCGATATCAGATTTCATTCACTCCCAATAACAAAGTCGCTTCATATCCGCGTGTATTTACTACTACCGGGATGAATGGTAAATTTGGAACGATGAGTATCTTCTAAAATATCTTTACGAAGATCACTAATATTTGGTACGATAAATCTACCAAATTTTCAAATGCCGCCACGAAAATCAATATCGAAGTCTTTCAACTTTCAATATTAATTTTATCCCTACAACTTTGGCTAAGAAGAGCCAATTCAGGATCTATCCTTTGAGCTTCAAGAATGCGGTCTAAAAGAGAAGGGTGAGCCTCAAGGCTACATAAGATGAACATGAATGGGAAACACGATCTCAAATTTCACAAGTGGATAAAACCTCGAGATTCTTCCATTCGGATATCATCATGAAAACAACCGCTTGTCGCTTGCGACTAAGTGCATTGGCAACACGATTTCCCCTTTCCGGGAGTATAAAGAATATCAAGATCATAAGATGCAAGAAATTCGAGCCAACGTGGTTAACACAAATTAAGTTTCTTACGAGAAAATAGATATCCCAATGAGTTATAATCGAGGTGGAGAACAATTTCTCCCCCAAGATGATGATGCCAAACTTTGAAAGCAAAAACAATAGCCGCGAACACCAGATCATAAGTGGCATACCTAGTCTCGATCGGCTTTTAAAATTTAGAAGCACAAATGATTGCACGCTCTCGTTTGCAAGAGAACGGCATCCAAACCAATACGATTAGCATTGGTACAAAAGATAAAGTCTTGGTTCCCCTCGGGAATCACAAGAATAAGAGTATCGAAAAGAAATAATTTAATCTTCTTTCCCGAAAAGCTAAAACTTTCAAAATCACAATTACCTTTATAGAAAAATTTACATTTTACAAGTAAATTTATTGTGTCTGACTGTCTCATCGAAGCGTTTAGGAAATCCCTATCGATAGCGTTGATCAAGCGCATCATCCAGAATTCTTAAAACACTAAATGGGCAATACAACACAAAATCATCTTCTATATGATGAAAATATCTCTTAAAAGTTTTGAGAATATTCTTTTCTTGTTTAAGATTAAAAATCAAATTGTACTTATAAATAAATCTTATGAAAAAGATTTGCAAAATTTTAAATTTCTATTTTCATCCAAAATTAATAAATACAAGAATGGAATTATTGAGATATTCATAGAATACTCGATTTATAAAATGGATGAAATAAGCTGGATAAACCGAATGACATAATAAGTCATTCATAAGAATCATAACGAGTGCGGAATATGGTAAGTGGAATGCTAACTCCTGCAACTCCTAGCTAATGAAATCCGGTGGCAAGGTAAAACTGGAAAGACGTTAACACCTCTTAAAAGATTGCTTAGGTGATGATCCTAAGACAAGCTCAAAGATTCCGGAAAATTCACAACTACCCAATTGAGAGAAATAATTCTTTATTCAACATGTGAGCTTAAAGAATAAGATGATGCCATTAATTTGGAATCGAAATCACAAAGGAAAAATATGAATCTGCTTAACAGATTAAAATGTCGAAAATGAATAGTCCATTCGGAAAAATAGGATACGGGCCTCATAATGATTAAGCCAATCCTTTCACGCAAATCAATTCCGAAGCCTAAACAACGCATAATATGCAAATCGGTTCGGACAGAAAAATCACATGAAATAATTTCGACATCAATAAAAAGCAAATTGAGGGTTGCGGATCCACTAATCCAAATTCGCAATCCTCAAAGAAGTCATCAAGCCGAAAATATTTTACAGAAAAAGAATCAACAAGTTCTTTTGATATAAAAATGATGAGATGAACCCATATCAAAAAGAACTCGAATAGGATAATCTCAAACAAATGAAATCAAGGATTGAATAAGAAATACCTTGACCAAGAGAAGAGTTGCTAAGGACTTGCAGCTTCCCTTTTTCTCTTGCTTTGAAGTTTGGGACATGTAGATAAGTAATGACCCGATCCTTTGCAATAGAGGCAATAAAGGGGTTTCGGGCACTTAATTACATAATGGTCTGTGGAACCACAATTGAAGCATTGTTTACGGCTTAGGGTAGGTGTCTTGGCTACTGAAGTTTCTGGTCCCACCTTCTTCCAGCTTAGAAGTATGGGGCATACAGAAACATGATGACTAGAATCTTTGCAATAACGACAAAAGAGTGGTTCCAAACACTCCTTTGCATAGTGGTCCATAGAATTACAATTGTAGCATCCTCTACAAATAGAGTTTGGAGTCTTTGCTACCAAAGTAGGTTGCTTCACCTTCTTATTGGGATAAGGGCTTTTGAACTTAATATGCCTCTTCTCGGAAATCCCGATACCATTATCAATTCCTTTATCAGCCTCTTCATGTCGAAGAGTGATATCCACAAGCTGATTGAAAGGAACTTCAAGTTTCAGAGGTAAAACCATTTCGGGGTTCTTACAAAAAGCAGAGATAAACCTTTGATTCTTAGCAAGATCCAAAAGTTGTTGGGCAGACATGAATGCGCCATCCAGAGAAGAACTACTGGATTGACCAGCGCTAGTACTGCCAGAACTAACCATCTCTTCTTCTTTAAGAAAGAAAGAAAGAAGAAGAAAAAGGTTATTCTCAGAATAAATATCAAACAATCTTGATAGATAAAACAAGGAATCTTAAGAGTGAATAGGATAGATCGGTACGAAGACACGAATTAAATCCTATGGCATGACTCCTAAGAAGGACTTAGGACGATGATCCTTGTTAAGTTATTCTACATTGTTCCGAAGTTTGGCTCTGATACCAAGCTGTGACGCCCCACCTCTATACCCACGCTAGCCAAGAACACTACGGTGTAATGCTGTCGACTAGCACGGAGAATAAGGCTGTTGAGGAGTGACCATCCATGTAATTGCTTTGTGCGAGCACCGATATGTCAGATAGTAAAACATGCATTTCATTTAAGGAGGAAATCCGACATACCGATACAAACTCAAAGCTATCACACAGTGGCTTTACATAATCTTCGGAAACAAACATAGAAATAAACATAACACAAATCAGTCACAGACATCCATATCACAAAGGCGGAAGAAGATATGAATATAACACATAAAAGTGTACATTAGAGTAGTGGTCAGAAAGATCCACGATAATACAAAAGAACAACTACAAGCTACACAAAATAATAAGTATACGTCATAGAGTCTATATCTCAAATGTATACATCCAAAAACTACTAATCTAAGTAGTTAGCCAAAAAGTCAGAGTAATCCCAGAAGAGAAGTCAAGCAGAAGCACCTGTAACATCTCGGTCTGACCCGAGTATTATTTATAAGAAAATAATAAACGGATCAGTCTAGCTATAAATATCAGATGATATGGTATAGAATAAAAGATATGGCATGAATATATAATAACCATAATGGCATACTACCATAAGTATGTAATTGAAAATCAACAAGAGATTAATCAATATCACAAGAATCTTCTCAAAGATAAAATAGGGTATCATACCCTAAACTTGTATTCATAACAAGTCAATGACACACAAATTCACCAATGCACAAAAATTGATAAAACCTATCAATGGAAATCACGAAAATTGGTGAAGCACAAAATTCCAGAAGTCATCACAAGAAATCCAGAAATCACAAGAAAAAGGGAAAGAGGCCTATCACAAGACGGGAGCGTGAAAGCTCACCAACACGTGTATCACAAGACGGAAAGCTATTCCATGGTTGCTAGCCATTTTCACTAGAACGGCCCGAAGACCATGAGTCAAAACTCCACTAAAATGGCCCGAAGACCATGGGGCGCTACCCCACATATGTGATGTAGAAACATCACACAAACGGGGGCTAGTCTCTCTCGTAGACAAAGAGACATCGCACAATTGCTAGTCTAAATCACAAAAATGATCGTCATGATCATCAAGAAGTGTCAATTACACTAAGCTAGTAAATATATGAGTTTAGCTTCATGTCCCATAACCACTAGCTTAACTTTAATATTTACGAACAAACTGTAGATCTTCACTAGGAAATTGTCACAAAAGGTTCAATCGAACAAGTCCAAGAATTAACCGACGAAGTAAACGCAAGCGTTTCATACCACTTGTTTTACTAAGCCGTTTAATTAGATTTCTCATCCGAGTGAGGTAAAGGCTTGTATATACTAATAGATTAGAAAACGGTTTAAGAAAAGGAGTTTTGTAATAAAATAGTGTTGAAATTGCTTTGATGAAAGAGCTTTGGTATTTACTACTAGTATTGAAACCTTCATATTTTTAAAGTGACAAACCACAAAACGATTGTGGAAACAAATCGAATCACAAAAATTCACATTCGAAGACGTGAGTAAAGTCCAAAGAAATCAATTCCAAAACCATCAAAGTAGGAATGCCCGTGAGAACGAACATGGCCGAGCTAAAGTGATGTGCAACCTAACATAGCCGAGCTAAAGAATGCAAGCAGGTCGAGCGACCTAAGAGAGAAATCAGGTCGAACGGCCTAGTGGGTTGCAACCTAAAGTAGAATAGGTCAACGACCTAAGTATAGCATGTTGAGCGACCTAGGTGAGCGACCTAACTCATGTGGCGCGACCTATAAGTGACACGACCTAACAGTGGCGCGACCTATAAGTGACACGACCTAACAGTGGCGCGACCTAGTAGAGGCCGACCTAATGTAGAACGAGCTAAATGGTGCAAACGACCTAATCAGGGCGAGCGACCTAACGTGGAATGACCTAAGGCCTTATGACCTAAGGTGGAACTGGCCGAGCAGCTTTAGGGGTCATGCGACCTAAAGGAAATAAGGTCTAACGACCTAATGGTATTGGGGTCATGCGACCTAACGTAATTGAGGTCATGCGACCTAACGGAATTGAGGTCATGCGACCTAACAACCTAATGGTGCAAACGACTTAAGGTATGAGAGCAATATGCAGTTATATAGGCCGAGCAATTTAAGGTACGAAGCGACCTAATATGTTGCGACCTAAGGTGAAGGCTGAGCGACCTAGTGGCTCGAACGACCTAACGTCTCAAACACGGCCGAGCGACCTAATATGTTGCGACCTAAGGTGAGAACGACCTAGGTGTTGAATCGAGCTGCGCCGCGTGACCTAGGGGGAAATGACCTATAGCCAGCGTGAATCTTTCATGCCGTGCGACCTAGCGAGGCAGAACGAGCTAACTGCAGTTTTTGGCCAGAAACACTAAAAATTGGGGTTTTTCACCAATCCAATCCAAACCAAATGCAAATGTATAAGCACAAGTGATAGGAATTCATTCCCAACAATCCAAGATAGTTATAGACAAGAATGTGAGATAAAAATCTCACCTTTTCACGGAAATTGATGAGATGAAGCTTGAAAGCAAAGTGAGAAGCAACCACAAGCTTGAATCAATGCTTCACTTTGAATTTGGAGTTAGATGTTGAATTTGCAAATGAACTTGAGCTTGGAATTTTAATTTCCCATTCCCTCCACCATTTTTGATGAAGCTTTGTTATTAGGAATTTATGAAGAAGGAAGTGGTGAAGAGGATATAGGTTGGGACTGAGTTAGTAAGTGGTTCAGCCCAAACCAAAGCCCTAAGCGAAAAAGTGACAAAATTCCACTAACTCCAGACATATCGAAGTTTATACTCAAAATGATCGCAAACGTCATTTTGAACTCAATGGAGGTGGTCTCGAGTCCTAATTTGACTGTATGCAAAAAGTAGCTTTTCGAACTAAAATATGATTAACGATAAAATATATAAATGAAATATTTAAATATAAAATCGATAAATATGCGGGTTGTTACACACATGCTCCCGAACTAGAACTTTTGAACATATTATGTTGAAGTACAACCTTACTTGTAAAAGAGCTCGTCTTAACTCATGAAACTTTGGATATGCATGTTGAACCATGATAGGGAGCAAATATTGGATAATAATATGATAATCATATGTCTTTTTTATTTGCAAACTGGGTGGTTGAAGACATATAAGGCCGTGTAACTTAGTTAGAAGACATGATGGAAGTTTTGCATCTTTAAGAACTTGACAGCATTTAACTTGTGAATCTTATTCCATGCATATTTAGAAGATTGTTTTCCTTTATCAAACATAAAATTGATGAGGTGTTCAGGACCATTTCTCTCGATGTGCATCACATTAATAGTATGACGAACTTTATGACTGCTCCAATAATTTAAGTCAAACAAAATTGACTTCTTATACCACTTCGGTCTTTCATCCTCATTGACATAACAATCTACATTATCATAAGCTTCAGATATCATCCTTTTCTTGCATTGTGGTAGTTTGCCAGGAACATATTGGATATGCTCAAGCTTTTCTAAGAGAGATGAGCCCCTTAATCGAGTTGGAGGTTCTTTGCATTCAGCAACCTTATACCATCCGTGTTTTAATGCTCTATATGGATGACCATCCTTTAAAAACCTTCTATACTTTGGTTAGACGATCTTGTTGCCGATGTGCTCTGATTTGGTCTCGGTAGCACAAATAGGACATGCCTTATAACCGTGCATCACACAACTAAATAAGTTACCAAATGCTGGAAAATCATGGATTCTCCATAGTAATATTGCTTTCATATTGAAAATTTCTTGCTTATCTGTATCAAAAACAGACGCTCCTTCGACCCAAAGATGCTTTAATTCATCTATAAGAGGTTCCAAGTATACATCAATGTCTTGACTGGTGCTCTTGGTCCAGGAATTAATAGACTCGGCATTTGAAATTGTGATTTCATACACAATGAAGGGGCTAGGTTATAAGGTATTAAATAAACGGGCTAACAACTATAACTATTGGAGAGGACTCCATTTGGATTAAACCCATCACTAGCAATATCAAGCCAAACATTGCGTCCTTCACTAGCAAATTCTAGCCATTGACTTTTGACTGATCTCCATTTAGCTGAATCTATAGGATGTCGCATGGAATTCCATGAGGGTGTAGCTTTCTTATGCCATTGCATTTTACAAGCTATCCATGGTATAGTGTACAGTCTAGTTAATCTTGGAATTATAGGAAAGTGTCTTAAAACTTTTCTTGGTTCCTTCGTTAATTTGATCTCTCCTAACACTGTTTTTTTAGTTTTATACCTTGTTGTATGACATTGAGGACATTCTTTTGCATCAACGTTGTCTTTTCAAAATAATATGCAATCATTTTCACATGCATGTATGTACTTCACCTCCATTCTCAAATCCTTTAACATTTTCTTCATCGTGGGATACTTGTTAGGCAAATTATTTTCTTTTGAAAGCCAACGTTTTAATCGCTTCAATAACTCGGTCATACTATTTCCCGAGCAATTAAACTCTTTTTTAAGGTTATGGAGCTCGATAATTACACCTAGCGTTGTAAGCCTGTCTTCGCAAGAAATAGAGTTTCTCATTTGCTTTGTTTGTGTATTCTTGGTGCTTTTCTCCATGGAAAGAACAAGAATTACCATATTTGTCCATTGAACATCCTCTTCACTGCTAGCTCGTGGCATATTATGCACTCCAAAAGCATCATCTATGAGATTTCTAAGAGCTCCCTCTATGCAATGGTCGGTTTGAATTTGATCTTGGAAATAAGGCTCTGGAATAATATTTTATGCGTGATTCACCACCATGTTATTGTTGTTCATCTCTCCATGGAAAAACCACCTATTGTACGTTTTAACCATACCATGTATAATCAAGTGTTTCTCAACGTTTTCCAGTGAGAGCTTTTTAGAGTTTCTGCACTTAGTACAAAGGCAAGTGCATATTTTAGCATCGGGGGATGAGTGATTCTTCACAAAACTCATGAAGTCTCGAACGCCTTTCTTATATTCTTCAGTATTTCTATATGTGGATTTTTAATCAACTCTCTTGAACTTAAATAAGACATAAAGAGAAAATTTTACCCTTTGGTCTGTTAAAGAAAAATATTGTTCATTATTAAAATGATTTAAGCATAAACAAATGTAAAATGTACACATGCATGAATTCTTTGGCATGCACGAGTGAATAGTAATTAATCATAATCCTATGTTTCTAATAATCAATTCTACATAGCATTTAAAATTCATATTGTTTATCTGTAAAGTTTAGTGAACTTGAATTTGTCCAATGACATGTTTGATTGCATTTAAAATTCATATTGTTTATCTAATAATCAGTTCAAGACATTTAAACTAAGGTCATGGTGGCCTCGGTTTAAAACTAAGTCCACAGTGGCCTTTGTGCCTCAGTTTAACTAAGGCACTGTGCCTTAGTTTTAAACTGATCTACTTATCTAGGGTACTAGACCAACCAAAATACTATTATAAATAGGCAGCGTATGCTAGCCTTTGGTATTTAAAGTGAGATAAGTAGATCATTTGAAACTTCACCTAGCTAGTTACGTGCTTCATTAATAAAAATATATTTCATCTTGTATTCTCAAGTGGACACTTATCCTGCTTATTATTATTTATTTCATTTGTGCACTTGCTGAAGGATTTTTGGCTATGACATTCAACCTTTTAGTGATTTGTGTCCTCACAAGTTGTATATATTTCATGCATACAGCCATATACTTGTATGCAATTGTGTGTTAGGAGCCTTTGCTAACAATTATATATACATACCAAACTTAAATAAATAATTGAATGGTTGGCCATAATTTGAATAGCTCACAATGGACATTTCGGGCACCCATGCTCACGCAACAGGGGAGGTAAGTTAAATAATCACTAAGCTTGCAAGCAAGCTCTCTTGGGACTTAAACATTTCCTATAGATTTAAATATTGCAAACTACTTCACATTATTGTTTATCTCTATATCCTATATTTTGCATTTATACTTAAAATTTAAGTGAACTGGAAACTTAAGTGTAATGTATATTTACATACTTGTATAAACATGGATTTGAGTGGAATTAACTACTATGGTCCATTGCCTCTTATGCATTTAATATTCTACACTTCATATTCCTTAACTTAGAAACCAGCAAAAGAAAATACTCCCTCGTCCTATTCATAATTGTTCATATATGCTCTGCTCATTCACCTATATCAGTGCACAACAAAAGAAGATATTCACACATATAAGTAAATATAGATCGTATGTATATGGTTCCTTGAAAGAATATTTGAAAAAGAACGATTTTATTGATTTTCAGAGAGGTAATTCCTGATACATAAATTTGAGATATGATATAATTCTTTCTTATTACAAAATTATGCAACGTACTGCCTATTTATAAGAAAGCATAATAAAATGATTTGGGCTTGACTCGGCCCAATACTTTGACCCGCTTTGCTTGAGAGGAGAATATAATGTGGCTACTTGTACTTGCCTCAGTTTTAAACTAAGGTGCATCAGTTTAAAACTTAAGCCACGGTGGCCTCAGTTTTAAACTGAGGCACAGTGCATCAGTTAAACTGAGGCCAAACTAAGGCAGAGTGCCTCTGTTTTAAACTGAGGCACAAAGGCCACAGTGGCCTTAGTTTAATTACGTGTATATATCTAGCAGTCAAGCATACATAGTCATCAAAGGTTACTAAATAAATATATTGTTCATATGCCAAAAATTATATAACCAAGCACATAATCTTGCAGTTGGCATTAATAGTAGTAAAACTCACTCATAATCTTACATTTTAAAGCATTTAACAATAATGAAAAGATAATTAAGTTCTAGTTTATAATGAGCGCGAATGTTTAGGCTCCTGAAATCACAAAGAACCTATAGTGAAGGAAGAGTGCTATAACACCGACAACGGTTAATGGTGTACCAAAACATCAAATGCAAACTAAAAATGAATTGTAATCCTATGTTTTTTATAATTTAAACTATTACATTGAATCAAGGAGGAAGAATGTTCATTCAATCCTAAGGTTGATAAAATATTTCAAAACGAGATACCTAAAATATTTGATAAGCATGTTTAACCCCAAGTCCAAATACAATTCATAACCATAACCATATTATTATTTGATAAGCACGTTAATATTTAATAAGTTAATATTTGATAAGCACGTCTAAAATTTTAACCCTAAATCATATTATTAAAAGGGAAGCATTAGTACAAAGAATCAACAATGTAAAATATAACCACATTATTTTGACATGGGGTTAAACGTGCTTATCAATATGTCTGTAACGACCCACTATTTGGACCATTCAAATCGACAATAAATCCACACATGTCGGACTTGAATTGCTCAAAATATCAAATTGTAATTAAAATTTGGCAAAACTCAGCATATACAGCAAATAAAGTAATCACAGATCACAGACACAAAGTAATATAACAATAATGCAGCGGAAACAAAAGAATAGTAGTTCATGAAGCTACTATATAAATATAACAGAGTTAAACAAGATACAACAGAAGTCTCGAATACATAGATGTCTCAAAACAATAGTTAAATACAAGATCTGAATACACCACTAAAATCAACTGAATAACTAATAGCAAAATTGATAGATAGTTGGATCTCCAAGCGAAGCTCCAACTCCAAAGGTGAGTCTCAAATGCTGTATCACTCAGTCTGACCCGAGCGTAAAGCAAAACACAAAACACTTGAGTCAGGATTAACATTCTTATATCAATAAATCCAACTCAAGTGAAATAACAACTGAAATACAAGTAACTCAAAGGATGTTTGGGATAACCATCCTCTAAGGATCCGTTAAACTATCTACTATATAGTAATATACGCTATTATAATAATGTATAATAATAAAATAAACTTACTTTTAAATAGCGTTAAGGCTTTACATTTTCCACCTTAACACATAATAGTGCCAATAGTCTATACAGTACCTGCATACCTCGAGAGGCTACAAGAAGATACTCCATAGGTACGACACAAATAGAAACTCGTAGTAAAGCTCGATATGGTAGGTGACACGGCACAACTAGGCAATGCCAGGGTAGATATACCAATTACGCATCCGGGCTGGTGGAAACGCATAGCAGCCACTACCGCCCACTTCGGAACACACTCCCAATCAATGCCCGGATTTTAAATAAATTTAAATTGATAATTAATTTAATTTTTGAATAAATTTTTTTGTGAAATTCATTGATAAATTGATTCGAGTTTCCCCGAATCCAAATAAAATATATTAAATCATTTTAAATTTAGAAATTGTATATATATGTGAATCTATATAGTTGTGCCTATATGAGTAGATTTGAAATTATAAAAAATATATTTATAAAATAAATATAAGACAAGACAATAAATATTAAAGTAAAATAATAATAATAAATATTTTAACTAGAAATAGAAATAAATATAAGATAAATTATAATAAAGAGAGAAATAGATGTATATGAGGTAAATTATAAAATGTAAAGTAAACATTAGCTAAATTTAAACAATATATTAAAAATAGAAATTTATTTATATTACAAAATAATAAGAATGAAACAAATAATACATTCAAGTATATACACTTGTAAAAGAAAGCAAGAAAGTAAAAATATATATTAGCTTGCAAAAGAAGGTGCTAGTATAAATATCTATGTAAACAAAACAAATTGGATAAGTATGTTTGTACATGTTAATTAATGCTAGCACAATATTATCATATCAGCCCACCAAGCAATAAAAAAATATACGTCCTATATTTGTACTAAAAGAAATATCACCTGTACAAAATAATTTATCACTAGTAAACTATCTTTCTTATATCAAACTTTTCAATTCATTCTCGTCCATTCCAGGCTGGGAAAGAAAGAAGAAAAAAAAATCTGAAAATGAGTATCATTCAAAACTTAAACAAAATCTCAACTTGATCAACATACAACTTCATATAACCAAAGATTAAAGATGAGAATTTCAGCTTGCAGTTTTACAAGCCAGTTTCAAAATTTAAGAAGCTCTGTTCTTCTTCCTAAATCACGGTGAGTAACACTTGTTTTAAAATTAAAAAAATATAGGTATCTGTTGCTTGTATATCTGTGGATAAGTATAATTATATACACATATAAGTCCTCTCTGTATATTTAAAAATATATGGATGTATGTGTGTGCAAAGCTGTTTCCAGTGACATCATACCCTCTGTTCAACTTCAGTTTTAACTTTAAAAATCATTTCCTCTTGGTTAAGGAAGGATTTGGATGCAAGATTTAAATAAAACTAGGTTGTTTTATTATAAGCTTTAACTTAAAAATCTATTTAAGTCAACATAAATTAGTATTAGCTCTGGAAAACAATTTAACTGTGCACAACTTTAAATTTATCAAAATTCCAACTTCTCAATTCTCGAATTCAGGTATGCAGATCGAATTCGTATGCTTTAACTCGATTTTTAAAGTAAAAATCATAATTTTTAGAGCAAAGATCGAAGAGCAGTTTGGGTTTGATCGTTTTGGGCATTTTGGGTCGCCGTGGGTGATCCCATTGATCGGAGGGGACGAGTTTCCTCCCGGAGGTGGAGGGATGATCGGTGAAGCTTGGAAAAATGGTGCGGTGGTAGTCAGACCTCGGAGGTGGCGGCGGCGGAGGTTTAAAAAATTTTAAACCTAGTTTTAGTAAGGTCAGGTAGTTTGATTCGTGCTCCGTCTGTGATAGATAGGGTGTCGCATGCTTTCGGGGAATGGAAGCCTGGCAGTAGGCGGTGGCTTGGCCGGAGTTTCAGCAACTCTGGTGGTCGGGGATGTGCCGGCGGGGTGATTTCCAGGTTGAAGTGTTGTCTCTGACGATGGGTTCCAGGTTTTGGATTGAAACTCGAATTCAACTTCGAGTTGAGTTGGAGGAAACCTGATGCTTGCGTTTGGATGTGGAGGATGTCGCCGATGTGGATGGACCATCGGAGATGTCGGAGGTGGATAAAGTCACCGTGCATGTGCACGGTGCACTTTATTTTTCTGGTGAAGTTTTGGTTTGGGGTGTTAGTAGTTTCGAGTTTCACTCAAAGCATGGTGATGTTTGGCTTGTGTAAGTTGGATTTGGACTCGAAGTAGCAGGTTGGTGCCTCGGGTTGATTTTCTTGTTACAGGTTTTACAGGAAACCTGTTATCCAGTTTTTAAATTTTTAAAATAAAATTTAAAAGCTAGTTAAATGAAAAACAAAGTTTTAAAATGAGTTTAAATCCAAGTTTAAAACTGATTCAAGTTAGTTTTGAATCTCAGTTTTAAAAATAAATAAAGTTTTAAAATTTTAAATTGTTTTAACTACTTTAAAAGGGTTTAAGTAGTTTGAATTTTAAGGTAAAGTTTGAATTGTAAGTGAAGTTTAAAATTAGAGATTAATAAATTGGTTATTAAAGATAAATCAATTTGTAATTAATAATAATTAATCTAAGTTAATTAATTTGGAGAAGTAATTAAAGAATAGTTAATGAAGGTCATTAACTAGGATTATTTAATAATTAATTAATGTGATTAGTTTAATAATTAATTAGGTTAATTGATTAAAGATAATCATTGTGAAATTGTTTAAGTATAATTACTTAATGGAAGTAATTAAGGAATTAATTATTCAGTATAATTAATCGAGTTTAATTGGATTAGTTCAAGTTAATTACTTAAGTTTAAATTAATTTAGAATAATCACTTGACGATTTGGAAAGTATAATTACTTAGAGAAGTAATTAATAAATGATTACTGGATGTAATTAATTGAATGATGATTAGTAACTTGAGTATAATTATTTGTTAGTAATCAAAGGATTAATTAATGAATGTGATTAATTAAGATTTATTAAATAATTAAAAGTTAATTGATTCATTATTTAAGGTGACTAGTTAATAATTAAAGGTTAACTAATAAATGATGAAAGGGAAATTTATTCCAGATAATTTGTAATTAACTCATGATAATTAACCCGGATTAATGATTATTCATAAGTAATACATCTGATTTAAATTAATCAATTGATTAATAAATTTTACTTATGAATGTTTGGATTTTATTGAATGGGTGAATTGTTTGATATCCCTGATTTTTTATGCTTTGTGATATATCCTGACTTGTGTTTTGATCTGTACTGTAATTTATTTATCTAGGATGACTGTAATTTATTATCTATGATATATATATATCTGTGATCTGTGAATAAAAGATAAGCGTTATAGTTATACCACTTATCAAATATATTGTTGTATTTGAATCTATGATGATTGAATGATGTTGCACTACCGTGTAAAACCCCTGGACCAAACTCTTACACACACACCAATATGGATTTCACGAGGAAATCGGTTAAGTCATAGATGATTTAAATTTAATGTTTTTGAAATTGAAATTTTAATTTCAATTGATTTTGGAAATGGATCTGGGTTAAATGTTAAAGCTTTTGAAAAGGAGTTTTTAAGATAAAAGTTATTTTGAATAACTTGGTAAAGTTTTCCAATTTAAATAATTTAATTTGAATTTGAATTCAAAATTTTGGAATTGAATTCCATATTTGGAAATTATGGTTAGAGATGTTATAAATGTGTTTATATGAATTTAAACCATTTGGACTTTAACTCGTATAACGAATCAGATTTTCCGAAATGAAAACTATTTGTTTTCAAATAATAGAAGCTTTCATATAAGGAATGAATTTCCAATTTGTGTTAAAATAATTTCAAGTTTGAATTGAAAATGATTTTCTGAGTTATGAATAAATCTTTGTGAAAGATTGTTGAACTTTGTTTTGAAATTGGAAAGGTGTACCTTTTGTATAAAAGGTCGAAATGGAATTGTTTTGAAAGCTATCAATTAAATCTTTGTTTTAAAGATTTAATGAGTTAATCCAATTGAAATGGAAATTGATTTGGAAAATCTATGAATAGATCTTTGTGAAACTGGGTGAACTTTGTGAGATGAATCTTTTTGTGTAAAAGATTAAAATGGTGATTTGTTTAAACCATTTGAAAGAGAAGTTTTGGGTATTAAGTTGTGACTTAATTGAAATCCCAATATCCATATGTTTTAAAATATTGCGCTAACTATTCGGTTTAGCCGGGAGAGGACTTTGTGTCATATAACCCATTCCGAATAGTGATACGACGTGAATGGATAGCATTTGAAGACCGGTATTGAAGACCGGGTGTTTGCGAGAACGATAGGATAACCTATCGATTGTCTCTGCACCGAGTGGCTCCAGTATAGAGATTCCCTAAGTGATGGGAAGTTCGATCGGGATTGTGAATACCCGGATTGCAAGGGCTTCTTTCAAAGTGCCTTCGGTTCTGTTCAAACCCGGAACAGACTTGTATGGTTGTATATCTGACACTACACTTTGAGATATAAAGCTGATTTCTTTCAAATACATTTCTGTTTGATGGCGGAGATTTATTCTCTTAGCTTAACACCCTTCTCTGAGACGTACGAGCTCAGAGGTTATGTAGTTGAAGGTTATCAGTGATATACTCCCAATTTGGTAGTGTGGCATGCTAAGTGTTGCTGTGTGTTGCTGATCATTTGTTGATCAAAGCATGGCTTTGTGAAAAAGCGTAGCTTTGTGGACGAGACCTCATCGAGCCTCACAAACCGGAAATGGTCGAAACAGGAAAGATGCGGCAAGGTTTCAGGGGTAGCTCCCCTAGGGTATGTCCATTCCTTCTGGAAAAAAGTGGTATCATGGTATGGAGCCTAGATATTTACCTATGTGGTTGCTCCAATCTCATTTACTGTGTGATTGTTGTTGTGTGATCGAGGCCTCGGATAAAGGTCGCAAACGACCGGGGGTGGCATATCTCAGGTTTACTACCCGGGAAGGGGGTAACCAGCCTTGTGTTGGCAGAGAGAAGTTGTCTCTCGGGGCATCCCTCCAGAGGCGTTCCTACGTGGCATAGGAAGTTCCTTAGCCTGATCATTTGTTGGAAAATCCAAAGAAACAATACGAACCCTGTACGGTTTTAGTTGTAGAACATGCCATTTAAAATGGTAGCTATAGTAGGCATAGTATAATGGTACCTATGCTGGCTAAGATTAATATTATATTTTCGAAATGTTTTCACACTATGCACTAGTAATAATATCAAAAGAGTTTTCTTTTGCGTAGTAAGCATGTTTGACTATCATAAGAAGAAATCTCCTCCAAGTCTGCGATTGCATTGTGTGTGTGGTGGGAGGTCTTATGGTAGTTTCATTTTTCAAAAGCATATCGAATTTCTATTATAAACTGTTTTTACACAAACAACTATTTTTGTTTACTCACACCAGTCCCACGACTGACTCGGAGTTTATTGTTCCCTTCCTAAACTCTGGGTGCCCACAATTTTCCACACGAGCAGTCCAGAGTTGGGTTTTTCAGATAGTCAGGTTTAGTAGATTATCGGGAGCTAGTTCAGTGTTCGGAGTTCACGGATGACTGACCTTGCTTAGCTTTGTGCATCGTGATGGTGGTTCGAGCTTGATGTTGGAGTTGTTGGATTCATTCTCTTTGTCGGATCACTTGGAGTATCACTTCTATTTTCCGCTGTAGCATCTTTATTTATCTCTGATATTCTTGTATCATATTGATATCATTGTTGTATATTATTCTGGATATTGTATTCATTGGAGTTGTATATGATATCATTCATTTCTTTCTTCCACTGTGTTGTTATACTTACTGTGTTATAAGCTCCGGCAAGCCAGATTCGGCGTGTGGATCTACGGCATTCTAGTACAAGTGAAGTACAGGTGCCGATTTTCGAAGGCCGAGTCAGGATCGTCATAATTGGTATCAGAGCTATGGTTGAACTTTAGCTCAGGAGTATAACACATTAAGTAGCTCATTAGAGGTAGGGTGAAGTATACTCTAGAATGAGTAATCCCTAAGATATCTGTCCGTATACCTCAGTAAATTCTCTTACTATCCACTGATAGTAAGTATGAGTGCAAGAAGAGGATGAGATAGGGGACAGGGGAATACGACTATAAATGGCCAATACCCTGTAACAACAAGGAAACAATCTTTTCTCTATCAATCTCTTTTGTTCGTCATCTTTTTTTTCAATTCTTCGATGGTTCCTGGTAGATCCAGGAAGAGATTCGATATATTAATAGGGGACATGAATTCTAAATAAGTCGGTCAAAATTGTTTGTTTGGATGAATTGCTTGCATTGGTTGCTTTGTTTGCTATGGTTGATAGGTATACTTTAGTCTCTAAACTGACAGTTTTGAAATTGTATCCATATATATATTTATTCTTTGGGTCCCATTATATTCTACGAATGGTTAGTTATCCCTTCGGACTAACCGGTGCCCCTGCATATTTCGTAGATCTGGATAACCCGAGTATCTTGTGAAAAATTAAAAAGATTCATTTTTTCATCTATCTTTGTGTCTCCCTGGCAAATTTCGGGGACGAAATTTCTTAAGGGGGGAAGGTTGTAACGACCCCAGATTTTATATAAATTTAACTTGATAATTGATTTAATTTTTGAATAAAATTTTTTGTGAAATTCATTGATAAATTGATTCGACTTTCCCCGAATCCAAATAAAATATATTAAATCATTTTAAATTTAGAAATTGTATATATATGTGAATCTATATAGTTGTGCCTATATGAGTAGATTTGAAATTATAAAAAATATATTTATAAAATAAATATAAGACAAGACAATAAATATTAAAGTAAAATAATAATAATAATAAATATTTAAACTATAAATAGAAATAAATATAAGATAAATTATAATAAAAATAGAAATAGATGTATATGAGGTAAATTATAAAATGTAAAGTAAACATTAGCTAAATTTAAACAATATATTAAAAATAGAAATTTATTTATATTACAAAATAATAAGAATGAAACAAATAATACATTCAAATATATACACTTGTAAAAGAAAGCAAGAAAGTAAAAATATATATTAGCTTGCAAAAGAAGGTGCTAGTTTAAATATCTATGTAAACAAAACAAATTGGATAAGTATGTTTGTACATGTTAATTAATGCTAGCACAATATTATCATATCAGCCCACCAAGCAATAAAAAAATATCTGTCCTATATTTGTACTAAAAGAAATATCACCTGTACAAAATAATTTATCACCAGTAAACTATCTTTCTTATATCAAACTTTTCAATTCATTCTCGTCCATTCCAGGCTGAGAAAGAAAGAAGAAAAAAATCTAAAACTGAGTATCATTCAAAACTTAAACAAAATCTCAACTTGATCAACATACAACTTCATATAACCAGAGATTAAAGATGAGAATTTCAGCTTGCAGTTTTACAAGCCAGTTTCAAAATTTAAGAAGCTTTGTTCTTCTTCCTAAATCACGGTGAGTAACACTTGTTTTAAAATAAAAAAATATTGGTATCTTTTGCTTGTATATCTATGGATAAGTATAATTATATACACATATAAGTCCTCTCTGTATATTTAAAAAAATATGGATGTATGTGTGTGCAAAGCTATTTCTAGTGACATCATACCCCCTGTTCAACTTCAGTTTTAACTTTAAAATCATTTCCTCTTGATTAAGGAAGGGTTTGGATGCAAGATTTAAATAAAACTAGGTTGTTTTATTATAAGCTTTAACTTAAAAATCTATTTAAGTCAACATAAATTAGTATTAGCTCTGGAATCAATTTAACCGTGCACAACTTTAAATTTATCAAAATTCCAACTTCTCAATTCTCGAATTCAGGTATGCAGATCGAATTCGTATGCTTTAACTCGATTTTTAAAGTAAAAATCATAATTTTTAGAGCAAAGATCAAAGAGCAGTTTGGGTTTGATTGTTTTGGGCATTTTGGGTCGCCGTGGGTGATCCCATTGATCGGAGGGGACGAGTTTCCTCCTGGAGGTGGAGGGATGATCGGTGATGCTTGGAAAAATGGTGCGGTGGTAGTCAGACCTCGCTGGTGGCGGCGGCGGAGGTTTAAAAGTTTTTAAACCTAGTTTTAGTAAGGTCGGGTAGTTTGATTCGTGCTCTGTCTGTGATAAATCGGGTGTCGCGTGCTTTCGGGGAAAGGAAGCCTGGCTGTAGGCGGTGGCTTGGCCGGAGTTTCAGCAACTCTGGTGGTCGGGGATGTGTCGGCAGGGTGATTTCTAGGTTGAAGTGTTGTCTCTGATGATGGGTTCCAGGTTTTGGATTGAAACTCGAATTCAACTTCGCGTTGAGTTGGAGGAAACCTGATGCTTGCGTTTGGATGTGGAGGATGTCGCCGATGTGGATGGACAATCGGAGATGGTCGGAGGTGGATAAAGTCACCGTGCATGTGCACGGTGCACTTTATTTTTCTGGTGAAGTTTTGGTTTGGGGGTGTTAGTAGTTTCGAGTTTCACTCGAAGCATGGTGATGTTTGGCTCGTGTAAGTTGGATTTGGACTCGAAGTAGCAGGTTAGTGCCTCGGGTTGATTTTCTTGTTATAGGTTTTGCAGGAAACATGTTATCCAGTTTTTAAATTTTTAAAAATAAAATTTAAAAGCTAGTTAAATGAAAAACAAAGTTTTAAAATGAGTTTAAATCCAAGTTTAAAACTGATTCAAGTTAGTTTTGAATCTCAGTTTTAAAAATAAATAAAGTTTTAAAATTTTAAATTGTTTTAACTACTTTAAAAGGGTTTAAGTAGTTTGAATTTTAAGGTGAAGTTTGAATTGTAAGTGAAGTTTAAAATTAGAGATTAATAAATTGGTTATTAAAGATAAATCAATTTGTAATTAATAATAATTAATCTAAGTTAATTAATTTGGAGAAGTAATTAAAGAATAGTTAATGAAGGTCATTAACTAGGATTATTTAATAATTAATTAATGTGATTAGTTTAATAATTAATTAGGTTAATTAATTAAAGATAATCATTGTGAAATTGTTTAAGTATAATTACTTAATGGAAGTAATTAAGGAATTAATTATTCAGTATAATTAATTGAGTTTAATTGGATTAGTTCAAGTTAATTACTTAAGTTTAAATTAATTTAGAATAATCACTTGACGATTTGGAAAGTATAATTACTTAGAGAAGTAATTAATAAATGATTACTGGATGTAATTAATTGAATGATGATTAGTAACTTGAGTATAATTATTTGTTAGTAATCAAAGGATTAATTAATGAATGTGATTAATTAAGATTTATTAAATAATTAAAAGTTAATTGATTCATTAATTAAGGATGACTAGTTAATAATTAAAGGTTAACTAATAAATGATGAAAGGGAAATTTATTCCAGATAATTTGTAATTAACTCATGATAATTAACCCGGATTAATGATTATTCATAAGTAATACATCTGATTTAAATTAATCAATTGATTAATAAATTTTACTTGTGAATGTTTGGATTTTATTGAATGGGTGAATTGTTTGATATCCCTGATTTTTTATGCTTTGTGATATATCCTGACTTGTGTTGTGATCTGTAATGTAATTTATTTATCTGGGATGACTATAATTTATTATCTGTGATATATATATATCTGTGATCTGTGAATAAAAGATTAGCGTTATAGTTATAACGCTTATCAAATATATTGTTGTATTTGAATCTGTGATGATTGAATGATGTTGCACTACTGTGTAAAACCCCTGGACCACACTCTTACACACACCAATATGGATTTCACGAGGAAATCGGTTAAGTCACAGATGATTTAAATTTAATGTTTTTGAAATTGAAATTTTAATTTCAATTGATTTTGGAAATGGATCTGGCTTAAATGTTAAAGCTTTTGAAAAGGAGTTTTTAAGATAAAAGTTATTTTGAATAACTTGGAAAAGTTTTCCAATTTAAATAATTTAATTTGAATTCAAAATTTTGGAATTGAATTCCACATTTGGAAATTATGGTTAAAGATGTTATAAATGTGTTTATATGAATTTAAACCATTTTAAAAGTATGGTTTTGAGAATCTGAATTTAACCCAAGGACTTTAACTCGTATAACGAATCAGATTTTCCGAAATGAAAACTATTTGTTTTCAAATAATAGAAGCTTTCATATAAGGAATGAATTTCCAATTTGTGTTAAAAGAATTTCAAGTTTGAATTGAAAATGATTTTCCGAGTTATGAATAAATCTTTGTGAAAGATTGTTGAACTTTGTTTTGAAATTGGAATGGTGTACCTTTTGTATAAAAGGTCGAAATGGAATTGTTTTGAAAGCTATCAGTTAAATCTTTGTTTTATAGATTTAATGAGTTAATCCAATTGAAATCGAAATTGATTTGGAAAATCTATGAATAGATCTTTGTGAAACTGGGTGAACTTTGTGAGATGAATCTTTTTGTGTAAAAGATTAAAATGGTGATTTGTTTAAACCATTTGAAAGAGAAGTTTTGGGTATTAAGTTGTGACTTAATTGAAATCCCAATTTCCATATGTTTTAAAATATTGCGCTAACTATTCGGTTTAGCCGGGAGAGGACTTTGTATCATATAACCCATTCCGAATAGTGATACGACGTGCATGGATAGCATTTGAAGACCGGCGTTGAAGACTGGGTGTTTGCGAGAACGATAGGATAACCTATCGATTGTCTCTACACCGAGTGGCTCCGGTATAGAGATTCCTTAAGTGATGGGAAGTCCGATCGGGATTGTGAATACCCGGATTGCAAGGGCTTCTTTCGAAGTGCCTTCGGTTCTATTCAAACCCGGAACAAACTTGTATGGTTGTATGTCTGACACTACACTTTGAGATATAAAGCTGATTTCTTTCAAATACATTTCTGTTTGGTGGCGGAGATTTATTCTCTTAGCTTAACACCCTTCTCTGAGACGTATGAGCTCAGAGGTTATGTAGTTGAAGGTTATCAGTGATATACTCCCAATTTGGTAGTGTGGAATGCTAAGTGTTGCTGTGTGTTGCTAATAATTTGTTGATCAAAGCATGGCTTTGTGAAAAAGCGTAGCTTTGTGGACGAGACCTCATCGAGCCTCACAAACCGGAAATGGTCGAAACAGGAAAGATGCGGCAAGGTTTCAAGGGTAGCTCCCCTAGGGTATGTCCATTCCTTTTGGAAAAAGGTGGTATCATTGTATGGAGCCTAGATATTTACCTATGTGGTTGCTCCAATCTCATTTACTTTGTGATTGTTGCTGTATGATCGAGGCCTCGGATAAAGGTCGCAAACGACCGGGGGTGACATATCTCAGGTTTACTACCCGGGAAGGGGGTAACCGGCCTTGTGTTGGCAGAGAGCAGTTGTCTCTCGGGGCGTCCCTCCAGAGGCATTCCTACGTGGCATAGGAAGTTCCTTAGCATGACCATTTGTTGGAAAATCCAAAGAAACAATACGAACCCTGTACGGTTTTAGTTGTAGAACCTGCCATTTAAAATGGTAGCTATAGTAGGCATAGTATAATGGTACCTATGCTGGCTAAGATTAATATTATATTTTCGAAATGATTTCACACTATTCACTAGTAATAATATCAAAAGAGTTTTCTTTTGCGTAGTAAGCATGTTTGACTATCATAAGAAGAAATCTCCTCCAAGTCTGCGATTGCATTGTGTGTGTGGTGGGAGGTCTTATGGTAGTTTCATTTTTCAAAAGCATGTCGAATTTCTATTATAAACTGTTTTTACACAAACAACTATTTTTGTTTACTCACACCAGTCCCACGACTGACTCGGAGTTTATTGTTCCCTTCCTAAACTCTGGGTGCCCACAAGTTTCCACACGGGCAGTCTAGAGTTGGGTTTTTTAGATAGTCAGTTTTAGTAGATTATCGGGAGCTAGTTCAGTGTTTGAAGTTCACGGATGATTGACCTTGCTTAGCTTTGTGCATCGTGATGGTGGTTCGAGCTTGATGTTGGAGTTGTTGGATTCATTCTCTTTGTCGGATCACTTGGAGTATCACTTCTGTTTTCCGCTGTAGCATCTTTATTTATCTCTGATATTCTTGTATCATATTGATATCATTGTTGTATATTATTCTGGATATTGTATTCATTGGAGTTGTATATGATATCATTCATTTCTTTCTTCCACTGTGTTGTTATACTTACTGTGTTATAAGCTCCGGCGAGCCAGATTCGGCGTTTGGATCTGCGGCATTCTAGTACAAGTGAAGTACGGGTGCCGATTTTCGAAGGCCGAGTCAGGATCGTTATATCAACCCATAGTGAATTCTATACTAACAGGGAACTTGCAGAGTGATAACAGATATGATAATAATATAATAACAGTAACATGCATATAACATCAATATAAATAACTGATAATGGTGTCAGATGTCACAGGTGAACAGATACAGATAATGGCATATATATAGCAATGTGAATAACTAACAGCAGTATATTTCAATTGTCGTTTCAATTGAAATCAAATTTAATAAATACACGAACGTTAATCTAAGTGATTACTCACCTTTTAAGGCTAGAGGATAGACAAAGGAGTTGGGTTACGAATCCAAGCACGAATTCCAAACAAAGCAAAATTGGCACCAATTCGACAAGCTGATAGATAAGAATTGAGGAATTGAATCAGAATCAGTTTGATATAAACAACAATTATATTATTATCATTATGAAATCAATTTTTTTTTAATTTTAAAACAAATATTAAAATAACATATTTAATTAAAATCAATGTTTTAAATAATATATTGCCTATATAAACTTATAGAAATATATATATATATATATTTTAAATTAAAAATCAAAACACAAAAATCCAGATCTATATATATACGATACAAACATTATAGACAATATATATTATACAGCTTTATATATAAACCACTCTCCTTTATATAGCTTGTACAAACCTTGTAATATAAAACTATGACAACAAACTGTAAAACAGAATTTTTTTTCTTTTATTTTATAAAACACACTAATCATAACAAATACTGATATATATATAACTGTAAAACTGGGGACATATGTATACTTTTTAAATCAAATCTTAGCAGACATGTTCCGTATACCAATCTATACAACATATTATATGCTCTGTACACAACTAGCTGAAACCTCATTTCGAAATCTCATATTAATACTTTATGAACTTACTTTATTAAACCTGTACTATATTATAAACTTACTTATATAACAATACACATTGTACTTTATAAACTTATTAATTGTATAAACATATATATATATACATAGCTTTGAAAAACAAAACAATATACTATAGCGACCAAAACTATATCATGTACATGTAAAGCTGGACATATATCAGTATATTAACCAATGTATATAAACAGACAGATCAACAATTATATATTAAAAGGTATATAACTTACAAATATATATATTGCCTAAGATAGCGAGGAAGTGGGAAAAACCAAAGGAAGTCCCCGACAATGGCTCGGTTAGGCTTACGTCGGCCTGGGTGGAGATCAAGAGAAGAGTCGACATCAGGGTGGAGGTGGCCCACGTGGGGAGAAAGGCCGAACTTGGCTTCGGGAAGGGTGGTTCGTTGAAGTGATGGAGAGGGAAGGAAGGTCGGGTGAGCAGCTTGGGAAAGGCTGGAGGAGGCGTTGGGTGCGGTCACTGAGGTGGGGAGAAGAACTGGGTAGCGGGTTTGTAGGGAATGAGAGAGACGAGGGGAGCTGATCTAATTCATGGAGGAGCAAGTTATAAAATGAAAGCAGGCTACAAATTATAACGTAGCTTTTATATATATCCTTTATGAAAGAAGAAGAGTAACTGAATGTCAAGAAGCAGAGAGAGTTGAACCAATAATTTGAACGGAACTAGAAATGAAATTTGAAAAGTGGGAATAGAAATGGTCAAACCGGTAATCTAAGAAATATAAATGTTCACGGCTGTGTGTACTATACGGTGAAAATGAAAAGTCACAACAACCAACGGTCACAACGGGTACCGGTATAGTGAACCGTCTCCCATATTCCGTTGTGCGCCGGATATCAAAACGTAGAATTAAATATACCGTAGATATCAGCACGACGAGACGATCAAAATGGTATACCGATATCAGTGGTACAATCATCCTATCAAAAGTCGATAATCGGTACCGAAAATGCTGCTATTCCGTACGGAAAAATCCAAACGGAGCTAGAAACGTCCAAAATTTGCGAAACGAATTATGCAGTCTTATTCAGAGTGTTCTAAATAAATTTTCTCACGTTGACATATTTAGGTTTCGGAACACTTTTATTATCATCAATTTTTAAATGATATAAATTGAAATAAAATAAACTTCAATATTATCAGATGAAAATTTACCAGTTGCTGTGTTAAAATAGACGCATTTCAAATATCAAATTTAAATTTCAAAATTTTATTGTTTAAAATTTCACAAATTTAATTAAATATATTAATAAAATAGATAAAATTTAAATAAAATTTATGGGTCGTTACACTCTCCCCTACTCAAAACTTTTTGTCCCCGAAAAGGAACGAGGTAGGAGAATAGAAACAACCTAGAATAATAGATTGGAATACAGATAAAGCAATTAATTTAAACCATATAAATTTCAATTTAATTGATCAATATTTAACAATTTGGTTTAACCACTTGGTTTCACTTAAGTTAAATCAATCTATCTATCTCTAAATTCATTATCTTATTATCTAGTCATCCTCAACTAACAATTTCTAAATCATCAATTTGTACAATCATTTATTATACTCATATTTTATTCAACAAATTTAATTCTTTTATTCCAAATTATTATTAATTTTTTTCCACTTAATGTATCTTATCACATATATTTAAACCATATAAATTAATTTAAACCATATAAATTAATATAGACCATATAAATTTCAATTTAAATTAATTTATATTCAATAATTGATTTTAAATTCAAAGTATTTCCATAAGTTGATCTAATTTCAATTTATTAATTCCTTCAAAACAAATGTATTTGTTTCATCTATTATTCAATTAACTTATTATTCTATTTATTTCAATTAATATTTATAACTAAAATTTAAGTGTATAACCTTTATTATATCCACTTAAATTCTATTTATAAAAGTCATTTTATATTGTATATTATCCAATTACATATTCAACTTTTGAATGTTTTAGGTAAGTTGTATTAGAATGTAATTGAGTATTATACAAATAATTTTTTCCAATTCAATTATTTCAAGCTTAAACACTTATTCAAAAATTTAGCTTTGTTTATAATTGAAAACATCCTTTAACATAATTTTAAGAATTAAATTTCCGTTTAATTTCAAACCCTTTAGAGATAATTATGTATATACTATATATATTAAATCAAATTATATTTGAAATAATATACCCATATATATATATATATATAAATCAAGTCATACTTAAGAAATTCAAATCAAAATGTTTTTCCAAAACAAAACCGTAGCAAAGCTACATAATGGTCTCTCCACTTCGAAACTCGAAAATGAATGTCGATGATGCGGCCGCCATCACCGAAATTATTTTCCAGCGACAGAAGAGAAGAGTACTGATTTAAACATTTAAACATCTTTGAAAACGGTTTCTATTCGAAAATACCTTCAATAATATATATTTTAAAAAATTTAAAACCAAAGCTTGAAATCACTAGAAATTAAATTCTCAAATTCCTGATTTTTAAATTCATTTCAATTTCAAATCAATTTATAAACCATGTTTATAAATTCATTATAGAAAACAATAAATGATAATCAAATATTATCATTTCAAACAACCAATTTAATTAACTTATTAAATTCCAGAAAATTTTACTTATATATATTTATAATATATTCATTCAAATTTATTTCATTTACCAAATTTTAAAATAAAATTGTGTCAGTTTGCTCTGTTCAAGTGTTTTGGAAATCCTATCGATAGCGTTGATCAGATGAATCGATCGAAAGCCCAAATCAACATCAACAACTCAAACAACACAATATAAAGCATTTTAAACATTAATTACAAATACACTCCCTCACTCGATCATTCCAGAAAATAGATTTCAAAACAAAGATAGGGATTCAAAGTAGAGGAACTCTAATCAAATAGAATTCAACTAAAAGATAGACTCGATAGGGAGATAAGATGATTGAATTTCAAATTGGAAGATGGATAATTTTATATAAATCGCGGGTAACCTTAACCGGGACAACCGTGACTTCAAGAATACGATCGATGCGGAATTCTGAATCAAATTGACATCAGATCACAAGAGATAAAATCGGGTAAAGCCAAAGATAGCAGCATCTAAACCGAGGATACAGAAATCTCCGGTGAATTAATGCCTGTTGTAAAGGAGTTTCACCCCTTTACAAATCATTCAAAGATTGGCAAGACCGCCGATTTATTATAGAGATTATTCGAAGTGGAGTTATGGGATACTCCAGAATCAAGAAGACACGAATAGGGGAGACAAGAGTGGACTTTGGAACCGAAGGGAACGTTCCAAAATTCAAAGAAACCGAGTCAAAGAAGGAGGAATTCAAGCTCGAACGAAAGTGATTCTATAATTGAATTTTACTTTATATGCTGAGTTTTGCCTAAAACCAGAGCTCTGATACCACATGTAACGACCCACTATTTTGGACCATTCAAATCGACAATAAATCCACACATGTTAGACTTGAATTGCTCAAAATATCATATTGTAATTAAAATTTGGCAAAACTCAGCATATACAGCAAATAAAGTAATCACAGATCACAGACACAGAGTAATATAACAATAATGCAGCGGAAATAAAAGAATAGTAGTTCATGAAGCTACTATATAAATATAACAAAGTTAAACAAGATACAACAGAAGTCTCGAATACATAGATGTCTCAAAACAATAGTCAAATACAAGATCCGAATACACCACTGAAATCAACTGAATAACTGATAGCAGAAACGATATATAGCTGGATTTCCAAGCGAAGCTCCAACTCCAAAGGTGAGTCTCAAATGCTGTATCACTCAGTCTAACCCGAGCGTAAAGCAAAACACAAAACACTCGAGTCAGGATTAACATTCTTATATCAATAAATCCAACTCAAGTGAAATAACAACTGAAATACAAGTAACTCAAAGGATGTTTGGGATAACCATCCTCTAAGGATCCGTTAAACTATCTACTATGTAGTAATATACGCTATTATAATAATGTCTAATAATAAAATAAACTTACTTTTAAATAGCGTTAAGGCTTTACATTTTCCACCTTAGCACATAATAGTGCCAATAGTCTATACAGTACCTGCATACCTCGAGAGGCTACGAGAAGATACTCCATAGGTACGACACAAATAGAAACTCGTAGTAAAGCTCGATATGGTAGGTGACACGGCACAACTAGGCAATGCCAGGGTAGATATACCAATTACGCATCCAGGCTGGTGGAAATGCATAGCAGCCACTACCGCCCACCTCGGAACACACTCCCAATCAAAATCGAAGGGTGGCCACCAAATCAATCAGAATGTAATATAATGGTATCAAAGAAATGCATCCAATCAGAGGTGCTACCTCATTGGCCCAAGAATCGCTCTTATTTTAGCCACCTTATGCCAACTAACAGGAGTTGGGTCCACGTATATACCTTTAGGATTGTCGCCACCATCCTACTTCATTCTGGAATCTTCACCGCGTACACAGTTGTTAAAGTGGTTTTCGGTATCGATAGAGAGTATGTCCATATCCGATCCCGGTCTCTTTAATAACCAAACGTTATTATAACACCGTGGTCATTTCAAAATAGTTTATACTTCAAAACCAAAATATCATTTCATTTCAAAACCCAAATCAATACGATATCATTTCCATTTCAAATATATCCATTTCCAAAAATCATATCACTTTCCAAAGTTATAACGTTTTCGAAATCATGGTCTTTTAAGATCAAAACACTTTGGAAATCACAGTTTTGAAATCATAGCATTTTGGAAATCATAACACTTCGAAATTATAGCATTTTGGAAATCATAACACTTTCCTCTTAAACAGTTTAAATATTAAAATTAGTGTATAAAATAAAATAGTTTATAAATAAAATAGTTTATATAAATAGTTATAAGTTAAGATAGTTTATAAATAAAATAATTTATATTAAAAATGATATATATTAAAATAGTTTATATTAAAATAATTTATAAAGTAAAATATCCATGGTTTAAATATAACTTAAAATTACTTTATAAAATAAAAATAGTTTCCTCGACTTTCACAAATCGATTCAAATCAATTCGAATTCCAAATTCAAATTTAATCAAATCTAAAACATCAATTTCAATTCCCATTTCAATTAAACATTTTCAAGTTATATCGATTTCAAATACCGATTTGAACCACAATAAACCATTTCAATTTCAAAATATTTCAAAGCTTCAAATATTCCATATTTCAAAACTAAATTCAAAAATTATATATATATATATATATATATATATATATATATCAATTCACTTTTCTATTATTTAGTTTTGAAATATTTATTTAATTATTTCAATATCATTTGAATACAAGTTCAGTTTACGAAATATCCCATTTAAATTCATATAAGCTTGAAATATCCATTTAAGTCACCTTTAATCCAATTTCAAGTTGTAAAACACTTCTTTAAATTTTCAAATTCAATAAATTTCAAATCAAACTTATTTAAATATAATTCTTAAATAAATATAATTTCAAATCAAATTTCAAACTATTATAAACTCTATATTTGAAAATATAGATATTAAATAAATACTTAAACATACTATTTATCAACTTTATTAAATCAACTTAAATAAATCTTTAAAATCAATATTTATCAAAACCATATATTTCTTTTCAAAACCATAGAAATCATTTTCAAAAATATTCATATATATAGATCAACGGTGTCTGTATATAATTTTCTACCCTATGATCAAGTGATACGGATATTTATCATTTCAATCCGCAATTTAAATATATACGGGTATATATCTTTTCAACCCGCAATCCCAAATTCAATTCAATGAAAATCGCTTGGGTTTATCATTTCAACCCATAACGATTTTCTCCTATTCTACAGATCGTTCGGTTATGTATCATTTCAACCCATAGTGAATTCTATACTAACAGGGAACTTGCAGAGTGATAACATATATGATAATAATATAACAACGGTAACAGGCATATATCATCAGTATAAATAAAAAATAATGGTGTCAGATGTCACAGGTGAACAGATACAGATAATGACATATATATAGCAATGTTAATAACTAACGGCAGCATATTTCAATTGTCGTTTCAATTGAAATCAAATTTAATAAATATAAGAACGTTAATCTGAGTGATTACTCACCTTTCGAGGCTAGAGGATAGACAAAGGAGTTGGGTTACGAATCCAAGCACGAATTCCAAACAAAGCAAAATTGGCACGAATTCGACAAGCTGATAGATAAAAATTGAGGAATTGAATCATAATCAGTTTGATATAAACAACAATTATATTATTATCATTATGAAATCATTTTTTTTTAAATTTTAAAACAAATATTAAAATAACATATTTAATTAAAATCAATGTTTTAAATAATATATTGCCTATATAACTTATAGAAATATATATATATATTTTAAATTAAAAATCAAAACACAAAAATCCAGATCTATATATATACGATACAAACATTATAGACAATATATATTATACAGCTTTATATATAAACCACTCTCCTTTATATAGCTTGTACAAACCTTGTAATATAAAACTATGACAACAAACTGTAAAACATAATACTGATATATATATATAACTGCAAAACTGGGGACATATGTATACTTTTTAAATCAAAGCTTAACACACATGTTCCGTATACCAATCTATACAACATATTATATGCTCTGTACATAACTAGCTGAAACCACATTTCGAAATCTCATATTAATACTTTATGAACTTACTTTATTAAACTTGTACTATATTATAAACTTACTTATATAACAATACACATCGTACTTTATAAACTTATGAACTGTAGAAACATATATATATATATATATACATAGCTTTGAAAAACAAAACAATATACTATAGCGACCAAAACTATATCATGTACATGTAAAGCTGGACGTATATCAGTATATTAACCAATGTATATAAGCAGACAGATCAATAATTATATATTAAAAGGTATATAACTTACAAATATATATATATATATTGCCTAAGATAACGAGGAAGTGGGAAAAACCAGAGGAAGTCCCCGACGATGGCTCGGTTAGGCTTACGTCGGCCTGGGTGGAGATCAAGAGAAGAGTCGACATCAGGGCGGAGGTGGCCCGCGTGGGGAGAAAGGTCGGACTTGGCTTCGGGAAGGGTGGTTCGTTGAAGTGATGGAGAGGGAAGGAAGGTCGGGTGACCAGCTCGGGAAAGGCTGGAGGAGGCGTGTGTGCGGTCACTGAGGTGGGGAGAAGAACTAGGTAGCGGGTTTGTAGGGAATGAGAGAGACGAGGGGAGCTGATCTAATTCATGGAGGAGCAAGTTATAAAATGAAAGCAGGCTACAAATTATAACGTAGCTTTTATATATATCCTTTATGAAAGAAGAAGAGTAACCGAATGTCAAGAAGCAGAGAGAGTTGAACCAATAATTTGAACGGAACTAGAAATGAAATTTGAAAAGTGGGAATAGAAATGGTCAAACCGGTAATCTAAGAAATATAAATGTTCACGGCTGTGTGTACTATACGGTGAAAATGAAAAGTCACAACAACCAACGGTCACAACGGGTACCGGTATGGTGAACTGTCTCCCATAATCTGTTGTGCGCCGGATATCAAAATGCAGAATCGAATATACCGTAGAGATCAGCACGGCGAGACGATCAAAACGGTATACCGATATCAGTGGTACGATCATCCTATCAAAAGTTGATAATCGGTACCGAAAATGCTGCTATTCTGTATGGAAAAATCCAAACGGAGCTAGAAACGTCCAAAATTTGCGAAACGAATTATGCAGTCTTATTCAGAGTGTTCTAAATAAATTTTCTCACGTTAACATATTTAGGTTTCGAAACACTTTTATTATCATCAATTTTTAACTGATATAAATTGAAATAAAATTTCACAATAAAATAAACTTCAATATTATCAGATGAAAATTTACCAGTTGCTGTGTTAAAATAGACGCATTTCAAATATCAAATTTAAATTTCAAAATTTTATTGTTTAAAATTTCACAAATTTAATTAAATATATTAATAAAATAATTAAATTTAAATAAAATTTATGGGTCGTTACAATGTCTCTATAATTCATAACCATGAATGTATTTTAGATGTGCTTATCGGATATTAACGTTCAATCAATCCTAAAGTTGATGTAATTTTAACATGCTACCAAATCTGCATTTAACAAAATACAATTAGCAAAAGATTAATCCTGGAATATTAAATAAATTTGGTATTGGATTTACTTACACAAATATATATAATTTGTGCATATATCATATAGACAGTAAACAAAATCTGATAACAGTGTTCTATTTTCAACCGAAAATTTGATAACAGTGTTCAATTTATTTCTTATTTACCATATATTGTAGCAGAAAGGAACTCTCTCAATAACGAACAATGAACTATCTCAATAACAAAGAGTGAACACATCTACTACTAAAACAATATTATAACTAACTAAAGCATAGGAGCACCTCATCTACTACTAAACTTACTAGATTTCTTACTTTGATTAAAAGCCTATAGAATTTAATTGGATAATTTTCAAATAAAAGTCACCATAACAAATTTTGAATTGGAAAAAAAAGTTAATCAAAGTAGAGAACCAAAGAAAAAAATCACAAGAAACACACATTTTTATGGCAAACAAAAATGGGCCTAGTTTTACACGTGCATGTGTTAATCCATTTGTAAGCCGCATAAGTTAAGAAAAAACGATAAATAGTAGTAATATTACCATTACTGTGAGCAATCTATCTTTATTTCCCACTGCTCATATTTGATTCAGTGGTTACATTTTGAATTCTAACTTAAAAAGGAAATGTAAATAAATAAATAAATAAATAAAAATGATTTACATAAGAACTTATATTAGCAGGACAGGCCTACATTTGAATCTGCGTTATACCATGAATGGCTTCTAGAATCAAACATTGTAGAATCTACGAATAAAAGTTTAGAACTTAAAAGTATTTTGGCATATCAGTTGATGTTACTTGATTTGGCTTATAGGAATCCAAGAATGACTTTTCAAGGAGTACCAAGGATACGTAAAATTTGATATACTCACCATATTCCTTCAAATAACCATTAAATTTAAGTAGAAAATGTAAAACGTTCATGAAATATTTGAAGAGATAAATTTGAAAGTTGCTATAAACTAACAAGACACTGAATAAGTAGCTTTAAGGCAAAACTTCAATAAAACATACACCTAAAACATAGGCTTATAATTCCAAAACAGGAACAGCCTTTTCATAAAACACATAACTCAACAACTTTACTTAATTTACCAACCACAAATAATGCAATCATTCTATATGAACAACAACCAATTAAGTCGCCAGGGAAAAATCCGATACCTAAAGTCGAGACGTCGAATCACTTGAAGTTATAACCTAAATATATTGACGTCGAATCATCGAATTGCCTGAAGTTATAAGTGTTGGCGACGATCCCCTAAACTTATATATATGTTGACAACACCGAATCAACTGAAGTTATAAAACGCCGATCTGATGCTAGGGCAAAAGGCAGCAAAAATGGAATCGCGTGATAGATTTTTTTTAGTACTAACAGAAGTAAAAAAGCGTGGAGAGGTTGGGAATGAGGGCTATGGATGAAAATGATACTCATTTACTTTTTTACCCAAACCAATTTCAGTTAATTTCAATTTAACCAGATTTTCCAACGCATATATGTGTTAGCAATAAAAAAAATTGTAAATGTGTATTTTCAGTCACACAACTTTAGCTTACCAACTGTTATTATTGTGATTAATCTACAACGCAAATAAGTGTTGGAAATTGAAAGAAATATGTGTTACAAAATGGTTGTTATGGTGTAGTGGTACGTGGGACTATTTTGGTATCACTAGACTTTCAACTGCATGCATTTTTATATATCAATCTTAAGAGTTCACCAACTCTTATGTCAGTCCCACTAAATAAAGGCTTTGTCCTTAATTCCAAAATAATTGTAATAAGTTATAGATATTTCTGTATTATTTAGCTAATGCAACAAATATCGTTATTCTAATGCATTTATTTCATAAAATATTCAAAACATTCATCATAAAATAAAACTATCTTAACCTTCAATCAATACTGAAATCAATTACTTTTCATAAATAATACTTGGTATATTTAAGAAAACATTTTCATACCTTGATGCATGTACTGATAAGTATTATATGACATGCTCCCACTATTTCCACCATTACTATAATAGCATATGAATACGAAGCTCTATTCAACTACTTATTACGGGCTATTTATTTCTTTTACTATAACAGTTTATAGTCGAGATTTTTTGATCAAATTCTTAAACTCGTAGAAATAACTTTTATATAAAACAATATTATATATGAATAACATAATTGGAATGAAAAATTATATTTATCATTCCATAGTGAGTATCAACTAGTATTTTTTATACAATTCTCATTTTCGACATTACTTCATAAAGTAGAGTTGACTATTCAACCTCTTTATCCCAACTGCGCCTAAGTACATCCACTCTTGTGTATTTGCTTTTCTTTTCCAAATGATCGAATCATTAAAAAAGAAGAAGGAAATCCTCATTGTAATCAATCGTATTGAGTACATGATTTCACATTATGGTTTATTTACTTATTCCAATGAAGTTTCATACATGTAGAATCACGACTGTTCACCATAAAACATTTATATGTGATTAAATATAGATTAAATATCTATATTCTTATATTTTTTAAGAGTTCAAAACTCATAAAAGACAATACATAGTTTTGAATAAATAAATTTTTAAGTGATCGAGGGATGAATGTTTTAGTTGTTTTATAAATTGGCATCTACATGGGGTTTGAAGTGAAAACATGCTAAAGGATTTAAAGGTGAGTATATTTTATATTTCTTGTCAATCCTATTTCGGTTCAATTCTATATTTCAATTGATAAACATTTCACCAATCATATTAGTTGCATAAATTTATCGATGTTGACCAGCTTAACTTTATATAGCAAATGTTCTTACAATATTAGAAATGTTAAATGTTACCGTTTCATTTTTTTAATAAGGCTCCGAATAGATTTTTATGTTTCTCAAAACCCTAAGAAAAACGTATAAATCATTCGATTTCTCCAATGGGCGTTAGGACTCGCATGCCTTGGATTCCGGCCTTGAGGAATATCAATAAATCATAGGCCCATTTGCGATAAATAACTCCTTATCGTTTGTATATACAACTTCTAACTGATGGCCCTTGTCCTAATCCCATCTCGACCTTGAGGAATATCAACAAATCGAAAGAGATTATTCTTTCGTACCTATCATTTCACGCATCCTAAGTATAATGCAGTACCTTGAGGAATATCAACAAATACATGCATGTATCTTACCTTGTCTGGTCAATGTATTAATAGTACTACACACAACATCTCTAGTTTAAGGAATATCAAAAACTAAAGAGTATGCAAGTAATCTACTAATATATAAATGGTAGAGGCCAACTTTCATATCATAGATTCATAATCTTTAATATATTTGATTGAGTGATATCAATCTATAGAATAATGTATTTCTTTTGAAATACTCTCATGATTCAAGTGTCAAATACATATGAAATCATAGTATATGCATGTATTTAATCCTTAAATCTAATTTGAGTTTCTTTCCAATTCCACTTAATTTTATACATATATAGTTAAATAAGTATTAATTTATTTATAACTTTTATAATTTAATCTACTTATATAATAGGTACATGTATCTAATTAATTAAATCTTAGTTAATTAATTTTAATTTTATTAATTAAATCAAATTTTATTAATTTAATTTAATTTATATAAAAAAATTAAAATTTTATATTACTCATCTTAAACTATCTAAGATAGTTAATTAACTATAACATTTACAGTTTGTTTATCCGTACATATCAATATATGCACATATTTTAATTAATTTTACATTAAATAATTTTATTTAATATATTTTATTTAATTAAACAATTTAATTAAATATCTTAATTAATTTTAATTGAGTTTATCTTAAACTTTTAAGATAAACAAATAACCACAACAGTTATATACACATATATCAATATATACCTTTTAATCAATTAACATTTAATTCATTATTTTACTTATTTTAATTAATTATATCAATTAAATTTTAATTTTATAAATTTCATAATTAATTGTTTCATTTCTCAAAACAATTTTGAAAATTTTGAATGTATTTTATAACTTTTGTAAAATTTCACTTTTATATTTTAAACTTGTCTTTTAAATCTAAAAATCTTTTAAATTTTCAAACAAATTTTGAAAATTAGCCCGAGGCCCAAAATCAAATTTGGCATTTTCTATTTGGGATAACCTTTGAGTTTACTTTACCTTCTGGTTAGGCCGGTAGCCAAGTGGGGTAGGATACTTGATTACCCAAATCTAGCCCAAACACTACTATTCCAGACACCTTACTAAATAGGTAAGCTTAATTAGTTGGTCCTAACATGACTAATTTAGACCACATAGACAATTTGGCTTTGATACCAATGTTGGAACTAGGGGAGTCGAAAGTGAGTAAAATAGGTAAAAGTCAGTCAGTGACGTGGCCAGTTGCTTCTAAAGCTCTCTGTACATCCTGGGCTTGTATCTGACCCCCGAACAGAGGGCTATGCCTAAGCTGTTCATGTCCACACCCCTAGCCCGGGTACACTCTTTGCTGAAGTAGTTGACATATGATAGCGAGCTTTCAATGGGACCATACTTGATGTTTTCCAGCCCGCTAGCCATCATAACATGGGTCTTGGAAGAAAGAATCGAGTCTTGAAATCTACGTACAAGTGGGCCTAAGAAATGATGTTGTCCGGTCATTGATGCAAGAACCAACGGGAGGCCGGTCCAATGAGAGTGGATGGATAGAACAAGCACTTTACTAGGCCAAAAAAGCTGACTGGGATGGGTAATGGAGTTAAAGATAGTGATGTGACCAGATGGGTCAACATCCGCATCATACGTGTCTATGGGCGGAAAAGCATACCATCGGTGGATGTAAGTGTTCAGAATCTCATCGGAACTCCGTTCTCTTCATCAGAGAATGCTTCACCCACAGTGTTTGGGCTGGCATTCTGTTAAGTTGCAGGCAAAGAATGTGCATTTCTTCCCTAAGGTCAGCATCAATTGCTGAGGGATATTCTGACCAACGATGGACTGAGGACTCAACCTGTGCCTAGATGGAGTGAGAGTTCGACGACGAGATAGATAATGATGATGAGCTGGAGCAAGAGACCTCCTCTCCCTATGCATGAAGGGCGACCTTGAATGTCTGGCCCTCCCCTCTCTTGATCTATTTCTGGCCGCACCCTTATGAGATATGGATTGTGCTGAGAGAGCCACAAGCTCCCTATTGGCGGTAGGAGCACCGCCATTGAGATGGTCAAAAGCAAAAGTCCATAAACGCTCCAAATATGATGGATGTTTCGCAGATAGGGAACGACGATGCCTTGGTCTCTAGGCATGGTCACATCTGGAGCAATATCAATATGGCTAGGCATACGCAAAATATACCTTCTTGGATAAATAACATCCATGAGTGGGGTTTCAAACACCACTCTTCCGCGGGCCTCATTAGTGTTCATGAGGTCATAGGCTCCGGGTAATGCAAGTTAGTGAATAGGCAGGTCGACAAGATCAACTATGGGAGGAGTCGGTGGGACAAAGTTTGCAGTAGCTTGGGTGTCCAATCACGTCCTTAAAGTTTGTACCTCACAGGCCAGAGCACTAACGTTTGATAATTGTTGCAACTCGGTGCGCCACATCTCATCGTTGAGCCCAAGAATGTATGTAGTGAGCAACACTAGTGAGTTTCCGGCATGTTGCTCAATTTTCTCGTAGGTAATTAGCAAGCCGATTAAGGCATGGCCAGACCAATCAAAGCCGAACCGACTATTCTGTGATCGACCCACACATGCCGACCGAAACTCAGGTTGATCTCAGACCGGCCCATCTACTCAAATAGCATATCAAGCTGGCAACCATCCATCTCACTCAGAGCAGCTTCTAGAGCCGACTCAATAGACGAGGACAAAGCTAAGCATAGCCCAACCCATTCCATACTGGCCTGGCTCAAGTTCGACCGGCTCTCTCCTTTCCAGTCCACCTTTAACCTGAATCCAAGTTAGCCCGTCCTCTAAGCATCACTTTAATTGCCGACCGATACGACTCTAGACAGCCTAAATATTCGACAAGACCAGCTCAAGCGTGGCCCGTCTTCGGCCTAGCTTCATTACAACCACCTTTGACCAATCCCAAGCAGCCCGTCTTGTCATCTCATAACTGGCCTGGCATCCTCTTGTAACATGGTCCTTATCATCAATCGACTCTCAACAAACTTAGGCTAATCCAGGCACAACCCGGGTCAATCAAAGCCGGGCTAGCTTTCAACGGCCGGTTCTCTCATGCCAGCCCACGCTTAGTGCTACTCAAGTAAATCACCAACCAACTTATATGTCAAGACCAGCTCAAGCATGCACTATCTCTATCCCAGCATTGCACAGCCCGTCCCGTCATATAACAGCCGACCCGACACCTCCCTCACCACCTAGTCCTTAGTAGCATTCAGCTTCCTTCATATCTTCGGCAATCAACCGGCTGGCTCAGTAGACCTTGCCACATATACATGCATAAGTAAATGACAAGCTGTATATCAAATTGTACATGACACTGTAGCAAAGCAGCAAAAATTCATGTCTACTCCTATAGTAACCCGTCATCATTTAATGCACATTAATTTAAAGTCAGCGCCTAACACAGAAGAACAATTGGCCTGCTTCTCAGCCACATATTCCATTCCACTTTTACAACTATCTCATATCAGCCTATGCGACTAGATCAACAGCCAGCGTGCTTCCCGCTTTTTCTACTACACGATCTTAGCCATCCGTTATCCATTTCAGCCGCTACAAATATTTTATGCATTGCCATTTGAAAGTGGTTGGAAATTATTAGAACTCTGGCCATTATCTCTTTCAAGAGCTCTCACACAGCAAATCAAAGCCCTAAATACGATTAGCTAAATTTTTTAGTCCTAAGGGCTATATTTTTTTATTATTCTCTTGTAATTCCTTGTGATTATAGAAGAGAGCTATAGTAAAAGATTTTCACAATGGACATAGACAATCTTGCCGAACCACTCTATATTTAATGTCATTCACTTTGTTTTATCTGCATTTTTCCTCATTTTTTATTTTTAAGTCCAGTGACGAGCAAGTAGCATTTGCTTTCATAGCATAACCAGACTACTTTCGAGGTTGACTAAATCTCTAATCAACATTTTGACGTTAGAAGGAGGATCGGACTTTGATCATGCACTAGGTAGTGATTGAATTTTGCTGCATGACGCACTAGGTTTTGATCGAATGCTGATGCATAATGCATTTAGTTTTGATTGAATATAGGACATGACAAACTAAGTTTCATAAGAATCATGTAGCATCTTTAATTATTTCATAACAGTCAACTTACCAAGTCAATGTACCGATCATCATTTTCATAATCGTAAGAATAGAAGTGTTTATTATCCATTTTAATTCTAGTAAACATAAGTTCAAAAGAAAAGATTTACTTAATCATAGGGTAATTGTAATTACAATTTTATTACTTTCACTGTGACGTGTAAGGAAACTTATGAGATTTTAATAGAAGCAAGATAATTATTCACTTTGCATTGTAAATATAAATTAAACAAGAAAAGTGTCACAAGTCCCTATTTTTTATGTTGTTATAAGAAAAGTCCCTGTAGATAAGAATATGTAAATTTAGTCCCTGTTGTTTGAAAAATAGAAAAGGCAAGGTGTTTTGCATATTTCTGACAGAAAATGCAAGCTAACTTGCAACTTTTTGACTATGAATTTTTTTTTTGAAAATTTTAAAACTTTTGAAAAATTTAAAAAGCGCAAGTTAACTTGCGCTTTCTATCGGGAAAGCGCAAGCTAGTTTGCGCTTTTATTTCGAATTTATTTGGAATTTTTGGAATTTTTGGAATTTTTGAAAAATGCAAGTTAACTTGTTGGAAAGCGCAAGCTAGTTTGCGCTTTCTGATTTTGAAATTTTTTTTGAAAATTTTAAAATTTTTCGAAAATTTTATAAAGTTTGAAAAGCGCAAGTTAACTTGCACTTTTTATCAGAAAAGCGCAAGCTAGTTTGCGCTTTTTGATTTTGAATTTATTTTTGAAAATTTTGAAATTTTCAAAAAATTTAAATTTTTGAAAAGCGCAAGATAGTTTGAACTTTCTGATTTATAAAAAAACAGGGACTTAATTTACATACTCATTATCATAGGGACTTTTCTTACAACAGCATCAAAAATAGGGACCTTCGGTGCAAAGCCCCTAAATTAAATGTATAACAATATATCTGGAATGTTAAGTTAGTTTAAAAATAACGATTATTATTCTGCAGTAAAAATAAAAATGAAAATGAATAATCTATACATAACTTATAACGAAAAGATTATGAGCATAGATAAATAATCGTCTAGCCCAAAAGACCCAAAAAGCCCATACTCAATATCCCTATCTATCTAATTGGCATATTTTCTGTGATTATAAACATTCAATGGCATTTGGTTCTTTTCTCACCGATCAAAACATATAATAAAAAACGAAATTAAAATGTCAGTTGCTCTCCTCTCTTCTTGCATTGTCGAACTTTCTTCCTCAGTCATTAATGTGTCAAGTTACAAACCAAAATATTGTACTTTAACCAAACCAGTCTTGCACCAACGCAAAATTAGGTCAATGAAAACTTTCAAATATTTACGACCGAGTTCTTTAATTTTCTACGTTTTTTATTTTATTTTTAGTAAATATTTTGCAGGTATTTACAGGGAGGGAGAGGAGTCAGAGCAGTATCAGAGAATTTAAATTCGCTTCCAGATCCATTGGCAAGAAGCAGTGGGTCGAGTTATCATCCTTCCGAAGATATAAAAGAGTTGGTTAGCGATGATGATGCAAGACTCTCTGATGCTGAGACTGCAAAAACACTTGTTGAGGTAGGGCTGAGTAACCCTTTTGCCCCAACCGCTTTTTCATTAAATACATTTAGGTGCAATTGTATACACCACATTTCATCTCCACACGTCTACTTCTACATTCACCCTCTAAAACCATCTCTAGCAGTTGGAAAACAAGGTAAAGTTGGAGTTACTAACTTTTTTCTCTCTCTCCTGCCACGCGTGGTGAGGAGAAAAATTAGGGAGATTTCATTTTTTCATAGCATGAATAGCTAGACTAAACTGTTTCCAGAAATCCATTTAGGTGCCAACAGTTTTAGATAACCGTTTAGCTATGCATTTTATTTTATTTCATTCGTTTCCTCATTATTGTTTGGCAATCTAAATTAAGCAATTAATGTTTCAAAGCTTAGTTTTTGTGTCTTATTTGTTTAAAGTAAGTATCTATTGACATTTTTTGTGTGTCTAGCAATATCTAAATTTGACTTGTATTGCATTGACCCTGTAATACTCAATTAAGATTTCAGTACATTGAAACATATAATGAAATACAAGAGATATCATAGCGCCTTATAGCACAAAATTCCCATAGCACAGGGTGTTAGCTATCTAACCTCTAATAGTAAATAACCCAAAACAGCATGATATTTTGCTTGCTTATTTACTTTAGGTATGAAAAAACGCTAATAAAATTGAATGACACAAACTAAGGACATGGTTGTACTAACTAATCATATATCTTCAGTAATAAATCAAAATCGTTTATCGAAGAATGGCCATGATTCATTCAATTAAAATTGTATGTAGGTGTGGTAGGCGTATCATACTCAAAACGTGTAAAAAAAAGTTAAATACTTTTATTTTTCTGTAGCTATATCAATAAGTAGCAACTTTATAACCTTAATAGTTTATTTTAAACTTGCCGATGATATCATTTACCCTATCTAATGTTTTTATTAATTTACTTTATAAAACTTAATAGTTTGCAGTATTGGACTTGCTATCTACAGGTTTTTAATGCTGAAAAAGCAAAAATATGAAGGCAGGTTTTTAATGCTGAAAAAGTAAAAATATGAAGGCTGGACATTTTTTTTTAAAATTCTTTTGAATAAACTCTTGAAAGGAAAGTTATTTCATTTGATAAAACATTACAAGTCTTCATTTCTCTAATGTCAAAAGTACTACTTGACAAATACTTTGAAAATGATCTTATGAACTAGTTTATTTTGGCTGTATATGAAAGCAAATTATTCGGTACAAGATACCAAATTTTGGTGCATAATCAATGATGTGGTTTTCTAATTTTTTCCATGAAAAATTTATCATTCAACCTAGTAACAGCTGTTTGAATTTATGATCCACTACTATCAAATATTATGATGATATTGTGTAGATTCATATATAATTCAAGTACTTTTTTCATACTAAGTTAACTGGATGAAAGACTAAATAGTGGGAATACACTGTTATCTCTTTTAGTTTATAAGCATTTAAAATGTACATATGTTTTGATACTATATCACTTCTTTTTCATTTTGTAAACATCTAAGAAGTTAAATTTGATAACTATAGTTTATATAATGTCAAAAATCTCTAAACAAATGAAATCAAAATTTACTTAAAAAAGAAATGAAAAAAAGTCAAAATCATCATCAAAAAATACATTAAAGTTATATTAGATTTAACAAAATTACGATTCAAGATAGGAATTTATGAAAATAACAATTTAAATAGTCCATCTCAACCAGGAAAAAAATAAAGATGACGAGGATGATAAATCCCTAAAAAAACAAATAACTCGTTAGATGAATTTATTTCAGGATACAATGCTAAAAATTTAAAGTGTGGTTCTAGCATTTTGAATTTGATGCACCAACTAACAATTTACAGGTAAATTACAATGCAAATTCCAATCCATAATTAAACAACATTGTAAAATTTAGTAAAATAACAGTGGTAATCATAAACGAGTGATTTGATATTTATATAAACATAGAGCACGACTACTTTAGTCCCATTTAGTATATATAGAAAAATGCAAAATTAACAAAAATGAACGAAATAGAACACACTAAAATACAACTACATTCAAATACTGAAATAGAACACACTAAAATAAGAAAAAATAATATACCGAAATACAACATAGTTAAATATTTAAACCTCCTCCTTACCGGCTTCATCGAGACCGTAAAATCTCACTTTTTCATTCAGTAACATACTCCAAATAGGTTCCGGATAATTGTGTAAGATCTAGGGAAATAAAATTGTTCCCTTCCTTTTCTTTTAGACATCTTTCCCAAGTCTTCTTTGCTTTAGTTCTCTCTCATACTGCTCGTGTTCGATCTACTTTTTGAGTAATTCGACTTTCATAAATTCTTAACTTTTATTTTTTAGGTCTTATCAGAGTTATCATAGTACGCGCTATAGCACAGAATTGCCCATAGGGCATGGTGTGCGCTATTTAACCTATAGTAGGGCATGTGTCATCTATGTCACAAAATAGCGTGCTATTTTGTTAAAGCGCAAAATAGCGAATAACCCAAAATAGCATGCTACTTTGTTTATTTATTTATTTATTTTAGGTATGTATATTGAAAAAAGACCAAATAAAACCGAAATCATTTATCAAAGAATAGCCATGTTAAATAAAATTGAATGTAGATGTTTGGTAGGCATATCATACTAAAACGTTTGAATGAAAAATAATAATTGTTTTTCTCCAGCTATACTAAAAGGTGAAAACTTTTTAATCTTAAGAAATCATTTTAAATTTGCTAATGATGTTATTTACCCAATTTAATGTTTTTCTTTAATTTTTTACTTTATTGAACTTAATAGTTTGCAATATTGGACTTTATTATCTGCATCATTTTTAATACTGAAAAAACAAAAATATGAAGGTTGAACATCCTTTTCTTTTAGATTCTTTTGAGTAAACTATTGAAAGCAATGTTCTTTTATTTTATAAAACATTATAAAATTCCATTACTCATGCATTAGAAGCGTTACTTGAAAAATACTTTGAAAATGACCTTATGAATTAGTTTGTTTTGGGTGTACAAGAAAATAAATTATTCCGTATAAGATATCAAATTTTGATGCATAATCTATAACACTATTTCCTAATTTATTTTCCATGAAAAATTAGCCATTCAATCTAGTAACAAATGTTTTAATTTATGGTCTACTACTACCTAATATTATAATGCTATCGTGTTGATTCGTATATGCCTCAAGTTTCATTTTCATACCAACTCAAATAGACGAACGACTTAATAGTGGGAATACACTTTCATTTCTTTTAGTTTATGAGCATCTGAAATATACCCATGTTTTGATATTATGTATCACTTTTATTCCAATCACTAAACAACTAAGAAGTTTGTTTTGATAGATATAGTTTATAATGCCAAAAATTAAAACAAATAAAATCAATATTTACATTAAAAAATGAAATATTTTTTTGAAATCATCGAAAATCTATATTGAAAAAAATCTGAAGATATATTAAATGTAACAAAACTACGATTCAACATAAAAATTATGAAAAATAACAATTTAAATAATCGATCTCAATCGGAAAATAATAATAAAGATGATTAGGATGATAAATCCTTAGAAACAACAAATAAATTGTCAAGACCGATATACTCCAGGACAATGTTAAGAATTTCTAAGCCTGGTTCTTGAGTTTTGAATTTGAATAAGAGATACCAACTAACAATTTATAGTGTAAATTACAATGTAAATTCCAATCCATAATTAGATTAATGTAAAACTTAATAAAATAATTGTGATAATCATAAATGAGGGATTTAATATTTATGTAAACACGGACCATTGCTTCTTTAGTCCCATTTAGTATTTATTTTAAAAAGTGCAAAATTTACAAAAGTGAAAAAAATAGCATATGCCATAGCGCATAGTGCAAACCTTGTGTTATTTTATGGTATTTGCTATTGACTACCTTGGGTCTTATATGTTTCTCTTTTTTTAGGAAGAATCGATAGATTTGAAATGCATTCCACATAGCATTTCATATGTAGTTGTGGTTATATTACTTGTATTTTCCTCATATTCCTTTGACATCGGAGAATCATTTGATTGATCAAGACATGAGTCAATTGAATTACTTGAAGACATGTTCCTAAATTTTTCTTCATCTCCTCGATTGAGGCCATCATCACTAAGTTTCGACCAATGAGGCATTTGTCTTATAATTTCAAAAACTTCATGAGCCTATACTTTATGTGGTTTGTTTACTAACATATTAAGTCGTCGTCATTTACAAAGTCTTTATAAGACTATCCCCTTTAGAGCACTCTTTGGGCTATAATACCCTTGTATTTGATGCTCATGCCATTTAAAACATACAAGGTACGTTTGATTCATTTGACACTCAAGATCATTATTGTAGAAATTGTTAACTCTTATGTAGAATTTTTTTCCTCTAGAACGTCCTTCTCGAACAATCGCAAATAGCAATGCGTTTGCAAGTACCTCATAGTTGCTTGGTCTCTAGGTCTTCATAATGTCTTTGCTTACATTAGTAGATTGTTTGGTTTTAGATTCTTTTGGTTTTCTTTTCTTGTATGTTATAGGTTTCTTGGTTTTTGTTTTGTCGCTAGGAGATACCTCAACAATCTGATCGTGGTATTCGGTGCAATCGGTGGAACGATCGGTTGCGTTCTATGATGTGGACATTGATGAGACATGTTTCATACCGTTTAGTGAAGTTTAGAGGTGCATAGTATTGATTTGGTAGAGTATAAGGTTGTGATTAAGGAACGAGATTTGGATCATTTTAGGACAAGAGTTGGCTAATGTTTAGTTGACTTCCTCTGTTAAGGTAAGGTTGTTGTGGTTTATTGTCATTTTTGAGTTTGCCATTGTTTAGGAAGTCTTGAGTAGAAGAAAGATTTACTTTTGGGATTGAAAAGAAACTAGAATTCGGTTCTCCTTTTATAAAGAGGTTTTCACATTGGGGAGTTGTTATTTCGTTAATAGTGTACAATTTTATCAATGTTTTGGCATATCATAAATATCTTATAGCTTTTGCTATCATTTCATGAACAATGTATAGCTTTAGCAGTGATTTATCGTCTCAACAATAATGTTTAACTTTATCACTGTTTTGCCATTTCATAAATGGTCAATTATACCGGCGTTCCGTCATTTCACTAATAACATATAGCTTTATTAGTGATTTGTCATTTCAACAACAGTGTTCAACCATATAAGTGTTTTGACATTTCATCAACAGTGTAACGTCCTTGTGTTCATAATGCTTAAAAAACAGATACAAAGATACATTAGAAAATTGATATATGAGAAACAAATACGAAGATGCATTAGAAAACAAATTCCATCAACCGCGTATAGCTTTATTAGTGACGAGTGTTACGACACGCGCTTCGCGCATAACAATAACACACCTTTCGCGGGTAAATTGATTTTTTACAAATTATATGTGCTTAACATATTCAAGAGAAATGATTTCCATAAATATTTAGCTATGTTTTTGCGTTGGAATCATGTGCAGTCAGTTTGAATTTTTATTTCTAAGTTGCGTCGTTTAATTTTTTTGTTAGTTTGAATTTTTGTTTCCGTTATCAATTAATAAAGAGTGTAAATGTATAGGAAGTTTATTTGTTAGATCATATTTTTAAGTGATATTAAGGATGATATATGTAAAAGAGCATTATGAATTTGCAAAAAAAAATATTTGCTAGATTCTATTTTTAAGTGATATTTACATTTATTAATATCTATAGAGAGACGTTTTTGCAGGTGACGTTGATACCAGAAAGTGCTACACCAAAGCTATTGTATTTAAGCCCTAATGGCACGCTATACGCGCGTGCATTTAAATAGTACAAACAACACAGATGTTTTAATTTGAGAGCAAATTTAATTATATTATATTTTATAATATACAATTATTATTATAAACAAATAAGTATAATATCTACATGACGGTATGAAACTATAAATATGTAATATAATGATAAACTTATTGTTAGCGCCAAAATTGGTCACTAACATCCAAATCCAGATGAAAGCACCAACCAACAATCACAGATAGAATGTATGTAGAGAGTGTAAATATGAAGAACAGTAAAAATTAAAAGAAAAGCAATAATAGCAGAGGATTTATAGTGGTTCGGCTGACTCCGGCCTACGTCCACTTCAGAAATTTTCTTTTTATTGATGTCAGAATCAATTACAGTTACAATCCAGAGTTTTTAGAACAACAATGGCAGAGCAGCCTTAGTATAGAAGACGAAGGGAAACATAATGAAGATTCCCTTTTCTGAAGCCCCACATGCTGTATTTATAGGCAAAACCTGAGTTACTGGGTTTCCTGAGTGATCCAGGCCCATCAAGACCATAGTCGACCCAAAATCATCATTATGAACGAATCTAAACTCTGAGCATGCCGATCCAATCTCGTCCCGGGAGCGACTCGAAGCAACCTCATGTTTGACTCGAAGTAAACGGGGCTGGAACCCGAAGCACCATGCCAACACCGACCTCCTCGAACATGACCCTGACTCTACTTAGCCGACCCAGAAATGCCGATCCACTTTGCTACCGACCCACATGGATGCCGATCCACTTTGATACCGACCCGAGTATCCCGAGCCACTTCAACCATGCCGACCCACTTTGACGTCGACCTACTCCCCTATGCCGACCCGGGGATATGCAAATACCGACCCGAAGCAAATAACTCTCACTCCATCATATCGACCGATCCTGAAACCAAGTTGATGACCCGAGCATATTCGAGTGCTGTCCCGAAGCCTACTGCCTACCGACCCGAAGCAGGAATGGGTGCCGACCCAGAGTGCTCTTCCCATGCCGATCCTATGGCTTGCCGATCCAGAAACGAAAGGCCGACCCCGATCCACTCAACCATGCTGACCCACTCCATCTTGATCGAACCACCTTCCTACCGACCCAAAGCCTTCACAACACCGACCCAGTGTCTATGCCCGACCGATCCAACGCGTGCCGAACCATTACCTTATGCCGGTCCACTCCATCACGACCGAACCACATGGTCGAACTCCAATGACCGAACGCTCACGACCGACCCATGTTATGCCGAACCCCGGCATCGTAATCATACTTATCATCCGTGATTGATCATCTATCCATCCAGTTGACTCAAACCTATCGTATTCCATCCTCGATAACCGAGCAATCGACTTAGTTAAATCCACCTGCTTGCGGCCTTGCCAAAAGACGGGTTAACACTTATAAAAGTGGTTTGCTGCAATTTTTAGATTCAAGTATGTAATATAATCATGTGAATATGGTTCAACGTGTGTAAATTCGATTTATTTAACGTTATGTATCCAACCAAAAATAGTAGGTCCCCGAAAGAGGAGGCATAATGCAAGAGCATTACAATTTTTTTTTGCTTTCTATAAATTCTGTTCTTCCTTCATAAAATACTCATCGATGTCTATAATCACTTGTCAAATTCATTTTTAGCATGATTTCATCTATAATTTGAATTTATATTTTGTCTCTTTTAAAGCTTCAAAACATCAAAATGTGAAGTATTTTTTAGCAGTATACGTTTTTATTTAGATATAAAGGTATCTTATTATACGATGGACACATAAATGATAAATTATGCTTTTAGTTGTCTTCGTTACCAGTTTCTGTGTCTAAATCACTTTTTGATTGAATTTCATCACTTTAGCTATGATAATTTATTCAGGTATGATTTTTTTTTGCTTTTGGATTTTCCATATTTTCTCTCCAAATATATGGTTTATTACATTATTCTTAATAATAGATTTGTTACTTGACCCTTTAACTTTATTTTTCAAAACAATACTTTCAAATTGAGGGCTTCTACTTCATTACATTTTTAAAGAGCTGCTTACAGAATCTTGTCCAATATCAATCAAACTTAATATAATCATCATAATCACCTCTACTGTATAATTTACATTCACCGCATATAATTCAAAACAAACTGTGTGCATAACATGATTCAGAGTATGAGACAATACAAAAACAATCGAGGTGTGCAGATATCGATATCTCAGCTTGTACTCTACCATGCTAAAATTGTCATCTTGGTTTAATAAAAAAAATAGAGAGAAAAGAAAAAAGAAAAAAGAAATGAAAAATGGAATATAAACCGTGACTGAATACTTCTATAATAAGTTGAAATAATAATAGACAATTGAATAAACACTAACCTGAAAGCAATGATGTGTGAAAGCAATGGTGACCAGCAGCTACGAGTAGTGATTGAATAAATGCATCAGTATCATGACAAATATCATGCTTTCATTTAAACTCAGAAACAAAAAATTATAACAAATAGTTTATTTACTTTCTATTTCAACCTGTTTGAATTTAACGTATAATAAAAGGTTGAGCTTCTTAATGCTAACTACTATAGTATGCAGTTGACAATAATATTACATGTAATATAAGTGCGGTGCTATATGCATTGAGTTTAGGATCAGGTATGAATATTCTATTTTTTAGGACCAATTAATAGATGCATTGAGTTTAGGAGCATATACGCAAATGCTATTTTTTAGGATCAATTAATAGGGCAAAATTTAAAGAATTGTATGCAAAGGGCAATTTTGGAACTTCACGGTCAAACTAAAAGATTGTGCTTCCAAATCAACTATTAATAAAGATTTGCACCAACAATGTATAGCTTTATTAATGATTTGCACCAACAATGTTTAGCTTTATTTTAGTGGTTTGACATTTCATCAATATTGCATTGTCCTTTCATTCACAATGCTTTGAAAACCAATATATAGGTACGTTAGAAAATGGATACAAAGATACATTGGACAATGAATACTTATTAATAGACACTGCACGATCGATTGCTTTGGCTAAAGCATTCACAATTTCACCTTTATTTCAAATGCATATTCCCTTTCCACAAAGTGGTGAATCAATTCATTGGAGAAAATCTACCATCATTATACGTATCTTGACATCTAAAGTAACATCGTCTAACATTATCATGTATCTCAAAAACAATCATAGATGCATCAACTAAATCACGACATCAAGCATTGTTGTGTTGTTGTTCACTGTAGAATGTATTAATTCAAATTGGCAACCACCGACTAGAATGTGTATTTGAATATTAAGAATGAGTAGTTATTTAAATTCGAGATGACTTTGGTGTTGTAACAAATTTTTACCATGTGTATATATATAGAGGTAAATAAGAAGCAATTGTACAACAAATTTTATGGCTTTGAAAAAATAGATTTGACACTCTACAACTATTGATTGACATGTCACCGATAAAAATAGTAAGACGTGACCTCTCACTGTTAAAAAAGATGATGCGACCTCTCACTGCTAAAAAAGTTGACGTTACCTCTCATTGCTAAAAAATATGTGTTTACACGTTGACTACTAAACGTTGATTGAAAACCACATTGTATCTCGTCAGTTATTGCTCCATCTAATTATTAATTTCTAAGTATAAAAGGATATCATTGTACACAATTTACAATATGAATTTATAACAAATCTTATCACATGAAATCAATAGCAAACCTTATTAAATAATGTCAAGTTTACCTTGGTCGTCACATGAGTTATTGGTGTTAGTAAAATCATACATTGTGGTATCTGGTAGATCGTAGGAATGGTGAAGAAGGATTGAACCAAGATTTTTAGACGATAGTGAATGAAGTTTACAATAGTCATCTAGATTGTAGGGGTGGCATAGAAATATGGACACTAGACATCATTTATGCTAGGATGTGTAAACGAGACAATAAACTTATTGCTGAAGTGATAGATGAAAATCAGTTTCGATACATATATACCACCTATAATTTCCGTTACCAATTCGAATATCATGTTGATCTCATTTATCATGATGCATTTGATCTTTGGGATAGACAATATAGAAAAGATTAAACCATACTTAAATGTTTATCTTTGTATTGTGTTCTACGTATGTTTTCTAAGTATGTTCTAGAGTATTTGTATCTTTGTATTTGTTTTCTAAGTATGTTTTCTAAATATGTACTAGAGTTTTTGTTTGCTAGACAACAGATACAAAAATAAATTAATATCAATAAATTGGTACATTGATGCTAAGATAAATAAATACATAGATACAAAGATAAAACAATACTGAAGCAATAAAGATACTTTGATACAAAGATACGTTTATTGTCATAAAATTTATAGCGTCTTATCATTGATCTTTCCTAATTATTACCTTGATTGGGACGGGGTACCTAAATATGTGGCAATGATATCTCAGTTTTCAGTTCTGCAGAGTATTAAAGGGCTCTTCGAGGTTTAGGTTTCATCAGTTCGCTATGAAAATCCACAACCATTTGGAAACACCATGCATCTAAAATAACGACGTTATGACAACAATTAGAGCAATATATCCACAACTACAGTAAATTAGATTGGACTTTACTCGTCATGTCCTTGTGTTCTTGTAAATCGTGCTCGTTGTTATTTCTCTGCTTCTATACGTAGTTTATTCTTGTGAGCTCGTAAATCTTCGTAGTGTCTTTCTTTCATTTCAATGTACCATTCGATATGAGGTTTTGCTGGCGATGGACGAATTTGACTCAACACTAAATGAACTCACAATATCCACAACTAAATGATTTTACCAAAAACATTTTTTCACTTAAATATCTCAAAACAATTAATAATAATATAAAGTGTAGATTGAAAATCACACTGTGAGTTTTTTTGCGATTGTGATGATATGATGATTTTCTTGGTATTGTGATAGATATAAAATGATATCCTAAAGATATTGCTTACAGCACACATTCTCCATAGTTGCATTCGTCTACATCAACTCATTTTTGTGTTTCTTTAAGATTTCTGCCTCTAAATTCGAGTGGTGTTTGCAACGCCTTGATGCGTGTCTTTGACAAAAGGATTGGGCTTTAACGGTCATCATTACTGTAAAAGGCTCCAATATAAGAAAAAAAATAAAAATAAACAGTAGACATAGGTCCATTATGGTTGAACGCTATAAATCTGTGTACTTTACTTTTCTTACAATATCTTTCTATTGAACCAATTACTATAAGTTCGATTGGAGTTGTTCGTCCAATTTTCGTGCTAACAATTACCAAAAGGGAAAATCCATTACAATATCGGTTCTACCGGTAAGCAAAACTTAAAACCATTACCATTTTTGATACTCTAGTATATCAATGATTGGTACACCAATAAACTTGTTATCGTTGACCGATAATGGCAAATTCACCGTTAAGTATGAGTGAATAAAAATCTAGTTGTATATTTATAATATAATAAGCAAATTACTTATATTTATCTTAATCAATGCTAGATTATTTCATTCCATTGACATACAACTCAAATGCTTTGAGAATGTGAATTGATTCGACATTTATAACTTACAAATACATCAAAATTTTATAAAAAGTAAAATTCACAAAAAATGAAAGATGAAAAAGATTATGAATCATGAAATAGATGAACTATTATCCTAGGATGTGTTACTTGTAAAACGTAAACCAATTAAAGTTGATAAAATAAATATATGGAACGACCGGTAAATTTGCCGTTACTGCTGATTTTGACATTTTGCTACTGTTAATTTAACATATTGCCGGTAATTTTACCATTACCATGTGATTGTACCGGTATAACGATTTTGCTTATTATTGATTACCAATGGTTCAAAAATGATATGCTAATGGTAATTACCGTTATTGCAACAACCCTAGTTTTTCATTTGGTGAAAACATTTAAACCCTATAAATGATTGATTTTAAGTAAAAATTGATACAGAGGATCAAGGTTTGAAATCTCGAATTTTGCATGTTTCATCTCAAATGTTTTAGTGAACTAATATCATATCGAATGAGATCCCGGACGAGATAAATGTATTATTGACGTCCATCTTGAATTTATATCTTGTATTCTAAAGTTCATCTCAGGATAATATCGAAGCATATGTTTTTTGCGTAGCACTAAATTTATATATATTAGTGAATAAAAAATAATTTTAACTTGTCCATAAAAACTGAAAAAAATAAAATCAAATGAAATTCTTGTTCTAAATAACTTAACAATTAAATTATTTTATGTTATAACAGCAGAAATACTTGTCTTCAAAAGAAATCACTAAAGTGCTACTTGTTTTAGGCCTATACAATATAAAACCTTCATGTTATTAGGCAAATCAATAAATTTCACCATAATTAAAAAAAATTAATGCTAGTTACAAGTTTGATAATACATGAAATCAATTTTGTCAAAACTATGTCACATAACTTGCCTTTCAAAATGATGCCTCTTTGGTTACTTCAATACTATAATTCAAAAGTGTGCAATTTACTTCTTCAAATGTAACATAAACATAACTTAATTAAAAAACTTACAACCTCTAGTGATTAAGAATTATTTTGCTTCAACAAGTGTAAATGTTTAGGAATAACTAAAAATAAGTTATGGTTAAAAAATAATATGAAAGTGTTTGCTTTTTTGCTTAATATGCTAATATGTGTAATGTATTAGAAATGTTAGAGTTAACATAAGAATACAAGTTTGGTCGTATCATGACTCAATCCATTAGAAAAAAGAAATTGTAAAAAACATAAATTTGACCAAGATCTCGTAATTGGATCTTGGCCGAGATCTCGTTTGAGATTTGCGATTCTTAGCTGAGATTTAGGTAAAATGAGATGTTGATGAGATTTGTTATTTTAGTCGCTCAACCATCAAAACCAGATCTTGGCCGAGATGAGAAAAATTAAAACCTTGGAGAGCAGCACTATTAATCTATATAGAATTAGTGATTTTGTGCGGAAATTTGAGCGGAAATTTGAAACTTTGTTAGTAGGGATTTTAGGAACTAGAGTTTTGTCAGCATGAATGAGATTAAATTTTGAGCTACTGAAGAATACAAGCTTGCATATATATTTTTTCAAATTTTGGAATCTATAAACGAATTTTAGAAAACAATTTGTAACTTAAAGAGATTTTTGAAAATCATTTATAGGTTCCAAAAAGTAAAAAATGTTCGAACTCCACTATTGGTGGAGTTGGAATTTCTCAAACTTAATTTGGACTTCTCTTAGTGTTTTCTTCCTTCTTTGTTGGAGATGCTTTAAGAAACATTAAAACTCTTCCCACATCCACGCTACGTCATTTTTAATTAAAAAATTTGGTTATCGTATGACGAAAGCTTTGAAATCCATATTTGAAAACTCTAAATTGGGAGCTTCAATTTTCGTTGAAAGAGATGAATGTAGTTGAAGTGAGTTTTTAAATAACCATTATTGTTATTTTTTGTTGATTGTTATTAACAGTTAGTAATTAGGATTTGGACAAAAATATAAAATATTGTTTGATTATGGAAAACGAAAACGAAATTCTGTGACTTGGTTTTAAAAATGGAATGCAATGAGTTTTGATTTTTTTCCCCCTTTATGCGGCGTGAGGAAGTCAATTAGCGGGTATATAGCAGCCACACCAAATATTATGTTTATCATTTTCAAATTTAGCATTTTCCAAATAAATATCTAATTCATTTTTTTCCCAAGTTCAGTTATTTTAAAATTCATTTTTTTTTAAAGTTTAGTTATTTTCCATTTTTTAAAATTGTTTCGAGTTTCAATTTTTTCCCCAAAGTTCATATTATTTTCAATTTTTTTTGACAGTTCGAATTCATTTTATAAGTCGGCTTTGTTCAAATTCGTTTTTTTACTAATCTTCAAAAAATATTTCTACCATTTGGGTTGGTTGCAGTGACTTTTCCTAGTGAAACCCAGTTGACCTTTTTCTCAGTGCAGCTTGAATCCTCTTGGATTTCATCAATTTTTTTTCAATGCAACTAGTGTAGCACTAGTATTTTTTTAATGCAGCATGGATTGCATCTACATTTTTCTATGCGTTGGATTTTGCATCAATCTAGGTTGAAACCTTGGCAATATAGGTTGCATTCAAGTTTGTTTTGCATTCAACGTAATTGATTAATAAAAATATTTCATGTTGTCATAGTTTATTTCAAATATTCGTCACGTAGTTTTAAGATTTTAGCACACGATATCTCATATCGCGTGAGATCTCGGGTGAGAGGATCGCATCTCAAGTGTACATCTTAGATTGATATCTGAAACCTCTTCTCTTTAAACATCAAGTAGAGAAAAAATGAAGTCATTTGTCATGACTTAACTGTATACAAAATAAAATTGGATTAAAGGGATTATAAAGTAATATCTGGTATGATAATTTCGATTGGACACATATGAAGAACAAAGAAAGTTATATAAAGAATAATATATCATTTCAAATGAGATCTCGGATTGATACCTCGATTTAAATTTTGGTTGAGATCTTAATATCTTGGACGAGATGAACGTCAAATGGGTATTAATGAGATTTAATGTTTTGTTTCTCCCAAGTGCAAAAACGAGATGGACGAGATTTAAAACTCTGTGTTTTAGCATTCTACACAACAATGTATAGCATAAATTAAAAGGAACTTTTGTTAAACACTCTCTTTAAGTTTCAAAATACACCGTCGTCCTTCCTTAAAAATAAAATTTGAAAAACATCTCTGTTTTTTAGTTTTAGCCAAAAATGCAAATATTTGCAGTTTCTTAAACTACCAGTAACTACAGTTCGAAATGCAAATATTTGTAGTAAAAAGTGCATTTTTTTTTTAAAAAGTTGGTCATAAAACATGCGACTAAGTTCAGATTTAATTTTCGAAAAAAATGTCAAAACAAAAATTGGAGTATAATTTAAAGCATGTTTTTGAGGAGAGTTTTTCGTGTATCAAACTTGAAAAAAAAAGACGGATCCTAATTTCCGCTAAATTCAAAGCTAACAGTTTGTGAAGTTATTTTACGTACCATTCAAGAACTAGCTTTCTACAAAACTTATTTTACATTTGCATTTTCATGGAATGCTTTAAATGCGGTTCAAATTGTTATGTTTTTTTTGTTTGACAAGTTTGTTTTGGAATAATGCAGATAGATCAATATAGGGCTGTTATGGTAACGGTTACCGTTACCATTTTGTAAATACCGTTACCGTACCGTTTTTACTGGTAAACTAAAATTGTTTACCGTTACCGTTACCGATTGACTGGTATACCGATGACTGGTATACCGATAAACTAGTAACCGTTACACTGGTAATGGTAAATTACCGTTTGTCAAAAAAATAATAAGTTAATATATTTTTACACCGAATGATGATTCATTATATATCTCATTGGGTTACTTAATAAAGGACATGAAAAAAAAGTGTATTTGTCATCATTTGAGTTGAATTACTGAAATAAATTGAACCGTTTTCTTACTTCTAAATGTCCATAATACAACATCTTACATGAATATCAATGTATTATGAATGGACTGGTAAATTACCGTTACCGCTGGTTTTGAGAAAATATTACCGATGTTTTACCGTAAAAAATGGTAAATTTACCGTTACCGTACCGATTATGCTGGTATACCGACTTTACTTTAAAATGGTAACCGACTGACTGGTAATGGTATGGTAATGGTAAATTTACCGTTACCATAACAGCCCTAGATCAATATGAGGACTTAATTTAGTTTGAGCATTATCCCCAGCATAAGCTATTTTTCATAGCATTCAAGAACTAGGTTCTTTGTAAAATTATTTACGTAACAGTTCAAGAATTAGCTTTTTTTTAGCAAAGCCAGTTTTACATAGCATTTCAAGAATAAATACTAATTTTGCATAGTATTTAACTTTGAATATTTCATAAAGAATTATTTAAAAATTATTAGACATAACTGTAAAAAAATTGAATGTAAGTAAATTCCTCAACAAAGGATTTCATCACAGGAAGCCACAGTGCAAACCCAAGCTATTACACCAAATCTTACTTGAGATTTTCTATCAAATCAGAGGAAATAATATAATGTAAGAGCATACAACTTCAATTAAGACAACTATGTACCATCTCCAGTCAGTTTGCAGGTGGTTCAGGCATCATCAAACAAAACATCTCTATCAATAGATGGGTACTTCAGAGGGATGGAATTTTCTTGGCCAGGTCATCATCAAAGCGAGACATAACTAGGCCTTCTATTTATCAATCTCTGATGGAGCAATCTCAGATCCATATTCATCAGAATTCGATGGTTTGGCCTTTAAAAATAAACCCCTTTTGTAAATAAAATGACAAGTGGAAAGCCAAAAATTTATGAGTAGCATAATTAAACAAAAAGGAAGCTCATAACTTGAAAACTACACAATCAATTTTCTTTTATGTCAACTAATTGATAACAAATATAAATTCTTATTTATATTCTAAAATTTTTATATAAATTATCATTTAGTTTTGTGAAGTTCATTTCTTTTGTAAAGCCGTATTTAGAGCAATGATATGCATTGTTGAGAATAATCCTACATTAGGTAAATACTATAATGGATTCTGCATAAATATTAAGATATTGCTCTTCCTATTATAATTTGATTCTTTTATAATCAAGCAGTTCTCCAATATAATATATGAGCAAATTGAATTTGTATTCCATTTTATTATTTGCTGATGTGGAACTATTCTCAACATGCATCAATATATTAATTTTCACTACCAACTCAAGTAGACCATATATATAATCCTTTAATTTGGTTACTTCAGCTTTTTAAATTACAGATCCAAAAGTGAATTTTATCCAAAACCAAATCATAACCAGACATAACAAAGTGACAAATCATTTTAACCAACATATTTCTGTTCAGTTAGTTTAGACCTAGAGTTTTCTCACCCTTATGCTGTATTTTGTAAACAATAAATATTCTCGCTTATGATTCCACGTTAAATAAAATGTATTAGCTGTGTTAACAGGTGCCACCTGTTTGAATCCATGCTAATGTTTATTTAGCTTATCAGAAAAACATTTGAACATGATGTGTTGTATTAGAACATGATGTTAGATTTTTTAACATTTGTCACAGTTTTGAAGTTTTGAGAAATAGATGAAGCATTTGACATGACTCATCTTTAGAATAGTTGAACATTGTGTAGAAGAAACAAACCCTGGTCTATTTATACGAAGAGGCTAGTCTATTCGCTATCAATTGGTTTTCAGTAGGATGTATAATTTTTAAATATGTCCAGATGTTGTACTGTAACCATGCTAATATCTGAACTGATGTTTAACCATAATTTCACAAAATATACCTTTTTCTTTTCCTTAAAGTGCATATACATATATACATACACCGATGTGCGCGCGCGCGTGCACGCGCATATATGGAAAATTTATTGGGACACAAAATGTAGATACGATTGGTGACACAATGGATCTTCACTATTGGATTGCCTCCTGATTTTCATCTTCCATATAAAGACAAAAAGATTCAACGGTTCAGATCTTATGTGTCGCCAATTGTGTTTGGACACACACACACACATAAAGACGATCTAAAAATAACAATCTCTATTTGATGAAGCTTCTTCCTCTACCTATTAGAAGAATCTTATATATGGGGATGGATATTTGGACACAACATGAAACACGATAGATCTCGGTCGTTGGATCTTATTAAGTTCACTTTTGAGGTTGAAATTAGGGGGTAATCTAATAGTTGAGATCCATTATGTTATTATTTTGTATTCTACTAGATTTTCCATTTTATAGTGTTGCAAAATAGATTAAACGTAATGTGGCGTAGAATCTTCTTGAACATGAACAAAATAAACTTACAAGATTTACTTGTTTTGTATGAGAAAGAATAAAGATATATAATGTCCTTTTTTCATACAAGGCTAACAAATTTTGTAGAAGATCATCAACAATTTACAAATCCTCTTAGGCATCATCATAATATCAAATAAAATGAGAAAATTTTCATGTTTATCTAAGGAAGAAAAACATACTGTAAGCAAATATAATTCCCATGTAAACTGGAATATAAATACACATCTAGGAAGGGTTTTTTTTTTTTTGGTGGGGGAGAGGGAGTTTTTTTTTTTGGTGTGGGGAGGGGGGGGGGTTGTTGGTTCAGTAAATATCTTGTAATGCTATGGTTCCATTGTTCTGCTTCAAAATATAAAACTTGAATATAATGCTATGTTAATACTATTTACAGGTGAATTGCAAGGCAATACTTATGTTTTCAGGACAGAACGATGAAGAAATCCATGAAAATGTTATATGGCCTGATTTACCCTATACAACAAATGAAAAGGGAGGTGAGTAGTCTACCATGCCAAGTATACCCTAAAATGATATTATTGACCAACAATTTTATGAGATAATCTTTGATTAAATTCATCCACCAAACATCAAGCTATACTATTCTTATAACCATTTTGTTTGACTTGTGGAGGTTGAATAAGACGACATACTTATATATCGTAAATTGCAAACCGATTAATAAGTTTAACCTCATAGTTCACTTTATGGTTGTAAGTTTCTAAACTTAATAAAAATGCAGTGAAAAATAATAATAATGTGTTACTATAATGATAATCTACTGTTGGATTTAAATTTAGTTTGTAATTTAATTGAGGATTTAAGAAAAATATTGGTTGGAATATTTCCAGTTTTTTTCTTTTTTTCTTTACACACAGATGGAAGGTTCCGCTACACCTTTCTCCGTTATACCTCATCTACGCCCCTCTTAGCGAAAAATAAGATGGTGTAGATGAGGCGTAGCGGATATATGTTTTTTTCCCACTTCACCACATCTGACAATTTTGATGTGAGCTTCGTGTTCGATGTGGGAGCTAGAAAAAGGTTTGCTCCGAGGAGTGGACCTTCTTCAATGTTGGCATCCGATGCAAGCACTGGATGTTGATGCGAGACTCATGTCGGACATCAACAGCTAGCTCTTTTTTTCCCCATATATACACCCCTCTTTTGCTCCATTTCAATAATAGGAAAACAACAAATTCTTATGATCTCAAAAATGCTTACCAAATGTAGTTCACATTAAATTCACTGCTAAAATCATAATACAAGAAAAATATCACTACATAAATAAACTCGAAGCGGGTCTAGAGTACAAGAAGTCCGGACGACTGCCTTTTGAACCTCTGCTCAACCCCAGCTATGATCATAATAATGTAGCCATTCTCAATGTCTGATGTACAGGGATATGTATTTATTTCCCCACTTGAGATTGATCTGCCAGTCAAGATAACATTGATTTTCTTTGAAAATATCTTCAGTATTCTTAAACATTCGTTTTCATATATAATCAGATGTATACTTTGCTGTGAACAATAACGAGGATATTCTTCAAACTTTGATCGGTGATGATAAAATAGTGGTATGTCAGACTTGATCTTTTTTCTTATGCTTAATCTCTATAGAAATCGTGATGCCTCAACTAGCAAGCTTATTCAGTGCAGCAAGTTATAATAGGTTTGGATAATGCTGAATTGCTCAATGAGTTGGAAATGTCAAGCTCATCTGATTTTGACTTTGACCTTGAAGAAACGACAGAAGATGGCAGTGATACTGATACTGATGATGACCTTGATTACGACGAGGTAGCAATAATCTCGATGACATCCAAATTTTTTTTTTTTAATAATATTTGAGATAGCCTAAGTTTTGTTACTTAAAATGCATCATTATATGCATATTGCACAACATGATATGCATACATGCTTGACTTAGTATGCAACTTGTCTTATCAAAAGAGCATCCTATAGCAGGATTCATCTGATGATATGGAAGATGATGACGATGACTTGATCTCTTCTGAGTCATCAAATAATTGGACAAATTTGGAAACAATGCGATTTTCTCATCCAATGTATTTTGCAAGAAAAGTTGCAGAGGCCGTCTCAAATACTAATTTGGATTTGATGGAACAACCTTCTTCAACCATAGTTGTTCAAGGCATATTAAAACCTACAGCTGTTGAAGAACACAGTTTTCTTAGGAAGCATTTATCTGTTGCCGATACCAACAATGATGAAAATATGAAAGGTTTCCCTTCATTCTTATGCGACTCCTGTCTAATTGTTATACATTGTTAAAAAGTTGTGTTTTTTCAGAAGAGGAGGACAGCAACAAAAGCTCGAACAACGGTAATGAATCTAACAGGTTTTGACATTTAGTTCTGTTGTTGTAGATGTTATTGCTAAATGACTGACGTTTTTACAGAAAAGAATAGCCACCAAAAGTCAAAAAGTGAAACTACATTTTACAGGCTTGAGATGATTAGAATTCAGTTAGTTTCTTCCTACGGGACACAGGTTTGTTCTTCATAGACAGTACTTTCAGACATGCCCATATCGTATATCTAAAAGAATACGAAAAGCTATCATCTTTAGATAAAAATGCATGAACTTGCATAACTGTTAACGCCGAAATTGGTCACTAACACCCAAATCCAGATGAAAGCACCAAATCACAGTCACAGATCTCAGATAGAATGTATGTAGAGAGTATAAATATGAAGAACAGTTAAAATTAAAAAGAAAGCAGTAAAACATAGGGTTTATAGTGGTTTGGCTGACTCTGGCCTACGTCCACTCCAAAAAGTTCCTTTTTATTGATATCAGAATCAAGTACAATTACAATTCGGAGTTTTTAGAATAACAATGGCAGAGTAGTCTTAGCGTAAAAGATGAAGAGAGACAGAATGAAGATCCCCTTTTCTGAAGCCCTGCATGCTGTATTTATAGGCAAAACCTGATTTGTTGGACTTCCTGAGTAATTCGGACCCATTAAGGCCATAGCCGATCCAGGCTCAACACTACGACCGACCCCGAGCAGTTGACATGCCAAACGGAAGTTCCCCTGGCGATGACTCGAAGCAGATACACTGGTGACCCGAAGCACATTTGCGTCTGACCCAAAGCAGAATATTGCCGACCCCAGAGTGTTGCCGAACCACATGGAATGCCAAACTACATTCAACGCCGATCCTAAGTACTTCAGGTACGCCGACCTCCTCTCGTTTCCTACAACCGACCCCATGTCTTCATAGTCGAACCGATCTCCACGTGCCGAACGACCTACGCCGACCCACATCCATACTCCACCACCGAACCACTCCCCACTCTGATACTTCTCAAGCATGTCGACCCACACCATCATGACCGATCCATACTACCACGCCGATCCACATTATCCAGACCGATCCACAACACCATGCCGATCCATGCTGCCAAGACCGAACCACCTTGTCGAACGACCGAGCCTCATGACCGAACCACCAATAACCGAACCATATATCCATCCAACTAGCTCAAACCCATCGTACTCCAGCCTTGACAAACGAGTAGTTGATTTAGTTAAATCCACCTGTCCACGGCCTTGCCAAGAGGCGGGTTAACAATAACATAAAGCAAATCCTTGCTACTTTTGCTTCCACTGTTACTTAGCATATCTGAAAAGTCCTTGGTCCTTTTGTTCTACTGGGAATAATATTTTCCCTTGATGTACTAATACATTTTTTAAAAGTGAAAGTTTTATCTACCACAATGCTTTGGTTTCAAAGATGCCTATTACCATAAAAGTAGCTAATCAAGTGGTAAATGATGCATTCTTTTATGGAAGATAAAATATAATTAATCAATCAATGTTTGACAGATGTTTCATACAAGTGCACATCCCATAAATTTTCACATTTTGCTGTCTCCAACTCTTATTTTGTACTATGCTTTTACATGTGTATTATGTTAGGCTGGTATTTTCGTATATTACTGTTATATTTTACTATAATTTAACTTTAAACCAGTCTTCAGTTGAAGTTGAAGATTTTCAGAAAGCTCTACCCGACATCGTTGTTCATCATTCTAAGGATATAATATCTCAGATAGAGTCTGCTGGTGACAAGACATTTCAAGCTCTTAAATTTCTTTGCTGGAAGCTTAAAAATATCCAAGTGGAGGTAATTTCTTATGTCAAATCATACAGTGGCAATATAAACCAACTAATCATTTATGAAATGGAGCTAATTGCAGATAAACCCCACTACAATGGGACCGCTAATACCCACATAAACTGTGAAAATAATCAAAATACGTGTTTATTCCCTTTAAACAGTGTATAGTTAGTTCTCTATTGATCTGTTTCTGCAGAAAATTACCTGCACTCTTTTTTATGACTTCTAACACACACACATGAATGTTGCATCATTCACGTTGGTTACGTTATTCATGTAATTTACCTGCAGTATATGTTGGGGGTACAGTGCATACTTCCCCACAATCTACAAGTAAAGCTTGGTTCTGGATCTTAAAAAATGATAATTAAGGTGGTCGATACTGAATTCTATTATTTAAGGAGTTATTATTTGAATGGTACAAGTGCTAAACCATACTGATGGTTATTTGCTTTTAACCTATCAGTAAAAGAGAGTTCATATTGTCTTTCTTCAATTATTGATATTTGATGCACGTGAGAACATTGAAGAGATTGTTTACCCTCCTTGAACATTTTTTTTTAAAAAAAAACCCGGAGAAACAAGCTTCGCTTTGTAAACTCTGAGGAAATATGTGTTTTTTTGTAATTGAATTTAATGGTTTTAATCTTTTACTCCAGGAGGCTGCCATTATAGGGGTAGACAGTCTTGGTTTCGACATGAGAGTATGTTCAGGAACACTAGTTCAAACCTTGAGATTTGCGTTCAGCACAAGGGTATGTTTTAACTAAATATAATACTACTTACGTCATTGCAAGTTCCGTGAATCTTGGGAAATATATAGCTTTAACTAGGCCAGTCAACAGATACTTTCGGATGTGATAATGTCATATCCATCTCCATATCCGAATTCATTTTTGGACATCTAATATCTGTATCTGCGGATACAGATTGATATCAGATATTTATCCGTCCCGCTCATAATTAATAAACTAAAAATAAATTGAAAACTTTGGTCGAACATAAATCTTTATCAGTAATAATGTTAATATAAATACCGGAAATAAAAATAAGATGATAAAAACCAGTTTGGATGATAAATATTCATTCATATACGCATATTTTGAATTATTACTTTAATAAACAGTACTTATTAATTATTTTATGTACTAAAATAAGTATAATTCCAACTACTAGCTTGATAAAAGTCGGACAGATAATTTTTGGATGCAGACACTATCATATATCATATTTGTATCCATATCTGTTTTTTGAATTTTGGATATTTTTCCATTTTCAGATATGAACGAATTTTGGATTTTTCGGATATTCATTGACAACCCTAGCTTTAGCATAAATGAGACAATGCTGGACAATTATGTCGCTGAATATTACTGTGATTCTTTAAATGCTATAATAATTCATATTATAATTGTGTTATATTAACCGTAAGACCATAAACAAAAATTCCAAAACTATCCAAGGCATTCAAAGCATATCACAAACCATTTACCTCTGGTGAGAAAAACTCTATCTTGAACCAAAATATTCAGTAATCATCGCAGACATAAAACTGTAGAGTTTGACAGTTTGACACACTGGTATTCCGTGTCTTTTACAAACCCATCCAGAATACAGATCAGGTTTTTCAGTTTCCATATCAACTAATCCACTTCTTTATCTCCATGTAAATGTGTATTATGAGCGATAAGTTTCCTTTCCTAAATCTTGATTCCTCACGTTGTTGCTCTGCTTATCGAATTAACTCACACATTACTTGGTGGTATTATACTCATTGATCGGTTTTTACAGGAATAAAATTTCCGTATGGACCTTTTACAAAATTAATTGTCAAACGCATGCCAATTAAAAAACCAACAGACAATTAGGCCTCTGTTTCAGTTTCTGAAAATTGCTTTTGCTCAATTATGGACTGCTGTAGTGCAACTGTGAAAATTCTTGTTGTTCAATATGGAATGTGCAAGAAGAATTCCATATTGCATAAGATATTTGTACAAAATCTTTTTCTACGCAACATATCTATGCAAAGTGGACTTTGTAGTATAAATTTGTTGTGGAATGATGTTGTTTCGAATATTAACTCATCTTTATAATTGAAATTTATTGGTTTGATTTTCACTTTAAACGGTATTTTTATAAAGAAAGCTAATTAAACCTTCGATCGTGTTTTATTAAATTAGTGAACACTTTAAATGTTATCCCGCCTTTTGACAAGGCCGTGACACCAAGAACTTGACTAGAAACCAAGGACAGTTCGTCCTGGAGATCGGTTATACATAGATTCGCTATGGATACTGGTAAATTTTGCCCGAGTCCGGATCGAGCTAAAATTGATATGACACGACAAGCAAAGCTATGAAAGCCAGCGTTCCAAATTTCAAGTCAATCGGAGTTCGTATGCTCAAGATATTGATCGATCACGGTTGAGAAATCCAACTCTATTCGTATCCATCGCCTACTGACTTCCTTCGTATCCATAAAACGAAGCTACTTCGTATCCATCATGTTAACAGCACTTCGTATCCATCAACAAATGCCCATTTCGTATCGGTCTCCCTCCATCCATCTCGTATCAATCTCCCACCATCGATACGAACAGCAACAACCACCGATCGATATGAAGAAAGCAACATGAAGCATCGATACGAAGGCGGCCTCCAACCATCGATACGAAGTAGCATGCAAGCGTCAATGCGAATAAAGCCATGCTATAGATACGAACAACATCGATACGAATCCAACAGCCTTCAAAAAATCCAAACTTGCATCGATCATAACTCGAGATCTACAAGTCCAAATGCCACCAAATTTTCACAGGAGCTTACCTACAACGTCAAAAATGTACCAGATAAATTTCAGCCAAAAAGGATCAAATCTCGATCGATGCGAATTTGGTTCGTATCGATCACGGATCGAGTGCAAACAGCATATGATCGATCGCGTGGGCCCACCCACGTAAGAGAAGATGTCTTCCGAGATCTGAGCGAGATATTTGCTGCCTACGCCTATAAATAGCAGCCCAGGACCTACTAAAAAGGGACTTTTGACTTCTCTACGCTGATACTCTGTCGAAATCATTATCAAACTTCAGTCATACTGTTGTAATCTCTTGTAAACAGCGAGTAAAGTTCAATAAACATCAATCATTTCATAGTGGACGTAGGCAAATCGCCGAACCACTCTAAATCCGTGTGTTTCTGTGCATTTTCTTATCTATTTATTGGTGTGTTTGTTAAATCTGCTTCATTTTACATTTATATTCTTCATTTTATCTCTTCAAACACATCCGAAGAGTGTTGTGCCCAATTTTGGTACAAACACTTTGGTGCTTTCACTGAGAAAAATCAGCTTTTCTCCTGCTCTGTGGATATACTACCGTCGTTGGATTGTAAAAATCTTAGGAGGAGATCTAGACCTATCGTCAAGTGGTTCCTTCTATTCTATTCAGATTACTCCAGATCTAAGAGGAACTGCATTCATCAAGATTTTTGTATCCATATTTTTGTATCCATGAAAATATGGTGATTTTCGTATCCATATTTTCGTATCCATGAAAATATGGTGATTTTCGTATCTATGTTTTCGTATCCAGAAAATATGAAGATTTTCGTATCCATGTTTTCGCACCAGAAAATATAACAACATTCGTATCGATCGAACTTCGTATCGGTCAGTTTTCGTATCGATCGAATTTCGTATCGGTCAGTTTTCTTTTCGATCGAATTTCGTATCGATCGGTTTTCATATCGATCGAATTTCGTATCGATCACTTTTCATATCGATCAATTTTCACATCGATCAACATTCGTATCAATCACTATTCGTATCGATCACTTTTCGTACCGATCGACTTTCGTACCGATCGCTTTTCGTACCGATCACTTTTCGTATCGATCTATTCGTATCGATCACTTTTCGTATCGATCACTTTTCGTATCGATCAACATCGTATCGATCGACTTTCGTATCGATCACTATTCGTATTGATCGACTTTCGTATCGATCAACATTCGTATCGATCGACTTTCGTATCGATCACTATTCGTATCGATCACTTTTCGTATCGATCACTTTTCGTATCGATCGACTTTCGTATCGATCACATTTCGTATCGATCCAGCTGCGGCCAATTCGTATCGATCCTCAGATAACACTTCATCGATCCTCAGATAACACTTCGTATCGATCCAGCTGTGCGCCCCTCGTATCGATCCAATTGTCCACCTTTTGGATCGTTCAATTTCACCAACATTTTTATCGTTCAAACATTGCTGAGAACGATACAAAATTTCAAAAAAAATATTTTCAGGTACGACCCAAATTTCCAAAAAAGAGGCTAAATTTTTTTTCTGGGGGAAACCCCCGAACCCTAGCCGCAGCGCAAAGCACCCGCATAGTGAATTCAAAGCTCAACTTAATGAAGGAACATTCCATCAACGTTCCTGATCGTACCATGACTGAATGGGATATAGGGGATTACAACAATAAATGCTGAATTGCAATCAAGGAATGAGTAAAGGAATACTACTCAATCGGTGCTCCCAGAGGCTGGAGAACCTAGCTAATACGCCTAGGACTAGAGTTGGTTAATATATCATGCTTCTAAGGTGGACTGCAACTTCCCCCAATTGACCAGTTTTTAAATTCCTGAATTGACAACTACATTACGATGGCTAATATGATGGCTGCCCTATACTGTCTGCTCTGCCAACTCAAAGCATAGCTGGTCACCACTAAACCATCTTCAAATGCCCGCATCTTAGTCATACCGTGTCCATATGGCTAGAAGCATGACATACAACCTTAAGAGGACTTCCTTACTACCTTATATGGGCCTCCTACCTGGATGAAAAATAAAAATGATCACCAATTTATGAGCCCATCTTAACCAACTCATCATCCAATCGGCATCACCAAACCACTCGATCGTTGGGCAATCATGCATACATCATTCACCAGTGTTACAAGACCTCATAGCCATAAAATGGACTTTGTCATAATGTCGAAGAAGTATTAGATAACTCATAGCTCAACACTTAAGTAACAAACGCTACCTAAGTGACTAAATACCTCGAAAGAGGTAACTCAAACTCAATACTCAAATAAAACACAAGTGCTTCATATCATCGGCGATACCCCATAATGAACTCAAATCGAATGCATCTCAAGAGTTGTGAATCATTTTGAGGGGATCCACAACGATTGGCTCGTTGTGAGCATTCTGAGATTTCTATTTGATGTTGCTTTTGTGAGTATTTGTTTGTTACTCACAATCTTGATATGCATTTGATTTGAGTTCATTATGGGTTATCGCCGATGATATGAAACACTTGTGTTTTATTTGAGTATTGAGTTTGAGTTACCTCTTTCGAGGTATTTAGTCACTTAGGTAGCGTTTGTTACTTAAGTGTTGAGCTATGCGTTATCTAATATCGGAGAATCTTTCCCAGTCGAGACCTATTCATTGAAACCATCCTACATGCAGAATTTCCAGTGAAGATTCAACATGTTGACTATGTCAGTGTACTATGGGAATACAACCCCCGACACTATCTTATGAAGTGGGAATGGCGCGTGGATTTCGCCAACGGTGATGAATGCCTTCAAACGCAGATGTCTTCCCTCATTCCTTAGAGAAGACCGCCAATCACGGTTAGACATACCAGGTCTATTTCTCATATTGTTGAAGAGAATAAAGAAGCTAGCAGCCAACGAATTTATCCAAAGCCCACAGCCAATTGCTGCCAATACCCATAAATGAATTCATCACTAGAACTTATTTTCAGACTTTAATAAGAGAACTGGTGGATAGCCGCCGACGACTACACCAACATGTCCAGGCCAATATTGAGTTGATGAATCAAATGAAGGATCAACATGGCGAGATAAGGAGGGAACCTACTCCATACTCTAGATCGAAAAACTCCTCTTCTTTAGATTGCTACCGTGGACGCCATAAGGCTGCTTTGGAAAGGATAGCTCCGACAATATGTGCAAGCCCCATAAAACGAAGGATCGGGAACCCCCGACCCCTATCGATCAAGAACTTTGATCAAATTGAACCATTTGCGTTAGACTTCCAACTGTGAAGGGCTGGACCGAAGTGCAATAGCGAACATACGACGCCACTTCACTTATCAATAAGATTTAATCCGATCTTTTTTGAATTATTTCTATTTCAATTTCGTTTATGTTGCGAAATATGACCGACTTGAATTAAACTACTTACAAATGATGCAGGTAACCGAGTACTTAAGGTTGGGTGCAAAACAACCTCCGCAAACTATGATCAAATCATTGAGGTATCGTCATAACGAGCATGATTCAACCACTCATCGGCTACTATATGCCCCTGACTGGGGGCAAGGCATCAAAGCGGAAGAGACCGACAAGGTCAGGACTCTAGTACAAAGTGGATGCAACCGACCATCCACTCATCCGCCTATGCAATTTAATTGGAGATCTAGGAAAGACTTGGAGTGATATGTCCCAACAATGTACTCTTTATCTTGTACTTGAAGCCCGCCAAAATACTTATGCTTCTTCTGATGCCCAGTAAAATTGGAATCACACCAAGGGTGGATGTGACATGACCGTCTATGCATTCAATCCTACATTACAACTTGGGGCAATTTGAGAACATATGTTTAAAGTGTATATGATTTGACCATTCACTCTCCAGCTTGCGTCTGTGATTCGACAAAAACAATCATGCATTTAACCAACTTCGTCAGGGCCCAAGCCTCAACTTAAAGTCATCAACGACTAACTGCCTACTCGCTAACCATCATGAGCCATCATTTCGACTCTCTTCCTCAGCTCGACCGGAAGAGTGCAAAGTATAAAGTGGACAACACTCGACCGTCTGCTCTTCAACTCTTGCCCCTGACTTGAGAAAAAATACATAGCTCAAAGCAGATGTAGTTCGACCATCCTCTCCTCTGCTCGAGCTCAAAGCTTGCCAGAACACTAATCTTACTCCTTAGGCTTAGCAAAAGTGGAATCCAAACGAACATGGACGTGATTCGACCGTCCATCAACTAAATCTTATCCTTCGTTGATGGCGGATAAGTGGAAAGTGATCGAGATCCGACCAATCAATTATTAAGTGAAACCCGAGCTCGGGGGCCGACACACTTAAATCAAAATGGTTTGAAATACGACAATCCTCGAGCAAACTCCAGTTCCCAGAGTGCGAGATGGAGTACAAAATTCCAAATCCAAACTCGAGAGGGATGGATCCGTCCATCTAGGACTTCGCTTGCCAAATCAAGGTGGATGTGATCCGACCATCCACAACTTTAATCGACCTCCTGTTCCCAGAGTGCGAACGAGATCCAAATGCTTTAACAGATGTGACTGACCATCTGTCGGCCAATTCCAGATTCTCAGAGTGAACTGGAGTATAAACATCAAAACAGGTGTGACCGACCACCCGTAAAACAACTTAAGTCCCTGGAGTGCGGACATAATCCTAAAATACCAAATGGGTGGGACTGACCACCCATCAACCAACTCCAGATTCCCAGAGCGCGAACTGGAGTATAAAACACCGACTCACTCTAGTCTCGAGAGCGCGGACTGGAGCACAAATGCCAAATGAGTGTGACTGACCACCCATCAACTAACTCTGGTCCCGAGAGCGCAGACCAAAGTATAAAGATCAAATGGGTGTGACATGCCACCCATCAACCAACTCCAGTTCTCAAAGCTAGGATTGGAATATAAATACCAGAAGGGATGCGATTCGACTGTCCATCTATCAACTCTGATTCCTCAGCAAGTCCTATAGTATAAAAAGTGGATGTGGTTCAACCATCCGCTTTTCAACTCTACCCTCACTTGGGGGCACACTTATCACACAAAATCGGATGCGATCTGACCATCTAGCACTAAGCGGGCACGGCACGACCGTCTATGCATCAACTCTTGTCCTCAGCATGGGACTCATAACATAAATTTATAGGGATGCACTCCATCCCTACAAGACAAAATTTCTTCCTTGATTCGACAGGGAGGCGCAGATTCGTAAAACGGACCTAGCTGGATGTCCTATTCTGGATTGATATTACTACCATCTAACCGCAAATGAACGTGTCATGACCGTTCATCTGCTAACTCTCGCCTGTGATCCGACGGATTGTGCGCGCAACATGGACGGATGTGACCGAATCATCCGCTAATCAATTCCTTCCTACAATTCAGTGGGAGAAGGATCAAATTAAAGTTGTTGTAATGTGACCAACCACACTTCGACTTTTGCCCTTGACTAGTGCCAGAGGAATTAATCGAGGAAAATGCGGTCCGACCATTTTCTGCTAAAACTCTTAGTCCCTAGAATGCAGACATGGGTATAAACATCAAATAGGTGTGATTAATGGCCATTCAGCTGACTCTGATCCCCAAAGTGCGACTACAAGCATATACAAACGAATGAATGTGACTCGACCATCCATTCACCAACTCTGACCTAAACTCGACATGAGAAGTATAAACTAACTACAGATGCAATTAGACCATCCACGAACTAACTCTGCTAACCTAAGACTGGGGACAGAAGTACAAATCACCGAAAGAAGAGAAAGGTGACTCGCTACATCTCCAGCTTAGCGTCCTTTACAACTTAAGGCAACGACTACAAGGAGGCCTTAATGCCAACAAATCAGAGTGACACTCGAAGTTACGGACAACCAATTATATCGTACCGCCGGATCGATGGGCAATATCGATATGCACCTTTCATATCATACCAGTGGATCGACAGGCAATGAGGTCCGAGCATTCTACATCGTGTCGCTGAATCGACGGTCAATATCGATCCTCTTCGACTACAAATCGATATGATCCGAACGTACAACGAATATCTTTGACCAACAGAGCATGATAGAAAAATGAACCACGAATGAGTGTGACTTGACCATTCGTCCTCCGTCGCCTACCTTCGATCCGTTCGGAAAAGCGTGAAACCGGAAGGGCTTGATCTGACTGCATTTGAGCTGACATTATCCCTAGTTCCGATGAGAGAATGTAAACCGAAATGGATGTAGTTAATTGCCTAACTCCAAAAGAATGCAATGTTACCATTCATTCTTTGTCTTTTACCATGATTCGAATAAAAGAGCAATTCAAAACAAGTGCAACCTAAACATCTGCACACCAATTCTTGCCCTAGATTCGGCAAAGGAAGCATCAATCCCGCATTGGATCTGACGGGACGATTCACTCTTCAGTTTCTGCACAGTGTATGGCGACATAAGCAGCGAAGTGAATGTCATTGACCGTCCAAAACTTAGCTCATGTTTGAATGTCGGCGAGGCAATGAAGTATTCTGCCTAGAGGAAAGAACTAGGACATAATGCAGGATAAGGCACAACTCAGCCTTCCATCGGTCAACTCGATCCCATGGTTCAATGTGATAGAATACAAAATTGAAGCGGACATTATCTACCCTGCCACTTATCGAGATATTCTCCAGACTTGGAGGCACGAGCAAGAAGATACGATTAATGTGATTCAACCATTCATCAATTAACCCTGGTTCTTAAAGCTTGAACTACAGTATAAACACAGATAGGACGAGACTAGACCGTCCGCGTAATGCATCCGCCAACCCGAGACTGGGGGCAAAAGAGTGATTATCCGAGAGTTGACTATGGCAACTTGAACCAATGACCCATGCCTGATATTCATAACAACTCTAGGTTGTGGCCGAAAGGATGCTTAGAGATAGAATCATTAGATCGACGCCCGAACTTATGGGCAACAGATCATCATTCCGACCCTTACAACGAGCAATGGGTCGTGAGTACATTGAATGGAAAGCGCATCACTCGGAAACACAAGTAGATTCAAACTCATAGCTGGTGCCAACTATGCAACAGCACGCGATACAAGGCTAAACTCTACTAAGTCTTTGATTCAACATGCCTATAAGGCTAATCATTAACCATTGCAAATAAGCGTATGAAGTGCCTAGTCCATCACGAGTACTAAAGATCAGATCACAACTCAGCGCAATGATCATAAAGGGTTAACTTTTTTACTTCAGGTGAATCTTGATGTGTTCGCTTGGACTCGATCTCATATATATATATATATATGGACTCTCACCAACCATTGAGAACCCTACATTAAATGTCGACCCGACGCATGTCTCGGTGAATAAAAACGAAGCGACATGGATCTAGAAAGATCTGCTGCACTTAAAGAGGAGGTGAATTTACTCAAAACCGATGGGTTCCTATACCCAAAATGAGTATCCAATCCTTTACTTATAAGAAAAACGAGCAGAGAGTGACGGACATACGTCAACTACTCAGATTTGCACGGGGTATGACAAAGCACAACTTTCCACTTCCAATGATCAACCAACCGATGGACCCGACCATCAGGCATGAATTACTCACATCCATGGATGCAAACTCCAGATACAATCAAATACTGAAGCATGTCCCAGACCAGGAATACAACTGTTTCATTATTGACCTGGGCCTATAGTGCTATGCTGAAATCTCTGGATTCAAACTTGAGAACGCTTATGCTACTTACCAAAGGACGATTAACAGATTATTCAAAAATCATATCGACCGATCGATGAAAGTATATGTGGTTAATATGCTCATGAGATCATGACCATTAAATGACCACATCGATGACTTGGCAAAGATATTCAATGCTCTCCAATAACTACAGGATGAAACTCGATCCTTTGAAATGCTTTTTCACCATTACATCAGAAAGATTCTTTGTTTTCATCATCAATCCTCGTGGAATCAAGGCTAATTTCCAGAAAATTTCGACAATTAGAGACACCCACGTACCGAGGACAACCAAGCAGGTACGGAGCCCAAGTCGATTACCGTCCTAAGTTGATTCAACTCTAGGACCATCTACAAGTGAATTCTCTTTTTCAAACTGATCAAGAGAGAGAAGAGAACTTTTGAATGAACTAACAACTAAGTTGATGCAATTCCAGCTCTGATAAATCGCTTAAAGAGACCTCCCATTTTACCCAAACCTTTGGATCACGAAGATTTATACATCAATTGGGCCGTGTCAATACACGCCATAAGCATCGTAATGCTATATGAAGAGACACGAATCCAAAGACCAGTATATGATGAAAGCGAGCTATTGACAAGCTCACCCTGTTAACGTCTATATCGACCAGCCGTTATGATAGGTCCAATAGCAACCTTAGATGTCTGGAAGGTTACTCAAATGAAATATCGAGCTAAGCCAATCTGATATCACTTATCTCCTTCAGAGAGCTATCCATGGTCAAATATTAGCATACTTCATATCTGAATTCACTGCATCAGACGATTATCCGAAGAACAGTGGAGAACCGTCCAACCAATGAAGAACATACATAGATGAAATTTTCGATAATCGGCTTTTTAACGTCGAAGTTGCGTTAATGACTACTGAGGAACGGTCGATCTGCTACGTTCTCAAACTCAACAAACCTGCAACAAATAACGAAGCTAAGTATGAAACCTTGGCGCTCAAACTTGCAGGAGAACTAGGAGTGGAAACTTTACATGTCTTATGTGATTACTGGTTAGTAGTATGCCAAGTCAGGGAAGATTATCTGACTAGGGGGCAACGTCTTGCTCCTTATCTCAGTTGGGTCCAAGAGCTATTAGCCGACTTCAAGTATTACACCATTACACACATCCTTGGAGAACAAAATGAAAAAGCCGAGTCACTGACCAAGCTAGCCAGTTTCGGAGGTACACGACATGTAGACTTTGTCCTAGTTGAAATACTTATTATTCCAAGCTTTGACGGATGAAAATCGACTAGATCTTAGAGACGGAGCCAAAAAGGGAGTCACATATGACTCCTATCAAATATTATCTACAACAAGGCATCCCTCTTGAATAGAGAAATGAGAAATGGTATATCCTTCGCGAAGCTGTCCCATGAGTTAACACTTGTACATTTTGTGTCCATCAGTGACCAGCCATCAACTTCGTATCCATCGATGTGAAGCCCATTGATACGAAAGTCACTACATGATCGTATTTGAGCCACTCAACTCCATCGATACGAAGCATTCCTAGGACTATCCATTTCATGTCGATTGCCATCGATGCGAAGCATGCATTCCAACATCTCAGATCGATCCAGGTGAGGATCGATATGAAGGAAGGACTTAAAACAACCATCGAACGTTGTTACAACTCAAATTTCACATCGATTCAGGAGAGGATCGATACGAAACTCGATACAAAAAAAACTTGACAACGACCCGTGAACGTGCAAATTGACGGGAGTCAGGCTAACATACATGCATGTATGACAGACTAACATTCAATTTTCAAAATTCACAGGAGTTGAATGCTCACCTGATGACAATTACAACAGTGAACAACAAATCGCTAGCACTTGACACTCAGTTACAACAATGCACTGCATAATCATTGGCAGTCAACAAATCAACATTTATACTACTGAAAATCAATCGAAGGTTACATCTTTTGACGAAGGTTACATCTTTTGACGAAAAGATAGCAACTACTCAACAGATCGGATAGAACTTCTTCAGAATGAAGGGTGCAGCTTTTCAAAGCACGTCATGTTCACACAAGACGTACTTTGGGGGGAAAATGTTATCCCGCCTTTTGGCAAGGCCGTGACACCAAGAACTTGATTAGAAATCAAGGACAGTTCGTCCTGGAGATCGGTTATACATGGTTCATTATGGATACTGGTTACAAAGCTATGAAAGCCAACGTTCCAAATTTCAAGTCAATCGGAGTTCGTATGCTCAAAATATTGATCGATCATGGTTGAAAAATCCAACTCTATTCGTATCCATCCAATTTCGTATCCATTCCCCAAGAGAGATTCAGTTCGTATCCATCGCCTACTGACTTCCTTCGTATCCATAAAATGAAGCTACTTTGTATCCATCATGTTAACAACACTTCGTATCCATCAACAAATGCCCATTTCGTATCGGTCTCCCTCCATCCATCTCGTATCGATCTCCCACCATCGATACGAACAGCAACAACCACCGATCGATATGAAGAAAGCAATATGAAGCATCGATAAGAAGGCGGCCTCCAACCACCGATACGAAGTAGCATGCAAGCGTCGATGCGAATAGAGCCATGCTATCGATAACAGCATCGATACGAATCCAACAGCCTTTAAAAAATCCAAACTTGCATCGATCATAACTCGAGATCTACAAGTCCAAATGCCACCAGATTTTCACAGGAGCTTACCTACAACATCAAGAATGTACTAGATAAATTTTAGCCAAAAGGATCAAATCTCGATCGATGCAAATTCGGTTTGTATCGATCACGGATCGAGTGCAAACAGCATAGGATGGATCGCGTGGGCCCACCCACGTAAGAGAAGAAGTCTTTCGAGGTCCGAGCGAGATATTTGCTGTCTACGCCTATAAATAGCAGCCCAAGACCTACTAAAAAGGGACTATTGGCTTCTCTACGCTGATACTCTGCCGAAATCATTATCAAACTTCAGTTATAATGTTGTAATCTCTTGTAAACAGCGAGTAAAGTTCAATAAACATCAATCATTTCATAGTGGACGTAGACAATTCGCTGAACCACTCTAAATCCGTGTGTTTCTGTGCATTTTCTTATCCGTTTATTGGTGTGTTTGTTAGATCTGCTTCATTTTACATTTATATTCTTCATTTTATCTCTTCAAACACATCCGAAGAGTGTTGTGCTCAATTTTGGTACAAACAATTAAATTAATGAATTCTTTCATTGTTTGAAATGGAAGTATAAAACTTATTAAAAATTTGATTGAGCAACAAATAATAAACAAGTTACGTTAGTCTATTCTAAGATTTTATTTCATATAAGTCACAAAGTAATAATTTGCTCAAACAATGGCGGTATTGATTCCAAACAAAAACCGATCAAGTCACGAAGTAATTGTTTGCACAAACATTGCTGGTATCGATTCCAAACACCCAAACCGATCAAATATCGACACAAATAAGATTCTATCCAACCATTTATTTTTATTGATTCTCGAACAATTAATTATACAAAAACAAAATGTAAATTGAATAAATAATCTTAATTGAGAACCGAGTCTGATCCCTACGACAATGACTTATACGTTTTTAGTAAAAAATAACTTCAAGAATAGAGAAATCCTAAATTTTTCACACCTTGAATTATTTCTGAAGAATTGATGCGGCTATATTATATAATCATGTGTGGCTAGGTTTTCTTCATTAAATCCATCAATGGAAATAAAAAAAAAATGAAATCCGTCAGTACTCGTATCTGAAAAGCGGGATAAATATTCGATATTCGAAAAATGGATATGGATGTGAATACGACGACATCCATATTTGAAAATTATTCGTTCGAGTTTTGTCAAAATTATAGTTTATATTGTATATTTTAATGCAACAAAAAAAAGTATTTATTGTTTTATTAAGCTAGTAGTTTATATTATATGCACTTAATGCATATTAACTGCTCAATATTTATTATCATCATATTTGTTTATTTTTTTACACTTTTATGATCAACTGGGTTGAAAAAACTAGGTTAAACACTTTTTTTATATTTATTTTTCTTGATTTATCAACCGTAGTGGATAGGATAATTATCTGATATCCATCCACATCGACCGATGTGAATATCTGATATCCGTAAACAATTCGGATGCAAATACAGATGTGACACTATCCACATTCGAAAGTATCAATTGATGGATCTATTCTTCATGTAGCATAACATTCGCCTTTGACCCAAAAAATAAAAGCTACACATGCCCCTCTTTTTTTGACCATTTTGGTTTTACAACCACAAATCATAACACTCCATCTTGATATAACATCACATCATTCTAATATATAATCAGTCTTCACCTTCAACCAAATTGCATATACAAAACAAACATATAAAAATGATTTCACCAAATAAAGTAATACACAAACCTATAATCTTTGGGTCGATCACGTCTCTCTTCTTTTTAGTCACAACCGCTACAATTGGCCACGAGTGATGAATCTCTCATCATGAGATTCACCACATCGATTGGCATCAAAATGTTTGTGATACAAAGATCTCTGCACGGTCTTTGTGGATTTTCCAATCAACGCCCATTCATCATTCAGTCTAAACTCATCATACGATCAACATTGAAACTTTGAGCATCTTCAACATGCAAACTTCCGTCGGAAACATATAATCTACATGGCAGTCACAAACAATGCTTAACCTTTCATGTAATAGTGGACTGGTTTCTCTAACTGTCACTCTTTTCTTACCATCGACCACACGACCAACCAATATATAAAAGATTTTCTCATTGCACTTCTCTCAGCGCATCATAGCAATTGTTCATCACTTTTAAAACTCCACCTTAAATCTTGTAACCTTTATGCAGCAAAAGCAAAGGAAATCCTGGATATACATTCTACCATTATAGATCTTCTCACTCCACTTTGTATCATCTTTGAGTCTGTTGTTGCAATATTTCTAAGCTCCTCATTCAAAATACTACTTTGATCTATATTCAAAGAGATAACTCTGTTAACATTGGAGTTAAATTCATCAACTAAAGATTATACAATTCATCATCAAATTTGACACTCGTATTTGTCAGTTGATTAACCAATTTCTAAACAAAAAAGCTTTGCTAGTATATTTTAAATTATCGTAATAATATCAGATAATATCGATAAAATATCAGACGTGTCTATAACATGTTATAAATTATATTGTACTATGTTATAACGATGTTAAACTTTTTTAATATTTGGATCTATTTTTCCAAATTATTACTAAAAAATGATTGCATGTAGTTTTTAGATTACAATCTATCCACCGAGATATTCTATTAAATACAAGTCATAAAATAGGCTAATAAAAACTTAGAAATTCATATAATGTGTATCTTTATTATTTTCTCCATTTTTATACTATCATCTTTATTTTATTTTATTTTTCATTTTTATACTATATTCATTATTTCTTCAATCATCCAATCATCCAATCATTGTTATTATTTTTCATATTTTTCATATTCGCAGTTTCTTCGTTTTCATTTTCACTTAAATTATCGAACAAGTAATGTTGATTTGATACTGATTACGACTTCTAATCCATTCTTTATCAATATGTCAAACATATAACCTTATTGCTCTTCAACTTTTAGTTTGTGCATGATAATAACTAAAACAAAAAACAAAAATTTACAAGCTCACTTACCGATTAGAAATAATGAATTAAGAAAAGAACTAAAAAGAAAATTAGCTATTACACAATCTTGTTTTTAGTGGTAAATGATTCACACTAAACAAAACGTATGAAATGATGGAATAAGTGAAGTTTCCTTTTTAAAAGACTAATGAAGAAGACTGAAAAATTATTGTTAAAACTTAAAAATTAATGCATTTGGGTTTCTAATATGATCTGCATATTGTCATCCATTATATACCAAAAACAAACATTAAGAATACGAAGATATTTGTTTGTAATTTTGTTTTCTTCAATACTTGTAATAATGAACGATATTCATTAAAAAATATTGGGTATTCTACACTAAATATCGGACTGACACATCACCATATATCGGACGATATATCGCTAACGATATTTTAAGCGATGATTTAGAAAAAATATCGGTGAAGGAACGATACAAGATATATCGACGATATATCAGCGATATTAACTACTTAGTTAGTAACACATTTCAACTCAAAGATGCCAACTTATATTACATAAACTAAGCTTTTGGAGATCCAGAACTAGCTACTTGGTAGCGCTGTTAATGGATACTCGAAAAATCCGAAATCCTGTCCGCATCCGCATTCGAAAAGTGGATAAATATCCGATATCCGAAAAAACGGATGCAGATGCTGATATGAAGACATCCGCATCCGAAAATTATCCGTCCGGTATATTAATTTAAATTATGTGTATTTTAGTACAGTGAAAAGTATTTATTTATGATTTTATTAAGTTAGAAGTTTATATTATATGCACTAAATGCATATTAACTGCTTAAAACTATTTATTATCATTATATTTGTTTATTTTTAATACTTTTATATTCGGGGGGATTGAAAATTTTTTATGTTAAATTAAGGGTCCGTTTGGTTTCGTTTTGTATTTTGAGTTTTGTGTTTTTAACTTGCACTAAGAAATAGCAAAAAATAAGAGGGAAAGGATTTATAATTTTTAGCCATTGCTACTACCAACGGACAACGAAGGAGTTGGATTGTTTTCGTGCTTTTGTTATCTCTCGAAACACGAAAAATAAAATAAACTTGTTTTCTATTTTACATATTAATTTCATTTTCAAAATTGTTTGTTTTTCAACAATACATGCAACGGACGCGCTTTTGTATAGACGAAAACAAAACTAAAAACGACAAGTCAAACGGGGCCTCAAATTTTCCATTTGTATTTCTTGATTTATCGGTCGTTAGCGGATAGGATAATTATTCAATATCCGTCCGAATCCGCGGATGCGGATATCCGATATTCGAAAATGATTTCGGATGCGGATGCGGATATGGCACTATCCGCATCCGAAAATATCCGTTGACAGGTCTACTACTTGGTGCAAAACTAAACCATCAAGGTACCGATGTATCAATCAAAAAATCTTTTTGTTCATTTTCTCTCATTTTCCTTCTCTATATTTGATGACTTCTCATCATTTTCAATTGATTCATGAAGATCATCGATAAATTTTTCCAGTCAAATTATCAATCTTAGAAGCCAGAATTTGATATCTCAACATTTTTTGATCACTGATGATATCGATTCAAAATGCTCGAACTGATCGAAAACTAACACAAACAAGATTATACACTAAACTACTATCTTTATCAATATTCCTAAACAATGTTTAGGGTTCTTCTGACAAATAAATGTAAACAAACTATAAACTAGAGAACATAATCTTTAATTCCTATGACAATTGTATTTTTCTTCATCTTTTTTCGCCTTTGTCGATGTTGTTGTGTGTGTATTTTTGTTTGTAGGAGAACTCCGTGAAGAAGTGAGGAATGCAGAATTTTCCACATACTGAATTATCTCAGTGGCTACCATAGAAATGATGTGGCTTTATTGTGTAATGATGCATGGTTACGTTTTCTTCATGTAGCATAACCTTTGGAATTTGGCTTAAAATACAAAAAACAAAATATGCTTTTTTTAACCATTGTGATTTTATACCAAAAATCCAACAAAATTAATTAAAGATGATCCTTTTGGCAAAATTTAGAACAATTTGGTTCTAAATTTGTTTTTAAGTTATAGAATTTTTTTATCTTGTCATACGTTAAATAACCAGCCTCCTCTTATTTTAAAATAAATTATACCTTTTAATTTTACGGTTCACACTTCTCTCTTTGTCGAGGCCAAACTAATTTAACCTTTTCATGTTTTGGAATGTTCACGAAGAAAGAAAAATGAAAATGCAAACTATAGACATCAATAAATATTTGGTTTAGTCTAACAAAGATTCAAAATGATAAAACAAGGATGTCAAGCAATAACTCCCAAATCCCTGTTTTTAATGTAGCAATAAAACAAATGATACTATCGAATGCATTTGTCATTAGATGTTCAAACTTCAGTAAATACTTTAGTAATCAAGTAGACTTTGAACGATTAGGTGATAAGGACATTGAAGGAAAAATTCATGGTTTAGGCCTCATTTGGCGAAGTCTTACACAAACAAATCTAAACTAAAACTATTTACGAATTTAGACTAGTTTTGACCATGATGGTGCTGAGTCAGCAATTTACATTCTCGTGAATAAATAAAAGTCGTTTAAAAGTTCACCGGTGTTATTTAAGGTAGAGCCAGTGTAAAAACCTTTTTTTATCACAAGAGTGATACTTTATTTAAGCATATCACTCAATATATAGTGTTTTGGAGGTTCAAACCCATAACTTCAGAACCTTTGTCTAAAAGGTCATACCTCTAACCAGTGTAAAAAAAAACTATTCGCATTTACATCACTTTTCCAACAATTAAGCTTGTGTATTTTTATAGTACAATTAAATATATTTATTTATTATTTTATTAAGTTAGAAGTTTATATTATACGCACTAAATGAATATTAACTGCTCAAAACAACTTATTACCATCATATTTGTTTATTTTTAATACTTTAGTATTCAATGGGATTGGAAAAGTTTATTTTAAACTAAAATTTTTCATTTATGTTTCTTGATTTATCGGTCGTTAGCGGATATGATAATTATCCGATATTCGTCCGTATCCGGGGATGCGGATATCCGATATTCGAAAATAATTTCGGATGCGGATATGGATATGACACTATCCACATTCAAAAGTATCCGTGGACAGACCTAAGTACAAAGCTGTTTAATCGTGTCCAAGGTTTCAAATCTCGGATGTTGGAGAAAATCTCGGACTAATGTCTCGGTTGAAATGAGGAAGATTTAAAACCCAGATAACTAACAAAGCTGTCAAATCTCGGATTTCGGAGAAAATCTCGGATTTTTATCTCGATTGAGATGGACGAGGTTTAAAACCCGTGTCAGCATAGTTAAACAAATATATGTTGATAATAAGTTTTAAAGTGTTTGTGCTATTGTTTTGTGAGAGAAGCCTAAATCAAGGATTTTTATGTTTGTTACTTTAAGTTGTGTTAACATTGCAGAGGAAGAAAGGTAATTGGATCATTAAATTCATGATTTTCCATTGGGGTGTGTTAGTAAATTTTAAGTTTCATAAATAGCTTGCCCTTAGCACTTCTTTCAAGCTATGTAATATTTTTTGTGCAGGCAACTTCTGCGGACAGTGCAGAAAGAAAGCTTCACAATCTTCTGTTTCCATTATCATAACTTAATAAGGAAAAAAGAAAAAAGAAAAAAGAAAAGAAAGAAATCACAATTCCATTTCACAGGCTTAAGAAGAAGAAAGAAAACCAAGCAGTCCTAAATCAGATTACTAGCCACCGACGATGTAAAAACTTATATACATAAAAAGAGTTAATAATTGATCCCATTATTGCTGTTATCTTTACATGCACGTTGATCATTGCTTGTATGATTTTTTAGGCACCCCATTATAGTTATCCATGACTCACCTGTCATGTTTTCGATAAAACCGGAAAATTTCAAGCTATTTATGTCTGTTGTTTTCCGTTAAACAGCAGTCAAGGGAAAAAGAGTGTTGAAAGTATACAAAATTTTAGACGCTTTTCTCACAATCATTAGTGGACAATAATGAAAAGTACTTGGCATTTTTATAGTAAATAGTTCTGTTTGGGCTGCTTAAAGAAGTTTTTTTATTTGTGATGAGAACAAACATGTGGGACTGTTTTCCCAAATTGCTAACAATAATCGCTTACCTTTGTTTGATTTGCTCTATCTTACGTTGAGTTTAATTGACCCTTTGGAGTCGCATCATCACTTATCTTACGCCAAACCAATACCTATATTGCATCTTTACCAAAAAAAAAACAGAGAAACGCTTACGAATATCATAGAAAGAAATAAAAAATAAACGCAATAAAGTAAACAGAAAGAAATAAATCAAAGTTTTTCATATGGCAACCAACTATCGCACAAATTCATTTTGTACGATAAACAATCATCGACCAACATTATTTATAGTCATCAATCATCTTTAGTTCAGTGGTTGATGGTTACGAAAAATGGTGTTGGTTTTAGTGTTGTTCATCAATCAATTTTTTTTAGATGAAAACCTATTAAAATTTGGAACAAAGTTTGATTTTAGTAAATTTGATCAACTTTCTTGAATGGAAACTGAGGTCGAACTTTTAAGTTCTTCATGATGATAGCGTTGTGAAAATAATTGAACTGAATGGATAAGATCAAAATTGAATGTCTGAAAAGACGTTTAAGTTTACATTTTTGGATGCTGAATAAATGGCTCCTGCGAAGGCGATTGAATTGTATGGATTAAATTAAATTGGGTAAGAATTAAAGAGTATATTTTGATACATGAAGAAACTGAAAATCAAGGATCTATGGTACATGTATATAGAGTAATGCGGAACCAGAAAATTGCTGTTAGATATGGAATATCATAATGTTAACACATCCGAGACAGTAGAGAAGGAAATTGGTTTAAAATTAAATGCACTAAAGGCATTGATAATAATATATTTAACGTTAATAATAACATATTTAATGTAAAAGAAAGATATATTAAACTGCTGGAAATATTAGATTGAATGCTAAATGATGAAATCCTTAGAGAGGAGTTAGAACAAATAGACATCAACAGGAGTACAAATAAAGATGTAAAACAAACAAAATAAAAAACACAGAGGTTTCCATTATATTCCTGTAAATACATGAAAAACAGTAGGAAGTAAATGAACCGAATGCTTTTACAAGTAAGCAAAAAGATTTATATACGATATTCATAGATTTAGGAAGAGCACATAATGCAGTGCAGTGCAAAGACACATGATTTGGTGAATGCCAAGTAGAAAACCAATTTCAACAATTATGGTAAAGCTAATTCAATATACGTATGAAAACTCTTAGACGCAAGTATGATTCACACTTGGAGAGATTAACGAGTTCTCGTTAAATACAGGGTTACATCAAATATCAGTTTTAAGTCCATATTTACTTGCGTTTGAATTGGATTTTATAAAGACTGAAATTCAAAAGGACATGTTTGTGGATGATGTTTGTTAAACAACATTTTGTTGATTGATATCTATGGAGGAAAAAAAAATTAGAATAATGGGAAAAAATGCATTAAAACAAAAAAAAGATGGACTTGGTGACACCAAAACATGGAATAGTTTTCGTAAAGAGACTTGGAAAAATGATACGATAAAAATACTAAATCAAATGATAATTTAAAAAAAGGATATGTTTAAATATTTAGGTCTAATGAATTGAACAAGACGAAGACAAAGAGATGGGAAAATGCATAACAAATCAAGTTAACACATATTGAATAAAATGCAAACAATTTAATACTATTTTATTTGGTAGAAGAAAAGTAGAGAAACCGAAAGGGGTAATTTTACTGTAAAATGACTTAACCTTTTGTATACAGAGTAAAAATTTAGCCTTTAAAAGAAATTAAATTAAAGTTAGACAAATGAGAATGTTAAGAGAATGATTGAAATTACATGTAAATGTAGCTAAAGATGGGAGATAGTAGAGTAAACAAAATGATGCACCTCGACCAAATGGCATAATAGTTTAACTGAAAAAGGGTTTTAAAAAAAAAAGGAAATCTAAACTATTGTGGAAAATGCAAAGATACGATGATGTTAACAAAAAAAGTGCATACTGACCTAATTTACTTGTCTTTTAATTAAACTCCGTAGTATATTTTAATGGTTATACAACTAGAACAATTCTAGTTGTCTTGGTAACCAAGAAAGTAAGATAAAAAAATTGTGAACTATTCTTGGATAATTCCTTTGGGAAAAATTAGGGTCAATGCATAATAGTTCACAATTTTGACGAATGCCCTTTTTTTATTTGGTTAAGATGAAACTTAGTTCCTCTGAAATGATGTCATTTGAAGTACAATTCTATACGTTTCTTTAATCTGTTACTTAAAAAATATGATACTTTAATGTCAATATTAGTTTCTTCGTGATGCTTTTAATAAAATAAAAAGATGAATGCAGATTTTTTTTCCTTTTGCTTGTGCTTTGCCTCTTCACGATCTTAAATATAATCAAATTGAAGTGCACGCACAAAATATGTTTTTTTTCCATTAAATTATTGTTAAATATTATTTTTATTTTCCGACACTATACATTGTTTTATTGTTTTAAATAATATTTTTTATTAACTTTATTATATATGTACTAATTTATTTAATTAATTAATTGTTATTGATTTATTATTTATTCTTAATAATGTTCGATAGTGCGTGTGTATATTTAAGCTTATCATATAATATTATAGAATTTGTGCGCTTGAATTTTGAAAATTCAGAACGTATAGAATTTTGTATTGGTCGTTTTCGATACAGCTATATTCCTAACTTATCGAAAACAGCTGGTTTGAACCGACAATCCTAATTACTTTAGGGATTCTCGTAATCTAACCATACACAATCATATGATTGTCCTATAATCTTTTGCCATTTTAACTCAATATGATCATCAATCTTATAAATCTTATAAGTTGTTTGATTTTATTAGATAATCAACTGTATTCGATTATTAACAAACTTACTTGGTGGTGTCGAAGTTAAAAACATATTTATTCAAATGTTGTTGGTTTATAAACTTATCGAATATTGGAGAAAGACATACACATAACGATTATCCTCCTATCGGAGTAAATAACAAGAAAAAATATCTAAGATATGATCCACTCAAAAAGAATCACAACTGACAATCATGCTTATCAAGATGAAACAGAAACTAATAAAATACTACAACTCGTACACAATAAATATAACATCCCGCCTTCTGAGGCCCAAACTAACCGCTACTGATGCTGCAGTCATCCATAGTTGTTATTTCTTGGCGACCGAATGCGACATAGTTAATATTGATACATAGAAACACAAGAATATATAATAAAAAAAATTCAACAAAACAGAATTTCTCATTTCTTATGAATAATATTCAGATTTAATTACATAATCCCAGACGTTAACCACGTTCAGATCACATATATATGTACAAAATACGATAAGAGCGACATATGAAGATGTCCCCTTATGATGATTAGAGAACTAGTAATATGAACTTTACAGTTCTTAGTACATCACAGCGGAATACACAAAATAGCTCCTATATAGCTAACACTGCCTCATGCACGTCTCCGGAAGCTTATTCGTCCAAAAACCTGAATGTCTCCCACTCTCAGACTACTCAAATTAATTTTGAGTACCCGAGAGTTTGTGGAGAAACACAAACTTCGAGTCAGACAATAAGTCTGGTATGAATAATCCCTTATCATCTCTTATCATAAACATATATCTAGTGAGACCACGCCGCTTAGCGGAACAGGTTTTCCTCTCAATAGTATCCAAAATAAAACATGTAAATCATTTACTATGCCCCTGCACCCAAAATGATTAGTCTTAACATAATATGAAATAAAGCCATAAATCAAATGTAGTGGATATCTCATCCACACATTTATTAGATATCCCATCTAAAAGCAATTTATTAGATTTCCCATCTAAAATCAATTTATTAGAGTTCCCCACTAAACTCTTTAAAATGACTATCCGTCATAATTTAATAGGACTGCCCATCCCAAATCCATTTAAAATAAATGCAGATTATCCGTCGTACATTGTTTTGTAAAAGATGGTGTGGGCTATCCATCGCACACTTCATAGTTTTCCTATGATGACTATGAACCCTTGGTTGCTAAATCCCGAGGCTAACCACCTCTGGCAAAATATTCTTTACTTTAGAAATTTAATGTGAGCTATCCACCGCACATTCCATTGTTTTCCTAGGTTAACCAAGAGCCCATCACTTGGCCAATTAAAACATCATGATCCCATGATTATTTATAAAAATTCATGATCCCCATGATTACTTATTTTCCCCAAGTATACCACATGTTTAACCTATTCCCATTGGTAGCCCCAATTAGGTTAAATTAAATAGAAACACATTGATAGCCCCAATTTATATTTTCGAAAGAATATTTCTGTTTATAATCTCAAACTATGTATCGAAAACATTAAACCCACCCCGGTGTTCCCAAGGTTTATTAACATTCATTTTATATAAGGATCCCCCTTACATATTCAAACAAAGATAAATATTTTATGCTATAACCCTTCGAAGTAACCCCTTCGACTTAGCAAAGTTTTACTTAAGAAAAATGGCTAAAACAGCTCTTTAAAACCCTTCGAATGAAGTCTTATTTGAAAGCAAATAAACCTCCAAAGTTAGCCCCTTCGGAAACATTTCTTTTGAAAGCATCACAAAATCATACCTTTCGACCTTGTCGAAAGGTCCTACCTTTCGACCTTGTCGGAAGGTTTCTTTTTGACATAGTCGAAAGGTTCTACCTTTCGACCTTGTTGAAAGCCTGGGGTATCCCCCCTTATAAAACCATTGATAAACCTTTCGAAAGCAATGAAACTCAAAACCTTCGAAATCAAAACCTTTCGAAATCAAACCTTTCGAAATCAAAACCTTTCGAAACAATTCAAAAACAATGACGTGTTGGTGTTGAAACCAACCCTTCAAAAGTATACTTCTGACCTTGTCATAAGGTTTACCCTTCGACTTTGTCGAAAGATATTAAAACCTTTACTTTAAAAACAATGGAGGTTCAAAAGTAACCCCTTCTTCTTCCCCTTCTTTCCCTTCGGCATCCCTTCGACTTAGTCGAAAGGATTAAAACACCTTTTTAGAAAACATTTTTAAACAATTCTTTTGAAGGGTTTGGCTTTCGAAGATCCCCTTCGAAACCCCTTCTTGAATATATAAAAATTTTAGCCTTTTATAAAATGATAGAGTCGAAGGATCCCCTTCAACTTATTCGGAAACAATTATGTTTCTATTCGAAAGCAAAGGAAGCAACCTCCCCATCCCTTCGCCCCTCTTCCCTTCGACACCGTGCCTACCTTTCGACTTAGGCGGAGGGTAGTTGTTTACCTTCCGTCTTAGACGAAAGGTACCTTTCGACTTCGTCGAAAGGGTAAAAGCGGGCTTGTTGGAGTCGAAGGCAGAACTGGACCTACTGAAGTGATGTTTTATCTTGCTTGTCTAATTTTGATTGGCTGGGGAGCCTTCTCCTATACTTCCAATAGTAAAAAGTATACAAAAGTCAACCTTTTTCTTAAAACACCATTCTTCTTCCCCAAATCAATTTCTAAGCAGTTTTTCCTCCGAAATTGACCACTTCGAAAGCAAATTTGCAGTTTAGCTCTTAGGCTTAAATAATTTAATTGCTTTAGTAAACCACTAAGGAAAAATCCCAAAAAATCACCAAAAATTCTTTAAATCATGTACTTTAACATATTAAAATTTCAGAGCATATGAAGCTCAATATAATTCGGAATTTAACCAAAACCGAGATAGACTATGTTAATTAGCCCATTAACATTTAAAACACCTATGTCTTATCCAAACAAAGGTCTAAATGGTTATATCCTAACCAAATTCACAAACATGAATCGGGTATAACCCATAACTAATCCAAACACAGAAAAATGAGATGATAAACATGATTATTCACCTTGATTAGTTGATTGGAGAATGAGACAATTTCCTAGCTTTAATTCCTTAGCTTTATCTTCAATTTATTGCTCTTCCTGGAGCTTTCAATGGCCGACCGAAAGTTGGTGAGGAGTTATGAATGAAAGAGTGAAAATTTATTAAAATGGAGGAAGAGATTTATACTAAGAAATGTAGCCTCATTTCCAAGTTTACCTCTTAGGAAATTCCTCCTTCTTAATTTAGTTAAGTCTTATTTTAATTTCTTCATTAAGACACGGCCATTGGATTTATCAATCTCATTTCCCTAATTATTCACATTATTCTATTTAATTTATCCAATTAAATATCCCGAATAATGTTAATTAAAATTCAGGTGCATTACAGACTCCTCCCCTTAAAGAATTTCGTCCTCGAAATTTCAATAAGGACACAACAACAAGCATATAGCCCATGCAAGCAAAGCTAGTATAACCTACCAGCTAAATTCTATATAAACCCTATATAGAACTTACCATCTAGAACAGCCCAGGAAAGTAGCCCTAATCATGTCTTCTGTTTCCTAAGTACAGTCATTAACGTTGTCACTCCACTGAACTTTCACCAACCTGACTGTCTTGTTCCTTAACCTCTTCTCATCTTTTGCCACAATACGAACTGGTTGCCTCATAAAAGTCATATCTGGTTCCACCACTAAGTCCTCCAGTGCCGACGGAGTGATAGTAGTTTCTGGATCATGAACACACTTCCTAAGATGAGAAACATGAAACACATTGTGGACCCCGGCCAAACTGCTCGGCAAATCTACTCGGTATGCGAGTATCCCAATTCTCTCTGATATACGAAATGGTCCAACATATCTCGGTGCTAGCTTCTCGGTTTTCCCAAACCGAACCACACTTTTCATCAGCGATACCTTGATGAAAACTCTATCTCCAACTGAGAACTCTAGGTCCTTACGCCTTTTGTCTGCGTAACTCTTCTGCCTAGACTGAGCTTCCTTCATTCTTTCCCGTATCAACTCGATCTTATCCGTCGCCTCTCTCACCAAATCTGGACTAAGGACCAAATTGATCTCCTGTCTTTAACCAACATGCTGGTGATTTGCATGGCCTTCCATACAAAGCTTCAAAAGGCGTCATTCCTATACTAGTCTGATAACTATTATTATAGGAAAACTCCACTAAGTGCAAGTGATCTTCCCAAGAACCACTAAAATCCAGCACACAAGCTCTCAATAGATCTTCCAGTACCTTGTTGACTCTCTCTGTCTGCCCATTCGTCCGAGGATGATATGCGGTACTCATCTTGATCTTAGTGCCTAACACACTCTGCATGCTCTTCCAGAACTCGCTAGTAAACAAAGCATCTCTATCACTGACGATACTACTAGGAATTCCATGCAGTCTAACGATGTTCTTCATGAACGACTTAGCCGAAACATGTGTCGTCCTGGTTGACCTTACTGGAATGAAATGGGCACTCTTGGTCAATCTGTCCACTATGACCCATATACTTTCATTATCCCGGTTTGACCTTGGCAACCCGTTAATAAAATCCATGGATATCGATTCCCACTTCTAAACTGGAACATCCAAAAGCTGAAGCAAACCACTTGGCTTCTGATGTTCGGCTTTAACTTGCTGACAGTTCAAACACTGTTTTACCCATAAGCCAACATCCCTCTTCATTCCTTCCCAGAAGAAACTTCTCTTCATATCCTGATACATCTTGGTTCCCTTAGGATGAATCGTAAAATTCGATCGATGACATTCCCTAAGAACTTCCTTCCTAAGGTTTCCAACATTCGGAACACATAACTGTTCCTTCTTTCTCAACCAACCCCTGCGGTCAAGAATAAAATCCCTTAAGTCATCAACCTTGGTTCCAGTTTCTAACCTTCTAATCCTCTCGACTAAGACTGGGTCCTCTTTTTGCCTAGAAGCAATTCGTTCGATCAACACTGGTCGAACTTCCAAACAATACATCATGGCGATATTCCGACTAGATCCAGCAGTCGATCTCAACTGCACACTGCAAGCAGCTAGTGCTTCCAAGTCTTTCCATTCTGCCAACATAGCTAACACCACATTCTGATGTTTCATGTTAAGCGCATCCGCCACCTTATTTCCTTTTCCCGGTGTATACTCGATGCTAAAATCATAAGCTGCAACAAACTCCAGCCATCTTTATTGTCTCATGTTTAGCTCCTTTTGAGAGAATAAATATCGTAGAGACTTATGATCTGTAAATAGCTCAAACCTTTCTCCCAAAAGATAATGTCTCCACACCTTCAATGCGAAGATTACCGCTGCCATCTCCAAATCATGAGTAGGGTATCTCACTTCATGCGGTCTAAGCTGTCTAGAAGCATAGGCAATAACCTTTCCATTATGCATTAGCACAACACCTAACCCAGTACCACATGCATCAGTGTAAACTACCAACCCCTGGTTCCCATCAGGAACTACTAACATGGGCGCATTGGTTAACAAATGTTTTAACTTAAGGAATGCCTCCTCACATTTGTTAGACCAAACAAACCTAACGTCCTTTCTGGTTAGCATAGTCAAGGATGCCGCTATCCACGAGAAATCTTTAATGAACCTTCGGTAGTATCCTGTAAGTCCAAGAAAACTTCTAATCTCACTTACCGTCTCTGGTCTCTTCCAATTGTTAACAACTTCGATCTTATCCGGATCAACTGCTAAACCTTCCTTGGAAACTACATGACCAAGGAATTTCACTTCCTTCTTCCAGAAATGACACTTGGAGAACTTCGTCTTCAGCTGATGTTGCCTTAGTGTCTCCAACACTATTCTAAGATGATCCGCATGATCCTTCTCATTCCTAGAATATACCAAAATGTCGTCAATAAAATCAACACGAACCTATCCAAGTGCTCTCGGAAAACCCGGTTCATCAAATCCACGAAGAAAGCTGTCGCATTAGTAAGCCCGAATGGCATAACCAACCACTCGTAAGACCCATATCTGGTCCTAAACGCCGTTAAAGAAATACCGTCCTCTGCCACTCTTAGCTGATGGAAACCTGTCGCCAAATACAGTTGGGATAACACTCTGGCTTCGCTCAACTGATCGAATAAGTCATTGATCCTCCGCAAAGGATACCTATTCTTGATCGTCCTTTTGTTCAACATACGATAGTCGATACAAATCCTTAACGACCTATCTGGCTTCTTCACGAATACCGCGGCTGTTCCCTAAGGTGAACTGCTTGGCGGAATGAAATTCTTTCCTTCCAATTCCACTAGCTGCACCTTCAATTCCTTTATTTTGGTTGGTGACATCTTGCTAGGTGGTCTACTTACTGGTTCAGCTTCCGGTACGAGATCTATCCGAAACTCGATTGCTCTTTTCGGCGGCAAACTCGAAACTGGTTCAAACACATCCGCAAACTCTCTTGCTACATAAACCTGCTTCAAATCTGCTTCCGTTCCCATAGCACCCAACAACGCATAAACATTTCCGTTCGAACTCCTTACTGAGTAAAGGACTCGGTTATGTCTATTAGGGTGTTTCAATGATATTTCCTCCTCCTGGCAAAATATCCTTGCATCATATCTATTTAACCAATCCATACCCAATATGATCCTGAAACCCACGAAATCAAAAACATATAAAACTACATGCAAACATATGACCTAACAAATCAAGTTCTAACCGGTCATATCTCATTCCCAGAGTTGCATACCCTCCTATAGGATTCACAACCCTTAAAGGAGTAATAAGGTATAAAGGTTCCAAACAGAAGCAATCTACCAAATATTGAGATATAAATGAGTGCGATGCACCGGTATCAAATAGTATCCTAACCGGAGTACTATGAATCATAAGCATACCTTCCATCATAGCTTTTCCTTTCTCAACAGCCGTTGGTCTAGAGGATGATGGTTCCAACGCAAATACCTTTCCCTTTCCAGCCTTAGCAGCCTCAGGACACTTGTCCTTGTAATGCCCCATTTGGCCACAGTTGTAGCGCTTCACATTCGGCCTCACTGCAACTGCTCTTCCATCACCCGAGCGACACTCATTAGCATAATTCCCCTTCTTGTCACACTTGTAACAAACAATATCAGTCTTGCTCTTCTTAGTTGTTACCCCTGAATGGGCACCTTTCTTCTTGAAGAACTTCCGCTTCTTACCCTGAAAATTCTGAACCTCAGCTGGTTTCCCTTTTCCAAAAGTAGAAAGCATCTCTTCATTCCGAATAGCCATCTCAACAACAATATGACACAGATTCTGGAGGTTTGGCATGGTTGCTCTGGCGATCTTAGGATTCAACCCCCTGATAAACTTATCAATCCTCCGAATGACAGTATCTACAGTAGCATTTCCGTAATGGGACAGCTCATCAAACTCTGTAGCATACTCAATCACCGATCTATCCCCTGGACTAAATCTGCAAATTTCCTGAGCAATGCTGACTTGGCAACCTATGATAGAAATCTTTCTTCGAACCTCCTTCGAAATTCAGCCCAAGTTAGGTCTACCTCTGGCTCTCCTACGGTAACTCCGTTCCACCAAAACAATGCTTCTCCCTGCAATTGCCTTGAAGTAAGTCTCCTCCTCTTCATATCCATCAAGCTGAGATCTGCAAATATCCTTTCACAATGCAATAGCCGGTTCTCTACTCCTACTGCATCCTCGGTTCCTGGAAAAGGCTTTCCTCCAAGACTAGCATAATCCCTGCTCAGCTTGGCATAATTATTGCAAATAGGGCCACCGGATTAGCTCCTCCAGCATTCCCTACAGTTACTCCCGCAGCTGCTCTAGCTTGCATCATATTCACGAAGAATTGATACATTATCCCCATATCAACCGGCGGAATCTTAGCACCAACATTAGCATTTGCATTTGGGTTTGCATTTTCCTGTCGACCCTGATTGCTCCTAGTATTGGGTCGAACATTCCCACATGTTACGATGCGTCTCCCACCTTGATTCTCTCTTTCGTTTCCTGCCTCCATATCTTACTTCCCTACTACCTGAAATCCAATCTTGGTAAGATACAGAAGATCGGCCCCAAAGAGTAAGGAATACATACCTAGGTATTTATAGCAAAGTACACGTACGTTACTATAATGTTTACCCAAGCCCAACCATATTTTAGATTTATTAGATTATGCTTAAAAATATTTTAAGGTTTAAATTCCTTTTAAGTACATAAACTATGCTCTGATACCAACTTGTAACATCCCGCCTACTGAGGCCCAAAACTAACCGCTACTGATGCTGCAATCATTCGTAGTTGTTATTTCTTGGCGACTGAATGCGGCATAATAATATTGATACACAGGAACAGATTAATATGAAAAAAATTTAAACTTCAACAAAACAGAATTTCTCATTTCTTATGAATAATATTCATATTTAATTACATAATCCCAAACGTTAACCACGTTTAGATCACATATACATGTACAAAATACGATAAGAGCGACATATGAAGATGTCCCCTTATGATGATCAGAGAAATTATAATATGAACTTTAGAGTTCTTAGTACATCACAGCTGAATACACAAAATAGCTCCTATATAGCTAACACTGCATCATGCACGTCTCCGAAAGCTTATTCATCCAAAAACCTGAAAGTCTTCCACTCTCAGATTACTCAAATTAATTTTGAGTACCCGAGAGTTTTTGGAGAAACACAAACTTCGAGTCAGACAATAAGTCTGGTATGAATAATCCCCTGTCATCTCTTATCATAAATAAATATCTAGTGAGACCATGCCGCTTAGCGGAACGGGTTTTCCCCTCACTAGTATCCAAAATAAAACATGCAAATCATTTACTATGCCCCTACACCCAAAATAATTAGTCTTAACATAATATGAAATAAAGCCATAAATCATATGTAGTGGATATCCCATCCACCCATTTATTAGATATCCCATCTAAAAGAAATTTATTAGATTTCCCATCTAAAATCAATTTATTAGAGTTCCCCTCTAAACTCTTTAAAATGACTATCCGTCATAATTTAATAGGATTGTCCGTCTCAAATCCATTTAATAAATGAAGATTATCCGTCGTACATTGTTTTATAAAAGATGGTGTAGGCTATCCACCGCACACTCCATAGTTTTCCTAGGATGACTATGAACCCTTGGGTGCCAAATCCTGAGGCTAACCACCTCTAGCAAAACATTCTTTACTTTAGAAATTTGATATGGGCTGTCCACCGCACATTCCATGGTTTTCCTAGGTTTACCAAGAACTCATCACTTGGCCAATTAAAACATCCCGATCCCCATAATTATTTATAAAAATTCATGATCCCTATGATTCTTATTTTCCCCAAGTATACCACATGTTTAACCTATTCCCATTGGTAGCCCAAATTAGGTTAAATTAAATAAAAACACATTGGTAGCCCTAATTAGGTTAAATTAAATAAAAACACATTGGTAGCCCCAATGTATATTTTCAAAAGCATATTTCTGTTTCTAACCCTAAACTATTTATCAAAAACATTAAACCCACCACGGTATCCCCAAGGTTTATTAACATTCATTTTATATAAGGATCCCCCTTACATATTCAAACAAAGATAAGTATTTTATGCTATAACCCTTCGAAGTAACCCCTTCGACTTAGCAAAGTTTTACTTAAGAAAAATGGCTAAAAACAGCCCTTTAAAACCCTTCGAATGAAGTCCTATTCGAAAGAAAATAAACCTCCAAAGTTAGCCCCTTGGGAAACCTTTCTTTTGAAAGCATCACAAAATCATACCTTTCGACCTTGTCGGAAGGTTTCTTTTCGACCCAGTCGAAAGGTTCTACCTTTCGACCTTGTCGAAAGCTCGGGGTATCCCCCCTTATAAAACCATTGATATACCTTTCGAAAGCAATGAAACTCAAAACCTTTCGAAATCAAAACCTTTTGAAATCAAACCTTTTGAAATCAAAACCTTTCGAAACAATTAAAAAACAATGAAGTGTTGGTGTTGGAACCAACCCTTCGAAAGTATACTTCCGACCTTATCGGAAGGTTTACCCTTCGACTTTGTCGAAAGGTATTAAAACCTTTACTTTAAAAACAATGGGAGGTTCAGAAGTTACCCCTTCTTTCCCTTCGGCTTTGTCGAAGGCACCCCTTTGACTTAGTCGAAAGGATTAAAACACCTTTTTAGAAAACATTTTTAAACAATTCTTTTGAAGGGTTTGGCTTTCGAAGATCCCCTTCGAAACCCCTTCTTGAATATATAAATTTTTTAGCCTTTTATAAAATGATAGAGTCGATTGTGTATCCATCATCCATAACATGTCTTATTGACACGTATGCAACCATTCCTACAATGCAATGGTCTCTTCCTAAGCTAGAACTTAATTACAAAAATAATATATAGTTTTCTATCTAAAATGGGAAACATGCTCGAAAAAAGTTTGGGATGGGTAACTCGGACTTTCTCCACAAGCTCCAATGTACTCTCAACTGGATCATCTCCTTACCGGACTCTAGTCAGTTTAATTATTTTATTATAGAGTCAATTTGACACATGCCTAAAAATAAGGGTTGGTGCATGGTGAACCAGGGACTCAGCTATACTTTTTACTTTCCCTAACTGACACGGCTTGACTATGGTAGCTGCACAGCATAAACACTTCCGCAAGTACCGAATGATGGCTTCCCTATAATTTAGTCGTATCATATTCTACCTTGGGGATTTTCTACTTGTCTGCTTCCTGTTATGGAATCGGTTCCACGGATTGTAGAGGACTCAACTCCTCGGATCATAGTGGACTCAGCTATATGGACTACCCTATGTATCTTAAGTTAGTACTTGCTTTTCCGCCTACCTTATGCAGTCCTTGTTTTTGTATGAAACAAACCAATCCATTTTTTTTCAACTTCACTTCTCATCCTTTACCACTGGCATAAACCTTTAATCTGGATGTATGTGCATAGTTAATTTTCGGCAATCCTTGCTACTGACTCGAATGATGCTAACTCGCACCAAGCTGAATAACTTGAGCATAAGTATATTCCCATGAAACTGTAGCTCTATGTAATCCTCAATGCACATATATTGTCTTAACTAGTCCAGTGATATACCTGACCACCTCAACTTCTAGATATCATGTGAGACAACTCAAATGTGGACGGTGTCTCCTTTCATGGTACTTTCTACTTAGCTCTTTGCTATTTCTCCACTTTACCCAAGAGTATCCAAACTTGGTGATTTCTTAAATTGTTGAAAATAGCAAAACTTCCTTTTCAAATCTATTCAACTTAAATAATCTCATTTTACTTCTGAATGGTTTCTTCAACCCTTCAAAATTCATAATACCTTAGTATCATGTTTAGAGTCTATAGAGATCAATCCTAAGTTCTACAAGTGAAAGTTTGGTCTATCTAATCAATCCACTTAACAATAGAAGTCCTAAAATTAATTTAAGTCATAACTTAGAATCACTCTAGCATTAATGCTAATCACCCAAGTGGTACTTTGTTCACATGCGATTGCTATGCACACAACTATGTGTTCTAAGTTAGTCTTCCATGAATTTCCTTAAGTAAATTATCTTCTTCCCATCAGAGGGATAATAAAAAAAGAAACTTTTTTATCCCTTCCTCCAAATCGTATCAAAATTTCATGATCTTATTTTCTATGAAAATCGCCTTCGCATTCTCAACATGTGCAAATAACAATATATTTTTCTTGATTGAGACCCAAATCCTTGAATTAACCATCCATTGCAAAATCTTGACTGTAACTTTATCCAGGATACCTATCCTGGGTTGAACTTCCAAAATTTTACCATTTCTTAATGTCCTTCCATAAATGAGACCCTTTTACCAAACACAACCTCTTATCACTTTATTCGAATTATCATGGTTGGGATAATCAATATGGAATGGTGTGTTTCCATTTTAATCCAATATACATGTTGGTTAATACTTTGGTTTATACTTAGGGATTGCTGTATTTTAATGCATTGGAACTACATCTCCCCTAAAGGAAAGGTTGTCGGTGTAAATTTCTATGTCTTATCCCAAAATGAGAATTTGTGTTACGTTTGAAATTACAAGAAATTATCTTTTTCATAATTATTGAAACAGACAGTACAAAATACGGTAAATATCCCTATTTTATACATCTCTTTCTTTTTGGGCATATTCCTTGTCATTTCGAACGATACAGTTCTATTTATAGATCTAAACTTGATAATCCATAGGAATTTACATTGCACCTCTAAATTCTAATAAATTAAAATACTATTAAAATCTCATTCCAATTTTAAACAACTTCCAATTATGTTTACTAACCTATATCAATTATCCAACAAAACCTAGTGTTTCCATACAATTTCCTTAATGAAGTTTCTCGATAAATTAAGGACTACTTCCCTCTAATTTCATATTCAAGCATGTGTTATACCCCTACAATTCCAAGATTTACATAGGCATACTTGGAACACAACTACTACGATATAAATCCAATAACATGTATAATATATATACTTTCCCATTCATGTCCACCTAGTCTGCCCGTAGCCTTTAGGGGAACAACACAATACCTGAACAGTCCATAGCCTACTGTATCATATCCTCACCTATATGGTCCTGGCCTTGCTGTTATAGCGCCAAACCTACACTTATCGTTAAAATTTAGATTGCCTAATGTAATCAAGGAATTGCCCCTTTTTCACTTAACGCGCTATATAAGAATTGAAGTAGACCCTACTTGGTACTTTTTACACTTTAAACTGAACAAAATTCCTTGCATATATAGTATCCCTTGATAATTATAGCCGTATCGACTTACTCTTTCCTTATTCTAGAATATGTTTTACTCATATCATACTTCCTAAACTTCCTCACATAAAGATCTTATCAAACCATACTTGGGTAAAAAGATACAAGGTGGTGCTCACCCTTCACTACTACTGGGAGTTTGATCTAGTACTTTGTCCTTCCAATTCAACCATTGACTAAAAAGATCACTAAATTCTCATGTTTCTTTTTTTTCTTCTATCCCAACCATTTCAAGGCTTCCAAATTCCATAGTCTATTCTATCCCAGTGGGCTGTTTAATCCTATTTATCTATCTTTGATCTATTTCTTTCCTTTAAGTTTAAGTGATAGTCATAATATTTTCACTTTATCCTTTTTTTATTAAATCATGACCTTTGATTTTAACTCTATTTCCATAAAACTAGTAAGTTTTATAATTGTAACACTCTCTTTTCATATTTAATAAGCGTTTTCTTCTTACTAAGATCATGATATTTTCTTTTATTCAATTATCAAAAATGATTAAACTTAACTTAGCAAAAATGTACATAAAAACACACCTTTCTAAAATTTCTTTTATAAATAAGGGACTTTCACAAAAGCACATTTTTAAAGATAATGTAGTATATTTTAACTTGTTATTATTATTATTATTATTTTAGAGTGTAACTAGAACATTTATAAAACATTTTCGAATACATAATCATTTCTTATTTACAAAAGGAGTTCAAAAGTTGGGTCTTATATACTTCTCGGTTTTATTTTTTAAAAGTCTTATTGTTAAAAGCAAAGTACACATTGAGGTAAGTGTAATAGTGTGCTTAAAAGATAAAACAAAAGCTTTAAAACAGTTATTGAAAAATCGCTTTTTATCCAATTCTCTAATTTTTACTTTTTAAACAAATTCCATAAAGTTTATCTGATTAGTTTATATAAAATCATAAACCAACTTCTCTTTCTATTTAAAATATCAAACACCTACAGTTTCTAACATTTAGAAAACATTTTCATTGGTTTATCACTTACATCGGAGTAGACAATAATAACCTAATTACCTAAGCCCACTTATACCTAACAATGCTTTAAGTGCACAAGGTTTCTGCCCTTCTTTTCAAAGATGGTTAATTCAAGTTTATTTTCCAATACGATGTCCAATTTCAATATGGAAATACTAAGCATTCTTTTAAGTAAATAGCAGTCCTTGCAACTACTAACAATAAGAGAATATGGTTTCTACTTTAACTAGGGAATCTGCCTTAAATTTGTAAAATCCTCCTTCATGTCCCCCTTATGCTATCAACATCATATTCCTCCTATATGGGTCTCATGGTACTAATATTCTTCATTCACCTTTAAGTCCATAATTTTCTTGCTATAGCTAGTTGGTATGTGTCATACTCAGAAGTACGAGATGTTGGGTTTTTAAAACACTACAGAGCATAGTTATAAGATTAAATTCTAAGACACTCTACATTTTCAGATCTCACAGAGGAAGGAACTAAAATAGAAGTACATAAAATAGACATTTTAGAAAAACATGCTCCAAAATATTTGATTTTCCATATGCACTATTTTCAAAGAACATTATATGTTTTATAGACTTTTAATATAATAAGCAACTGCATGACGGACAATAAAGAATACGAGAACTCCAACGTGAAGCTCCTTTCTCCACATACCATGCTCAATTGACTGCTAACCTGTTTAACTATCATTCTACTTGACTTGACGGGTATAAACCTAGCGCTCTTGGTCAATCGATCAACTATGACCCAAATGCTGTCATACCTTGCTCGAGTCCTCTACAGTCCATCAATAAAATCCATCAATGCTCGCTCCTACTTACATTCGGGAACTTCAAGCGGTTACAGTAATGCACTTGGCTTCTTTTGTTCCGCCTTCACACTAACATGCACTTCATACACTTCGAGATGAATGTCTCGAGATCCTTCTTCATCCCCTCCCAATAATAAATATCATGGTCCATTTTATTATCGTCGAGTTGTATGGTCAACCTAGATGGTGGCACTCTCGTAGCATCTCGTCTTGTAATCCTTCAAAATTGGGGACAAAAAGTCTCCCATCTTTACAGAGCCAACCTTCTCGGTCGAGTCTGTATTATTTCATATTTTTGGACTATACTCCTCCTATTTTCGCCATGGTTTCTGTTAATCTAGCATCTTGCCTCTGACTAGTACCGATCTACTCAATCAAGGTAGGTCTGATCGTCAAACTTGCCAACATCTCTGGCCCTAACTTGCAATGAGGCCTGAAGTCATAGCCAGTAATATACTCTAATATCCTCCACTCCATAAACATTGCTCCCATACTAGCATGTCTTCTACTCAATGCATTGATGACCGCATTTCCCTTACCATGCGTATAGGAAATGTCAAAGTTATAGGATGCTAAGAATTCCAACCATCGCCACTGGCAAAGGTTAAGATCCTTTTGGGAGAAAAGGTACATCAAGGATTTGCAGTCTGTGAACATCTCGAACCTTTCTCCTAATAGGTAGTGCCTTCAAATCTTCAAAGCAAATGTTATCGTCGCCAACTCCAAATCATAAGTCGGATGCTTCCTCTTGTGCAGTTTCAGCTATGGACTAGCATATGCGACAACTCTTCTCTTCTGCATCAATGTCTCACCTAATCCAATACCACACATGTCGGTGTATACTATCAGCTCCTTATTCCTGCTCGAAATGGTCAATACAGTGCACTTATCAACTTCTCCTTCAGACCTACAAATTGTTTGCACCAAAAATGGTTACAAACACCCAAGAATTGTTTTGTAGAGAAGTAAATGAAGAAAAGTAAAATTAAACTGAGTAAATGAATAAGTAAGCAACAGAGAATAAGCAGAAATCAAAGACACAGAAGTTTATAGTGCTTCGACGTTGTGTGCCTACGTCCACTTTGAAGATTATACTTTATTGCTCTCTTATGAATCCGATTACAATAGTAGAACAAAGCTAGCACTTGATTACAATGGAGTCTAGAGTAACAAGCAGCGTAAAGATCCTGAAAATGAACCAATAGGTTTGTATTTATAGGGTGAGATGACGAGATATTTCGCTAAGATTCTCCCCAGGTCCATAGGGACCCACTATATCGATTGGTGGACATAACTTGTTGTTTTGGAACGGCCGGTATAAATTATGCTGATCATTATTTTTTCCTCTGATTGCCATGCGATCATTTGTGGGGGTTCCCACATGCCTCTAGACCTTGCTCCTAAAATATGAAGTCATTCTGAGTTATAGATTGTGAGATATGGATCAATCTTGGTCGCATTTGGGTTGCTTACCGAATTACACAAATCGTTAGGAATGATCGTCATAAACCAATCGGCATAAAATGATCGTCATTTCTTGAACCTTAGAGTATTGAAAGGCAGGATAACATTTCCCCCCCAAAGTGCCTCTTGTTGAACATGATGTGCTTTGAAAAGTCACAAACTTCAATCATCGAAAAAGGATTCCATTTAGTTCATTGAATGGTCATTATCCCATTGTTAAGTCGCTTTCTCATTGAGGGTCGTGTCTGCTTCTATTCATTATGACTATTGGTCGACTTCAAATAGTATAAATACTAAATCATGACTCACTGATGATCATCTTGTCATTTTTTCTGGTGATTATCAGGCCATAATAACCTCGTTTTTATCTTCCTTCACAGGTGCGAAATCAATTTCTGTCGATTTCAAAAAATTGAACTCTAAAACGTATATCGATCCGTATACGTATTTATACCTGACCCCCGATCAGGATTACACATCTACAAGTCATTGTCAAGTTTCAAAGCCATCTCTGGTTTTGTATGAACAACCATGATGGATCGTTATCATTGAATAAAAGTTTGGATCGCTTTTGTATGATTGTTTTTTATAAACAAATGATCAAGGCTGATCGTTATCACTGAATGGAATCTCGTACCCTTCTATTTATGATCGTCCGTATATAATCGTTGCCATTTTCTATATACATACATATATATATATATAATGATCATTACCGATCGTTAGTTCACACAAAGGAGTTTTGGATCATTCTTGGTGGTGGAACGATCGGTAGGAACTCCATTTTGAACGATTGGTATATCTCATGGGTTGAACGATAGGTATATGCTCTTTCTATAAAATCTTTCATACTTAGCCATTTTTTATATTCTTGTCCAATCATTTTCAGGCTTGTAGAATTTTAGATCATTTTAGAACGATCGGTGTAGAAAACGATCTTCACGATTGCGCTTTTAGAACGATCGACTCTAAATTTAGGCCATCAAGGGTCGACCTACTTCTTTATATAAAAACATTTCTTCTTGGTCACCTCCATCTTCACTCCTTCATTTTCGTGTCGTTCTGACTTCGAATAGGAAAAGGAAGAAAACAAGCTGCTCCACCTCCTTTCTATATCGATCCAAGAACGATCCAATTTTTCAAAATCAATTCCACCCCTTCTCGATTCATCATTACTCCAGCTCCCGAGTCTCACCTCGAATCAAATTCGAATCTATCTTCTTTTCTTAGATCTCACACTTAGGTAGGATGACCTGAACTTGCTTTATGATTCAAGGATGAGACTTCGAGTGCCTTGAATCTCGTGTTAGTTAGTTTAGTTAGTAGAGTCATTTGATCTAAATCAAATTGGAGAGGATAGGAATTGGGGAAGATGGAGTTGCCGAGTGTGGGAAGTGATGCAGATCGACACATGACGATCGTCCTTAGACGATCGACAAAGCTTTGGACTTAGATGACTTTAGAGTGGGTGATGGTGATGATGTACCGATCGTTATGAAGTGATATTGTCATTTGTGTGTTTAACGATCATCTTTGAATGATCGGTGGTGCTTTGGAGTTGGAGGATTTAGAGTAGCGGTTGAGCTTTTGGACTTAGTGAATTTTAAGGAATGGCTAGTATAGAATGATCGGTAGGAATGAGTCTATAAGAAACAATCGGCAGGACTAGGCCTAGGAACGATTGGTGGGTTTGAAGCTCGAACGATCGGTCTAGGAGAGTTGAGTTGAACGATTGGTAGTAAGGCATGAGGAATGATCGGTGAAGCTAAATTAAATGATCGATTGTCTGCACATGAACCTTAAAAGTGGAACTTAAACAAATAGACTTGAACCCAATGATGAGCTTCGGCCTTGCATATTCAAATGAACTCATATGAATTGCATAAGGCTTGAACTACATATTCGATAATATATGACATTTGAACTTTGATACGAACCAATGCCTTTGACTTTTCTCTTGGAGCTCATTAGTGACTTGAATTTAAAAACCGAACTTTCACTTGCTAACAATCAATTGAAAAACTCAAACTGCGTTGTTCCCTAACGACATAGAGAAACAGTTGAGACGGTCTGGAATAACGGTCACTTCGATCGAACCTCGAAGCCTCGTCATCTTTTTCGTCTTTAGTTTCGTACAACTTATGACTGTATAGTATAGCACTTCACCGCACCATACTAGCACTCGCTATGCACTGAGGGTACAGGTTACTTTCTAATCATAAATTTTACTAAGTTTAATAGCAATGGGTTCTAGACGTTCTGGGCATCTTGCAGATATGCCAGCTAGATCATTTTCTCAGCAGGATAATCCTGACGTGGAATCAAGTTCTGCAACCAAATCTAATAATCCATCCTCCAGTCAACATTCAGAACAATCGAAAAGCCCAGGCCCACAATTTGATTTTTTGATGTAGTTCCTATTCTTCCAATAGAAGTTGTTGATCCTGCTCCTGACACTCTGGAGGATGCAGTTATTCTGGAGGATCCTGCTGATTCCGTGGCCTCTAAAATTAAAGAAGATGCTCTTCGTCGAATCCGTGTAAGGCAGGAATTCCCTTTGATGATGTATTGGTTCCGTCGTAGGATGATAGGGCTCATAGACCTCTAGAAGGATATAAGGCGTGCAACAAATTCATGTGCTGGGCTGGATGCATCCTGCCATTTAACTCATACATCCATGAAATTCTCCATTATTTGAGGATAGCTCTAGTGCAGCTTCACCCGAATATCTACGCTCTTCTCAATTGTATTTATATGGTATTTATGGAGTTCTTGCATCATCCTCCAACTATCGTTGACGTTCATTCATATTCTCTTTCAAGCGATGGACGGAGAGTCTTTCATTTACATTTCTTGAGTCAACAAAGAAATGTCAGATTCTAAATGGCGCATGGAATAAATTAAGCGCTTTTAAAAGCGAATGGTTCTTTGTTCGATGTCCTCCCGGTTTTGTTCGATAATGGCTGGAAAGATGCAAGTGTTATCCATCATATTTAGATTCGCATGAAAAACCAATATCCAAACCATACTCCTGACTAAATAGTTCTTTTTATAGGCACCATCACATGACCCAGCGGTAATCTTTATGAGGAGGCGGTCACGACTCTCAAAAATGCACCACCTGAAGATAAGAACATGAATATCTTCTCACAGACGAACGCCTTGTTACTTTTTGTTTGATGGAAGAGGGCCTCAGCGTAGGGCTAACAAAAATTGCTTAAGTTGCAGGGATAAGACTATGGACTACAGCGGTCAAAGGGGCAATCGAATCGATCCCGTTGTGCCCCCAGCTATGGGTGCTCAGGAATTCACCGATATTGGTGTCAAAGAAGATAAAGGTGATGTGCCCGGTCGTAATGATGACGAATCTAGTCTTGGAGTCGAGGTCAAATCCTCGAAGACCTCATAGTCTTCGGCTCCCGATAGAAGAAAAAAGAAAACATTTGTTTATAAATTTCCCAAAAGTCACCTTTCTGGTCGACCTAAGTCATCGATGACTCCCTAGGTTGTTCAAGATGGATCCTCTTCTCAACCGTTGAAGCGTTCAAGTCTGCGCTTGATTCTTTGTATGGTCTGCCAATACCGCATGACCTTGATGCTTTCTACTTCACTGATATGATTATTGCTAGGTCGGAATCTCCCACAAAAATTGGCACTAAAATTCCAACTTCTAAGGGGGAAATTACTCCAATGAGCAAAGCTCTTGCATCTGGTTTATCGGGGGGAGACAAAAGGATACTTGCGCACGCTTGCACCCCTCAACATTACATTTTGCTCAACTTGTGCCCTTTAATGCCTAAAGTTGATTAAATTTTTGTTTCCTTTGCAGGAAAGATGGCGAAGAAAAGGAACATGTCTGATTCCCTTCGGGATATATACCACCAATCTTCTGGTTCACGCTCTAGCTCATACCGTAAAGGTGGCCCGTGTATTTACACTTGGGTCAGACCGAGGTGTTTTAGGTTATGTACATTTGGACTTAGTCTATTCTACTTCCGCATGGACTATTCTGCTAGCTCCTTCTGTTATAGCTTTTTATGTAGTCCTTTTTGTTTGCTACTCTGATATGTATATTCTTTTGACTCGCTTGTATATTATGGTTGCTATACCACTTGACATGTATCATTTTGTATACTCTGTGATGTATCTGTATGTGTATATATATATGTGATGATCTGCTGTTCTGTGATGTGTTTTTGCATTTGAGTTGTTGTATTTTGTTCTGATAGATCCTATAGCCACATATGGCTTTGTGTTAAGTATTTATTGGATATGTCGATCCACTTGAGTTAGAAAAAAAATAGCATTTGTCGACGTATTCAATAGATAATTAAGACAAGGCTATAGATGGTCGCTCCTAACCAGCACTATTCTCCGCATTAGCAAACGGTATTACCCACTAATACTCTTTGTTAATGTGGGTCTCAGGGTGGGGCGTCATAATTTTAAATTTAGATGTTAAGTTTAAAATAAAAAATAAATTTAGATGTTAAGTTTAAAATAAAAAATAAATTTTATAAAATAAATTTAAATTTTTTCAAAATTGTTTTAAGAAATTAATGTAATAACTTTTGAAATTTTATAAATGTTTAATTAATATGATTAATTAAATAAATAATTAATTAAAAATTAGTTGTGTGTGTGTGTTGATATATATATATATATATATATATATATAACTATAAAGGTAATAGTTGAATATTTATCCCAAAAATGTTTAGGTAAATTAAATAAAAATTTAAAATTCATTAAAATATTTAATTAAATTGTTTAGTTAAATAAGTAATTTAATTTGTAGATAATTAATTAAATGTTAGTTAATTAAATATATATATAAACTATAAAGGTTATAACTAAATATTATTCTTACATAGTTTAAGATGAATAAAATAAAACTAATGAAATTTTAAAATAACATTTAATTAAATTAAGAATTAAAATTAATTAAATATAATTTAGTTAATCAGATGCATAATAATATTATATAAGTTAATTAAATTATAATAATTGTAAACAAATTAAACATATATAATTATATGTAGACTTAAAATACAAGTGAAATTAAAATAAACCTAAAATAAATTTATTTAATAAATATAGACATATGGCACATGTACTATGATTTCAAATCCGTCCGCATTTGAATCAGAGAATATTTCATAAGAAGTGCACTAATATCTGTAATACTATTAACATATTGTCGAGATGAGGTAATACACATGCTTATTTGCTGAGCAAACTCAAGGTACATGCATTATACTTAGGCTGTCGAGAAACGATAGATAAAAGTGAATGATCTCTTTTAATTTGTTGAGAAAACCCAAGGTCAAGGTCGAGATTAGAGTAAGGACAATGGTTAGGAGTTGTAAATGATACAATAGGTAAAAGAATTATCCATTATTTGTGAGCCTATGATTTTTGAGCAAACTCAAGGTCAGAATCCCAAGATCAGTAAGTCGTAAGACTCGCTAGAGAAATTAAAAGGTTTTTATATTTTTTCTTAGGGTTTTTGAGAAATATAAAAATCTAGCAAGAGCCTTATTAGAAAAATGAAATTATAACATTTAACCACTATAATATTATAATGACACATGCTATACAAAATTAAAATTATCTACTTCAAAAAATTTATGCAACTAGTCTACTTGATTAAATTGTTTATCAATTGAAGTATACTAATGAATTAAACTAAGATTGACAAAGAAATATAAAAATATACTTACCGATAAATCTTTTGGCATGTTGTCGCTTCAAGACTCATGCAAGAGCCAAATTATGCAACTACTGAATACATTCGTATTTTGGTCACTTAAATGTTTATTTACCTATGACTGTATACTATCTTCTGAATTTTGAATTCTAAAGCAATACAAGAACATGAATATTAGATCACATACAAAAGTTATATGGTGAACAGTTCATTTGTAATATATGAAATCTCGATGAAATTACTTTAGTCGAAATGAGCAATCAAACTATAATGCAAAATTGTAATGACTCGCAAATTCATCACTTTGGATTTTTTTTGAAATATTCAAATAAAAGATTTTTTAACATAAATGATAATGTTTTGAACAGTAAATAATATTGGTAATCTTATTTTGAATAAATATTTACAAAAATATATACTTTGGAAAATATATCGATAAAATGAACGAAAACCATTTTATCAATAAACAGCTCTTAGACCATCCGACATCATGCATGGAGCTGGGTACATACACTAATTTATGTACATGAGTGATAAAATGTAACAAAATTATCTATTTTATTTTTGAAAATAAAACCTCTTTATGACATCATCAATGATATCGCTATTTTGGAATAAATGATTTTTGAATTTAAATCGAGTTAAAATGATATAATTATTATTCTAATTATTAAATAAGCCCTTTTAATAATTATGTAATGGTAAAAATATTATTATTAAACTTTGTTTACAAATATATATATATATATATATATATATATTAAATAAGAAGTGAAAATATGACCGTAAATCGAAATCGGAATTTGTAACGATTCAGCGTAGAAATGTTGTGCAATGTTGTGAATCATTTGAGATATACATATGCACACACATATATACATGAACACATATATACATACAAATATACTTATACATTTAAATAAATATATATATATTACAAAATATCAAAATATTTTCCTAAAACTCAACACTTAAGCAAACCAAAGTCAACCTCTTTTACCCAAAGTACAAGCACATGGGGGGATACACAACAAAGCATGATGAGGTAGGAGGGGAGTGGGGTGGTGAGAAAATGGTGATGTATTTGTATAGAAATATCATGATATTTACATCCTCGCTTTTGCGTATAAATATCAACCACATCTCTTCACTTTATTCACTTCATTTTCTTCATAAAATTCATATTCTTCACTTCTTAAACTCTACATTAATGGCTTCATGCCTAAAGAAAGTTATGTCAAAAATTATGGCAAAAAGAAATTAAAATTATATAGTAAGTATATATTATCAAAACCCTTCAAAACCAAAACAAATCCACTTCTTTTCCACCTCTAAACCCATGGCCACACCTTCTACCACCCAAGGCTGAACCCATCTCCATTAGCAAGCATAGGCCGAGCCTTCACAAAGGTCCAAGGCTTGATTCCATATGCTCAAGTGCGATCGTAGAGGAGCTATAGCCGTTTTAAAGTTAGACCGATCAAAAATCAAGTGAGAAACTCTATTTATATATATATAATGATGATGTGATATGATTGCTATGAATGTTTACTATGCTTTGATCATCTAGTTTGGTTGTTTAATATAGTTGTTTAATTGTGTAAAACAAACCACGTTAAATACACGTCGATATTACATAAGGAAATCACTTTCTGAAACAAGTTATAAAAGTGATATGAAATCATAAACCCCTTTGAAATGATTTAAAATGTTTTATGAGTGTTTTATAAAGATTAAAATCCGGTTTGGTGAAGTTTGGACAAGTTATGAAGATTTAGTCAAAAATAGGCGCGTCGCGTAACGGTAGTTTGCAATTTCGCGCCGTTGAAAGTTAAATCCATTTATATGACGGATTCAGAGTTGGAATTCTTTGTAATAAGAATATTCTAAACTCTTATAATCATAATTTTCAAACAAAAGAAAAGGATCGAGATTTCGTTTAGTAGATTTTAAAATATGAGCATATAGTTTTCAAAATAGTCGCACTTTGGTAGTTCAAAAACCAAAGCGATAAATTCTTTCAAAATGATATGTTTAATTCTTTAAAAATATGTGATAAATTCTATAAATCTTTTAAAATGTTTTAAAAGATATTTAAGTTAAAAATAGATTTCTAAATGATAGAAAAGTTGTTTTGATCAAATAAGCATTAAAAGCACTATTCGCAGCACTTTTTGCGGCACTTTTAATAACTTTTGAAATATGGCTTTAACTTAAGTATTCTTTCCCAAATCATTTATAAATGTCTCCAAATAAATAATTAAGTATTTTGAAGAAGATTTGGAGTTTTTATAATTTATTTTAAAAGAGTTCAAATAAATGATTTAAAGAAAAGCTATTATAATTAAGTGATTTAATCTTGACTCTAAAAGCCAATAAGTAGACTGGATTTTTCTATTCGTGAGATCCGGATGTGAGGTGCTTAAACTAAGGAGATGTTCAGGAGCAACTAGTTCCCTGGCTCACCTGGCCTTTTTCTTGGGCGAGGAATAGATAATGTCGAAACGTCGAAAACGAGACAAGTATAAAAGATTCAATTTTCCAAATTGAAACAACTTGGATCATATAGAAATAATCTTCTTACACTTGGTGTTAAATTCCAAAGAGGGAATCCGTACTATCTGTGTGAACTTAAAAGGTGATTTCACCATTATTCGATGGATATAAAGGTTGAATACGGAAATTGATCTTGAGTAGAATTAGTATAATTTCTATCGGCCCTTTTTAATTCAATAATGTTTTCCAGTATGAATTATGAGAAATGATTTTGATTTGGTATTCCCAAAGTTAAAGAGAGGTTTAATGATTCCGTATATACTAGAAAAGAATATGACTTAAAGATTTATATCTCTAAAAGAGATTAATGAATGAAATGATAATCACCCTTAAACTTAACATCTTTTTATCGATGATTGATTCGAAGGTACCAGGGTTAGATTTGAGTGATGCTTATCCGAAAACCACTTCGAACCAATTTACGTATTCGAAGTAAAGACATGGAATGATAGTAAATAGAATGAAGGGCTACTTATCACTGAGCCTTGGGGGAAATTTCCCATATCAAATATATGTGGCAGTAGTATCTTCATTTGATCTTTGATTGTCTCTACTAATCCTAGGGATGATTCCCTACAAAATATGGTAGGATAGTTCCTTCGGTTTGTCCTATTCATGAACAACTTGTATGGACGAATGTCTGACATTGCATTTCCAACATACACTTACATTGATTTTTATGAACGTACATCTGTTTGGTGGTGTAGGAGTAACTCTCTTACACTTAACACCCTTCTTTGAGATGTACGAACTCAGAGATTGTACAATTGTAGAAACCAATGGTGTGTGATGGAATTGGCAATGTGTCATTCAAAGTGGAATGTGCTATGTGAAAGCTAATTGTTACCTCGTGCCTCATCACCTAGAAATAGCTTAAGCATGGCATGCCGTAAGGCTATGTGTTTTGCAACCATTTAGTTATGGTCATAACCTTTCTACATTACTCTATATATGTCAAGTATGTTATGGGATCCCGGATAGGTCCGTTACGACCGGGGTGATGTCATCTGCCACCAGATGGGTCTGCAGGTAGGTCGGCCTTGCCAGGTGTAGAGGTTTCAAAAGTTGTTGATCCTCGGTACATCCCTCTAGAGATGTACTGTATCGAAGGTAGTTCCTTACCTGCCATTGTATGGAAATCCAATCTTCAATAAGTGCCATTGGACTTGATTGTAGAACCTATTATGCTGGAATTTAATCAATGTAACAATTTCGGCTAAGATTATATAAGTTTACTTGGAAAGTGTTTTCAAAAGAATGTCATTAAAAGTAATATTACCAGATTTTTGTGTAGTAAAGATTTTGGTTATCAAAAGGTAAAAACCCGTTCCGTATTTATGTGCGACGATGTCTTATGAGATACCCTTTTTTTTCAAATATCCATATTTTGAGTTTCTCATACCAGTCGTATGACTGACCCGGAGTTTATTTTCCTTTCCCTTGAACTCCGAGTGCCCTATTTTTTGGGCAACCAAGTAGTTATGTAGCATGGAACAATTTGGGAGAAGCTCAGAGCATTTTTGATGGAGCATGAAGCTGGAGGGTCCTATGTAGATAGTCATCTATTTCTAATTCCGTTGTATTTTGTATTAAGTATCTACCAGCACATATGAGGACAGGCTGTTATAACTATCCTGGCTGGATTAGTACTTACTAGTACTTCGATAGAGTAATTGTATGTACTGCTTATATGTATAATTAAATGTTGAATGCGATGTGAGATTCTATTTTGTTTTGTCTTTTATCTTTATTTTCTTTTACCCCATGATAATCTGCCTCTCCAGCACTTGGATTTACGGCACATGAATACCAAGGATGTATTAGTGTCGATTTCTGTGGATCGAGGAGGTGGGTTGTCACATTTGGTATCAGAGCTTATGGTTGAGCGAATACCTAAGCCTTGATGGGGTCAACTCATTAGAGATAGAGTTAGTAATGCCCTAGAATGAATTTAGTCAAAGAGAGGACATATTTGAAATTTTTTCCGAATAAGTATATTCGAGTTTTATACCCATTCCCTAAGATAATTTCGTCTATAATTCTAAAGATGCTTCCTTACTATATGCAAATAATAGGAGATGAGTAATAGAAAAGGACGAAGGCGAGGTAGCAACAATACGACCCCCAACGGTCGATGAAATGCTATAGTAATTGAGGAAGTGGTAATCCTTGTGCAACCTCAAATTAAATTTACTACTCTATTCAAAATTACACCAGTTTGGATGGTAAACCATTCAATGGAATGGAGTCCATTATTGAAGTTCAGGTTTGGATCCGCTCTTGTGAAAGAATTTTTAAGGGGCCGAATATCGGGAATGAGCAGTTATGGTTCTTGGTAGTTACAAGAAAGGGCTCTAGCATGGTGGGAGTCCATAACTCTGAATGATTCAGAAGATAATTTTTCATGGGAACGGTTCAACGAAGTCTTGGAAGAACAATATATGCCCACTGTGGAAAATCCTGCCTTTATCGAATTTTTATGGATTTAAAACAAGGAGAGATGTCCGTAGAAGAATATTCAACAAGTTCAGTGAATTGTCCTGTTTTGGGCCGAGTCTGATAGACACTCCTTTGAAGAACAATGAAATGTTTATCGCTGGGATGAAAGGGAAATATCAGGACAGGATGACCAGGCATGTAAAGAGAACCTTTGTAGATTTGGTAGACATGGGTTTCCAATATGAAACTCTCGACAAAAATAATTCACCCACAACTCAAAGCAGCAACAATAACTGGAAGAAGAGGAAGTTCAACCATTCTGGGAAGAAACCATGGTAAGGCAAGCCAGAAAGAGGATCACAAGAAAACAATTTGAAGGATGTTACTTGTTATAATTGCCAACAAAAGGGTCATTTTTCCACCACTTGTAAGAATCCTAAGGCTCAGGATAGGAATTGCTATGATTGTCACAAAGCAGAGCACCAGAAGAAGGATTGCCCACTGATAAAGAAAGGAGAACAAGTTAGATTTTTTGCCATTAAAGATGAACCCTCAACTTTGACTAATGTAAAGGGCAAGAGAGTTCTTGAAGGTAATATCTGCATTAATGAAAATATAGTTAGAGTATTATTTGATACTGGGGCTTTCCACAGTTTTATTTCTAAAGAATTAGTTGATAAATTGAAACTTACCACAAAGATATTAGATACCCCTATCTGTGTCTCTAACCCCATAGGTGGTAAAACTAATCTCGGTATAGTTTGTGAAAAAGTACAAGTTGCCTACCTATCCCAAAACAATTTATGTAACCTAATCGTCCTAGATTTTATTGGATTTGAAATTATACTCGGTATGGATTGGTTGTGTGAATATAAGGCTGTTCTTGATTGTGTTTAAAGGATAGTGCATTTGGAAAATAAAAGAAGCGAACCTTATTAGATAATGTGTGAAGAATCAAGTCCATTATTGGATAGTTTTATGTATGCCCTAAATTCATTTCAAAAATGTCTAGAAGAAATACCAATTGTTAAGGAATTTTCGAATGTTTTTGAGGAAGTTAAAAGTTTACCCCTTATAGGGAAATTGAGTTTCGAATCGACTTGATTCCTGGTGCGAGGTCTGTTTTTCATTCTTCTCGAAGAATGGTCCCCAAGGAAGTGAATGAATTAAGGAATCAAATGGATGAATGGTTAAAGAAGGGACTAATTAGACCAAGTCGCTCAAGTTGGAGCTCAACAGTAGTTTTTGTTGTAAAGTCAGATAGCTCCCTAAGACTTTGTGTAGACTATCGAGACCTAAATAAGCAAACGATTAAGAACAAGTATCCTCTACCCCGTATTGATGACTTGTTTGATCGACTTCATGATGCTCGAATATTCTCCAAAATGGACCTAGCTACAGGATTCCATCAATTAAGGATAGCAGAAGATTGCATTCCTTTAACTACATTCAGAGGACCAAATGATTTCTACGAGTGGTTGGTTATGTCTTTTGGGCTAACCAATGCTCCCGCTTATTTTATGGACCTTATGAATATAGTATTCAAAGATGGGCTCCCTAAGTTCGTGTTGGTGTTTATTGATTATATTCTTATATATTCAAAGACTGAAGAAGAACACGAATGGCATTTAGAGATTGTACTAAAAATATTGAGGAGGAATGTGCTCAAGGCTAAGTTTTCAAAATTCCACTTCTGGGAAGAAAAGGTATGGTTCCTTGGATATGGGACAAAGGAAGGAATCTCAATTGATCCCAAAAAAATTACCGCCATTCTAGATTGGAAGCAACCACAAACTCCGAAAGACATTCGCAGCTTCTTAGGATTGGCAAGATACTACTGGAGATTTATTCAGGATTTCTCCAAGATTTCCAATCACTTAATGAAGTTGACTATGAAGGATGTTAAATTTGAATGGATGCTGAAATGTGAAGAAGCATTCCAAGAACTTAAGAAAAGGCTAACTGCCGCTCCAGTCCTGGATATTATTGATGAAACGACGGTTTAACCATTTATAAGGATGCTTGTGGAGAAGGAGTGAGTGCGGTATTGATGCAGCATGGGAAGGTTATCGCATATGCTAGTAGACAGTTAAAGACGCATGAGCGAAATTGTGCAACACACGACTTAGAACTATTAGCCGTTGTATTTGCACTAAAGATTTGGAGACATTATTTACTGGGTGAGAAGTTAAAACTCTTCACAAATCATAAATCTTTGAAGTATCTTTTCACTCAGAAGGTTCTAAATATGAGATAGCAGCGTTGGCTAGAATTTCTCGCATCATATGATTTAGATATCCTATATAGGCCCGGGAATGCCAATGTGGTAGCAGATGCATTAAGCAGAAAGCATGACATTATAGCTTATCTGGTAATGACTCTGACTCTTCTAGAGAGAATTACCAACAAACAAAGAGAAGACCAGGGTCTAAGGAAGACTATTAAGGATATAAGCAGAGGGAAGAATTCATGTTTTTAAGTAGATAACCATGGGATATTACAATTAAATGGAAGAATTTGTGTTTCCAATATTGAAAACTTAAGACAAGAAGTATTGATTGAGTGCCATCAATCCAAGCATAATATACACCCTGGAGTTAAAAAAATGCACAAAGACGAAAAATGAACATCTTGGTGGGAAAGCATGAAGAGGGACATCTATATCTATGTTAGTATATTCACAAATTGTCAACAGATCAAAAGCAATCACCAAAAGATTGCTATATTACTTTAACCTCTTGAAATTCCAACTTGGAAATGGGACCAAATATCGATGGATTTCATCGACGGCTTACCTCGATCAAGAAAGGGAAATGAAAGCATTTGGGTTATCCTAGATCGATTGATCAAAACGCACACTTTATCCCAGTAAAGCCAACGAGAATAGCTGCAAGTCTTGCAGAGATATACATGAGCGAAATTGTTCAATTGCATGGTGTCCCAAGCAGCATAATCAGTGATTGAGACCCAATCTTTACTAGTAAGTTTTGGGAGGCATTACAGACAGCTTTGGAAACGAAGCTTAATATAAGCACCGCCACCATTTCCAGACTGATGGGCAAACTGAAAGGGTAAATCGAGTATTGGAAGATCTTCTGAGAGCTTGTACCTTAGATTTTGGAGGTTCATTGGAAAACTATCTTCATCTTGTGGAATTTTCCAACAATAACAGCTATCAAACAAGTATTAGCATAGAACACTATGAAGCTTTATATGGTCGTCCATGTAGATCCCCAACATGTTGGATCGAAATCGGAAATTGGTTAGTACTTGGTCTTAATATGATTCGAGAAGCCTCGGAAAAGGTAAACTTGATCAGAAAGAAGATGAAAGAAGCCCAAAGCAGGAAAAAGAGTTGCGCTGATCAAAGGCGTAGAAATTTGGAATTTTCAGTTGAAGATTTTGTATTCTTGAAAGTCTCTCCGGTGAGAGGAGTAGTAAGATATGGAAGGGCAGGGATGTTAGTACCTTGATTTTTGGACCTTCTCCCATTCTTGAGCGGATTGGCCCATTAGCTTATCGCGTGGCATTGCCCGAAAGATTGTCTGGTGTGCACAACGTCTTTCACATATCCTATCTTTGAAAATATGTGCATAATCTAGAACAGATTATAGAAATAGCTGCCCATGAGGATTTAGAAGTAGAACCAAATTTGGCAGCTATCAGATGACCAGTTTGAATCGTGGATCACAATGAGAAGCGATTGAGAAGGAAGGTAGTAAGGTTAGTTAAAGTTCATTAGAGTTTAGGATTAATGTATAGTTGCATATGGTATCAAGATAGTGTACTCACCGCCTGTGGTGTGGTCACTTATCATATCTTATATATATTTCACTTGTCAAATATATATATATATATATATATATTCCTTTTCAAGTCATTTTCTTCTTATCCTTAATTTCGAGGACGAAATTCTTTTAAAGGGGGAAGTGTGTAACGACACGCAAATTCATCACTACAGAAATTTTTGAAATATTCAAATAAAATATATTTTTTAACATAAATGATAATGTTTTGAGCAATAAATAAGTTTGATTATCTTATTTTGAATAAATATTTACAAAAATATATACTTTGGAAGATATATCGATAAAATGACCGAAAACTGTTTTATCAATAAACAGCTCTTAGACCATCTAACATCATGCACGGAGCTGGATAACTACACTCATTTATGTATATAAGTGAGAAAATGTAATAGAATTATTTATTTCAATTTTGAAAATAAAATCTCTTTATGTCCTCATCAATGATATCACTATTTTGGAATAAATGGTTTTTGAATTTATATTGAGTTTAAATGATTTAATAATTATTTTAATTATTAAATAAGCCCCTTTGATTATTATATAATGATAGAAATATTATTATTAAAGTTTATATATATATATATATTAAATAAGAAGTGAAAATATGACCGGAAATCGAAATCGAAATCTATAACGATTCAACGTAGAAAAGTTGTGCAACGTTGTGAATCATTTGAGATATACATATGCAATCATACATGCACATATATACGAACACATTCACATGCACATGAACACATATATACATACAACTATACTTAATACATTTAAAGATAGATATATACACACATTACAAAATATCAAGATATTTTTCTGAAAACTTAACACTTAGGCAAACAAAGTCAACCTCTTTTACCCAAAGTACAAGCATATGGGTACACATATAGGGGGATACACGAAAAAGCATGATGACATAGGAGGGGAGTGGGGTGGTAAGCAAATGGTGATGTATTTGTGTAGAAATATCATGATATTTACATCCTCACTATTGCCTATAAATAGCATCCACCTCTCTTCACTTTTTTCACTTCATTTTCTTCATAAAATTCCTAAGCTTCTTCACTTCTTAAACTCTACATTAATGGCTTCTTTCCTAAAGAATGTTATGTCAAAATTTTGGCAAAAGGAAATTAAAATCATATAGTAAGTATATATTATCAAAACTCCTCAAAACCAAAGAAAATCAACTACTTTTCCACCTCTAAACCCACGGCCACACCTTCCACCACCCAAGGCCGAGCCCACCTCCATTAGCAAGCATAGGATGAGCGTTCCCGAAGGTCTAAGGCGCGATTCCATAGGCTCCAGTGCTATCGTTGCGGAGCTATAGCCATTTTAAAGTTAGTCCGATCGAAAATAAAGTGAGAAACTCTCTCTCTCTCTCTCTATATATATATATAATGATGTGATATGATTGCTATGGATGTTTACTATGAATTGATCATCAAGTTTGGTTGTTTAATATAATTGTTTAATTGTGTAAAACAAATCATGTTAAATATACGTCGATATTACACAAGGGAATCACTTTCCGAATCAATTTATAAAATTGATATGAAATCATTAAACCCCTTTAACATGATTTAAAATGGTTTAAAATTGTTTTATAAACACTAAAATCTGATTTGGTGAAGTTTGGACAAGTTATGAAAATTTAGTCCAAAATAGGTGCGTCGCATAACGGTAGTTCACGATTTCGCGCCATAGAAAGTTAAATCCATTTATACGTTGGATTCGGAGTCAGAATTCTTTGTAAAAAGAATTTCTCGAACTTCTATAATCATAGTTTTCAAATAAAAGAAAATGGTCGAGATTTCATTTATTATATTTTGAAATATGAGAAAATCAAGTTTTCAAAATAGTTGCCTTTTGGCAGTTCGGAAACAAAAGCGATAAAATCTTTAAAAGCGATATTTTTAATTCTTTAAAAATATGGGATAAATTTTTTAAATCTTTTAAAATGTTTTAAAAGAGATTTAAGTTATAAAAATAGATTTCAAAATGATAGAAAAGTTGTTTGATCAAATAAGCATTAAAAGCACTATTCGTAGCACTTTATGCGGCACTTTTAATAACTTTTGAAATATGGTTTTAACTTAAGTATTCTTTCCCATATATTTTATAAATATTTTCAAATAGATAATTAAGTATTTTGAAGATGATTTGGACGTTTTATAATTTATTTTAAAAGAGTTCAAATAAATGATATAAAGAAAAGTTGCTATAATTAAGTGACTTAATCTTGGCTCTAAAAGCCGATGAGTAGACTGGATTTTTCTATTCGTGAGATCCAGATGTGAGGTGCTTAAACTAAAGAGATGTTCAGGAGCAACCAATGCCCTGGCATACCTAGCCTTTTCTTGGGTGAGGAATAGATAAGGTCGAAATGTCGGAAACAAGACAAGTATAAAAGATTCAATTTTCCAAATTTAAACAACTTGGATCGTGTAGAAATAATCTTCTTACACTTAGTATTAAATTCTGAAGAGGGAACCCATACTATCCGTGTGAATTTAAAAGGTGATTTCACCATTATTCGACGGATAGTATAGGTTGAATATAGAAATTGATGTTGAGTAGAATTAGTATAATTTCAATCGACCCTTTTTAACTCAATAATGTTTTCCAATATGAATTATGAGAAATGATTTTGATTTGGTATTTCCAAAGTTAAAGAGAGGTTTAATGATTCTTTACATATTGGAAAAGAATATGATTTAAAGATTTACATCTCTAAAAGAGATATTTTATTTGATAAAAGATATTAATGAATGAAATGAAAATCACCCTCAAACTTAACATCTTTTTATCGATGATTGGTTCGAAGGAACCGGGGTCGGATTTGAGTGTTTCTTATCCGAAAACCACTTTGAACCAATTTATGTATTCGAAGTAAAGACATAGAATGATAGTAAATAGAATGAAGGGCTGCTTGTCACTGACCCTTGGGGGAAATTTCTCATATCATATATATGTGGTAGTAGTATTTTCATTTGACCTTTAATTGCAAGGGCTGCTCGCTACTAATCCTTGAGATGATTCTCGATAGGATGTGGTAGGAGAGTTCCTTCAATTTGTCCTATTCCTGGACAACTTGTATGGATGAATGTTTGATATTGCATTTCCACCATAACATACATTGATTTTTATGAACGTACATCTATTTGGTGGTGTAGGAAGCAATCTCTTACACTTAACACCCTTCTCTGAGACATACAAGCTCAGAGGTTGTACATTTGTAGAAACCAATGGTGTGTGATTGAATTGGCAATATGACATTCAAAGTGGAATGTGCTATGTGAAAGGTATGGTTACCTCGAGCCTCATCATTCAGAAATGGCTTAAATATGGCATGCCGTAAGGCTAGTGGTTCGCAACGATTAGGGTATGGTCATCTCCTTTCTAGATTACTCTATATATGTCGAGTATGTTGTGTATGCTATTGGATCCCAGATAGGTCGGTTACGACCGGGGTGATGTCATATTTGGTTCTATCCGCCACCAGATGGATCTGCGAGTAGGCCGGTCTTGCAAGGTGCAGGGGTTTCAGAAGTTATTGATCCTCAATACATCCCTATAGAGATGTACTGTACAGAAGGTAGTTCGTTACCTACCATTATATGGAAATCCATTCTCCAGTAAGTGCCTTCGGACTTGATTGTAGAACCTATTATGCTAGAATTTAATCAATGCAACAAATTCGGCTAAGATTATATAAGTTTACTTGGAAAGTGTTCTCAAAAGAATGTCATTAAAAATAATATTACCCGATTTTGTATCGTAAAGATTTTGGTTATCATAAGGTGAAAACCCGTTCCGTGTTTACGTTCGGTGTGGTCTTATGGGATACCCTTTATTTTCAAATATATGTATTTTGAGTTTCTCATACCGGTCTCATGACTGACTCGGAGTTTATTTTCCTTTCCCTTAAACTTTGGGTGCCCTATTTTTTCGGGCAACTCGGTAGTTAGGTAGCATGGAACATTTTGGGAGAAGCTCGGAGCATTTTGGATGGAGCATGAAGCTGGAGGGTCCTATGTAGATAGTCATCTATTTCTAATTTCACTGTATTTTGTATTAAGTATCTACCAACACTTGTGAGGATAGGCGGTTATAACTATCCTAGCTGGATTAGTACTTACTATTACTCTGATGGAGCAATTCGGAGTAATTGCATGCACTACTCATATGTATAATTAAATGTTGAATGCGATGTGAGATTTTATTTTTTTTATCTTCTATCCTTATTTTCTTTTACCCCATGATGATAATCTGCCTCTCCGGCACTTCGATTTACGGCACGTGAATACCGAGGATGTATTAATGTCGATTTCTGAGGGTCGAGGAGGTAAGTCGTCACAAAGATGATGTGTTTAATATGATTGAGTACAATGAGAATTTGTTGTATTGAAAAAACCCCTAGAGCAACGATGAAAGACCAACCTAAGAATTTGATCACTGAAATATCATTTTATATCAGTTTACTTAAGTGAAACCTATTCTATATCATTAAAATGTTAAGGATGTTCGAATGCACTTTGTAAATAATTTGATGTAGTCTTGTAGTAAATGTTTTCTTTTGAATGGTTCGACCATTTGGAAAGGAAAGAAAATGTCCGAGAGTGGATTTAACATTGGCATAACTGGGATAAAGAGAGTCAATGATCACCTCGTATTCATGAAAAAACATCAAAAACATGAATTGTATAAAATACTGGTAGATAATTGATAAGGAATGATAAATCCGACTTATATTCCATGATGTATTTTTCATGAAAATGGTTTTCTACAAGAATTACTTTATGTTCAAGGTATTTGTTTTGAAACTCTCGACTATAAACTAATTACATGATATGATATAAATAAATTATATGGTGTTATTGTATTGGCGGAAATAGTGGAGTGTACAATATGACGTTCTTAGTGGATGCACCAATTCACGAAAGATAGCTTTCGTATGTATACCAAATATTATTTGAAATAATAAGTATTTTTGGTATTGACTGAAAATAGATATAGTTTTATTTTAAATGAATATTATGACTATTCGTTATAATAAATTTACTATAATAATGTTATTTGTTTTAAAAACAATAGTGATGCATTATATGTAGAATATACAGAAGTATCTAAAATTTTCTACAATTATTTTGGAATTATGGACTAAGCCATATCCTCAAGAAATAATTATCTTACCATATGATTGTGAATCATATGGTACTAGAGAACTGTATCTAAAAAGATAAGGGCAAAGCACCATTCAGTGGGAGTGATAAAATAGTTGATGAACTCTTAGAATTGATATATATAGCCCAAGGTCTAATGATGCCAAAATCGTGATGACCGCGCTAAAACTTTTGACACCTAAGATACCTAAAGTGTGCTGTTATGGCGCCCGATCGATGTAGGATGGTTGTCAAGGATGAAAAGTAGAGAAAATAATAGTAGAACTTGTCGTAAATCTCACACCGTATCGAATAAAATATATGTAACATCCACTATCTAAAGGCCCAAAACTAAGAACTACAGATGCTACAGTCATCTATAGTATTAGCTTCCGACGACTAAATACGGCTATGTTAATAATATCTACAATATCAGAAGCACTTGAATATGAAACAAATCATAGATTTCAAAACAACATTTTCTTCATTATATTTAAAACAGATGTTCCATATTATTAATACATAATCCCAATGCATTCCCAAGCACATATAAAATATACTTAATGCAAAATACGCCAAGAGCGGTATATGAAGATACCCTCTTGGATGATCAGAGTCATATAGTCATAATGGACTTAATACAGACACAGCGAAAATACAACAAAACATAAAACTGCAACTCCTAAATAGCTATCTGTTTGCCTCTCGCATGCCTCCGGTAGCCTTACTCGTCATCCTACTAAACCTAAAAAAGACATTAGACCCTTTGCCTACTCAAATTAATTTTGAGCACTCGAGGGTTTAAGGGGAAAACATAAACTTTGAGTCAGACATAAAGCCCGGTGTGAATAATACTATACATCCCAGTTTAATATGTTAAGTGAGACCACATCGCTTAGCGAAACGAATTTCCCCTCACTAACATCCTTTTAAAACATATCTTTGCAAAACCCTTTTCCTGCAATCAAAACTGGTTAAATACTATAAAGCAATTCATTATGTAAACATACATAAATATCAGGTAATAATCAAAATTAATCTAACATCTGTTAGCTATTCTTTTTCTGGACTATCTATCCTTAGCTATATATTAAATACTTCACTTCTTGACAGTCTGTCCTTAACTATTTGTTAAATACTTCGCCTCTGGACGGTCTATCCCTAACTTAATCATCTCCCAAGTCTTCCTGATCCTAATGGTTTCTCGGGCTCACCAATAACCTATCTGTATACAAACATATATTCCTTTCGTTGTGTAATCATAATTTTAGTCTACCTGTGACCAAGCCCTACACACTGGAATTTTAGAAAACAATTAGCTGGGGCTAATAGCTAATGTATAGGGCGCGACCCCATACAAGTCCCATCTGGTATTCTAATATATGAGTCATTTTCACTTAAGGATCCCCTCCCACACTACAGGAAATTTTATTTTTGGTGGTGCACAAAAAATGCTACCAAAACTTATGGTAGCGTTTTGATAAATTCCGTGATAAAGCCCGCAACTAAAATGATTTTTAGTTGCATTTATTTCAACGCCACTATAAATCCTTTTATTGCAGCATTTCTCAAACGCCAATAAATATTTTTGTAGCATTTTAAAACGCCACCAAAAGGTTTTTTGACACTACCAATAGAGTTTCCAAATTTACCCCTACTTTACGGTTGCGTTTACTCAACGCCACTATATGTATTTCTATAGCGTTTTTGAAAGCTACTAAAAGTTGTTGATCATTTTGCACTATTTTTCCATGCTATTATTTCCTATTGATGGTCTATTTTGTTTCTACTATATCAATCAACAATCACTCACATAATCATCATATTCAAACAATTAAAAAAATATTAACCATATAATCAAATAAGATATCCATAACCATTCTAATATAATAGTTTTTCGATAAAATGACCAAACTCACATACAATAACCATCCGTATACAAATTTACACACATTGTGCTAATAAAATGTTATTCCAAACTGGTGCTAACAGAACGCTTGATTACCCATAATTCTTTGTTGCATGCACAAGTGAAAGCTAGCACCATAAAAGTCCAACCTTGCTCTCTTTAGAAATCCAATGCCTGAACAAGTGAAAGCACAACATATAGTCAAACAATTATGTAAATTCGTAGGACTTCAAATCTAATATCAAACATCTACAACATTGTACGAGTATATCATATTATAAATAATGCCATATAAATAATCAAAGTTATAAACGAAATGAAATAAATAAAGTCCAATCTTAGAGTTATATATGAAATGTTATTTATAAATCTTCGTTAAATTAGTTATATTTTTATTATTTATAAAATTTAGTTAACTTAAACTTAGTTAATTTTAACAAAACTTAGTAAATTTTTATTAACTTGGTTAACTTAGTTAATTTATTATTATTATTACTCAAACTCGGTTAATTTAATCATATTATTATTATTATTATAAACTTAGTTAATTTTTATAAACATGGTTAATTCATCATCATCATCATAATCATTGTTATTATTTATAAAACTTTGTTAAATTAGTTATATTATTATTTATAAAATTTAGTTAGCTTAAACTTAACTAATTTTATAAAACTTGTTTAATTTTGACAAAACTTAGTAATTTTAATTAACTTGGTTAACTTAGTTAATTTATTATTATTATTATTAAAAAACAAGGTTTATTTAATTGTATTATTATTATTAGTATTATTATTATTAATATAAACTTTGTTCGTTTTATAAACATAGTTAATTCATCATCATCATCATAATCATTGTTATTATTTATAAAACTTTGTTAAATTAGTTATAGTATTATTATTTATAAAATTTAGTTAACATAAACTTAGTTATAATATTATTATCATTGTTGTTGTTATTATTATTATAAACTTAGTCAAATCTTGGCCCACCAAATGAAAGCATCAATGTAGGTAGACATAGTGGTAGTGACCATTTACTTCCAGTTTCATGCACATCATAATTCTTCATTCAATATTTTTTAAATCCAGAGCATCGGCTTATTGAACGCAAATCATGAAAACCTATAAAATTGCATATTTCAATCTTTGATGAGATAATTGTAATCTTTGATTTGTGGTTGGCATAAACAATTCCATGAAACATTTTCTTCATCTTCTATAAACTACTTCAAAAGGTTCCATAAAAAACTTCAAAAAGAATAAAATTTAATTGAAAATCATTAGAATGCTCAGAAGGATCCACTAGTTTCTTTAATCAGAAACAAAAACATATTATAAAATAGGTATTATTACTCATCATAGCCATCAATAACATTACAAACTGAAAAAGGAAGTTGAAGTATAGGTACCGATTGAACAAAGAATTATAATATTTACTTTTAATGCCTTTATTTCCCTGAAGATGAAAAAGAGATCAGCCAGACAGTGCAGGTGAGTGTCAGCAAAAGCTTCTAATTCTGCTGACAGCTCAGAACACTGCATATGCTTCTCATATATTTCACTTATCACAAAATATATTATGTTGTTATGTTGTTATACAATATATTCAACATATTATAGTGTTATTTTATTATTACGGTGTTTTTTAAAATAGCATAGAAACTAGCTTTCTAACCATATCTGTATCACATTTGCAACTTGAGTTCCATCTTGCATTACGTGTGTACAAATCTTAAAAGGTATATCGTTGTTTGTTTATTGTTCATGTTTACCAAAAGATAATAATGACTAGAAAATTGAAAATTGAAAAATATTAAGGAAAAGGACAGCACAATTCCTATTCATGATGAATATCGTTCTATTCGAATAATTAAGATGAGCTTTATTTCAATAAATATCAAATATGGTACTTCCATAAAATCACCTGATACTATTCAGTTAATTTGAGTTTCAATGCCACTTGGATAAATCTATTATGAGCAAACAAGGCTAGGTAGGTTGTGGAACATAAATGAATGCATGATCATGTGCTATGTGTTTAATTCTTATGATACATGATATGAAAAAACAGAAAGAAAAAAGTACAGGTTGCAAAATGTTCTCTACTTTATCATGTTGTTTGTATTCACTAAATTAGTCTGCATTATTCAAAACCTCAATGCTCTATTGCAAATATAAAGTCATAGAATTTGACCATCATTGCATTTAAAGGTACCCCTAAAAAGGCATAAAGAGGACAGAGTTTAGAGTTGGTTAAGGACCTGATAAGATATGAACCGACTTTAATCTACAGGAGAAAAGAGGTATTAAAGATATTTTATATCAACTTGATTGTTTTCCCTCCAAATCTTATATATGTGTGTGTATGTATGTACACACACGCGTGCACACACCCATATATATGTACGTATATGTATATGTATGTATGTTTTATAACATACAAGCAAATACGTATTCAAAATTTGTTTAAATTAATATGAATTAAAAGTTTAAGTCAGTGATACCTATATACACATAATTACATAGATCAAAGTATGCTTTTCAAATATGAATTTAGAAGTAGTACAAAATTAAGTTTGAGACTTGGATAAACTCAGAATTTAGGAGCAGTAAAAAATTAAAAAATAATCGAACTCTATTCCTTTTGTAATCCACTTTTCATTTGTATAGTTCTTATAGCAATTCAGATAAAGCTACTGCTTCTTCTGCAAAAAGTATTAAACTCATTGATGGTATCATAATCACTAACAAAAAAGAAAATGTAATAACTTAGATCAGAAAGGTAAATTTTAGAACTTAGATAATGAATTATATAGGTTAATTCATCATATAAAAGCGTTATAAAATGATCAGGGTTAATGAACATATTTTTTTGAGTTTATGGATACTTACCCAACCTATAATTAATATGCTACTACTGGTATCATTTTTTATACGTAAAATATTTGAATGATTATTTAATTCCTTCATGACAAATAAGAGCAGTTTATCCATCCATTAAAATCAAACTCTATTAGGATTCTGAATCATATTGTTCAGTTTGTGTATATAAATCACTTTTTCTCACATTATTTATGAATGTTATATTTAATAAAAATAAAAATCAGATAGTTTGTTTTATAGATAAAAAGCAAGAGTCGAAACTCTAATTGGTATCTTATGTATATTCTAAATACAATCAATTATTTCCTACTTACTATGACCCTATACTTCACTAGTGCCTTATTGCTTCATAAAGACGGCCTACATTTTGATATATTGGAGCTCCATGGATAATATTGTTCCAACATAAAGGTTGAAATTTCCTAACATCAGTGTTTTATCGGTCATTACTCCCATATATAGTCATAACCAATATCTAACAATTCCAATCGCAACCTATTCCAATGCAAAAAATCATGTAAGAAAAGAATATGAATTTTTTTATCTCATACATAATAAAATAAAATCAACTATTACAATTAGGGTTAAATTAAATATTCTAGTTGGAGTTTAGGTAGAAATCCAAAAATAGGATGCATTCAAATTCATATAAAATCCAAATAGAATCACAAAATCGATTAATAAAATTCATACCTAAGTATACTTATTTAGGGTACCTCGAGAATAAATTCTTGCAGGCTGCCGCAACGATATAGAGTGGAGTACAATGACAGAGTCGACGATGAAAATGGAGGAATCGATGAATCAAAACCAAGGACGATTGAACAAGGAAATTTTTTTCTTCGGGATAATGAAAGCGGAACGGGGAAAAGTGAAAATGAGGGTTAGAAAATTCTCTAAGTACGAGAGGAATATAGCGCGCGGTAATGTTTGGGTTACGTTTGTTTTGGTTAGGTGGAATTTTTTTATAAAGGCAGGAACGTGAAATTTTTTGGTCACGTTTATATTATTTGTGAAATATTATTAGTTGCATTAGGAATGAAACACGACAAATTTTTGCTACTATAAATGGTTTTTGGTGTAGTGCCATAATTTTCCTTGAAAACATTTTCAAAATGATTTAAAACCTTTAAATCAAATTCAAACAAGGAAACTATATAATCTTTATGCTTCACTCAAAATCACATTACCATGTTATATATCTTCTTTACTCAAACCTAAGTTGATGAAAACATAAACATTTGAAAGTACCTCTTTCAAAGCTTTTGAAAACATCTCTTTCAAAACCAAGCGAAACCCTTTAATTTTCTAAGCCAAAAGGCCAAAACCTTACCTTTCGAAACCAAACATTAAACCTTTCGAAACTATTGAAATCATTCCTTTCGAAAGCAATAAAACTTTAGACATCCTTCTTTAAAAACAACTTAAAACATTGCCTTAGAAAACCTTTGGAAAACCTTCTGAAACCATTCAAAGCAAACCTTTTGAAATCATTAAACTCAAACCTTTCGAAACCATTGAACTAAAACCTTTCGAAATCATTTAACTCAAACCTTTCGAAACCATTGAACTAAAACCTTTTGAAACCATTGAAATCAAACCTTTCGAAACCATTGAACCTTTTAAAACATAACCCTTTCGAAAGCTTACTGGGTTCAATGTAAAACATGTGGAAAATCTTCTTTTAAAAACCTTTCGACTTTATTGGAAGTTACCTTTCGACTTTTTCGAAAGCTCTGCTTCGAAAGCTTTAAAACACATCATTTAAAACAATGGTCCCCTGTCTTTAAAACAACTCCTTCGAAAGCTTTGGGTTATACTTCAACTAGAAAAGCAAGGTAAAACATCTAAGTCGAAAGCTTTGATACCTTTTGAAAGCATTGAGAAGAGGCTGGTTTTAGAAAGAGGTAAACCTTTCGAATTTGTTGGAAGGTTAAAAAAAACAATGATAAAGCGGCAGTAACCTTTCGACTTCGTCGAAAGGTTTAAAACCTTCATTTTAAATAATTGACCTGGTTGAAAGCAACCAAGTCGAAAGCTCCTTTTCGAAAGCAAGCAGGTGTAAGCTTTTGGTTTATAAAACAAACTTACTCCAACCTCTTTGGCAACCAACCTTTCGACTAAGTACCCTTCGACCTTGTTCAATTCATTACGTACCAAGTAACTTGATACCATATGCATTGAACTTTGACCTTGTCGAAAGCTATAACCTTTCGACTTTGTCGGAATGTCTGGGCCGGAAGGTTTGATGCCTAAAATGGATGTAACATGCTGAAAGCATGATTTTCTTGTTTTTAACTTAAAAAGATAACTTTTCAACTAACCCGCCTTTGTTTGCCAAATTCTCATTGTTTAATAAATACTTTTTAGAAAAGTGCCGCCACTAATTTCAGAATTAAATAATAATTTTATTTTATAAAATGCCCATTCTCCTTAATTAAATATATAAAACATTTAAGTCCCATATCTTAAATAATTTTATATATTCGTCAAATCGCTTAGGAAAAATCTGGAAAAATTCCAGAAAATCTATTTTAATATGTTTTCCTACATATAAAAATTTCAAACCCAAATAATAATTATTTTAGCCGTAAATAAGTTATAACCCAATAAATCATTTTCTTCACTAGAAAATTAATATAAAATCCACATTAATTCAGAAAATTATAAAAGTTGGTACCCATCTCTAAAATATCATTTCCAACCTATATTTAAATTTTCAAGGCATTTGGATGTCATTTAATAGGGTTTTCATATCAAACATTTCATAAATACTAATATGAACATGCATAATTCACCATAAACAAATATATAACTTTAATCGTCAAAACATGGCATATACTTGCAAAAACATTTCGGATCTAATCTTAAAACTGAAAACTATAAGAAAATCGTATGAAGTAATTACTCACCTTAGCTTTGAGATTAAAAGATGTGAGATTTGATGTTGAATTAGTTGATTATCTTCCTTCTCTTGGATCCTAGCTTTAATCTTTCCTTGAGAACAATAATGGTGGCCGGCCATAAGAGTTTTTTTTAGTTTGGTAAAATGAGAATGAACGTGAGTTTCAATTCCTAAGGGTTTAGGGTATAAGCCTTTCCTATTCCCATAATGCCCTTACTCATTTCCTAACACATTAGTTTATGTTTTCTCATTTTAATTTACACATTAACATGGCACGGCTACCCTTACTTTAATTAAATCTCAACTTATTAACCTTCACATTTTTTTATTTAACTAATTAGATATCCTAGATAATGTTATAAAAATATGGGGTGTTATAATATAATAATCATTACATATATAAAATAGGCAAAACAATAATAACTAACAGAACCTCAAATATTAGAGCGCACAAGTTCATTAGAGTTATACAAAATAGTAGTAGAGTTTATGCAAATGAAAATAAACTCAAAGATAAATCGTCTCTAATAAAATTTCTAACACTATCTAGGCTCCACAGTGTTGCACAATGGAATAAGCAATTGTAGGCCATGTATAAACTTGAGAAAGCACCATCTTCTACTCGTCCATCTGTACAGCACCGTGTATCACCCAGACTTGATATCTAGCCTACTCATTTAAGAGTAGCCAAGATAATAAGAAGCAAAGCATAGAACCTTGAATCAGACAACAGTCTGGTGTGAGCGATAAGCAATCTCAAAATACTATATAAGGAGATATAATAAGGAATAATGATATGAGGAATCATACCTGACCTGTCACTACATATAAAGAATTAGCACATAACAAAAATAATCTACTATACTAACATCATAAAGTATACGAACATCCTGGTACACTATCAGGTGTCTGGGCATTGATCTTCTAGATACCTACGTCATGTGACATCCCTGGAGCAACAAAACACAAGCATAGAAAACATGGCAAACATAGCATCCATCGGCAAATCCTTACTATCACTCAATGTGCTATGGTATATGAAAACTCATATGACCATTCCTATACCTGGAATTAATGGATCCTGATTTTTTGTGTACCCAAACACCAGCCCATAGCTGACACTTGATCCCTTCCTTGATCCAGGCTATTTGGATCCCTTCAACAATCCAGGGTAGCTGATAAAGTACCACACTGAGCATCCGAACAATAATCCTACTTATGAGTACATCAGAAAACTCTCAAAATATCAACAGTCCCTTCGCATGCATATTCGAGCCCTTCTTTGCTCCATCTGTTTCCATTCATCGTTACGAAAACCTTCAACCCTCTTTTTTCCACAATAGAACCCTTTCACATTCAATCCCTAAGTTCCCTTCTTTGAACCCGTCCTAGTGGATCATCATCACAACTCCATCAATTGAGTTGCCACCATCGGAACACATCTAGATGTCCATATCAATCGTATAATCAACACATCAAAGTTCTGAAGCCAGTACATCGAAGCATCATGCCCTTGCCTCATCATTCTATCATCGATCTTCATCACGTTGCAACCATCAAAAATGGATGTCGAACGATCGAATAAACAAATGTACATGAATACCAAAACACCACGTGCACGTCCCTCAAGACTCGACCCTCTTGGCCATACTCGAAGCAAACGACCAAAATCCTCGAAGCAAGTGTGGTTAGGCCCGATTACCCCCTTCACTAGAATTTTCTTAAGTCCATAATTTATTCTCCCATAACACTCTGAGCTCAACCCAAAGCATTACCAATGTAAACCCGATGTTTTCACCTCCTTGACCCGAAGCTTTGCAGCCCTGACCACTTTTGCCAACGACCAAATTTTCTTTAAGTCCACACCACCAACCACTACTTCCTAAGCTGTCTAGAGTTTTACCACCTAAAACCTGAAGCAACTGCCATCAAGACTCGAAGTATTCCCATCCACACTCATGGGTCGTCACCATCTACTACTCTTCACCACCATTGACCACTCACAACGACCATCTTTTGGGTTATCAAATCAATTCCAAGTCACCTAAAATTTTCTGAGTAGACTCCCCAAATCTTCTGAAATAACATATCCAAATTTCATCGTGTTCTGACCACTTTGGTGTCATTTGCACTAAACGACATACCACTCTCCTAACTACACAAAACAACTAGCAAATACATTAAAACAATTCATCCAAAAATCAAACATCATTCCATATCATTTAAATAGCATATTCAAACCATCCAAACAAAAGTTATAAGCATAAATCGTTCTAAATCAAGTTTTCTAGGAAATAGAAATTATGGTTGGTAAACAGTGTAAATCATATCAAAATTCAACTATCTTTTAAATCTGGGTATAAGATGTTACTAACATTGAATCTAAATTTTAAAACCATTTAATTTCAAAAATCACTTAAAAATCACAATTTGACCATATCTATCTACATAGTGTAGTGGAAGAAGGAATATCACTCACCTAGAACCAAAATTATCCAATAATCCCTTCAAATTTGAGATGAACATAGTGCCACCAATCCCTATTTGGCCAAATAGTAGATCTAGAGATTCCCTTCGCTAATTGCCTTCTAATGATAATTTTAGGATAATTAAAGTATGAAAAGGAGGAGTTTTTGATGGAAAATGGATTGATGGTGGTTTAAATCTATTTTAGGGAGTGGTCCAATAATTTAGGTGTATCCTGTCATCTTAATTAGGCACAAATCCATAAGAGAGCTTGTAGGCTTAAGTATGCACCTAGTTAATTATCCAATAATCTGACAAGCAGCAGTCTGAACTTAAAATGACCATATATCCTAAATGGTGAGTCTGTTTTTCTATTATGACCACTCTACGTAAAGATAAACTATCATCCCGATTCAATGGAAGCGGTCTCAGTTTCCTGATCCAACTTCCATCAAAACCTATAGGCTTACAATATTTTTAAGGTCAAAATTGTCCAATAAAAGTTATATCCAATAAAAATTTTACGGGTAGGAAATGTCCCTAGTAGACATTTCCAAAATCATCGATTCAAATGACCTCAAATGAAATTAAAAATAATATTTATGATCATCCGATACATAAAATATGAGTTATTACACTCTCCCTTTGGGAAATTTTCCCTAAAAATCCTTAAATAAATCATGGAACAATCAACCATAGTTACCCCACATGCCTAACGTTCATAAGAAACCATCAAACGTATCAAACAAGTAGCCATGTAATCAGTAATATAGATGAACCTATCTTATCATGTGAAATACTAAACTATCCTATATGATATCAAAAGTGAAAGTAAATACGATAAACAATAGTGTAACAACCCTAGATTTTGGCCTATATTTTAAATTTTGACTTTATTTTATTTTAAATTATTTTAAACTTGTTCTATTTCAAACATTTCATTTTAAATATAAATGTTGACTATTAAGTGATTTATAGTTCAAACTAGTATAAATTGGATATTTCACTGAAAAGTGAATTTCTATTGAAACTGGTCAAACTTTGACTTTTGAACTTTAAATTTAAATATTTCAAATTCTTAAATTTTATCTTTTATTATGAAAATATATTTAATTCCATGGATACAGCTTTTCGTTTCGTTGGAAACGGAGTTAAATTGTGAAAGTTATGTATATTTCAATATTGTGTGTAAACTGATGTATTTAGCAATATTGTCTATTTTAAATTATATTTTATTTGTCATATTTTGTTCTAATATGTGTTAGTATTTTATTTTATGTATAATTTTGTCTTTTAAATAATTTAAAGTGATTATATAATTTTTCCAAAGCGTATTGAATTTATTTTCTATTTTTAAAGGCTAGTTTCTATTTTTCTGCTATTTTCTTCAATTAAATTATATTTAATTAAAATTTATTTATTCATTTTGTGAATGCATTTTTATTTTATGTTATTATCTTTGTTTATAAATGTTTTACAAGTCCATAAACTTTTTCCAAAGTTCATTTCATTTATTTTTCATATTTTCAAGACTAGTTGCAATTTTTGCTGTTTTACTTAATTAAATTTTATATAATTAATAATTAATTAATTAATTTTTGTTTATTTACTAAATTTTCGTATTTTATCTGAGTTTATATATATATTTCAGTTATATAAAACTTAAAAAGAAATTAGAGGAAATATGAAAAGTTTTAAACTATTGAAATTCCTATGGCTTTTCACCTCCCGACCTTTCACTTTCTCAACTCCTCTCTTCAATGTTTTTGGCCATGCATACCCTATTCTTTTCAGTGGACTTCTTTTCATTTTTTTCACGCAAACACTTCTCTTTCTCCTCCAAAAAAATCACGTCCATGGCTTCAAAATTTTGGGTAAAAATTCCTTCTTTCTTCCTTGTTTTCTATGTTTTTTCTATTGAAACTGCATATGCTCTCTACCTTCATAGTTTGGTTCCTCCTCCTCCAGGCTTTGGCCGACCACCACGACCCCCTTCCTCTGACCATCACCCATCCTAGCAACCCTCCTCCTCAGGCCTAACCAATCCAAGTCCAAGATCTACACAAAATCCACCAAAAACCATCACAAACTATCACTTATGACCTAGAATTGTCATCTCCTCCTTCTACCACCTTTTGCCACCACTACCTCCACCACCACCACCTCTGACCTGACCTTCCACCACCTCTGGCCCACACTCCAGCCACCACCTGACCACCACATACCATGGCTAAGCCACATCAGCAAGGGGCCGGACCCTATGGTGCAACAAAAGCCACACTTTGCCTTGAAACCCTTTGGTATTCCATTGCCTTCAACACCTTGTAACTTCCACTCACCTTCATCACCTTGTAGCCGCACCTTTTCCAGACCATACCTGATCCAAACCATGCCTTTAGCCGTGCCATTTCAGATCTGGAACTGAAGCATAGGTGGTAGGAAGCAAGTGCAAACATTTTGACTTTGTTTATGCATCCATTTCTAGCATTGTTTATTGAATTTTTGGGTTGAAATCTTATGTTGTTTGTAATTGTTTGGTTTGAATGTGACAAGGCAATTAGCTTTGGCTCTCCCACACTCAAATAATTATCGTGCTCTCGTGCCTCTGGAAATCTTTGTTGTGCGTTTGTGGTTGTCATCTCCAGCTTGAACAAGTGAGCAATTCTCACCAGACAATGTGTACTTATATAACTAGTAAACTGACACCATTTGAATCTGTAAAATTATATCATCCTGTTGTAACTGTTATATTATGATCATATAATGTTTACCCCTGTTATTACATATGTTATATCATCTATTACTGTTATCTCATGCTATTCTGTTTATTTATATCAGTTTATCACACTGCAAGTTCCCTGTAGATTAGAATCACTATGGGTTGAAATGATACATACCCGAACGGACTTTAGAATAAGGAAAAATCGTTATGGGCTGAAATGATAGGCCTGAACGGTTTTTATTTATTTATTTATATTACTTGGGATTGCGGGTTTGAAATGATAAAACCCAGTTTTTCTTTGTAAACTGCGGATTGAAATGATACATATCCGTATCACTTGACCTAGGCTAGAAAATTATATACAGACCCGTGGTTTATATATTTTTCTGAAATTTTTAAAATACTTTTTTTTAATGTAAATATTATGGTATTTTGATTTAAATTTCATTAAAATGATTTCTATAAAGTATTTGTGATTTTCTACAAATTAAATAAGTGAATTAAGTAAATGGTGAAGTAGAATTTGAAATATAAGTTAATTTTGGAAGTTATGATTTTGTTTATAAATGGAATTTTTGTAAAGTAAGAAAATATGACAAATTTGATTTAAAGATGAATTTAATGATTTTTATTAAGTAATAATAATGTTTTAAAGGTGTTAATGATTTTGTATAAATTAAAATATGGAATAAATGAACATTTAAGCTGAATTTGGAAATATAACTTAAATTGAATTTTGTGAAATTTGTTTAAAAGTGAAATTTTAATTAAGTAAAATAAATGGAAATAAGCTATATTTTTGGAAATTTAAACTTAGTTGTTAAGTTAATAATTTAATTAAAGAAATGAAAATTTAATTGTTATTAAATTTGATTTTTGTATGGAAATTTGACTTTATAAAATCATAGAAATAAAGGTATTTAAATGATTGTGTTAAATGTGAAATATATGATTTTATAAGTTAAAATGATTTATATTAAAAGTTAATTACTTGTGGAATTGTAAATAAAACTCTGAATATGATTTAACAGCATTTTGAAATGTAATGTAAAGGATATTACAGCATTTTGTAAATGTTGTAGTGTTTTAAATGAACTAAAAGGTTAATTTGAAATAAAGGCTATTATAGCACTTTGTAAGTGCTATAGTGGTTAAACTTAACATGTAAGTTAATTGAAACTTAAAAGAAATCTATTATAGCATTTAACGCTGTCTTTTGTTAATTAACTGTTTTAAACTATAACTTTACGTAGCATTTTATAAGTGCTACGAAAACTATATTTTGTTGTTTTAAATTAATTTTAATGAAAAATAATCTCTGGAAAATGATATAATTTTGGGAAATTAAATGTTAAATTTCTAAAGATAATGAAGAGATATTTAAGTGGAAGAATTTGATTTCTAATGTGAGTTTAAAATGGTATTTAAATTTAATAAAAAGAATGGATTCAAATGGTATTTAAATGAAATATAAATGAATGATGTTTTGAATAATATTTTGATATTTTGAAATGTATATATATGATTTTGAATTTATGAAATGTGGGATATTTAAGCTTTGAAATATACTAAAGATTGAATATTGTATTTTGTGAATTAACCTATATTTGAAATTTATAAGATTTGAAATGGTTTGTTAGTAAACTGAATTTGAGTTGAAAATGATGGTTTGAAATAAAAATAAAAATTTGGAATTTGGGTTTAATTTAATAAATTCGTAAATTTGTAGAATTAAAAGATGATTTTAAATATATGATTTTGAAATGCTGTGATTTTCAAAGTATAATGATTTCAAATGTTTTGTTTCAAAAGAGTTATAACTTTAAAAGTATAGACTATTTGAAAGGTGAATATATGTTTGAAATGGAAATGATGTTGTTTTGAAATGAACATAGTTTTGAAATAAAATGATTTTGGTTTCGAAGTATAACTATCAAAGGTATGATATTTTGATATATAAAAATGATTTGAAATAAAGTTTGAAAAGATATAATATTTTGATGTATTAAAATGATTTGAAAAGAAGTTTGGAAGGATACGATATTTTAGAATATTGAAATGATTTGGAAATGATAAATCTTTATTTTGATAAAGACATGATTTTGAAATGATATCTTATTTTGAAGTAAAGTATTGTTTTTAAAAGTTATAACCACGGGTTATAATAACGATTGGTTGGCAAAGAGACCGGGATCGGATATGGACATACTCTCTGTCGATACCGAAAACCACTTTGACAACCGTGTACGCGGTGGAGATTCCAGAATGAAGTAGGATGGTGGCGACGTTCTTAAGGTATGTTACGTGGACCCAACTCCCATAAGTTGGCATAAGGTGGCTAAAACAGGAGCGATTGACGGACCAAGGAGGTAGCACCTCTTATCGGACACACTTCTTCGATACCATTCTATTACTTGTGATTGATTTGGTGGCCACCCTTGATTGGGAGTGTTGTTCGAGGTGGGCGGTAGTGGCTGCTATGCGTCACCACTAGTCCGGATGCGTAATTGGTATATCTACCCTGGCATTGCCTAGTTGTGCCGTGTCACCTACCATATCGAGCTTTACTACAATTATGATTTTAAGATCCGACCGCGTTAAGGTTCTCCATCCCCTTAACGCTATTTTCTTTATGATTATACTTTACTGATTAGACATTATTATAATAGCGAATATTACTACATAGTAGATAGTTTAACGGATCCTTAAAGAATGAGTGGTCCCAAGCATTCTTTAAGTTACTTGTACCTTATTACAGTTCACTTGAGTTGGTTTATATTATATAAGTATATATTGTCCTGACTCGAGTGTTTGTGTTTTTCTTTACGCTCGGGTCAGCCTGAGTATTCACAGATTTGGATTTCCACCTTTTGGAGATTTGAATCACTGGAGATTATCTGCTAGTCTTGTTCTATCGACTTCAGTTATGTTGCTCTGTTCAGCTTGTACTTGGTTATCTTATTTATACTTCCGTTGTACTCTATTTCTTCTATTGTATCTTATGTACTCTAATATATTTATATAGTAGCTTCATGAACTACTATTTCTTTTTCTTCCGCTGCATTACTTTACTCTGTGTTTGTGATCTGTGATTATATTTATTTACTGTATATTCTGAGATTTGCCAAATTTTAATTACAACGCGGTATTTTGAGCAATTCAACTCCGGCATGAGTGTCTACCTATACACTTATAATGGATGCGAATGGTTGAAAATATCGGGTCGTTACAGTTGGTATCAGAGCTTTGGCTTTGAGGCAAAACTCAGCATATAGAGTAGATTTATTTACAGAATCACTTTCGTTCGAGTTTGAATCTTTTCCTCTTGATTCGAATTTCCTTTTAATTTTTGGAACATTCCCTGCGGTTCCAAAATTCATTCTTTTCCCTCACTATTCATCTTCTTTTGATTCTGGAGTATCCCATAACTCCGCTTCGAATGAGCTTTATAGTGAATTGGTGGTCTCGCCAATATTCTAATGACTTGTAAAAGGGGGAAAACTCCCTTACAAATTTGCATCGATTCACCAGAGATTTATATTTATCCTTGGTTTAGATGCTAATATCTTTTTTTATTCCAAACTCTATCTCTTGAGATCGGATGTAGATTTACCCCATGAAAATCCACATTTGCTCTTATTCATTAAGTCACGGTTGACCCGGTTAAGGTTGCCCGCGATTTATCTAAGCTTATCCATCTTCATATTTTGTTAATTAATCATCTTATCTTTGTTTCTAAACTTTCTCCAACATTTTAAATTGTACTTTTAAATCTATATTTTATTATATATTGTGTTGTTTGAGTTGTTGATGTCGATTTGGGTTTCCGATCGATTCGTCTGATCAACGCTATCGATAGGATTTCTAAAACACTTTGACAGAACAAACCGATACAATATTATTTTAAAATTTGGTTAATTAAATAAATTTTAATATATAAGTAAATTTATGGAACTTAATAAATTGGTTTAAATTGATTATTTAAAATGATAATACTTGATTTATCATTTATTGTTCTACAAAGGAATTTATAAATAGTTGTTTATAAATTTATTTGGGAACTGAAATGAATTTAAAACAAGAAATTTAAAGAGTTTAATTTCCGATGGATTTCAAACCTTGTGTTTAAAATTTTTAAAAGGATATTATTTAAAGTATTTTTGAATAAATTTTTTTTTGTCTCTAAAGGATTTTAAAGTTTAAAAATTAAGTGCTCTTCTCTTTGTCGCTGGAAAATAATTTCGGTGATGACTGCAGCATCATCGACGTTCATTTTCGAGTTTCGAAGTGAAGAAACCATTCTGTAGTCTTGCTACAGCTTTGTTTTGGGAAACTTGATTGATATAAATTTCTAAAATATGATTGATTTATAAAATATATAGATATATGATTTAAATTTGATTTGACAAATTATGTACATACATTTATCTATCTCTAAATGGTTTGAAAGGAATCAGAGATTTTATTCTTAAATTCTATCTTAAATAATAACTTCAAGTATAAAAAGAAAATCAAAATTTTTGAATAGATGATTCAAGCTTGAAATGATTGAATTAGGATGTTTATAGTGTATATTAATTTTAGAAAGTTTTATTTGTATAATTCTCAATTGCATTCCAATATAACTTACCTTAATTTTTAGAAGTTAACAATGTAATTGGATAATATACAATATAAAAAGATTTTTATAAAAAAAAATTGAGTGGTTATAATAAATATTATACACTTAAATTTTAGTTATAAAAAGATTAACACAGGTAAATAGACTAAAAGGTTAATTGAATAATTTACAATACAAATGATGTTAAGGGAATTAGGAATAAATTAAAATAGTTATAATAAGTGTAAGCATATTTAACATATGTGATAAAATATTTGAGAGGGATAAATTTAATTATAATTAGGAATAAAGAAGAATTAAATTTATTGAATGTTATACACTTAATTTTAATCAAATCATGATTTTAGAGATTGTTTGTTTAAGAAAATTTGATGATAAGATAATGAAATTAGAGATAGTTAAGATTTATTTAACTTGTGTAAAATTAATTATCAGTTAAGCTGAAACCATGGAAATTTCAAACCTATTATCTTATTTTGTTTTTCAAACTTATTACCTAATTTTGTTTTTCAAACTGTCTGTTAGTTGTCCTTATTTTTCCTTATCTTGCTACAGACTGGTATAGGCATCTATCTATAATCTTTTTGCTTAGAAATCTTTCTATAATCTTTATAATCTTTGGTACTCGTTTTAAATCTGAGCACTGCTTTCCACCCACAGACTGTCGGTCAAGCGGAAAGAGTGAATCAGATTCTAGAGTATCTTATCGTACTTGTGTTCCTAATTCTGGAGAATCTTGGGAAGACCATCTCCACCTTGTTAAACTTACCTATAACCACAGTTATCAGGTATAATTTCAATCTTTTGTCATCTTGTCTTAATCTCATTTCAATTTTATCTTTCCTGTGTTTTCCCGTACTTCATTCCTTTTCGGGGACGAAAAGTTTTGAGTGGGGGAGAGTGTAACAACCCTAGATTTTGGCCTATATTTTAAATTTTGACTTTATTTTATTTTAAATTATTTTAAACTTGTTCTATTTCAAACATTTCATTTTAAATATAAATGTTGACTATTAAGTGATTTATAGTTCAAACTAGTATAAATTGGATATTTCACTGAAAAGTGAATTTCTATTGAAACTGGTCAAACTTTGACTTTTGAACTTTAAATTTAAATATTTCAAATTCTTAAATTTTATCTTTTATTATGAAAATATATTTAATTCCATGGATACAGCTTTTCGTTTCGTTGGAAACGGATTTAAATTGTGAAAGTTATGTATATTTCAATATTGTGTGTAAACTGATGTATTTAGCAATATTGTCTATTTTAAATTATATTTTATTTGTCATATTTTGTTCTAATATGTGTTAGTATTTTATTTTATGTATAATTTTATCTTTTAAATAATTTAAAGTGATTATATAATTTTTCCAAAGCGTATTGAATTTATTTTCTATTTTTTTTTGGCAAGGCCGACGAGGTTAAATGGACCTCGACCATATATTGCTACACCAATAAGAACGACATACAAACACAAGAAGAAGGAAAAAACGGGGATCACTTGGCGCAGCAAGCACGGGGGAAGACAAACAACAAACAAACAAAAATAAAAGAAGACAACAATTATAAGCTACACAGTAGAGAAAGACGTATACCAGGATCAATTGCATAAGTCAGCTGGCCCACACAAACTCTAATTTCACTCAAAACCCAACTTTTGAAGCTGCTATCATTTTTTGCGTTTGCATTATCAAATAACCGAGCATTTCTCTCCCTCCAAACCGATGTTAAAAAGCATTTTAGCACTGCATTTAGGGTTCTCCCTCCGTCAGTATTCCCGTTGATGCTTTCATATATTCTTCTCCATTCTCTCAGATTATCTGTAGAGACATTCCTCCTTTGAAACTTCGCCATAACTCTTTTCCATATTTGATGAATATAGTGGCACTCAAAGTACAAGTGATCCACAGTTTCAGGCATGATATTGCAAAACTTACAGCGATTATCTATACTCATACCTAAACTAGCTAGTCTCTCTGATGTTAGCATCGCACGGTTCAACACTTTCCAGAGCATTAGGTCATGTCTGAAGCTACTGTCTCTTCCCCACGTTCGTTTGCACCATCTCCACTTAGGGCGATCACCATTCTTCATCAGATATTCATATGTGTCTCCAATTCTGTAGGCAGACTTCTTAATGCCCCAAACCAAACGCTTGGTGACATCAGAGATAGCAGTGTGACAACGTATCATGTTCCATATTTGTTGTATTCTAGGATTAGACGTTGAATAGCGTGTGTTTTGGAGGTTGTATAGAGTATCACGAACCTTAGCTTGCTGATGTATACCAGACTGTTGCATTTCACTGTGTGTAAGTTGACGATTTAGAATAAGACCCTCTTTCAACCAGGGGTCTTCCCAAAATTTCACACTATATATGGGGTTCGTGTTCAATAGCATTAAAGGAAGAACTTTTTCTTTGTGTTTGAAAATGCATTGCCACGTCCAACTCAAATTTTGAGGTTTAGTCATACTCCATATGCTTCTCCCCTTGATCACGTTCTTATCAGACCAAATAGCCCATAAACTGTCAGTATTATTAAAGAAAGTGTCAATGTGTTTAGCAAAAGCAGCAATGTTCCAATTCTTTAAGCTTAGAATGCCCAGCCCCCCCTTGTCCATGGGCCTTTCCACTGAACTAAACTTGATCGGTGCTATGTATCTGCCTGTAACCCTGCCTTTCCATAGGAATCTCATCATAGCTCCTCTTATGAGTTTGATTAGTTTGAAGGGGAGGATATACGTCCTAGCCCAGTAGACTTGCATTGAGAATATCACTGATCGTATAAGAGTTAATCTTCCAGCTTGACTAAGCAACTTGGAAGTCCAGCAGTTTAACCTAGCTGTAATTTTGTCAAAAAGTGGTAGACATTGGTTAGCAGTAATCCTAGAACTAGTAAGAGGCAGACCAAGATAACTGGTGGTATCATGATTTATGGACAACCCAGTGATATGTGAGATAAAACTACATTGCTCAGTACTAACTCCAGAAATGGTGATGTCAGATTTCTGGAGATTAACTTTCAACCCTGTCATCTCGTAAAATTCGTGAAGTGTTTGCATTATGCTTGTGAGAGTGTTGGTTTGTGGGGTACAAAAAACCACAAGATCATCTGCAAACATCAGCGCAGAGATCCTTGGTTCAGCACACCCAGGGTGAAGCTTGTAATTTCCTTGTGCTATTATCCTCTCAAACATTCTCGTTAAGAGTTCCATAATCATGATAAAAATATAAGCTGAAATGGGATCCCCCTGTCTTATCCCTTGTTCACTAGTAAAGAACCCCTCACTCCTTCCATTGATAGTAACAGAAAAGGTAGGGGTGGAAATACACTCATATATCCAAGATATGAAATGAGGAGGGAAGTTCATATATCCCATGATTCTGACAATACTATTCCACTGCAGCATATCAAAAGCCTTCATGATGTCCAACTTCAACATAGCTCTAGGAGAAACGTTCTTGCGTTTATAATTTTTAATGAGTTCATGGGAAAGAAGAACATGATCCAGAATACTCCTGCCTGGAAGATATGCTGCCTGATTTTTGGAAATAATATTGGGGAGCACAATCTTGAGTCTAGTAGCTATAACCTTGGTGATGCATTTGTATATGGTGTTACAACAGGAGATGGGACGATAATCATTAACACAGTGAGCATTCTTGATTTTGGGAATAAGAGCAATGTTAGTGTAATTAATTGATCTGAATAGTTTACCCTTTCTGAAGAAGAGGAGAATGGCATTGATAACATCAACAGAAACGATAGACCAGCAAGAAGTATATAATAGAGTGTTGAGACCATCAGGTCCTCCACAAGATTCAGAGTTTAATGAAAACATGGCATTTTTTATTTCTTCGGGTGTTACTTCCTTACAGAGAAGGTCATAATCAGTTGTGTTTAGTCTAGGGAGTATGTCACTGGGAATAAGATCGATATTCGGCACGAAGTGATTAGCATTTCCATATAATTCAGAGAAGTGTCTGACTACAGCTTCCTTGACCATTTGAGGAGATGTGTGAAGATTACCTTGAGTGTCATATATTGTAGAGAGGTTCTGACTAGTTTGCTTGTCCTTTAGACTAGCATGAAAGTAAGCACTATTCTTATCACCTTTATCTCTCCATTTAATTCGCGCTTTCTGCCTGATCATCTCACTCTCTTTTATTAAAGCTTGGTGGTATTGCAAAGAGAGAACACTTTCCTCCGCAAATAGATTAGCATTGCTGACAGAGGCCATCATAGCTGTTTGGACATCTGTTAGTCTTCCTTTAATTACAGTGCTCATCTTGTCTCCTTCACCATACTTGTTATGCGCCCATCGTTTCAAGACATTCCTAGTCTCCTTGATTTTTTCCTGCAAAACATACAAGTGATTACCAAACTTAGGCAAACTCCATGCAGATAAAACAGTGTTCTTGAAATCTGATTCTGTTATCCAAGAGTTAAAAAATTTAAAATTTGATTTTCCCCTCAAGTCCGCTTCACGAAGAGAGATGATTTGTGGAGAGTGGTCAGATAGGAGAGGAGGAGGAATAAGGTTGAACAGGAAAGGCCATTTTGAATAAGCATATAGGTTCGAGAATGAATGGTCGATGGTGGAGAAGGTCCTACAACCATGTTTCCTTTTGTTGTTCCATGTATACTGCATGCCCTGAGATCTAATTTTGACAAGGTCAGAGTCGTAGAGAGCATCAGCAAGGGGCTTTATTTCTCTGAGAGAGAGGGGATTACCCCCTATTCTATCAGAGAGGGAGTGACAGCAATTAAAATCTCCTAGAATTAGCCAAGGATGTGTGCTTTGTCTTAGTGAAGGAATTACAGAAAGTAAAGACTCTCTGGAGTTTACAGAGTTGTAAGCATACACAAACGAGACGTAGAAGGTTGATTGATCAATGATATCTATGGCATGGCAGTGGATTAGTTGAGAAGTGGAAAGGATTGGGGATAGTTGGACAAGATTTGGATTGTAAAGGATCAGAATACGACCATACGTTGCTTCATTGTGGTTGTGTATGAATTTCCACCTGGGATTAATGTACTCTGCAGCTTTGATAGAAAGGGCAAGGTTCAACTTAGTTTCAAGAACTGCCAAGACTGCCAGCTGATGAGTAGAAATTAGTTGTTTACATTGGTCCTGCTTAATTACATGATGTGCACCGCGAATATTCCATGCCCCTATGCGTAGCATCATTGGTCAATTTGTGCGTTGAGAATCTCTATTTTCATACTCCTAGTAATTGCTTGTTTCGAAGACAAGTAATTAGGAATGGTGGCTGATAGGGGGGTCAGAGCTTGTTTAGAAGAATCTTCTTGCATTTTGGATGTTGACTGAGTTGGAGTGGTATTTATGGTTGGTAGAGTAGTGATGGCTGTAGAAGGTGGGGCTTTGTAAGCTTGGGGAGGCTTGATATTGGAATACAAGTGGGGGAAAGGGGTATTTGGGGATGAGATAAGGACAGGGTTAAGAGTATGGGAAGAATGATTTGTGTGGTTTGCTGTGCATGGGCTGTGCACTTCCTTGTCTTCTTGTGGTATAGAACTGCTCGTTGATAACTTGATGTTGCTCTTTTTCCTTTGTCCACTCTCCAGCGTTTCACATTTACTTGCTTCACCATCACCTTTGTTTACTTCAACTTCTGATTCCCTCCTGCTTTTACTAAGTTTAGAATGGTCCATCTTGTGCTTCTCTTTTTTAGATTTGCTACTGCTTACTACCTCATTTTGTTTCTGAATATTATTTTTCTGTTGCTTAGCATCCACCTTACTTTGTACAAATTGACAGTTATCTCTAACGTTCATTTCCTCTTCTTGCCTAACACTGACATTTTCCTCATCATCTAGAGCAAGTAACACTGCAAACTTGTTATATGTGTGTGGGTTGCCTTCAGTTTCACTTTCACTAATCTCCTCAGCTCCTTCGTTTCCTACCACTATATTCACAGTGTCTTCTTCGAGTTTTTCATTGTTTTCATCCATTTCTCTCGCGACTTGTTTTTCAACTTCAATTTTTCCTGAGTGAGTAAGTTCACAACTTTTGTTAACTTCACTCTCTTCTCTCTGCACTTCTATAATATCTTCTCTCTTCTCTTCCTTGTTACTTTTGTTTACAGAATCCATCCTTTTCCTTGTTACACGTTGCCAAACTTTAAAGTTTCGCTTAACAGCCTGTCTTTCATTTCCTTTCAGTTGTTTTGGTTTAGCTTTTATCACTTCTCTATCATTGATAGCCTTACTGTTATCTTCCTCTTTATTCTCAAACAACTCTTCCTTCCTATTATTACATACATCGGACTTGTGTCCAAAAGCATTACATAACACACAAATGTCAGGTTTCCACATGTATTGAACATGTATCTTTTGATGTCCACCTTCTACCAACTTGACCATAAAATCTTCTGGTAGCTCCTTACTCGGTTTTACTTCCACTAAGCATTTGGCAAAGCTAAGTCTTTCCTGTTTTTCAGTCATTTGGTCCATGCACAACATCTTCCCCAGATGGCTACAAAGCCAGTTAATACCAAGAGGAGACCACGCAAAAATAGGAAGGTTATACATATTAACCCAAACAGGAACTGCTGTAACCGAACCAGCAACGTTGCTAATGGATGGATCATAAGGTTTAAGTATAAATAACTTCTTGTTCAAAATAATAGGATCACACTGTAGGATGTAATCTCTGTCCTCAGCACAAGAAAAGTTAAACAAGAATAAGATACCATCAGACTTAACTTTCACTGAGCCTTTAAGTTTCCAAATCTGTTTTAGTTTGGAGATAACTGCAGTATAGGAAAGAGGTTTGTCAAGAAAGAACCCCACCAAAGTATCTTTCCAAACCGTTGTGCCAGCTTCAATGACTTCAGCAGGAGGCACTAAAGCATCATCTTCATAAAAAGGGGACAAGTGAACGGGGATGTACTTCCCTGCATTCTTGGGTATATGCTTGAACAAGGAAGTCCATGCCCGTTCACAAGGAGGAGGAGCAGGAGTAATAGGTGAAGGAGACGGGGGAGGAGTTAGAGTGGGATCAGGTGGATCAGGCGGGGGGTTAACCAAGAGGGAAGGGGATGAAGGAGAAGAGGGTAGGGCAAAAACAGTTGGGGACAAAGAAGTGTCGGAGGTACGGGCAAGAGTGTCAGAGAGGGGCAAAGAGGGGTCAACTAGGATGACAGAGGGTATGGTTGGAGAAGGAACAGAGCTGGCAGTGGGTAAGGGAGACGGTACAACTGAGGGAACATGGTAGGTAGGGTTGGGGTCTCCATGAGCAGACATGAGAGGATGTTTTTGATTTATTTTCTATTTTTAAAGGCTAGTTTCTATTTTTCTGCTATTTTCTTCAATTAAATTATATTTAATTAAAATTTATTTATTCATTTTGTGAATGCATTTTTATTTTATGTTATTATCTTTGTTTATAAATGTTTTACAAGTCCATAAACTTTTTCCAAAGTTCATTGCATTTATTTTTCATATTTTCAAGACTAGTTGCAATTTTTGCTGTTTTACTTAATTAAATTTTATATAATTAATAATTAATTAATTAATTTTTGTTTATTTACTAAATTTTCGTATTTTATCTGAGTTTATATATATATTTCAGTTATATAAAACTTAAAAAGAAATTAGAGGAAATATGAAAAGTTTTAAACTATTGAAATTCCTATGGCTTTTCACCTCCCGACCTTTCACTTTCTCAACTCCTCTCTTCAATGTTTTTGGCCATGCATACCCTATTCTTTTCAGTGGACTTCTTTTCATTTTTTTCACGCAAACACTTCTCTTTCTCCTCCAAAAAAATCACGTCCATGGCTTCAAAATTTTGGGTAAAAATTCCTTCTTTCTTCCTTGTTTTCTATGTTTTTTCTATTGAAACTGCATATGCTCTCTACCTTCATAGTTTGGTTCCTCCTCCTCCAGGCTTTGGCCGACCACCACGACCCCCTTCCTCTGACCATCACCCATCCTAGCAACCCTCCTCCTCAGGCCTAACCAATCCAAGTCCAAGATCTACACAAAATCCACCAAAAACCATCACAAACTATCACTTATGACCTAGAATTGTCATCTCCTCCTTCTACCACCTTTTGCCACCACTACCTCCACCACCACCACCTCTGACCTGACCTTCCACCACCTCTGGCCCACACTCCAGCCACCACCTGACCACCACATACCATGGCTAAGCCACATCAGCAAGGGGCCGAACCCTATGGTGCAACAAAAGCCACACTTTGCCTTGAAACCCTTTGGTATTCCATTGCCTTCAACACCTTGTAACTTCCACTCACCTTCATCACCTTGTAGCCGCACCTTTTCCAGACCATACCTGATCCAAACCATGCCTTTAGCCATGCCATTTCAGATCTGGAACTGAAGCATAGGTGGTAGGAAGCAAGTGCAAACATTTTGACTTTGTTTATGCATCCATTTCTAGCATTGTTTATTGAATTTTTGGGTTGAAACCTTATGTTGTTTGTAATTGTTTGGTTTGAATGTGACAAGGCAATTAGCTTTGGCTCTCCCACACTCAAATAATTATCGTGCTCTCGTGCCTCTGGAAATCTTTGTTGTGCGTTTGTGGTTGTCATCTCCAGCTTGAACAAGTGAGTAATTCTCACCAGACAATGTGTACTTATATAACTAGTAAACTGACACCATTTGAATCTGTAAAATTATATCATCCTGTTGTAACTGTTATATTATGATCATATAATGTTTACCCATGTTATTACATATGTTATATCATCTATTACTGTTATCTCATGCTATTCTATTTATTTATATCAGTTTATCACACTGCAAGTTCCCTGTAGATTAGAATCACTATGGGTTGAAATGATACATACCCGAACGGACTTTAGAATAAGGAAAAATCGTTATGGGCTGAAATGATAGGCCTGAACGGTTTTTATTTATTTATTTATATTACTTGGGATTGCGGGTTTGAAATGATAAAACCCAGTTTTTCTTTGTAAACTGCGGATTGAAATGATACATATCCGTATCACTTGACCTAGGCTAGAAAATTATATACAGACCCGTGGTTTATATATTTTTCTGAAATTTTTAAAATACTTTTTTTTAATGTAAATATTATGGTATTTTGATTTAAATTTCATTAAAATGATTTCTATAAAGTATTTGTGATTTTCTACAAATTAAATAAGTGAATTAAGTAAATGGTGAAGTAGAATTTGAAATATAAGTTAATTTTGGAAGTTATGATTTTGTTTATAAATGGAATTTTTGTAAAGTAAGAAAATATGACAAATTTGATTTAACGATGAATTTAATGATTTTTATTAAGTAATAATAATGTTTTAAAGGTGTTAATGATTTTGTATAAATTAAAATATGGAATAAATGAACATTTAACTTGAATTTGGAAATATAACTTAAATTGAATTTTGTGAAATTTGTTTAAAAGTGAAATTTTAATTAAGTAAAATAAATGGAAATAAGCTATATTTTTGGAAATTTAAACTTAGTTGTTAAGTTAATAATTTAATTAAAGAAATGAAAATTTAATTGTTATTAAATTTGATTTTTGTATGGAAATTTGACTTTATAAAATCATAGAAATAAAGGTATTTAAATGATTGTGTTAAATGTGAAATATATGATTTTATAAGTTAAAATGATTTATATTAAAAGTTAATTACTTGTGGAATTGTAAATAAAACTCTGAATATGATTTAACAGCATTTTGAAATGTAATGTAAAGGATATTACAGCATTTTGTAAATGTTGTAGTGTTTTAAATGAACTAAAAGGTTAATTTGAAATAAAGGCTATTATAGCACTTTGTAAGTGCTATAGTGGTTAAACTTAACATGTAAGTTAATTGAAACTTAAAAGAAATCTATTATAGCATTTAACGCTGTCTTTTGTTAATTAACTGTTTTAAACTATAACTTTACGTAGCATTTTATAAGTGCTACGGAAACTATATTTTGTTGTTTTAAATTAATTTTAATGAAAAATAATCTCTGGAAAATGATATAATTTTGGGAAATTAAATGTTAAATTTCTAAAGATAATGAAGAGATATTTAAGTGGAAGAATTTGATTTCTAATGTGAGTTTAAAATGGTATTTAAATTTAATAAAAAGAATGGATTCAAATGGTATTTAAATGAAATATAAATGAATGATGTTTTGAATAATATTTTGATATTTTGAAATGTATATATATGATTTTGAATTTATGAAATGTGGGATATTTAAGCTTTGAAATATACTAAAGATTGAATATTGTATTTTGTGAATTAACCTATATTTGAAATTTATAAGATTTGAAATGGTTTGTTAGTAAACTGAATTTGAGTTGAAAATGATGGTTTGAAATAAAAATAAAAATTTGGAATTTGGGTTTAATTTAATAAATTCGTAAATTTGTAGAATTAAAAGATGATTTTAAATATATGATTTTGAAATGCTGTGATTTTCAAAGTATAATGATTTCAAATGTTTTGTTTCAAAAGAGTTATAACTTTAAAAGTATAGACTATTTGAAAGGTGAATATATGTTTGAAATGGAAATGATGTTGTTTTGAAATGAACATAGTTTTGAAATAAAATGATTTTGGTTTCGAAGTATAACTATCAAAGGTATGATATTTTGATATATAAAAATGATTTGAAATAAAGTTTGAAAAGATATAATATTTTGATGTATTAAAATGATTTGAAAAGAAGTTTGGAAGGATACGATATTTTAGAATATTGAAATGATTTGGAAATGATAAATCTTTATTTTGATAAAGACATGATTTTGAAATGATATCTTATTTTGAAGTAAAGTATTGTTTTTAAAAGTTATAACCACGGGTTATAATAACGATTGGTTGGCAAAGAGACCGGGATCGGATATGGACATACTCTCTGTCGATACCGAAAACCACTTTGACAACCGTGTACGCGGTGGAGATTCCAGAATGAAGTAGGATGGTGGCGACGTTCTTAAGGTATGTTACGTGGACCCAACTCCCATAAGTTGGCATAAGGTGGCTAAAACAGGAGCGATTGACGGACCAAGGAGGTAGCACCTCTTATCGGACACACTTCTTCGATACCATTCTATTACTTGTGATTGATTTGGTGGCCACCCTTGATTGGGAGTGTTGTTCGAGGTGGGCGGTAGTGGCTGCTATGCGTCACCACTAGTCCGGATGCGTAATTGGTATATCTACCCTGGCATTGCCTAGTTGTGCCGTGTCACCTACCATATCGAGCTTTACTACAATTATGATTTTAAGATCCGACCGCGTTAAGGTTCTCCATCCCCTTAACGCTATTTTCTTTATGATTATACTTTACTGATTAGACATTATTATAATAGCGAATATTACTACATAGTAGATAGTTTAACGGATCCTTAAAGAATGAGTGGTCCCAAGCATTCTTTAAGTTACTTGTACCTTATTACAGTTCACTTGAGTTGGTTTATATTATATAAGTATATATTGTCCTGACTCGAGTGTTTGTGTTTTTCTTTACGCTCGGGTCAGCCTGAGTATTCACAGATTTGGATTTCCACCTTTTGGAGATTTGAATCACTGGAGATTATCTGCTAGTCTTGTTCTATCGACTTCAGTTATGTTGCTCTGTTCAGCTTGTACTTGGTTATCTTATTTATACTTCCGTTGTACTCTATTTCTTCTATTGTATCTTATGTACTCTAATATATTTATATAGTAGCTTCATGAACTACTATTTCTTTTTCTTCCACTGCATTACTTTACTCTGTGTTTGTGATCTGTGATTATATTTATTTACTGTATATTCTGAGATTTGCCAAATTTTAATTACAACGCGGTATTTTGAGCAATTCAACTCCGGCATGAGTGTCTACCTATACACTTATAATGGATGCGAATGGTTGAAAATATCGGGTCGTTACAAATAGGCCTTTCCACGTAAAGAGCTATGGATATGCAGCCTTCATACACTCCACGGTTTCCCACGTGCAACCGCCTTCATTTTCCCCGATTGAACCTTTGCTAGCTCTACCATCTTCCTCCTAAGCTACTTCATATCACGTCCGACAATATGAATCAGCCTATGAGGTCATAAAGCTTCTCGTTCAATCTCGATATCATCAAGTTGATCCGGTGCATGCACAAACTTCCATAGATAAGAGACATGGAATACGTTTTGCATTCCCACCATCTTCTAAGGTAAGTCAACCCCATATACTAGGTTTATAATTCTCTATAATATTGGAAAAGGACCTACAAACCTTGGTGTCAACTTCCCATTATTACCGAATCGAACAACATTCTTCAATGGAGAAATCTTCACAAACACCATATCGCCGATAGAGAACTCTAATTCCCTATGTCTTTTATCAATGTAGCTCTTCTGTCTATCCTGAGCAACCTTCTGTAACATCCCATACTTAGAGGGCCAATACTAACGGCTATGGATGTTGCAGTCATCCATAGTTATTAATCCTCGGCGACCAAATATGGTAATGTTAGATACATTGATATAACAGAAACACATGGATATAGAAAAAAAATTAAAATCAACAAACAACTTTCACATTCCATTTCAAAGTATTTCAAATTCATTACATAATCCCACAATCGTTAACCACGTTCAGATAAAATATAATTATTACAACATATACCAAGAGCGACATATGAAGATGCCCCCTGGATGATCAGAGTATATGACCAGGCAATTAACAACTTTGCTTTTACAACAACACACATCGGAATCAAAATAGAACTCTGAATCATGCCTCCTGCACATCACCAGAAGCTTATTCGTCTAAAGAGGTACCTGAAAACTTCAACTCTCAATATACTGAAAATCAATTGAGTACCCGAGAGTTTAAGGGGAAAACATAAACTTCGAGTCAGACATAAAGCCTAGTATGAATAATAATCTACCATCTCAAGCCATTTAGATATCTAGTGAAACCATGCCACTTAGTAGAACGGGTTTTCCCCTCACTAGTATCCTAAAACTTTATAAAACCATATATCATGCTCCTGCATCCACAATGGTTAAAATATAGCATTTTAAAATAATATGATGATATGCAAAACAAGTAAATCAATTCTGGATTACCCATCCCCATTCATTTTTGACTATCTGTCTCGGTTATAATTTCTAGGGTCACTATTAACCTAATAGTTTTCATGGGTTGACTATTAACCTGTTTAACACTTATGGACTCCCTGTTTAGTTTCATAGTTTTCATGGGATCACTAAGAACCTATTGGCCCCTGCCAATAACTTCATTGTTTCATGGGTTCTCCCTGAACGTATTGGTATCTCCAATAACTTCCCCCTTATCCTAGTTTTCATGGGTTGACTAGGAACCTATTAACTTCTGTCAATAACTTAATCCGAATATACATTTCATGGGTCCACTACATACCTATTGGTCCCTGCCAATAAATTTTTCTAATCATAGTTTTCATGGGTTTACTATGAACCTATTGGCACCTGCCAATAACTTTTTCTAAACATAGTTTTCATGGGTTTACTATGAACCTGTCTATTTGACAACTTCACTATTTAGGTATCCTACATTCTGGTCTATCTGACCTCTTGGATGTTATTCTACTCATTCAGGAGTAAATTCAAATTATATTCACTACTGGGTCAACCTGACCGGTTATTCTGCCATTTCTCCCCAAATACAGTTATGGGTCCATTACAATATGAATATATATATATATATATATGAAGAAGTAAACATAATAACATAATAATACCAACACATGTGGTTTAATATCCTTGAAATCATTTTATATAAAACTTGGTTATTCCCTTTAACCTATTAGTCAAGGAAGGCTTCTTCAAAAACTCCACACTTAAAATTATTTCAAAACTCTTTTATTACGTCATGGTTTTCCTTTAAAATGAGATTGGATTCTTTGTTTTGAAAACTATGGCTTTCAAAACCTTTTATCTTTACCTTCAAAACCATTGGAAAACTTCCTTTCAAAAGAATTTAAATCTTTTTTTCAAAATTCTAATCCCATGCCCTTTGAAACAATTTAAAGCCTTTCTTTCGAAACATTTCGAATGTATTAAAGTAATACTTATTAACTCTTATAAGCATAAATTCAAAACCATTGAAAGTACCCCTTTCGAAACCATTGGGTTTATCTTTAAAATATCTTTTAGGTCAAAGTGAACATAAAAGAAAGTATCCCTTTCGATACCATTATTTATCATATAAAAGTGTTTGGAGAAAACTTGATGGCGTCGGAACCATCCTTTCAAAAGCTTGAACCATACAAGTAAAGCGTTCGAAGGTTAGCTTCGAAACCCCTTTTGAAACCATTAACCCCTTTCAAAAGCTTTAGGAAGTGGCTTATATTTACAAAACAAAGGCTACCTTTCGAAAGCATTGGTATCTTCAATTCCTTCGAAAGAAATAAGGTCTGCAGAAGGGTTTCGGCTAGGTCGAAACTACCCCGTTTTTAAATCATTAGTTTGGAAACTAAGTAACTCGTTCGAAAGCTATACTTTAAAAAATAAGGCGGCAACCCCCTTTTGAAAGCTATTCAAAAGACCCCTTCGAAAGCATATATTTCGAAAGCATTTAGTAAGACAGGCAAGCACATTTCTTTAGAAAACAAAACAAAGGTTTCGATCCCATCAGAAGCTTTGTTTCGACACCATGTCTTCCGCCTTTCTCCAATCCACTATGTACCAATATTGATATCTTGTGTATTGGTTTCGGCTTCATGGGTTTCGACCTGGTAGGTTTTGACTTGATTGAAGGCGAAAGCTATGAGTCGAAAGGTACTTCCAAAAGTGGCGGAACCTACTTTTCTAGGTAAAAGCTGATTAATGCCAATAAAAGCAGTAAATTTATAACTAACTTGCCTATTTGTAAACTATTAATTGGTTGCCATAAACTTTTCAAATTATTTTCCAAATAAAACTGCCGCATAATTTCAGATCTAAACCAAGATTAATTTAACAAATAAGCCCTTCCATTAAATAAAATAATTAAATCATTTAGGTCCTCCTTTCAAAATAATTTAATTCTCATAGTAAATCACTTAGGAAAAATCCCCAAAAATCACAGAAATTCACGTTTAATATGTTATCTAACATATCCAAGTTCTCAATATAATTTCCGAAATAAATTTCTAAACCCAATTAACCTTATTTTCCTTTGAAAATTCATAATAAATTCTCCATAATTGGAAAATTATGAAAATTAAAACCCAAGTCCAAAATCATGTTTTACATAACATATAAATTTCTCACGGCATTCTAATTTCAATTTAAACAATTTTACCCTTAAAACCGTATAAAATAATTATCAAATTATATTGTTTGAACTCAACATGTCCAAATCCAACCATATCATCAATCAAAAATCATCACAATATTGGATTTAATCTTAAACCCGAAAAACAAAAGATTATAAACAAAATAGAGATGATTTAGATTATTATTCACCTTAATTAGGATAAGGAGATTGGATTGAGATTAATTTCTCCTAGCTTGAATCCTTAGCTTTAGGTTGAATTTCTCTTCTTTTCTTCTTTGGCAATGGTCAGCTCCTCTTATGTTTTACTTTTGTTTTTGTTTTGCTAAAACGAACATGTATAGATGGAAACAAATATATATATATATATATAAGGGTAATTGATTATATGCGGCTATTTCTTAATAAGCCCTTACGTAAACTAATTTGCTTATAAACCATTCTTAAGCCCATTTAAACAATTAAGCACGACGCTTAATTTTATTTTCAAATCTCAATCCCCTTATCACTCTAATTATTTAAATTATTCTATTTAATTTATCTAATTAAATCTCCTGAATAATGTTACTGAAAATTAGGGGTGTTATAGGCTTCCCTCCTTAAAGAATTTCGTCCTCGAAATTCAGTAAGGACTAAATACTAAACATAGCAATCATCCGTAACCACTCCTAACAACCATACTAGCCTACCTGACTAGCAACTATCTATATAAAACTAATATAGACATACTCTCAAAGTAGATCAGGATAAGTATCTCTAATCATGTCTTCTGTCTCCCAAGTATAGTCCTTCTCGTTGTCGCTCCACTGAACTTTCACCAACTTTACTGTCTTGTTCCTCAATCTTTTCTCATCTCTCGCTACAACCCAAACTGGTTGTCTAACAAAAGTCAAATTAGGCTCTACTATCAAATCTTCCAACCCTGTCGGAGGAATATTATTTTCTGGATTATGCACATACTTGTGAAGATGAGACACATGGAATACATTATGGACACCTGCCATGCTGCTCGGCAACTCTACTCTATATGCAAGCTTTCCGACCCTCTCTACCATCTGGAACAGACCAACATATCTCGGTGCTAGCTTCCCTGACTTTCCAAAACGTACCACACCCTTCATTGGTGATACCTTAATGAAAACCTTATCTCCAATTGAGAATTCCAGGTCTTTACACCTCTTATCTGCGTAACTCTTCTGTCTGGACTGAGCTTCCTTCATCCTTTCTCGGATTAACTCAATCTTCTCTGACGCCTCTCTAACCAAATCTGAACCTAAGACTAATCTGTCTCCAGTCTCCAACCAACATGTTGGTGATTTGCATGGCCTTCCGTACAAATCTTCAAAAGGCATCATTCATATACTATTCTGATAACTATTATTATAGGAAAACTCCACTAAGTGCATGTGATCTTCCCAAGATCCACCAAAGTCCAATACACAAGCTCTCAATAAATCCTCGAGTACCTTATTGACTCTCTCTGTCTATCAATCCATCTGAGGGTAATACACAATACTCATCTTGAGCTTAGTGCCTAATACATCTTGTAGACTCTTCCAGAATTTGCTAGTAAACAATGCATCTCTATCACTGACTATACTACTAGGAATCCCATGTAGTCTAACTATGTTCTTCATGAATAACTTAGCTAAAACAGATGCCGTCCTGGTTGACTTAACTGGAATGAAATGGGCACTCCTGGTCAACTTGTCCACTATGACCTATATACTTTCATTTCCCCTATTTGACCTTGGCAACCCATCTATAAAATCCATGGATATCGACTCCTATTTCCAAACTGGAATCTCTAAAGGTTGAAGCAACCCACTGGCTTCTGATATTCGACTTTCACTTGTTGACAGTTTGCACCTTCCTAACCCACAAGCCAACATCCCTTTTCATACCTTCCTAGAAGTTTCTCTTCATATCTTGATACATCTTGGTCCCTCCAGGATGAATCGTAAACTTGGATCGATGACATTCTCTAAGAACTTCTTTCCTTAAGTCCTCAACATTCGGAACACACAACCGTCTCTTCTTTCTCGACCATCCCCTCTGGTCAAGACTAAAATCCTTCAGGTCATCGATCTCAGTTCCAACCTCAAGCCTTCTAATCCTCTCGGCTAACACTGGATCCTCTTTTTATTTAGAAGCGATCCTTTCGACCAATACTGGTTGAAATTCCAAATAGGACAACATGGTTGTGCTCTGACTAGAACTAGCAGTCGATCTTAACTGCACACTACAAGTAGTCAAAGCTTCTAAATCTTTCCACTCTACCAACATAACTAACACCACATTCTGATGTTTTTTGCTAAGAGCATCCGCTACCTTATTTCCTTTCCAAGAAGTATACTCTATACCAAAATCATAAGCTACTAAAAACTACAGCCACCTCTGCTGCCTCATATTCAACTCCTTCTGAGAGAATAAGTACCTTAAAGACTTATGATCTGTGTATAGCTCGAATCTCTCCCCTAAGAGATAATGTCTCCAAATCTTCAATGCGAAGATCACCACTGCCAACTCCAAATCATGAGTTCTCACTTCGTGCAGTCTAAGCTGTCGTAAAGCATAGGCAATCATTTTACCCTTCTACATCAGCACAGCTCCTAATCCAGTCCTACATGCATCGTAATACACCATCAACCCTTAGTTTCCATCTGGAACTACTAACACAGGTGCATTGGTCAACAAAAGCTTTAACTTAAGAAATGCTTCCTCACATTTGTCAGACCAAACAAACTTCACCTCCTTCCTGGTTAACTTAGTCAAAGGTGCAGCTATCCGCGAGAAATCTTTGATGAATCTCCGGTAATAGCCAGCAAGTCCAAAAATGCTTCTAATCTCAATCATCATCTCTGGTCTCTTCCTATTATTAATAGCTTTGATCTTATCTAGATCGACTGACAAGCCCTTCTCTGAAACCACGTGACTAAGAAACTTAACCTCTTTCTTTCAAAAATGACACTTGGAAAATTTCGCCTTCAGCTGATGCTGCCTCAGCGTCTCAAGCACCACTCTAAGATGATTCTCATGCTCTCTTTCATCCTTAGATACATTAAAATATCATCTATAAATAACAACACGAACCTATCCAAGTACTCTCAAAAAACTTGGTTCATCAAATCCACAAAGAAAGCAGGTGCATTCGTTAACCCGAATGGCATTACTAACCACTCGTACGAACCATACCTAGTCTGAAATGCTGTCAAAGGAATACTGTCCTCTGCCACTCTTAACTGATGGAAACCTATCGCCAAATACAACTGGGAAAACACTCTTGCTCCACACAACTGATCAAATAGATCATCTATTCTCGGCAAAGGATACTTATTCTTAATCGTCCTTTCGTTCAACTTACTATAGTCGATACGCATCCTCAATGACCCATCTGGTTTCTTTACGAACACCGCTGCCTCTTCCCAAGGCGAACTTCTTGGTCTAATAAAATTCATTCCTTCTAGATCCACCGGCTGCACCTTCAATTCATCATCTCAGTTGGTGTCATCCTACTAGGTGGTCTACTAACAGTTTCAGCTCCTAGCACAAGATCTATCCAAAACTCAACAGCTCATTTCGTTGGTAGTCCTATAACTGGCTCAAAGACATCAGCAAACTCTCTTGCTACTCAAATCTGACTTAACTCTTCTCCTACTTCCATAGGACTTAACAAAGCACAACTACTCCGGTCAGAATTCTACATTAAGAATATGATTCGATTATGACTATCAAGGTGTCTTAGTGATATCTTCCCATCTTGGCAAAATATCCTAGCCTCATACTTACTCAACCAATCCATACCCAAAATGATTCTGAAATCTACGAAATCGAAAACCTACAGACTGCATGCAAACTTATGACCTAACAAGTCTAGTTCTAACAAGTCACTTCTCATCCCTATAGTTTCATACCCTCCTATTGGATTCACAACCCTTAAGGAAGTAACAAGGTATGTGGGTTCTAAACATAACCACTCAACCAAGTTCTGAGATATAAATGAATGTGATGCACCGGTATCAAATAGTACCTTAATTGGTATACTTTGAATAAAAAACGTACCTTCCATCACAGTCTTCCCTTTTTCAGCTGTAGTTGGCCTAGCAGATGAAGGTCCAACAGCAAAAACCTTTCCCTTGTCCACCCTAACTGGTTCGGGACACTGATTCTTATAATGCCCAACTTGGTCACAGTTAAAGCACTTCACACTCTTCTTTTCAGCAGCCTTCTTTCCCTTGCCTAATTGGCACTCATGAGCATAATAACCTTTCTTGTCACACTTGAAACAAACTAAATCATCTTTTTCCTTCTTGGCTGCCTCCTCCTTCTGGGCTCCCTTCTTCTAAAAGAACTTCCTCTTCTTTCCTTAAGGGCCCTGGGTTTCAATCGGCTTTTCTCTAACAAAAATAGCAAGTATCTCCTCATGTTGGATTGCCATCTCCATAACTATATTACAAGGTCACAGATATGTGTCAGGGTCACCCTAGCAATCTCATGCCTCAATCCCCGAATGAACCTCTCATTCCTCCTGATGATGGTGTTTATAGTAGCATGCCCATATCAGAACAACTCATCAAGCTTAGTAGCATACTCGACTACCGACATCTCCCCCTGTTCCAAATCCATAAAAAATTTCATCAACGCTAACTTAGCAACTTCAGATAAAAACCTCTGTTCAAATCTCCTTCTAAAATTTTCCCAAGTCAATTCCTCCTCCGGAACTCCGACGGTAGCACTGAAGTGATGCCCCATGGAACTGCCTAGAGGCCAGCCTCTTTTTCTGCTCATGATCCAAACCCCAATCAGCAAAGATTCTCTCGCAATGCAACAGCCAATTCTCCACTTCTATGGCATCCTCTGTTCCCATAAACGGCTTCCCACCAAGACTGTTGTAGTCTCTGCTCAGCTTAGTATAATTATTCCCAACTGGAGCCACATGATTAGCTCCTCCAACATTTCCAGCAACACCAACAGTAGCTCCAGCTTGCATCATATTGAGGAAAAACTGATACATCTCCCCCATATCCACTGGTGGATTTCCAGTACCCACATTGGCATCTGCATTCTGGTTAGCATTAGCTTGTCGACTCGGATTCCTCCTGGTGGATCGAACATTTCCGTTGGTTGTGGTGCTTCCTCCACTAAGATTTCCTCTTCCGTTTCCTGCCTTCGTTTCTTCTTTCTCGTAAATCTGCATACGAGCCTTAGTAAGATATAGAAGAACGGTCTAAGAGAGAGGGGAATACGTACTTATATATATATACCAAATACAAGTACATTACTATAGCGTTAACCCAAACCCCGATCTTATTTTTTGATTCATTGGATTATGTTTGAAAATCTTTTAGGTTTAAATTTATTAAGTTTTCATAAACCTATGCTCTGCCTCTGATACCAACTTGTAACATCCCCTACTTGGAGGCCCAAAACTAACGGCTACGGATGCTGCAATCATCCATAGTTATTAATCATCAGTGACCAAATACGGTAATATTAGATACATTGATATAACATAAACGCATGGATATGGAAAAAATTTAAAATCAACAAATAACTTTCACATTCCATTTCAAAGTATTTGAAATTCATTACATGGTCCCACAATCGTTAACCACGTTCAAATAAAATATAATTACTACAACGTACGCCATGAGCGACATATGAAGATGCCCCCTTGGATAATCAGAGTATATGACCGGGCAATTAACAACTTTGCCTTTACAACAACACACGGCAGAATCAAAATAGAATTCCAAATAGCTATCATGCCTCATACACGTCTTCGGAAGCTTATTCGTCTAAGGAGGTACCTGAAAACCTCAACTCTCAAACTACTCAAAATCAATTAAGTACTTGAGAGTTTAAAGGAAAAACATAAACTTTGAGTCAGACATAAAGCCTGGTATGAATAATAATCTACCATTTCAAGCCGTTTAGATATCTAGTGAGACCACGCCGCTTAGCGGAATGGGTTTCCCCTTACTAGTATCATAAAACTTTATATAACCATATACTCTGCTCCTGCATCCACAATGGTTAAAATATAGCATTTCAAAATAATATTATGATATGCAAAACAAGTAAATCAATTCTAGATTACCCGTCCCCGTTCATTTTTGACTACTTGTCTCAATTATAGTTTCAAGGGTCACCATTAACCTAATAGTTTTCATGGGTTGACTATTAACATGTTTAACACTTATGGACTCCCTGTCCAGTTTCATAGTTTTCATGGGATCACTAAGAACCTATTGGTCCTTGCCAATAACTTCATTATTTCATGGGTTCTCCCCAAACCTATTGGTATCTTCAATAACTTCCCTCTTATCCTAGTTTTCATGGGTTGACTAGGAACCTATTGACTTCTGTCAATAACTTAATCCAGATATGGTTTTCATGGGTCCACTACCTATTATCCCCTGCCAATAACTCTTTCTAATCATAGTTTTCATGGGTTTACTATGAACTTATTGGAACTTGCCAATAACTTTTCCTAAACATAGTTTTCATGGGTTTACTATGAACCTATCTATCTGACAACTTCACTATTTAGGCATCCTACATTCTGGTCTATCTGACCTCCTAGATGCTATTCTACTCATTCAGGAGTTAATTCAAATTATATTCACTACTAGGTCAACCTAACTGGTTATTCTGCCCTTTCTCCCCAAATACAGTTATGGGTCCATTACAATGTGAATATATATATATATATATATGAAGAAGTAAACATAATAACATAATAAAACCAACACCTATGGTTTAATATCCTTGAAATCATTTTATATAAAATTTGGTTAATCCCTTTAACTTATTAATCAAGGATGGCTTCTTTAAAAACTCCATACTTAAAATCATTTCAAAACTCTTTTATTACGCCATGATTTTCCTTTAAAATGAGATTGGGTTCTTTGTTTTGAAAACTAAGGCTTTCGAAACCTTTTATCTTTACTTTCGAAACCATTGGAAAACTTCTTTTCAAAAGCATTTAAATCTTCTTTTCAAAACTCTAGGCCCCTGCCTTTCGAAACACTTTAAAGCCTTTCTTTTGAAACCTTTCGAATGTATTAAAGTAATACTTATAAACACTTGTAAGCATAGCTTCGAAACCATTGAAAGTACCCCTTTCGAAACCATTGGGTCTATCTTTAAAATATCTTTTGGGTCAAAGTGAACATAAACGAAAGTATCCCTTTCGAAACCACTATTTATCATATAAAACTGTTTGGAGGAAAACTTGATGGCGTCGGAACCATCCTTTCGGAAGCTTGAACCATATAGGTAAAACGTTTGAAGGTTAGCTTTGAAACCCCTTTCGAAACCATTGCCTTTGAAACCATTAACCCCTTTCAAAAGCTTTAGGAAATGGCTCATATTTACAAAACAAAGGCTACCTTTCGAAAGCATTGATATCTTCAATTCCTTCGAAAGGCATAAGGTCGGTAGAAGGGTTTCGGCTAGGTCGAAACTACCCCGTTTTGAAATCATTAGTTTGGAAACTAAGTAACTCGTTCGAAAGCTATACTTTAAACAATAAATCGGCAACCCCCTTTCGAAAGCTATTCAAAAGACCCCTTTAAAAGCATATATTTCGGCACCTTCAAAAGAATTTAGTAAAACAGGCAAGCGCATTTCTTTAGAAAACAAAACAAAGGTTCCGTTCCCATCAGAAGCTATGTTTCGAAACCATGCTTTCCGCCTTTCTCCAATCCACTACGTACCAATGTTGATACCTTGTGTATTGGTTTTGGCTTCATGGGTTTCGTCTTGATTGAAGGTGGAAGCTATGAGTCGAAAGGTGCTTCAAAAAGAGGCGGATCCCACTTTTCTAGGTAAAAGCTGATTAATGCCAATAAAAGTAACTAGTTGTAAACATTTAATTGGTTGGCATAAACTTTCCAAATTATTTTCCAAATAAAACTGTCGCATAATTTCAAATCTAAACCAAGATTAATTTAACATATAAGCCCTTCCATTAAGTTAACAATTAAATCATTTAGGTCCTCCTTTCAAAATAATTTAATTCTCATAGTAAATCATTTAGGAAAAATCCTCAAAAATCGCAAAAATTCACTTTTAATATGTTATCTAACATATCCAAATTTCAAACCCAAATTCTCGATATAATCTCCGAAATAAATTTCTAAACCCAATTAACCTTATTTTCCTTTGAAAATTCATAATAAATTATCCATAACTTCGAAAATTATGAAAATCAAAACCCAACTCCAAAATCATGTTTTACATAATATATAAATTCCTCATGGCATTCTAAATTCAATTTAAATGATTTTACCCTTAAAACCATATAAAATAATTGTCAAATTATTTTGTTTGAACTTAACATGTCCAAATCCAAGCATATCATCAATCAAAAATCATCATAGTATTGGATTTAATCTTAAACCCGAAAAACAAATGATTATAAACAAAATAAAGATGATTTAGATTATTATTCACCTTGATTAGGATAAGGAGATTAGATTGAGATTAATTTCCCCTATCTTGAATCCCAAGCTTTAGATTGAATTTCTCTTTTTTTCTTCTTTAGCAATGGCCGGCTACTCTTACGTTTTACGTTTGTTTTTGTTTTGCTAAAATGAACGTGTATAGTTGGAAACAAAAATATATATAAGGGTAATTGATTATGTGCAGCTATTTCTTAATAAGCCCTTACGTAAATTAATTTGCTTATAAACCATTCTTAAGCCCACTAAAATAATTAAACATGGCCCTTAATTTTATTTTCAAATCTCAATCCCCTTATCACTCTAATTATTTACATTATTCTATTTAATTTATCTAATTAAACGTTCTGAATAATGTTATTAAAAATTAAGGGTGTTACACCTTTATTTGTTGTCGAATGATGTCAATCTTCTCTAAAGTTTCTTTAATCATATCTGGCCCAAGTACCTGCTTTCCACCAACATGAAGGAGCATTACACGATCGGCCATACAACACTTTGAATGGTGCTGCACTGGTACTAGACTGATTATTGTTTTGTATACCAACTCTGCCAATTTAATTCTTGATTTCAGATTGTAAATGTAAACAAACTTCAAGCATAATAAAAAGGATTATTTGGGAGTGGACGTAGGCCAGAGTTAGCCGAACCACTATAAATCTTATCTATTTTTACTTGCTTTCTGATTGTTTTAATTTTGTTCTTTATTTATTTCTCTTCATATTTCTGCGATTGGGTTGGATATTGGTACTTTTACATAATTGGGTGTTGGTTGCCAAATTTGACGCCAACAATACATAAAAACAATAATGTGCTACTTTGCTAACATAATAAAGTATACGAATATCCTGGTATACAATCGGGTGTCTAAAAATTAATCTTTGGGATACCTACGTCATGTGACATCCCTAGAGTGAAAAATCACAAGAATAACAAACGTGGCAAGCATAGCATTCATCAAACAATCCTTTCTATCGCTCATTATGCTTTGGATATATGATAACTAGTATGACCATTCCTTTGTCAGGGATTAATTGAAAAATCCAGGTTTTCTTTGTACCTGAACACCAACCTATAGCTGGCACTAGATCTCTTCCCCAATCCAGGATGTTCGTATCGCTTCAACAATTCGGGGTAGCCGATTAAGTGCCACCATCCACACAATACCCTACTTACGAGTACATCAAAAAACACTCCAAGTATCAACAGTCCCATCGCATGTGTATACGAACCCTTTTTCACTCCATTTATTTCCATTCATCATTACAGAATCCTACAATGTTGCTTTTCCATGATAGAATCCCTCAACGTTCTATCCATGAGTTTCCTTCCTCGAACCCGCCTTGGTGGATTATCATTATCATGACTCCATCGATCGAGCCTCCATCATCAAAACACTTCTAGATGTCCACAACGGTTGTAGAATCAACACATCATATTTCTGAAGCCATCACATTGAAATGTCATGCCTTCACTTTGTCATTTTATTGACGATCTTCATCATGTTGCAAGTATCGAAAACGAATGCCAGACGTGTAAAGGAACACATATATATGGACAGTAGAACACCACGTGCACGTTCCTCAAGAGCCGACTCCCTTGTAGGGATGGCAATGGGGCGGGTCTAGGGTCCAAACCCAGTTGACCCGCCCCTGTTTTGGCCCGTCCAGACCCGCCCCATTGGGTCATCGGGGCGGGTAGACCCGTGACCCGTTCTTGAGAGCTCCGGGTCTAGGGTTGGGTCGGGGCTTGGCTGACCCGCCCCAACCCGACCCGCACTTCTAAGATCTCATGAAATCGCTTTAGTATTATAACGATGATTTGTTAATCTTTATATATATATATATATATATCTGTGTGTGTGTGTGTGTGTGTTTGATTATGACATGGATATTATAATGTTCCAATCAATAAGCCATAAAAAATTTATAGTATTAAGCTGCATCATTGATATTTATAAAATAACATATGCATAGTATTTTGAATTATTTTGTACACCACATTTTTATTATCTTCCTTTATAATTGTAAACACGTTGTTATTTGTATTTAATGTATCATTTAGTGATAACAAATATAAATACATGTACATTAGTGCACAATTTTACAAAAATCTTCACCGGGTCTCGGGGCGGGGCGGGTCTACGCTGACCCGTACGGGTCTCGGGTTGGGGCAAAATTCTGGACCCGCACTGGGTCTATGGGGCGGGTCTGGAGTGGGGTCTAAAAACCCCGGGGCGGGTCTGGGGCATAAGAAACCCGCCCCAACCCGCCCCATTGCCATTCCTACTCCCTTGGCCATCATGATGAGTGCTCGGTACTGACCCTAAGTGGTCAGCCACGACCACTCGGGCTATTCCTAAAATTCAAGAAGTCAAAGTTTTTCTATCTTTGTAGGATTTGCCCACTACCCTGAAGTTCCCTTACTCCAAACTCGAAGCAACCAACCAAAATCATTGAAGCAAGTGTGGATAGGCCCAAGTGCTCCCCTTCAACTAAATTTAGTTAAGTTCGAAAATAATCCTCCTACACCACTCTGAGTTCGACTTGAAGCATTACCAAGGAAAACTTGATGTTTTCACCTCCTTGACCTGAAGCTTTACCAATCCCAACCACTTTTTCCAATGACCAAATTTTCTTTAGTCCACACCACCGACCACTCCTTCCCAATCCATTTCATAGATTTTTAGCACCTGAAACCCGAAGCAACCTCCATCATGACTCGAATTATGCCCATCCACACCCATTAGTTATCACCACCGACCATTCATGATGACCACTTTTTGTGCTATCAAATCAACTCCAAATCACCTGAAATTTTCTAAATGGACTCTCCAAAGCTTCCAGCAAAACATATCCAAATTTCATTGTGTTTCGACCACTTTGGAGTTATTTGCACCAAAGGACGTACCACTCCCCTAACCGCACAAACCGACTAATAAACACATCAAAATAATTCATCCAACAATAAAACCTCATTCCATATTGTTCAAATAGCATATTCAAATCATCAAAACATTAATTATAAGCATAAATCATTCTAGATCTAGTTTTCTAGAAAATAGCCATCATGGTTGGTAAATGGTGTAAATCATATTAAAATTCAACTCTATCTTTTAAATATGGGTATAAGGTGTTAATCTAAGTTTTAAAACCAGTTAATTTTGGAAATCACTTTAAAAATCACAATTTGACCATATCTACTAATATAATATAACAATAGATGGAATATCATTAACCTAGCACCAAAATTACCCGATAAACCCTTTAAATTTGAGATGAATGGTAATGACACCAGCCAAATAGTAGATCTAGAGATTCCTTCTAATGATGTTTTTTAGCTAATAAAAGTACGAAAAGTAGGATTTTTTGATGGAAAATTGATTAACGGTGGTTTACATTTGTAAGTGGTAAAATGATTTAGATATGTTCCATCATCCATAACCAAGCACTAATCCTAAATTGGGTTAGCGGAATTATCTATAGGCCTAATTAATTACTCATTATTCTGGCCAGTAGTAGTCTAAATTTAAAACTTCCATATCTCCTAAACGGTAAATCCATTTTTCTATTATTACCACTCTACGGAAAGAGAAACCATTACACCAATCTAGCGGAAGTGGTTTTAGACCCTAATTCAGCGTCTATCAAAAGTTATAGGCTTTAAAATATATTTAGGATAAAAAAGTTCGATAAAAATTTTAAGGGTAGAAAATGTCTCTAGTGGATATTTATCAAAATTATAGAGTCATACAACCTCCAAAGAAATTAAAAATAATATTTTACAATTTATTGATACATAATATAAAGGTCATTACAAAAACTAATCCAATTACTTCATTAAATTCATGATGAATTGTCATAGACATGAACATGTATTTTGATACATAAGTAGTATGTCTATGATAAGTTTATAGAATATAAACAGAAGTAGAAAACATAACATGCTAAAGGAAATAAACAATTCAATTTGATTGAATAGGTTAGTATATAGGAAAAAGGTTCCAAAAGTACATAAAAAGAATAAGATTCAATCTCAAAGTCACTTCTCTCTATGATACATAATGATGTACCATAAGGAGCTACAACAACCCAGAATTTTGGATATTTGAAATTGGAATATTTAATTGATTTTAAATATTTAAAAGTTAATTTTTAACTTGAATTTCAAATATAACTATTTATTGATAATCTAATTATTGAATTTAATAATTGGAAATTGGGTAAAATATTGAATTGGAGTTTTAAGCTTGTTAAAAATAATTTAAAGGCTTATAAAATTTATATTGATAATAATGAAGATAATAAAAGCTTTAAAATTGAATTTAAAAGTGGTTTGTTCCGTTTTAAAAATATATCGTTTGAATTGACATTTGAAAATAGCCTTCCGGGGCACAGTCTCGGAATTCGACGAAACTAGTTCTATTGGATCCGTAATAGTGTATTATTATCGGGTTTCAAATTTCGTAACATTTGGAGTTACCGTTTGGTTATAAGGGATATAAACGCGCTAAAATTTATATCGAAAATTCAATATAATAATTGGGTCCAAAAAGCTATCTTCTCCATACGATTGAATTAGGACTCAGAACCTTTTCCTATGCGTTCGGAATAGGGGTATAACATTATAAACGCCTAGCAGCACGCCTCGATAGGAGTTCGAGATTTTGAGTTGCGTATAACGAGACGTTTGAAATTTAAAATTTATATCTTTGTCTAGTCAAATGCTTTCCATCAGTCCTTTCCTCTCACCTTCAATTCACTGTAAACAAGCTCTACATGCTAACATCTCATCACTTCCCTCCTTTTTCTTCTTTTACAATGCACGCTTCATTCACAAGTAAAGAGAAAACTTAAAAATGGTAGAATTCAAATAAATAAAACGCTCGTTCTTTTATTTTTTATTTTTAAAAAAACGTAGCCATCCTACGGCCATGGTCGATATGGACCACCAGAGGCCATGTTAGACCTCGAGTTCAACTAGAATTATGGGCGCGGCTACGTGACATAGACAATCAATGGTGGAGATGGGTGATGGGTGGCCGTAGTGACCGGATTGTGGTGGTGAATGGCGAATGTTTATTCGAAGAAATGCGGCATCTCGGAGGGTTTGTAGGCGAAGCTTCCAACTGGTTAAGTGTAGGGGAAGGAAGACGCACCTTCGGCCGGAGTATGGTGTTGCATAGGCGTTTGTGGCGGCGGAATTTGGTAGATGATCAGAAAACTCATGATGGGTTTTTCTCGGCGGTGGCAGCGAATGAAGGGGCGGAGTCGGTTGCATGGGAAAGAGGGAACGTTGGCCTATCGATGGGAGCGAGGTGGTGGTCGGCCATAGCCAGAGGCAGCGGCAGCTAGCGTATATAGGGGGACGACCTGGATTGAGCATCGAGTGGGAAGGAGGGATTTTGCGGCTAATTGATTTGAAATGGGTAATTACTCTTAAGATGAAATTAAGCAAAAGAAATAAAAATTATTTTTATTTGATAACCTTATAAATGTATAACTCATGCATGGAGTCAACTTGGTCGAGTCTAGAGGTGGCAAAGTTTTCAGATAAATTCAAACACGTTCGGATTCAATCGAAACGCGAAAGCGATAGAAAATCAAACCGAGTTAATCTCACTCAATTTTGGATTTACCGAAATTAATTTTAATAGTTAAATCAATTATTGATTGATTGATGGAATCGATATATTTTTATCAGTTGAATGTGATGTTACATATGTAGTAGTTTATATATATATTGGAGTGATTGATATTCCCGTATATATATATAGCGGATGAGACCCTATGCGCCCCGCATAATAGCGGATGACCCTATATACCATGATATCCCCCTCGAAGTGGGATTGGTATTTTTGTATTATATTAACATTTGTGGATGCAGGGTAACAGGTTGGAGGGATCCAACTGGATTCCTCAAAAATGTTGAAATTATTTTCATATTTAGTGATATGATATGTTGAATAATCTTTGATAGATTGTAGCGTGATTTGAAATTGTTTAGTGCTATGGTATTGCTGGTTCAAATGATGGTATTTTTGAAATACCATAAATATAAATATTGAATTTAAAGAAAATTAAAAAAAAAATTGAAGTAAAAATATTTATAGTGAAATTTGGGTTAACTAAAAGAAATGAATTTGGAAAAAAATAATAGTTTGATTGAAATTTGTATTTAATAATTTCGGAATATTGTAAATAGAGATCCTTGGATATTGAAAATAGAGATTTAAATAATGTAAAAAAGGATTTTTAAATAATGGGACTTAAGCGATATTGTTTAAGTATAAAGGGATTTACTTTTTAAAAATCGAGATTTTAAATAGTTTGGAAAAATAAAAGGAAAATTTGAAATAAAATATAAAGTTAATATACTTGATTTTGAATAAGATTGTAAATTATGGAAAGAAAGTGGAATCTGAATTTAGTCGGGGTTTGGAATATATTTGGGTTATTTAAGAAATTAATTTTAAAAATGGAATTTAATTTAGAAAATCGATTTAAAATTGATTAAGTGTTGTGAAACCGTTATAAATGGGAAATGAGACTATGGAATTTATAAACGAAGTTTATAAATAAAGTAAAGAAAAGTATCAATGGATAAAGGGGAATTATAAATTTACGGTGGGGATATATAAGGAGATGGGTAAATCGTTTTAAAAATAAATAGTAGTTTTATTTTTAGAAATGTGAAAAAGGGAATTTACGGAATTGGAACATAAATCAAACTGGAAATAAATCGAGAGGGATTTATAAATAATTAGACCGGCTATTTTAGAGTTGAAAATATATTTTTCCTAGAAAGTTAAGTTTATTTTAAAAAAAGGAGGATTTTTAAGTATTAACTAGAAAATTTAAAAGTGTTTAAGAATATTTCAGAAAATAAATTATTTAGTTTTTTTAACATTGTTTAAAGTATATTTAAGCATTAATTAAGTAGTTTTATAAAAGGTTGATTTAAGTTAATTGTTATATTAAGAATTATTCGGTATTACTATTTTAAACGGATAAACTATTAAATATTAATATTTTTTATAATAACTTTTATTTAAAAGTAGTTTGCCTAAAATTAACTTGGAAAATTATTATAGAAATTTCATATGTATTATTTTGAAATTTTTTAAATAAAGATTTCGGGAAGTAATGGTATACCCGCATGGCGAAATCGGAGGTAGTGAGTGCCTGTAGTTAAGTCTTGGATTTCTCTGGGACAGAGAGGTAACCATTGAGATGTGAATCCGTGGTTTGATACCGTAGTGGTACTTTCCATATTATTTTAGAAAATGGGTTTCAAATATTCTTTTGAAAAGGGATAGTCGGTGAATCTACTAGATTTGATAAGCTAAGTACATAAATTTTGGATAAAGAGATTTAATTTATTAAAATTAAACTAAAAAGAGATTTTGAGTTATTCAGTGGAAAATGGAATAATTGGTTGAATGATTGTTTATTTGATAGTTAAATAACCAACTATAAAAAATCTGGGCCCAAAATATAACTTTGGGAATATCTAGGAGAAATATGGGATTTATATGGTACAGTTACCGTTCGAGGTGCTATACTGTAGTATAAACTCGTTTCGTTCTTTTAGGACGTTGATAAGGAAATCCGTCCACTAAAAGTTAGGAGATGATCTCCGATCTTATTTTCGTCTATTTATTTCCTAGAGAACCGAGGTTGAGTTTACCGGAAATATCGAACGTTGTTTCGGAGAGACCGGGATCGAATTTGTTATCCGAAAACCACTTCGATCCAACGAGTATGTTTTCGCAGTGAAAACAAGAGCATGGAGTCGAAGATGAAGCAGTGAAGTGCAAGGGCTAATCGCTACTAATCCTGAGGATTTTTTTAAAATGGATGTAGTAGGAATAGTGCCTTTGGTTCCATTCGGACCCAGAACGGACTTGTGGATAAATGCTACCAGTACATTGCCATCGGAGGACAATGAGCATTCTAAGTTAAAATTCCTTAAAAAGGTAATTGTAGCCTCTAGCCTCATCAACCGGGAATGACTGAAAATCAGGGGTGATGCAGCAAGGCTAAGTGGGTCGCACCCAAATAGGGTATGTATATCACCATTCTAGATAACCTAGGATATTATTTATTACTACGGTATATGGAAGGAGCTTGAGAGAGGGTGGGAACACCCGGGGTGATTGCATATTTGGTCTATCCAGGTTAGGGATAGTCCGGTCTTGTGTGGCAGGGGATCCCGGTGTGGTCCTCGGCACGCTGTTTCTAGACGTGTACTGTGACAGGTGATACCCCGGTACCTAGTCATTCGTATGGAATCCATTCTCCAATAAGCGTCGTACGATTTTGATTGTGCCCAACTATGCTGGAACATGAGATGCAAGTGTTTCAGCTATTTGAATAAGTACTTGTATTTAGACACTATTATAATATCAGAGGATTTGATATGAAATGTTTTGGTTATGGTAAGGTAAAAACCCATCGTGTTTATTTGTGGCGTGGTCTTACGAGATACCTTTGATTTTCAAAGGATTTTGAAAACTTTAATAATTCAAATTGAGTATGTTTTCTCACGCTGGTTTTCCAGACTGACTCGGGTGTTATTTTATTATAATGCTCGGGTTAGACCGAGTATTACAGATACAGGATATAATGCTATGGGGCGCAGGAGATGAGCTGGATGACGAAGACGTATTACACGTATTTGATTTTATTCCGCTGTGTATTATAGGTTGTATATTCAGCATTTGTGAGGACAAGTTATTATAACTGTCCGGTGTTTTGTTATTGATGTATTGTACTCTGATGATGTAATGTATAATTAACAGTTGTAGTTTCTTTTGAGACATGTTGTTATCTATTATATATTGTTCCGCTGCGATTGTGAGATTCTGTGTTGTTTCTTCTATTTTCTCTTCTACCTCTTTCTTCTTTTCCCTTACGATCTGGTATTTCCGGCATTCGATTGCTCGGGATGTAATACATTGGACGTATTGATGTCGATTTTCGAAGGTCGAAAATCTGGGCCGTGACACTTGGTATCAGAGCTGAAGGTTAAGTGAGAACCTTGGCTCTGGTGGGGTTTACTCGTTAGAGATAGGGTCAATAGCACCCTAGAATGAGTTTGAGTGTATTAATAGATATGAGCGCGTATTTGTTAGTGAATATAAAATTGTTTTATATTGTGTTGATTGGTTTGTTTAATGGCTTATGGATTCTGGTCAATACGAGTTATTAACGTTATTGATAGGGATCTCTAAGCACTATAATAGAACAATTCGACACGGTATTGTTTTAAAGTGGGGTAAATGAAATAATTTTACCAAAATTATTTTTATATGTAAAATAAATAATTTTTCAGAAATTATTATAGTTATATATGGTGTGCTTGGATACTAGGAAATGATAATATTAAACTATTATCATTTGTTTCTATGGTAATTGAATAAAAGTTGAAATTATAATCAAAAGCTAAGAAAGTAATTCAGAAAACAAAGTGGAATTTATAAATATGATTTTATAATTTGAAATTGAATAAAATTCCATAGGAATATCTAAAGATGATATGGCTTATAAAAATGATTTATAAAGGGATTAAAGATGAAAATTTGAAAAATTGGGAATTTAACTCCCGTTGGTTTTGAAATGTTTTCCGAAGTCTTGAAAAATAAAAGTGATACTATTTGGAAATTATTTTGAATTGGAAATGAAATCTATTGAGATTTATGAATTAAAAACATTTAAAATGGTTTTAAAGGAATAAAAGCACTGAACTCACTTCAGTCGTTGGAAAATAATTTTGGTGATGACTACAGCATTATCAACTTTCATTTTCGAGTTTCCAAGGGAGGAATTGCTACCTCAATGATTTGAATTGGAGTTGTTTGCAAAACTGGTTTTGGTTTTGAAATGCAAAGGAATAATTTGATATACCAAAGGATTTTGGATATATATGATTTCAAAAATGATTTTGAAATACTTAAGTAATTGTTTAAACTCTGGAGTTTGATCTAGAATGTTTTATGGAATATAAATAAGTTAAAAAAAACTTTTAAGAATTTGAAATTTGTTTGGAATAAAATTTAACTTAAGAAGGGTTAAATAAAAGTAAGTGTGATAATGAAATTAATTAGTAAAGTAAACCAATTAAATGAAGTGAATTGAAAAAAAATTGGTGAATAGAATATTAGTAAGTTTGATAACTTAAGAAAATTTGAAATTTAAATTGAAACAGAAATTAACTTGAACTAAGTTAAATAAGAGTGAATTTTGGGGAAATAAGCCTAAGTTGGCTGAAAGGAATAGATATTGTTACCCGATTGCTCGGCTTGGCTACTAGAGGCAACTGTTGAGTGACGTTCGATCTAAATGCCGCTCGGCCTGAATGTCGCTCGGCCTAAGTCCATCGCTCGACATTGTTAGTTGGAACTGCATCGTTCGGCATCCTTTGTTCGACTAATGCCGCTCGGCACAGGGGGGTTCGGCATCCATCGTTCGGCATGACCTTGATTTGACCCAACTACCCAAAGTTCACCGTTCGGTCCATTACCGCTCGGTGTAAAATTCTTCCAACCTTAGAAGTGCAACCATCTCGGTTATCACCGCCCGGCATCCATCGTTCGGCCAATGCCGTTCGACAACCCTCTTTGACAACATCGTCTGGCAAAGTTACTCAGCACGGTCGCTCGGCGACTGCCATTCGGCATCCCTGGCTCGGTGCGCATAAGCCGCTCACTATGGGCCGAAGTACCTTATTCCTGGGCCCGCGAAGGAAGTCCGGCCTATCTTCGCCTATAAATAGAATTGCAGGGGAACAGTGAAAGGGACCTTTTTTCGGGAACTCCGGGGAGACTCTGCCATTTTGAAGACTCGCTTATTTTCTATTCAAACTTGTATTCAAGTTGTTGGTGTATGGATTGTATCTGTATTCAGTTATTTGAAAACGCAATAAAGATTAAACTCAAAGTGGACGTAGGCAGTTACGCCGAACCACTATAATTCCGGTGTTCTCGTTTGTTGCATTAAGTTTTGCATACATTCCTCTATTTTAATTCTTTATCTTCATTAATCTCTCTATACAAATCTTTCTTTGGGTGTTAGTGACCAATTTTGGTACTCTCATTGAGAACTCATTCTCGGGCTATTAGGATCTACTTTGTAGCTACTGGATTGAAGAAATCCCCCGAAGGAGATCCAAGTCGTTCACAGGAAATCTGTTGACTCTACTTAGAGTTTCTACCGATAACTCTACAATGGGAAGACCATGAACTAGATCAGCCTCTCACAACGTGGATGTCAACGAGACCGCTAGCGTCCAGCAAATAGGACCCAGCAATCAACAAGCTAATCTTGGCGCGGGGATTATGTCCGCTCAAAACCAAATGGAAGCTGTCACCAGGACAGAGTTCAACGAGCTAATGAGAGAACTCATGGAAAGCAGAAGACAGCTTAACGAGCAGATTCAAGCTAACGCCAACCTCATGACTCAGCTTACTCAACAACAACATCAGAATGCTGGAGGAAGTCCCGCTTCTTACTCCTCATCCGACAGCTCTGCTTCATCTGATGAACCTCCCAGGCGTAGACGCCGTAGAACAGAAACAACACAGGCAGGTGCTGCTGGTCGATCAACCAGGGATGGTCCGGGTTCCCTACCGGGAGCAATGGCCCCTCACTTACACCAAGAAAATCACACTCAAGCTGGAACGGGAAACTTAGGATCTGGAATACGAGTGGAAGATGGACAGCCGGCACACCAAGGTCCTAATGATGTTGGTCCCCAGGATACACACTTGGTAGATCGCCAACGGAGGAGACACCGGCCGGAACGGTCCCACAGGACAGACACCAACCTGCCATCTTCCATACAAACCCCAGACCTATCAGCTATGGTCAGACAGCTGATGAGAGAGAATCAAGGCTTATCAATTGATGATTGGAGGATATCCAGGAGTCATACTCCATTCACAGATGTTATCTTACAGGCCGAATACCCCAGGAAGTTTAACATGCCGACTATTCCGGCCTACGAAGGAAAGACTGATCCCCGACATCATGTGATGAGATATGAATGGATGATGGACTCAGCTAGGGCGAACGATGCGACCAAGTGTAGATGTTTCCCAATAACTTTATCTAGAATCGCTACCATGTGGTTCACCCGACTTCCTCCGCGGACTATCTCCAACTTTGATGACTTAGCGACGAAATTTGTGGAATAGTTCAGGATTCATGCCACTCGTCCCAAGGACGTGGTGTCCTTGTCCAGTGTGTTTCAGGCCCCAGGGGAGTCGTTAAAAGAGTATTTACAAAGATTCCACGTTGCCGCAACTGAAGTTAGCAACCCCAACGACCATGCTATTTTAATAGCCGTGATGCGAGGAGTAAATCCGGATTCAGATCAGTTTGGTGATTGGCTGGCGGAAAAGCCTCCGACTACACAAGAACGTTTTTATTCAAAGGCACACCAATTTATAAGAAGGGAGGAAGCTAGGTGGACGAGGCGAGACAATGCACCGGTACCTGGCAAGGAGACTGTGCAGAGCAACATTGCTGTAAAACAGTCCGGTGACAACTTTGGAAAGGTACAAGTCAATGTTCAAAACAAGCCTGAACAATCTAAAGGATCTGGTCGGGGAAATCCTGGAAAGAAGAGGGAAGCCGGAAAGTGGAAACCAAGGATCCCAACTTACAACGAATACACTCCTCTGAACGCATCTCTGGAGAATATTTACTTGTCGACTTGTAATACTTTCCAATATCGAAAGCAACGACCAAAAGGTCCACCGAAGAACAAAAGCAGATCGAGAAGTATTTCCACTTCCACGAGACTTACGGGCATAATACCGAAGAGTGTAGGCACCTCCACGATGCTATAGAAAAGCTGATTCGACAGAAGAAGTTGCAAGAATTTGTCAAGACTCCGCTGGAGGGTGGAAAAGGAGCATCAAACCCCGGTCGCGGGCAAGCTCCATGTCATCCTGAGGATCCAGCTCGGACCGTGGGAAGACTAATCATAAACATGATAGTCGGAGGGCCTCACCCGGCAGACAAGAGTTGGCAAGAGATGGAACGTTATGCTAGTTCCCTAAAACATGCAGATTTCGAATGTTGTTCAAACGTGGAAGATGGTACCCCAGCTAAACAGCAGCGAATGATGACGGATGATATAGTGTTTAGAAGTAGAGATGCCGATCAGGTGGAGGCACCTACCATTGACCCGATGGTCATCTCGACCACTATCGGGCCAACATTTGTGAGAAGGATACTGATTGACATGGTCGGATCTATAGAGACATAGATCCAAGAGACGACGATGAGGAACCCAAGGAGGTAAAAGCAGCACCGGCTGAACTGACAACTGACATTCCAATTAGCCATCGTGACCCATCGCGAGTACTTAAGATTGGATCACAACTTGACCCCTCGATGATCGAGAATCTTACTGATTTCCTCCGAGCGAATCTGGATGTTTTCGCTTGGACACATTCCGATATGTGCGGGATTTCTCCCGCTGTTGCGAGTCATATGTTGAACATAGACCCAAAATACGTGCCAATATAGCAAAAAAGGAGAGGGATGGACCCGGAGAGGTCCGCCGCTCTCAAAGAGGAGGTGGACAAACTCAAAGCTAATGGGTTCGTCCGCGACGCCCTCTACCCTGAATGGGCATCTAACCCCATGCTAGTGAGAAAAGCGAACGGGAAATGGAGGACCTGTGTTGATTACTCGAACTTGAACAAGGCATGCCCTAAGGATAGTTTCCCTTTACCCAAAATTGACTAGCTGGTCGATTCAACTATTGGGCACGAATTGTTGTCATTTATGGACGCGTACTCGGGATACAATCAAATCCCGATGCATATCCCGGATTAGGAACACACTAGTTTTGTCACGAACGTCGGACTGTACTGTTACGTAGTGATGCCTTTCGGATTGAAAAATGTGGGAGCAACCTACCAACGTCTGGTGAATCGGATGTTTAAAAACCAAATCGGTAGGATGATGGAAGTCTATGTGGATGACATGCTCGTGAAGTCACGACAGTCAAACGACCACATTCGAGACTTGGGAGAAATGTTTGATATACTCAGATGTTATGGGATGAAGATCAATCCATTAAAATGTTCCTTTGGTGTTGCATCAGGAAAGTTCTTGGGTTTCATTGTTAACGCACGAGGAATTGAAGCTAACCTGGAAAATATTCAGGCTATTTGGGACATACAAGTACCAAGAACTATAAAGCAAGTGCAGATTCTGAACGGAAAAGTAGCCGCGTAAAGCCGATTCATATCCAGAGCGACAGACAAGTGTATTCTCTTCTTCGATGTGATAAAGAAGGGGAAGAGAAACTTTGATTGGATGCCCGACTGTGAGGATGCATTTTGAGCTCTGGTAAGGCATTTGGAAAGTCCCTCGATGCTGTCGAAGCCTATAGACCATGAAGTATTATATGTATACTTGGCCGTATCTCAACATGCCATCAGTACGGCTTTGGTTCGCGAGGAGGACCGAGTTTAAAAACTGGTGTACTATGTTAGTAAATGTTTAACGGGGGCAGAAAGAAATTATCCTAAAATTGAGAAGCTAGCCTACTGCTTGGTGATTGCATCACGCAAGCTTCATCCGTACTTTCAAGCACACCTGATCAGTGTTTATACCGATCAACCTCTACGACAGGTGCTCCAGCGACCAGAAACCTCTGGAAGGTTGCTAAAGTGGAACATCGAGTTAAGTCAATTCGATATTACCTATCTGCCGCAGAGAGCTATCCAAGGACAGACGTTAGCAGACTTTATTGTCGAATTCACAATACCTGTCGAGCAAAGTAATGAAGACATTACTCCCCCTATTTGATGGAAGTTATACACCGATGGGGCATCAAATGACCGTTGTTCCGGAGCCGGTGTTATTCATGTAACCCATTAAAACCGATCTATCTGTTATGCTTTGAAGCTTGATTTCCCAGCCACGAATAACGAAGCAGAGTACGAAGCATTGCTCGCTGGCTTAAAACTTGTCAGGGAGCTCGGAATAAAAACGATTTGAGATCTTTTGTGACTCTCAATTGGTGGTGTACCAAGTGCGGGGAGATTATCAAGCAAAGGGGCAAAGGCTTGCTCCATACCTCGGTCGGGTTCAAGAACTTTTGGCAGACCTTGAATATTATGATATTTCGCATATCCCACGTGAACAAAACAGGGAAGCCGATTCATTAGCAAAATTCGCAAGTACTGGCGATGCACAGCAGATGGGCTTGGTTCCTATTGAAGTTTTGCAATTTCCAAGTATAAACGAGATGGAAATAGACTTTCTGCTAGAAGCAGAGATTGAAAAGGAGTCATGGATAACCCCATTCAAGCAGTACCTGTTACATGGAGCTTTGCCTGAAAGGAGGCGAAAGACGACAAGTCATTCACAAAGCTTCAAGATATGTGATGCAGGACGGAATAATGTATCGAAAAGGGTTCTCGGTTCCATTACTTCGTTGCATCGCCCACGATGAGATAAAACGGGTCTCGAAAGAGGTTCATGAGGGCGAATGTAGCGACCATACTGGGGTGCAGACACTGGAAAAAAAGATCCTCCGCTATGGATACTATTGGCCCACTGTAAATTAGGATGCTGCAGACTACGTAAGAAAATGCGACAAATGTCAAAAGTTTGCGAAAATCCCGAGAGCTCCGCCAGCGGAACTCACACAAATGGTTAGTCCCTGGCCATTTGCGATTTGGGGGATCGATATAATCGATTCCTTGCCGATTTCCAGAGGTGGTGCAAAGTATGCAATTGTTGCGGTTGATTACTTTACTAAGTGGGCAGAAGCAGAGCCTTTAGCTACGATCACCACCAAAAAAGTAATTAATTTCATTGTTCGAAACATCATATGCCGTTTTGGCATCCCACGAACTATCATCACGGACAATGGGACTCAATTTGAAAGTAGAGAATTCAAAGAATTTTGCCAGAAATATCACATTGAGAAAAGGTTTTCGGTGGTCGCTCACCCTAAAGCGAATGGACAAGTGGAAGCCGTAAATAAAATAATCAAGTTAATATTAAAGAAACGATTGGAAAAGGCTAGAGGCAAGTGGGTGTATGAGCTTCTGATAGCGCTCTGGGCTTACAGAACCACCCACAAGTTCGCGACTGGCCATACTCCATTCACCTTGGCATACAGCACTGAAGCTGTGATACCCGTGGAACTTGAAGTTCCTTCTCATCGGGTAACTTATTATGATCCCAAGATGAATCAGAATCTCCTATTGGAATCACTGGACTTTGTTGACGAAAAACGTGAAGAAGTTGATTTAAGAGCGGGCTAGAGTACTCTGAGTCCCCAGAGTGTGGACTAGAGTATAAACGACTTGAAAAATCTCTAAATCCCCAGAGTGCGGACTAGAGTACTCTGAGTTCCCAAAGTGCGGACTAGAGTATCAACGACTTGAAAAAATCTCTAAGTCCCCAAAGTGCGGACTAGAGTACTCTGAGTCCTCAGAGTGCGGACTAGAGTATAAATGACTTGAAAAATCTCTAAGTCCCCAGAGTGCGGACTAGAGTACTCTGAGTCCCCAAAGTGCGGACTAGAGTATAAACGACTTGAAAAATCTCTAAGTCCCCAGAGTGCGGACTAGAGTATAAACGACTTGAAAAATCTCTAAGTCCCCAGAGTGCGGACTAGAGTACTCTGAGCCCCCAGAGTGCGGACTAGAGTATAAACGACTTGAAAAATCTCTAAGTCCCAAAGTGCGGACTAGAGTACTCTGAGTTCCCAAAGTGCGGACTAGAGTATAAACGACTTGAAAAAATCTCTAAGTCCCCAAAGTGTGGACAAGAGTACTATGAGTCCCCAGAGTGCGGACTAGAGTATAAACGACGAAAGAATCTCAAAATCCCCAGAGCACGGACTAAAATTGAAGCAATTCAGAAAACTCCAAGTCACGTGGAAGTGAGCAAGTACTTGCCTGACCCACATGACTTTGGATTTCAAACACTAGACGGATGGTGAAGCTAATCATCGAACATCATCAAAAGAACAAAAATTTTATTCACTAATCCCAAAACAGAATCCCACCACAATTCCTCCTAAACTCGGAACTAAAAATCTGTTAACATCGACTACGAAAATAAACAGAAATAATTACATGATCTAGGTAGCTACTTCTTCGACTCCTTCTTCAGTTTCTCTGAAGACTCCTCCCCCACGCATTTTTTCTTGGACATTTTGCTCACCAGAGAAGGGGTGTCAGAGGAAGGAGGAGGAACTTCAAACTACTTGGTCTCACCATGAAGAATAACCTTTAGGGGTCTATTCAATGGATCATCGAGTTCCACCACCTGAGGCTCAATCTTAATCTAAGCCTTCTTTTTCTTTTCTTCTATAATTTGTTTTGCCATACTCGATTTTGAAGTATGTCCAGAGGCGCCAATAATTTAAACTTCGTAATGTTCCTCGATGGGCGACAGATTGTCGGATTTGTCTTCGTTAAGCGCCTCAATCACTTGAGCGTCAGGTCCGGGAGCCTCTTCCGCTTGAGTTGTTTCTCCCATCTTCTCCTCCTTCTCCGTAGCAGCATCGCTCCTTGGAGTAGGTACAAGATCATGATGACCTACGCGGAATCATAGGAAACAAATGTTAGAATACATTTATCACTCGCTGAAAGTAAAAACCCTTTGGACTTTGAAGGAAAAGTTATGTACCAGTCTCTGGTTGACTCTCAATTGTTCGGGGAGTTTCGCCTTTTGGGATAGGTGATAGAACGTGAATATTAAGTCCAGGATCCTCTGGATCATAGCCAATATGTTGCTCGAAGGGATCAAGTGGTGGACGACTGGACGACAGAGTAAGGGGATGAACCGGAGACTCAGTTTCGGACGGACCGGCAATGGCGCCTTTTCCTTTTGATAAAGGGGAGTCTTTGCTGTAAAGAGCCTTCGCCGTAGACAACTCTGAAGGCTCATTCCCCCGAAGAAATTCCTTCACTAAAGCATCTTCGTCAATCTCTTTCGTTCCCAACTCAACCTTTTTGATTTTGATTAAAGTGTCCCATGCTTCGGCCAAAGATTCGAGGTAACCCTCGCTAAGAAATGTTAAGTCGCGATGCATGAGAACTCGAGCATTATATTCGGCTATGAGCGGATCAAACATGCACTTGATTTCCTCCCTACCAGCCTCGGTAGCCGCCTCGAGGCGAGAATTGACTCTTGAGAGCGCTATTCTTTTACCCTCCTCACGGGCTTCGTCTTTCAGCACTTCGTCCTTGGAGAGTTCTTCATCGAGCTTTGTTTTCAGGAGTCACGTGGCAACAATTTCGTCGCAATATCATTGCGACTCCTCTTGAGCAGCAACCTTTTCTTCCTTCTCTTTGAGAAGTAGCTCTTCCAACTCTTTGATATGTTGAGCGAACGCGTCTCTCTCCTTTTGAACGGAGTCTTTCTCTAAAGCTAAAGCGCCACAGCGTTGGACAGCTTCATCGATCTCCTTTTTGTGTGTGGCCTCCAGGCGACTGACTGCCTCTGCAGTATCTTTAGCGTTCTTCTAGTGGCCTCAAGTTGAGATTTATGCGTGGAAAGCTCTTTATCTTAGGCCCTAATGATGTCTTTGTCATGGATGGCCTCGAGCTTCAAATGATCGATTTCATGTTGGCGTTCCTTAGAAACTTCAGAAACTTTTTCTACCAAGTGAACAAATGCGTCGTGTTGGACATAAACATCATTGGTGCAAGCAAGGGCACTTTGTTTAACATTCTCCGGAATAGGATGGATGGCTGGAAGAAATTTTAGTCCGTCAAAACATATTTTTGGGAATGTCACTTTAAGCTCGGCAAGTTTCTCCGCTATCGACGGATCAGGTGCAGGAGCAGAGGAGGTTTACTTTGTCGAAACTACGGACTTCTTATGAACCTCCCGAGACTGCCTAGTACTTGAGGAACCCGAGTGTTGGTCGCGAGGAGTTTCAGACTGTGGTCCCCTTTGACCTGATTTCTCCATGCCTTGTTCCGGTGGAGGTGGGGGATCGTTGGAGTACGATGAGTGACTGTGAATTTTCCTTCGAGAAGATGAATCTCGAGAGCGATAATCTCTATCGCTGTCGTCACCTCTATCTCGGCGTTTTCCATATCCAGAGTATCGGCCGGAAGGATGGAAAATGGAAGAGCCGCGAAGGCGGTCGAATCCATGTGAGCGTCCCATATCACCTGCGCATAAGTTAAGTGATGAAAAGTTAGCAAAAATTGCATGACGGCTGAAGTTTAAGTGCAAGGTGAAGTGTGAGTGTTCGTGTGTGTCCTAGTGTTTCCCCCCAATGGACCAGTTTCTTTAGCTCTACTTATTGGAGTTTTTTCTCCTTGGTGATGGCCTTGAACGCCTTCACTGCCTCTCACCGGCGAATGAAGTTTTATGACTTCCGGGTCGTCGAAACCATAGTTGAGCAAATCATCGGGAATTGTAAGGTCAGACAAGCCTTTCAATGAACTCTCTAAGTGTTGTGGAGATGGCTCTTTCTCCATCGAAGTAATTGTCACTTTCGAAGTTCCGCCCACTATCTTCTTCCTCAACTTGTAAGCTAGTTTTTTCTTTCCTTTTGAAGGGGGAGGTGGTTCATCAGTGCTATGTGCTTCAAGTGCTGGTTCCGGAGAAAGACTTACACCCTCACCCGGAGCTTCAGCCTCCTTTATTTGACCTTCCTCGGATACATCGGTAGTCTCTCTTGTCGAAGGAACCGAAGGCCCAGCTTGCCTTCTGCCTTTATCCAAGGCAGTTCCGGTTGTGGTGGCACTGTGAGGAAGACTTATCCGGCGACCTTCCGCCAAAAATCCAAATCTCGAAAGCGATTCATTAGAAATGATGGATCTGATGTCCTGGTCTTCCGCGGGAACAGCTCGGATAGCTTCGACGGCCTCAGAGTACCCGGATCCTTCGGGATGTGGGCTGATACTTGTAAAAGTCGAGAAAGGGTTTAGAAAAAATGCACTTTCTGCTGCATACAAGTATTGATCTAGAAAAGAAACTTAGTCCCTTCTAGCCATCTCCTCGCAAAGCCAGTGGGACAACGCACATAAAACCATTCTTGCTTGTATTGGGCGAATTTGCTCCACGCCCCCGTAAGGATTTGACACTTGTTATGTAGTTCAAGGAATACGAAAGATGGGCTGTCGGACCATCTCTTGAAGCGATAAATATAGTGGATATCGCCGGGAGTAGGGAGCCTGAATAGAATGCTCATAAAGAGAATGCACGTGCCATACATGAACGTGTGACTGGTGGGATGTAACTGTGCTGGGGCGATCTCAATATATTGCAACACATCGCGGAGGAAAGAGTTGAATGGTGGCATGCTACCAACCCAGCACATAAATTTGTTGCAGGCAGTATATCCGACTGGGAGAAGGTGGGGACGATCTTTCCCTGATAGGACCAGTACATTGTCAAAAGGAATTCCACGTATCGAGCATAATCGGCGAAGGGCGCTTTCATTAATTCTCGAAGCTTGAGAATTGACCGGATTGTCTAGAAAGATCGCTGCATCTAGGGCATCAGGAGCCAGGTCAACAGATGCGATCGTGGGACTTGGAATATCTTGTACAGGAGTTGTCGGTGGATTTGAAGTTCCAACCACTTCCTGTTGAGAACTCAGCCCGGGTTTATCTGAAACTGTGGCAGAGCTTGACTTTCTAGACATCTTTAATGAATATTGAATTTGACTAAACAACTGTTTGAACTATACTTGAAGAACAATCAATATTAGACATAACGAAAAAAGTGCTCCCCCCGTGTGGTGTGCGGACTAGTGCAATTGTTCGAGTATAAGCATAAAAGAATTAAAAGTCATGAAGCTGATAAAATAAAGTTAAGCTTTGAACTGTCATCTTCGAAGACCGTCATCGCTGACCATCTCCGATAGCCTGTTGTATGATGGTTTCAATTTTGAACTCGGCATCGGCACTGTATGTTGAAGGCTATTATTTGTTTTAATCGAGTTAAACTCAGGATTATAGTTGTTGAAACTAGGAAGTTATCAGTCCGAATTAGTTCGATATGCTTGTTTGCTTAAGTCCTTGTCCTTGTTTTTTGTCATATGATTAGGCATGGGAAGTAAGTGAATTCGGCATGGGTTATGTTCAAGTTGGAATGATTTCGACTGTCGTTTCCCACTTCAAGGCTCAAGGCCGAGCGACACTCGAAACACACAGTCTAAATGCCGCTCGGCCTAAGTCCATCGCTCGTCACTTTCTATTTCGACCAACATCGCTCGGCATTTTAGTTTCAAAGGCCTTCGCTCGGCATTCTCTGGTTCGACCGCTTAAGCCAGTTACGCCGACCCACTCATTCAACACCAACCTACTTACTTCTTACTTCCCTAACACCGCTCTCGCAGGAAGGCAACACCGTCCTGCTTTCTTCCTACCTCCCTAATGTCACTCTCGCATTAAGACTACCGAGCCACTTACTTCGTAGTTGACCGTCCTCCACTCAAAGTACAAGTGTCGAACGACCACACTCATTTCTTCTTCATTCCTTGATTACCGAACGACCTCGAATAACAGTCCAGTTCCACTTCAACATCCTAACTCCAACGCTCGGTGACCCAGTAGAAACCTACGACCTGGAAACGGCCGGAGTCCTTTTCCCTTCTCCTCTCAATACCACCAGCCTTGAAATCGACTAAAGTGATGCTAAGTTCTAGCCCTAAGACATGTCCGAATCTCGAATCGTCTTCCTCATCTACACACCTCCTACTGTCCACAGTCTAAAGAAAATTCGCGAATTCAAATTTCGTACTATACTTCCTAGTTTGAAAGAACGTTTGAACGAGAGATTCTTACCTAAGAGAATGGTTGAAGCTTAGGGATCTGACAGGCTTGAGATTGAAATTCGTTTAGGCTCAATCTGGGGAGGAGCTGTAAAGAGAGCTAGCTAGATTTAGGGTAGGAAGGGAAGATTGGAGAGGTAGCCGAAGTTTGAGGGGAGGTAAGTTACGAGTTCCTGTAGAATCGAGGTAAAGGTAGAGAAGTGATGAAGAGTAGTACCGTTTTTATATGTGATGAAGGGGAGGTGAACAGGTATCAACCAGTCGACCTGGTCAAGGCAGTTCAGTGGTTTGGTGAGCAGTTATGCCGAGCGATTGGGAACTTGCCAAACGAGTGGTTCAGCGCACGAATATCGACCGAGCCGTGTTGAAGGCATGGTAGGATGAGGAAACAAATTCAACCTGATGGGAGGAGAAGAGTGAGAAGCTAGTTTTCTTATGGTTCAAAGCGTGTCGTTTATGACTCACACGAAACACTTTAGGGGGAAAATGTTACCCGATTGCTCGGCCCGGCTACTAGAGGCAACTGTTGAGTGCCGTTCGACCTAAATGTTGCTCGGCCTGAATGCCGCTCGGCCTGAGTGCCGCTCGGCCTAAATGTCGCTCGGCCTAAGTCCATCGCTCGACATTGTTAGTTGGAACTGCATCGTTCGGCATCCTTTGTTCGACCAATGTCGCTCGGCACAGGAGGGTTCGGCATCCATCATTTGGCATGACCTTGATTCGAGCCAACTACCCAAAGTTCACCGTTCGGTCCATTACCGCTCGGTGTAAAATTGTTCCAACCTTAGAAGTGCAACCATCTCGGTTATCGCCGCCCGACATCCATTGTTCGGCCAATGCCGTTCGGCAACCCTCTTTGACAACATCGTCTGGCAAAGTTACTCAGCAAGGTCGCTCGGCGACTGCCGTTCGGCATCCCTGGATAGGTGCGCAGAAGCCGCTCACTACGGGCCGAAGTACCTTGTTCTTGGGCCCGCGAAGGAAGTCTGGCCTATCTTCGCCTATAAATAGAAGGGCAGGGGCACAGTGAAAGGGACCTTTTTTCGGGAACTCCGGGGAGACTCTGCCATTTTGAAGACTCGCTTATTTTCTATTCAAACTTGTATTCAAGTTGTTGGTGTACGGATTGTATCTGTATTTAGTTATTTGAAAAAGCAATAAAGATTAAACTCAAAGTGGACGTAGGCAGTTACGCCGAACCACTATAATTCCGGTGTTCTCGTTTGTTGCATTAAGTTTTGCATACATTCCTCTATTTTAATTCTTTATCTTCATTAATCTCTCTATACAAATCTTTCTTTGAGTGTTATTGGCCAATTTTGGTGCTAACGGATATTGAAAATAGAAACTATTAAGTTGGAAATAAATTAGTGGATGAACAAATTAATTTAATTAGTAAGTAAATGGAATTGGAATTGGAATTGAACATTGGAATGGAATATTTAACTTGGATTATGTTAAATAAAGTGAAATAGAAAATTTAGTTTGAGTTGGACTAAATAAAATTTGATTAAGATATGAATAAATTAGTGAATGGAACTAATTAAAGAAATTGGTTAATTAAATATGTTTGAGACATGGTCGATAAAATTCAATATTTAATTTAATTTGGAGATAAATTGGGTCAAATAGAAATTGGAATTTAATTTGAATAAAAATGGATATAAACCAAAGTGATGAAGTGGAAATAAACATAAGGGCTTATATAAAATGTTTATAATAGACTTAAGAAATTGATGGTGAAATTCTTAAGTAATATTGGTATTGGGAAATATACTAAGTAAGTATTTCAATGAAGATTAAATATAAGGTGTGTAAAAAGGATAATTGTAAATAATTGATGGTAAATGAAATGAGTGAAAATAAAAAGGAATTGATATAGTTAATAATTAATTTGAAATAAATATGTAAGTTGTACGTATATTATTTTATTTGCATAACGATTTGATCCAGATTTGAGCATAGAATTTCGAGATAGTTATCGATACGAGTTGGGATTTTTCACTCGATTTTCGACGGCGAACCCTAGATATGGATTTTTGGTTGATTTTGGAATTCTCTATCATAGTATATGGCTATGCAAGGAGAATGACGGTTTATGATCAAGGAACCATATCTGAGTCCGCACTAGAGAGTTATGTGAACGATACTAGTTCGGAAGTGAAATTGTGTGATCGAGCGAGCGATCAGATTTGATTTTGGCGTACGGATGATATATGTACATCGTACGGGTTTTGATGGAATAAATGTTGGAATTTGAAAGTGCTAAATAAAATGATTTTGAATTGTATGATTGGATATTATTGGTAAGTAAGATTGCAGGTAATTAAAGCAAAAGAGAAACTGATGTCTTCGATTTCAGAAGTAAAATTTGATTGTCCGACAAAAAGGTATGTGTTTAAAATTGTTGTATGAAATTGACGGTTTTCTGATTGAGCCACTTGGCTTTTGTTTTCTTTTGATTATTTGGGGGCTGTAGAGGCGTTTTGTAGTTTTTATGATCTAGCCATGCAAAGGAGACGTTGGCGAAATTTTTTCGAAATTTAAGGAGTTAGAAAATTTTTGAAGAAATTTTGATAATTAAAATTTGATTTGGGATTTTAATTTGAAATGGTAGAGTAAATAATTTTATTTGAAATCTATGGATGAGTTTGGGAAGTTAGTAAGAGTGATAATGTGTCTTCAATAAAAAAATTGTTTTTGGGAAGTTGTTTGAAACTGTGTGGTTTTGTAAATTAGTTATTGCGTTTTGGACCATTCTTCTTACTTGGCAATTTCGAGGACGAAATTCTTATAAGGGTGGAGGAATGTAACGACCCAGAATTTTGGATATTTGAAATTGGAATATTTAATTGATTTTAAATATTTAAAAGTTAATTTTAACTTGAATTTCAAATATAACTATTTATTGATAATTTAATAATTGGAAATTGGGTAAAATATTGAATTTGGAGTTTTAAGCTTGTTAAAAATAATTTAAAGGCTTATAAAATTTATATTGATAATAATGAAGATAAGAAAAGCTTTAAAATTGAATTTAAAAGTGGTTTGTCCGGTTTTAAAAATATATCATTTGAATTGACATTTGAAAATAGCCTTCCGGAGCACAGTCTCGGAATTCGACGAAACCAGTTCCATTGGATCCATAATAGTGTATTATTATCGGATTTCAAATTTTGTAACATTTGAAGTTATCGTTTGGCTGTACGGGATATAAATGCGCTGAAATTTATATCGAAAATTCAATATAATAATTGGGTCCAAAAAGCTATCTTCTCCATATGATTGAATTATGACTCGGAACCTTTTTCAGTGCGTTCGAAATAGGGGTATAACATTATAAACGCCTAGCGGCATGCCTCGATAGGAGTTCGAGATTTTAAGTTGCGTATAACGAGATGTTTGAAATTTAAAATTTATATTTTTGTCTAGTCAAGTGCTTTCCATCAATCCTTTCCTCTCACCTTCAATTCACTGTACACAAGCTCTACACACTAACATCCCATCACTCCCCTCCTTTTTCTTCTTTTATAATGCACGCTACATTCACAAGTAAAGAGAAAACATAAAAATGGCAGAATTCAAAAAAATAAAATGCTTGTTCTCTTTTTCTTTTAAAAATGTAGCTATCCTACGGCAATGGTTGACGTGGACCACTAGAGGCCATGTTAGACCTCAAGTTCAACTAGAATTATGGGCGCGACAACGTGACGTAGACAATCAACGGTGGAGATGGGTGATGGGTGGCCGTAGTGATCGGAATATGGTGGTGAATAGCGAATGTTTATTCGATGAACTACGGTGTCTCGGAGGGTTTGTAGGCGAAGCTTCCAACTGGTGAAGTGTAGGGGGAAGACAGACGCACCTTTGGCCGGAGTATGGCATTGCATAGGCGTTTGTGTCGGGGGAATTTGGTAGATTATCGAAAAACTTGTGATGGGTTTTTCTCGGCGATGGCAGCGAATGAAGGGGCGGAGTCGGTTGTGTGGGGAAGAGGGAACGTTGGCTTATCGATGGGCACGAGGTGGTGGTCGGCCATGGCCAAAGGCGGCGGCGGCGAGCGTATATAGGGGGACGACTTGGGTTGAGCATCGAGTGGGAAGGAGGGATTTAGCGGCTAATTAATTTGAAATGGGTAATTACTCTTAAGACGAAATTAAGCAAAAGAAATAAAAATTATTTTTACTTGATAATCTTATAAATGTATAACTCATGCATGCGAGGTCCGATTCGGACGATTCAAGTTGTGTTGGGTCTGTAATAGGGAGATCTTTGCTATGGAGTCAACTTGGTCGAGTCTAGAGGTGGAAAAGTTTTCAGATAAATTCAAACGTGTTCGGATTCAATCGGAACGCGAAAGCGATAGAAAATCAAAGTGAGTTAATCTCACTCAATTTTGGATTTACCGAAATTAATTTTAGTAGTTAAAATTAATTATTGATTGATTGATGGAATTGATATATTTTTATCAGTTGAATGTGATGTTATATATATAGTAGTTTATATATATATTGGAGTGATTGATATTCCCGTATATATATAGCAGATGAGACCCTATGCACGCCGCATAATAGCGGATGACCCTATATATCGCGATATCCCCTTCGAAGTGGGATTGGTATTTTTATATTATATTAACATCTGTGGATGCAAGGAAATAGGCTGGAGGGAACCAACTAGATTCCTTAAAAATGTTGAAATTATTGTAATATTCAGTGATATGGTATGTTGAATAATCTTTTATAGATTATAGCGTGATTTGAAATTATTTGGTGCTATGGTATTACTGGTTCAGATGATGGTATTTTTGAAATACCATAAATATAAATATTGAATTTAAAGAAAATTAAAAATAAAATTTGAAGTAAAAATATTTATAGTGAAATTTGGGTTAACTAAAAGAAATGAATTTGGAAAAATAAATAAATTGTTTGATTCAAATTTGTATTTAATAATTTTAGAATATTGTAAATAGAGATCCTGGAATATTAAAAATAGAGATTTGAATAATGTAAAAAAAGGATTATTAAATAATGGGACTTAAGAAATATTGTTTAAGTATAACGGGATTTACTTTTAAAAATCGAGATTTTAAATAGTTTGGAAAAATAAAAGGAAAATTTGAAATAAAATATAAAGTTAATATACTAGATTTTGAATAAGATTGTAAATTATGGAAAGAAAGTGGAATCTGAATTTAGTCAGGGTTTGGAATAAATTTGGGTTATTTAAGAAATTAATTTTAAAAATGGAATTTAATTTAGAAAATCAATTTAAAATCGATTAAGTGTTGTGAGACCGTTATAAATGGGAAATGAGACTATGGAATTTATAAACGAAGTTTATAAATAAAGTAAAGAAAATTATCAGTGGATAAATGGGAATTATAAATTTACGGTGGGGATTTATAAGGAGATGGGTAAATCGTTTTAAAAATAAATAGTAGTTTTATTTTTAGAAATGTGAAAAAGGGAATTTACGGAATTGGAATGTAAATCAAACTGGAAATAAATCGAGAGGGATTTATAAATAATTAGACTGACCATTTTAGAGTTGAAAATATATTTTTCCTAAAAAGTTACGTTTATTTTAAAAAAGGGAGGATTTATAAGTATTAACTAGAAAATTTAAAAGTGTTTAAGAATATTTCAGAAAATAAATTATTTAGTTTTTTAAATTTTTTTAAAGTATATTTAAGCATTAATTAAGTAGTTTTATAAAGGGTTGATATTAAGTTAATTGTTATATTAAGAATTATTTGGTAGTATTATTTTAAAAGGATAAACCATTAAATATTTATATTTTTTTATAATAACTTTTATTTAAAAGTAGTTTGCCTAAAATTAACTTGGAAAATTATTATAGAAATTTCATTTGTATTATGTTGAAAAATTTTAAATAAAGATTTCGGGAAGTAATGGTTTACCCGCATGGCGAAATCGGAGGTAGTGAGTGCCTGCAGTTAAGTCTTGGATTTCTCTGAGACAAAGACATAACCATTGAGCTGTGAATCCATGGTTAGATATCGCAGTGGTACTTTCCATATTATTTTTTTTAAATGGGTTTCAAATATTCTTTTGAAAAGGGATAGTTGGTGAATCTACTAGATTTGATAAGTTAAGTACATAAATTTGGGATAAAGAGATTTAATAAATTAAATTAAAAAGAGATTTGGAGTTATTCAGTGGAAAATGGAATAATTGGTTGAATGGTTGTTTATTTGGTAGTTAAATAACCAACTATCAAAAATCTAGACCCAAAATATAACTTTGGGAATATCTAGGAGAAATATGGGATTTATATGGTACAGGTACCGTTCGAGGTGCTATACTGTAGTATAAACTTGTTTCGTTCTTCTAGGACGTTGATAAGGAAATCCGTCCACTAACAGCTAGGAGATGATCTCCGATCTTATTTTCGTCTGTTTATTTCCTAGAGAACTGGGGTTGAGTTTACCGAAAATAACGAACGTTGTTTTGAAGAGACCGGGATAGGATTTGTTATCTGAAAACACTTCGATCCAACGAGTACGTTTTCACAGTGAAAACAAGAGCATGGAGTCGAAGATGAAGCAGTGAAGTGCAAGTGTTAATCGCTACTAATCCTGAGAATTTTTTTTAAAATGGATGTAGTAAGAATAGTGCCTTCGGTTCCGTTCGGACCCAGAACAGACATTTATGGATGAATGCTATCAGTACATAGCCATTGGAGGACAACGAGCATTCTAAGTGAAAATTCCTTAAAAAGGTAATCGTAGCCTCTAGCCTCATCAACGGGGAATGACTGAAAATCAGGGGAGATGCAGCAAGGCTAAGTGAGTCGCACCCAAGTAGGGTATGTTTATCACCTTTCTAGATAACCTTGGATAGTATTTATTACTACGGTATATGGAAGGAGCTCGAGAGTGGGTGGGAACACCCGGGGTGATAGCATATTTGGTCTATCTAGGTTAGGAATAGTCCGGACTTGTGTGGCAGGGGATCCCGGCGTGGTCCTCGGTATGCTGTTTCTAGACGTGTACTGTGACAGGTGATACCCCAGTACCTAGTCATTCGTATGGAATCCATTCTCCAATAAGCACTGTACGGTTTTGATTGTGCCCAACTATGTTGGAACGTGAGATGCAAGCATTTCAGCTATTTGAATAAATACTTGTACTTAGACACTATTATAATATCAGAGGATTTGATATGAAATATTTTGGTTATCGTAAGGTAAAAACCCGTCGTGTTTATTTGTGGCGTGGTCTTATGAGATACCTTTGATTTTCAAAAGATTTTGAAAACTTTAATAATTCAATTTGAGTGTGTTTTCTCACGCTGGTTTTCCACACTGACTCGGGTGTTATTTTATTATAATGCTCAGGTTAGACTGAGTATTAAGAATACAGGATAGGATGTTATGGAGCTCAGGAGACGAGCTGGACGACGAAGATGTATTTCACGTATTTGATTTTATTCCACTGTGTATTGTAGGCTGTATATTCAGCATTTGTGAGGACAAGTTATTATAACTGTCCGATGTTGTGTTATTGATGTATTGTACTCTGATAATGTAATGTATAATTAACAGTTGTAGTTTCTTTTGTATAGAGACATGTTGTTATCTATTATATATTGTTCCGCCGCGATTGTGAGATTCTGTGTTGTTGCTTCTATTTTCTCTTCTACCTCTTTCTTCTTTTCCCTAACGATCTGGTATTTCCGGCATTCAATTGCTCGGCATGTAATAGAGTGGACGTATTGATGGTGATTTTCGAAGGTCAAAAATCCGGACCGTGACAGGAGTAATCAAACTTTGTTAGGAGAAATACGGTTGATTAGGAGTGATGATGAGTTAAATTCTTTCTATAAGGATATGTACTTAAAGGTAAGTACATATGTTAAATTTTATTTCATCTAAAGCACTATTTATAAAATCATATAAGATATGAATTGATAAGAAACTTGATCTTAAATAGTTTAAGATGTGTGGTTGAGTAATTTATGTTATGAACATAAGTTTCAAAAACTAAAAACTAATTTAATTTTATGTATGTATAAAAGGAATTTCATAAAATACTTTTGAATGCCTATTTCGTGACACTATGAAACAATTGTTGTTTCTAGAAATAAATGTTGTGTGAGCCAAGAGAATGCACGTGAGACTCACTCGTAAGGGATCTTGTGTAGACTACCTTAAAGGAGTTTGGGACCGACTAACAATACGAATTTGTGGCGGTACAATAGACTTGGATATGATTCAAAACTCTAAAATGGTAACTAAATATATAAAATGAACTAGAATTAACCAAGCCTAAAACATGCACAATTCATTAGAATGTCTAATAAGAATTATTGTACATTAAAAGAGAAACTATAAGTTTTTTTTATTAGTGTCGAGAAAAAGAACTCTTGGTAATAACAATTTCCTCAGTTGTCAATAAACCATGATGGGTATAGACTCTATCATGTGGAACGATGCTTTAAATATGAAATGGATTCCAAGTACATTATCAAAATATGATTTTTGTAGTTGTACCCAAAAGGATACGATCCATCGGCTGTAGGTGTGTCTTCAAATGGAAGACCGATGAAGGTGGAATATAGTAAGCAACATTGATGAGAATAACCTCGTAAATTTCAATATTTGAAACCGTCATAATAGATCCATAAGTAAATGTGCTTGAGTTAACTCGTATTCTATTCACAGAATTATCATTCAATATGACCGTTTAGTTTTGGTATATCTACATTGAAACAAAAATTCTAAACAATGATTTAGAATAGATTATTTACACATATCAACCAAAATGTCATGGAGTCGGTGGGAGTAATAACCGAGTTTGTAAGTAGTGGACAGGATCCAAGAACTGATACCTTGGTATCGTTCAACAAGCATAAAAACCGAGTAAATATTTTGATATAAAAATCTAAAGTTTGATTTCCACTCAAAATGTAGAAGAAGCACGTGTTCGTAAGAAATAATATTAAAAGTTACTAAGATATTTCTAAACTATAAATAAACAACATATTACCAATTGATAATAATGTACCTATGTTAAAATCATTTTTAGTTTGGTTATTAAATCATCAATATTGGATTTAAGAATAACATCTTTCATAGTGGGTATAAAAGGGTGTGGGGATTGTCCTAAATGAGATATAACAACACCATATTCAAATGTTTAATATGAAGCATATGCGATCCATTCTTCATGCATCGGCAATAGGAATTAACAAATATGCTATGTTGTCTGCTGTATCAGAATTCGCTTATGTAATTCGTGCATTAAGCAAGTGTCAAATCCAAATTAACATCGCTAAATGGTAGCTAAAAGAATTATTGAGTATTCATTAAATACTATAACAAACTCCTTATGAAGGAGTATTGTGACTTGAACTTCATAGGTGATATCGAGTATAGTATATCAATCCAAAATTCATATTCACCCTAGTTAAGGAGCTTTAAGTTGGAAATATTACAATGAGAGATGGTAACTGATTCAACCAAAAAACTAAGTACATTGCCTTGAATGGCATCACAGTAAATGCGCTGTGTGTGTGTGCACAAATTTATAACTGGGTTAGGGATGATTCCAAATGTTGAAAATCCGATGATATTATTTTACAAAAACAATTTCATAATATAGATCATGAAAGAACCTAGGACCCACAAGATGTCTAAACACATACTCTGAAGGTTCCACGTGATAAAGGTAGTTCATCAACGATGGAGAGATGTTGGCTGGCAAAGTAGATAGTAAATCGTTATGTCAGATCTGTTTACTAAGGGACTAGCTCTATCAGTTCTGAGAAAATCGATCGAGGAATGAGATTAAGACTCCATAACTGACATCAAGTGCAAGTGGAAGATTGAAAAAGTTAGTGGTATACCCTATGGGCAATTATATAATTGTCACATGTACTTAACTCTTTAATCAATTTTGTTCATAATAAAGGTGTTTGTTTTCTTTTTATACATTACTATATTGTTATATAATTAATTAAGTAATTAATTTATTATATATTAATAGTAAAATCCTTAAATAAAATATTATGTGATTGTAGTTGCAAATAGTTGCAATCATGAGTAATTAATCATAAAATAAAATAACATTTTATTTTAAATATTCTTGGTTAAGATCTTTCGAGAAAGGATATCGATACACCGGTTGAGACCAAATCATGTAAAGGTCTCCAAATGTTATTCATCGTTGTTGAGGGCGCCAAAGGGTTACATACTCGTAGTTATTGGATAACTATGGAATGACTCTTTCGAGAGTTTCCTATTGGTTGATAATAACTAGGTCAAATAGAAAATCTCAACGTGACGATGTTACATAGTTCCCTTAACTTGAGAATACTATAGAATTTTAATGTTGATACTCTACTTTGTTCATATTTAAATCATGGCATGGTGTCCATCGAATGACTATAGTTGGGTCTAAGTTGAAGCATTAGAAGTGAAGCACTATTCAATATAGAATTCCTCTCTTCAGCTATATAAGCTTTGTATCACGATCAACTATAGTCAACTCAAAGTTAAAATCTCTGGCTATAGTAGAATGATTAATAATAAATGTTTTTATTAAACAAAAGACTTTTTTATGAACTGATCGAGTTGAATGTGTATAATATTAAAGTTTTGATTAATACCCGACTCCATACACCCTAATGTAATAAGTGTTGGTGAACAAAACGTATGCAAATTATTATCACTATTGGTACTTCTTAAGATAATATAAAATATGATTTTATCGAAAAAATCTATAAGCGATGAATTCAACCAAACTGTCACACCACTAGCATTGATGACATGTGAACATTAATATTTGAATTGTTCGGTATTAATCACCGACTAAATTCACATCTCCGAGTCTCACAACCATATTTGTGAATTCTCTAAGAACCACATGATTTACTTGGTTTATAAAGTGTTATAAATAAATTGATATTTAAGAAATATTAACTATTGGTGTATTTGATGTTTTAAGTGAGGTCGCTTCGAGAAATGTACTGGGAGTTATTATTGATTATTTAGATGTGTATATATAAGTTATATATGCAAGTATCAATGTACGATATCGATATATATATATATATATATTCATATACATATATATATATACACATATAAATTTAAACGGGCTTTAAGTATATTTAATTGCTAAACGAGCTATGGAATTTTTTAGTCCCTGAAGAAGACCATCTATGCCTGACCATTCAAGAAAATGAAGTGGTTTATATGTTGATCAAAGCATAAATGGAATTAAAGAAAGTTGATTTTAAAGAGAGGGATGTGAATGATCTCCTTTATCTTTATTAAAAACTTTCACATTAATTCCTTTTTATCTCCTTTCTTATTTTGCCTCTCTTTTTATCATTCATGGTTGGCCATCCAATGCCTCTTCTCACCAACGGTCGAACAAAATTTCACTAAACAATATCAAATAAAATCAAAACAAAGTGGTTCATTTAATCAATGCAACATCGAGTGGTGATTCAAGGAATCTAGGAGTCTGTTCTTAAATAGACATGGCACGAATGGCTGGATCTAATTAGGTACAATTCTAATTTTATATTACATATTCGTATATGCTCACCTATGACCCATGTTGATGTATGTGATGTATTTTAATTTCTTTTAAATTTGGCATAATTTAAAGTTGTTATAAGTGTTGTTTTATAAATAAAATTCAAAGTGAAACATATATGTGTAATAGAATTAGGTTTATACATTTATGTTAATCTATGTTAATGATGTTCACCAGCTTAAACAAATTATGTTCAATTTAATATTATAATAATAATAGTAATTGTTTATTTAATTCGACCATGATATAAACTATGCAAATTTATATATCCAAAATTGTTTATATGCATTGTTTTATAATGCAAAATTAGATTAAATGTACATGCTTACTTTACTAAATTATTTTAGACTACAATGAATTTTATATGATAATTTTATAAATTAAGTACATTTAGTATAATTAATACTGAATTATTCAATTTGAACTTTATAAATATCTTTATACTATTTGATATAGTAAGATGTTATTTGTTTCAAATATTAGACCAAATTAATCTTTAAAATTAAGATATTTTGATGTTTACTTAGCAAAGAGATGAATTTGAAATATATTTTAATTATTTTAAATTACTATTATGTATATACTTAACTTTATAACTATATGCAATATATGTCACATACATATGATTATTTTATGGGAAACGACATAATATAAAATAGAGTGTGAACGGATCTTAAGCCTACTACACTAGAGGAGGGGTAAATAGTGTTTTATAGCTTATATCCAATTTTTCTAAATAGTTTTTAGATTTAAATCAAAACACAAATATCAACACAGATATATATATATTAACAGGCAGTCATAGATATAAATAAATGTAGTAAAAATAAAGTAAAAGTAAGAGAGATGACACCAAGAGTTTTATACTGGTTTGGATTGACCAATCCTACATCCAGTCTTGTACAATATATGTATAGATTTCCTTTCAAAATGCCTATTTTAATCAAATAGCAAGAAAACCATAATACAATCTTGATTTCAAGGCAATAAGCTACACCCTCCTGACTTTATGAGCTTAGGGTAGATTCTCTTGATTTAACTGGGCAACAAGATCACCCACTTGAATGGGAAACAAGCATACCCACTTAATTTGAATAGGTAATAAGCACACCCATACAAATAGTAGTAGAATGTTGTTGATTCCAAATACAAATAGTTGTACTTTGAATACATAATATCCTATTGCCCTTTGATCTTTGAATTTAAGAGAGAATACTTGCAAATCAGTGGGTAGATTATAGAGAATGAATGTAGTAAAGTAGAGACTGAATTTGAGTGAATTGGAAGAGTATAGAAAGTGGATGTTGTGAAATATAGAATGAGAATTTGAGTAAGAAGCATACAAATAAAGAAGTTATAAAAATTTGTTTTTCAATCCCCTTTATATAGTGTTTGAAGGGACATGTCTATTTGAGAAGAGATGGAGCCAAAAATCTCAACTATTCAAAATTTTAACAACAACTCTTCAACGGTACATAATCGACGTACATAGGTATGATATGTTGACATACCCTTGTATTTTGAGAAAAACAAATACACATTTAAAGTGTTACAAAATTCTGGTATTTTGTAAAATCATTTAAAAATAGTTTTTAAATACATTTTAATATATAAAACTTTTATAACAATATTTTTAGAAATATATTTTGAAAATAAAATAATTATTCTAATGAGAGTGTATTTAAAGAAAAGAAAGTTCCTATTCTAAGACTTTAACAATTTTATCTAATGTCTATTAACCATAACCTATAGTCTTGAACTCTTTATGTCTTGGTCTTTAAATTCATCAGTCTTCAATTACCTTAATCATCTCTGAATCTTGATCTCTAATTTTTTACCGATCAGTCTTCAGACTCCATTATTCTGTACTTGTATAAACCTATGTAATATCCTGCAAAATATTATATACAACTTGGGAAAACATCAGTACCTATATTTATATAGTTGTTGTCATCAAAATCTATATATGTGGTATTAACAATATCCCCCCTTTTGATGATGACAACCATGTAAATATATTTATTATAAAATATAGGTAAGTTTTATATGAATCCACATTTTTAGTTACCTAATCCACCCACAAAAATAGCATCTTTAAACTTTTACATAATTTAAAAAAATGATTAGTTTATCCACTATGTATACTTCTTTCTTCTAATCTTTCATAGTATACTCCACCCTTTCTTTTCTACTACAACAGTAAAGGTAAATCAAATCTACTACTCCAAATAATTTGATACTTCAACTGCTCCATTAAATCACATGAGATAATTTTTTGTTATCAGGTATGTTTCCAATATTTGATTTAAATTAATAATCAATACTACTAATAGATATAAATAATATTGCCCAACTCATTATACTTTTTATGTGTAAGGAAAAAATGTTTGAGAAGAAAAATTCAAGTGATCTCGAGGGAATTATTAATCGTACAATGAGTCAAAATGAGGGATGTTTAGGATTTTATTCAAGGATAATGAATGATGAAGAAAATGACGAGTGGCTGGTTGAAGCCTTAAGAGAAGAAATAAAAACATCAAAGGTGATTTTAAGCAAAATTTGGACAATCCTAAAAGATCCAATTCTAATACGGTAACTATAGTAACTTATACATTTATTTTACATATTTATACAACTTTATCTCTTCATGGCAATTTTATTTTATTATTCAGATTAGTGATATCCATGTTTAGAAGATCAAGTACTAGAATGGGATTGCACATTTGCATTTAGAAATAATAAGGTATGATATTTTTACTTTTTCGTGTAAGCGATAATGTCGCTTGTGAGGTTGAAGAGAACTCAATTTTTTTTATATATGATTTAGGTATTTCATTAACGTGATGAACTTACAGAATGGTGCAAAACTATGTAGAAGTCTTGTGGGGTAGTTATTACTATCAATCAAATTGAAAATCCAAAAAATGGCGTAGAAGTCGAATATTATATTGGTGCGAAAGAAGTGGCATATATGTAACGACCCGAAATTTTATCGTTTTGATTTGTGAATATTTAATTTATTTTACATATTCAATTAATTTTTTAAAATAATTAAATAGCCTTCTTTTAGTTAATAACTAATGGTGGAAATTCATTTTTGAATTTTATTTACATAAATAGATAGTTCAATGAAAAACAGAAAATGTGACCGAAACTCGTTTTTCGGATTTTCGTCTTTTTATCGAGCATCAAGTTGTAGAAAGATGTTTAACCTTGGTATACGTTTTAAAAACAAATTTTGAATGTTTAAACATTTTAATGAAAAGTTAGATAAATAAATTAATACTAAAAAGATAAGAATTAATTATTATAAAATATTTTTGAATTTGAAAATTGAAAAGATGGATTTGAAGTTGAGTTTACTTTTCATAATGCCTTAAGTAAATAAGTGAAAAAAGGTACAAGAGCCACCCTAATGTCAACCATGTTTTCTAATGGTGGGTACTTGGATGGTTTAAGAAATGACGAGAGGGTGGAAAATGTAATAAAGGGTATTTTGGTCCATTGTCTTGTCATGCATTTATAAAAGAAATTTTTATTGCATTTTCATTTTAGACTTCTTAATTCATCCTTTCTCTCTTTCTCTTGCATTTATGAAATAGAAAAAAAAATTCCTCTTTAAAGGTTAAAAGCTTGAAAATTAAAAGTATAATTGTGTTGAGGTTGATTGCTAGGGGAGAAAGCTTGAATCTTGCGTTCAAAAACAATTTGGGGAAGGTGAGAAACTCAAAAATTTACATGATTCTAGAAAATAAATGAATGATTGTGAGATCCCTAAAACTTTGCCTAATAATTTTTATAAAATATTTAATGTCGAATATTTTGTTAATAGCTTGATTTCAAAATGATACTAACGTTGATTTAAATTGTTTAAATCATAATTTAGTGATATTTACTTTGAAAATAATGTTTTGCTTACTGCAAGTTGAATGTGCATAGAGGTATACATATACAAGTTACAGGTTTATCCTCTTTTTGGCTACTATTTTCTGTTACTTTTCAAAATAAACACTCCATCTAGGATTCAAAAATCATTATCTCCAAAACCGTAGGAAATTAGCTAATGCGATCAACTGCAAAGTCGATCGCTATAGTCCCTAGTTATTTTTAAAAATAGTCATAGGAGTTTTCGTCGAGTGTGTTGGGAGAAATCTGTAAATTACAGTAAGTGGTCGTTTATGGTTAGTTTTTCAACTAGGTTAAATCGATGCACGGAATTCATGGTCATGGTCATCATTGTGAATCATTATTTTCAGAGGCAGTCCCTTGTTTTTAGGGCTTGGGCTTGAGTCGTGGAAGCGATTTGATCGAATTCCGGTCATTTCGCAATTTCCGGTTATCTTGGTGATTTGGGTCGGAGCGGTTGGAGCTGGAGCGGCCTTGAGTAGGGGCAGAGCTGTGGTGGTGATCACAGGGGTTCCGATCGATGATGGTGCTCGGTCAAAACCAAACTAAGGTTTAAGGAAGCATGGTTGTGATAGATTTTTGGCTTGGTCGTGGCAGCTCGTGGAGGCACCGAGTTCGACGTGGCTTGGTCAGTGGTGGGGAAGCATGTCGACGATCCGATGGGAGTGGTACAAGGGCATAGAAGGGGCCAAGGTGACGGTGGCAGGAAGGTTATGAGGGGTTTTGTTTTTCCTAGGTGAGTTTCTGGTGATGAAGGGGTCGATTTGGGGTTGAGAGGCCCTGAGGCGAAGGCAAGGAGGTGGTCGAGTCGAGGGAGGCGTTTCGGGTTTGCGGCGATGGTCGGCACGGTGGACGGAGGCAGGCGATGGTATGCACGTGCACGTTCGTGTACTCATGTTTTTAGTATTTTTGGGTAGAGTTTAATTTGGGGCACTATGGGAAAAAAGGCATCAGACGACGGATATGCTCCGTCGTCTGATTGTATTTCTCTGTCGTTAAATCTCATGTCGTCTCATTGCATCAGGCCATAGAGATGCCTCGTCGTCTGATATGCACTAGCATGACAAAAAAACCATATGTTGTATGATGTTATAGTATCATTTCCAGAAATTCTTATTATACAACATATAAATATTGACTGATATGAATAATTGTTCACAAAATGAAATTCAAATATTTTATTTCGAATCAAAATCAAATACAATACAACTTTCACTATCACACTACTTACATTTTCAAATACAGCTTTCACTACCACTCTCATATATACAACATTTCTCTACACTCTCATATACAACATCTCTTTTACTCACACTCACACAAGTTTATTTTTGATGTTGATCTTGATTTGCTTGCTCCAGCTTGCATCCAGCCATCTCCTATACCTGTCAAATAAACATCATAGTAAAATGGAAAAAGAAACAAACATGAATTGATTTGAATATTAATATTGCCTCAGTTTATGGGTTTGTTTTTCTTCGTGTTTTATACAGGGACAAATATATATGTGCACGGACAATTTATGATATGCACTATGTATCACTGTGAATATCACAAGGCCAAGCCTCAATCCAATCTCACGGACAAGTGTGCACAAGGTCAGACCAAGTAGTGTACATAAGGCATTCAGCATTACATAGTCGCACATATATACATATGTATGTATGCATGTATATATGGTGCAATAAGCACAAGTGAAGACCAAAATATGGTGCATCGAACATAAGTGCAACGAACATCACCAAAGGGATAGTTCAACAAAAGTGAAGACCATAATATGGTGCAGCGAACACAAGTGCATAAGCTTAGATTAGTAAACCAAAATGAAACAAAATAGAAATCAGATTCAGGCCAATATTCGAATTCAGACATGAACAAAAATGCATGTACATGTTTATCAGGTCAATACTAATGCAACAGCAAGCATGAATTGTGATTCAGATTGAACAAGGCAATAAGATAGAAATCAGATTTAGGCAAACACACAGTGTATCAAGAGGAGATACACATAGCTGCAATTCGATAGCATATACATCAAGAATCTAACTTAGTGCACACATCATTTATGTACTGAAAACTAGTTTAACTCAAAATGGTTCAAAAACTTAAAATGGTTCAGAACTGAAAACAAGTTCAACTAAACCTTAAAATGGTTCGAGCTCAAGGTAACTTGAGTGTACATATGAACATAGAAGTATATATAAGTGTATATACAAGTATATACAAGTGTATACAGGCACATACAAGTATATACAAGCACATACAAGTACATACAAGTATATATAAGAACTGAATTGGAACAATATTAGCAATTGAATCAGATCAGACTCATGTACAAAAGGCAGTTCACACGTATATATGTAGATATAAGAACATTCACATAATATACATACAAATGTATGTATGTATATACATGGAAGTTCACAAATAATATGCAGATATATATAAACATACATACACATGAGTATGGATGAACTAAGATAGCATAAGAAGAAATCACGGTGCAAAAGCAACATTCACACATACATACATACATACTATATATGTGTGTGTATACATGGAAGTTTCAAATTACTTGATATGAACCAGATCAGACTCATTTACAAAAGGCAGTTAGATATACATATGCAGATATAAGAACATTCACACGTATATACATACATATGTATGTATGTATATAAATGGAAGTTCATAAATACACACACACACACACATATATATATATATATATAGTGATATGCAGATATAAACATACAAACACATGAGTATGGATGAACCAAGACAACATAACAAGAAATCACAGTGCAAAAGCAACATGGACCATCATCACGTAATAATAAGTCCAGGCAGTTCAAGTTCGAGATCAAAGCGCATCCATGAGATTAGAGCCATCAGAGTGCCACAAATTATGTACACACATGGAAGTATGTATATACATGTATGCACTGGCTTAGTAAGCATTCACACATATATACATAGACATAAGTATACACATTGAACAAAGCAAAGCATACATTTCAGAAATTATCAGAAAACTCAAACAAAATCAGAAAAGCCAAACAAACTCAAACAAAATCAGAAAACCCAAAACTATGCAACATTTATATGATTCTCATCACTAAACAAACAACAAAATGTCAACCAATACGCAGAGTCAAGGAAATCGACTAATAAAACAAATCGAAGTCAAGACCGGAGTCAGGGAAATCAACCAGAGTCAAATATTAGGAATCGAAGGATGAACAAGTCAAATTCCTATAAATATCCATTATTAAAATAAGTCCAGTATGCACTGCCTTGAATAAGTCCATAACCCACAGATAAATGCACAAATAAGTGCATAAATAAACACAGTTCGGCAACACAGTTCAAAACAAGGAAATGGTTCGAGTTAATAGGCCACAAAATATGCATAAATAAGTCCAGTATGCACTGCCTTGAATAAAGCATGAACAAGGCTGAATCCAATTTTAAACCAGAAGAGCAAAGTGGAACAAACCATAGAACAAAGTGGAGCAAACAAGCTCAGGCAAAACAATTCAACAATTGGTTCAAGCTCATATATGAACAAGGCTCAAATTGAACAAGTTCCACAAATTAAGCATGGTAGTGCCACAAATTAGCATCAAAATAGATAAGGTAAACAATGAGAACTTGAGTTTTAAACCAAGCAACAAACGATATATGCATTAGTTCAAAGTATACATTTATATGCAGTAAACAAGTGCAAGTGCTCATGTGCAACATGGATATACATGTATATGCGGTAAACAATTCAAGTGCAAGTGCTCAGGTGCAACAAGTGCAAGTTCAAAGCATACATGTATATACAGTAAGCATACATGTATATGTAGTAAAAAATTTAACAATTCAACTCAAGTGCAACATGGACAATGCATTGGAACAAACCATAGAGAAAGTATATACAAGTACACATAAACAAGCTCAGGCAAAACAACAAGTGTTGAAGCAAGTATATACAAGCTCGAGTGTACATATGAACATAAAATTATATACAAGTATACACAAGTACATATAAGTATATACAAGCACATACAAGTATATACTAGCGTGCACTGCGTTGACAAGGAAGTGTTGTGCACTATCCTGTTAAGGCACTGCCTTGTCAAGGCAATGCACTGCCTTGTCACAAATTGAATAGCAAGTGCAAGGCAAGACCAGCAAACCAGAAATATAGACACACGCAGGAGTACAAGTGCAGATAAACAAACATGGGCAAGCGAACATGTATCAAAGCTTCATACATAGCTATACAGAAAAACAAGAAATGGTATGACAAATATATACATACATATTTATGTATAAATACACAGTGCAGCCATCATGAAGTACATAGTTCAAGTGCAAGTGTGCATAAGTTTATGCAAGTGGAAAAGCATTTAAGAAATTATCAGAAAACTCAAACAAAATCAGTCGAAAACAAAATCAGTCGGAAACAAAACCAGTCGAACTTAACTTCCCAAAACAAGGTAGTGCCACAAAATTCACATATATATACATACATATGTACGTATGTATATACATGGAAGTTCAAAACAAGGCAGCATATCAATGGCAACACATTGCAATCAGTCATGACCGAAACAAAATTGAACTAGTCATTACAAGAAATACAAGGCAACACATTGCAAGTTTCAGATAGTCGAGCATAAGGCACTAAACAAAAGTTCAACAGAAACCAAATCAAACCAAATTGCAAGTTTCAACAAGTTTCAAAAATCCAAGGTATGACCGAAACCAAATTGAACTAAAAGGAAAAACAAGGCAACACATTGCAGATAGTCGAGCACAAAGTGAAATTGAACTAGTCAGTAGAAATATTCAAACCAAAATATTAAAACGAAAATATAGGGTTTCAGTTCCTATAAATTTCACCCAAAATCATTATTGGCAAATAGTTGAGCACAAAGCATAAAATTGAAAACTAAAATCAGAGAGTCCATACCAAATTTCAGATCAATCTTTCTCAACAAAAAAGCTACCAAAGAGGTTCCTCATCTAGAGAATCAAGCATGCAATCAATCGACAAAGAGGAGCTAGGGCGAAATTAGGGTTTAATCAATCGACGTAATCAAAATACAGTAAATAGGGGTGAATAGGGTTTCATCGTTTGATTCTATGGGGGAAAAAGAAATTAAAAGAAGGTGGGAATAAGTAAAAAATACATGGGGGAAACAAAATAAAAAGAGCGGCCACGAAATAATTGAGGGGGAAAAGATAGAGCTAAAACTAAAAATTTTGATAACTTAAATCAGACGACAAATAAAATTTTGTCTGAATAACAAGCATGTTCATAGAGATTTCACGGACTATTCAGACAACAGATGAAAGATTTCAGGGGCTCTTCAGACAATAGATGGTTATTTCTTATGTTGTGTGAAAAAGTGGGATAACAGAAAATTTACCTTATATTCTGTGATCATTGTTGTCTGATTCACTTTGTGGCATAGTAGGGATAATAGGTTTTGGGAAGAAATATGCTGATGTTGAGTGTTTGGGCGGTGGGCTTGGGCCATTTTTCTGGATGGGAAGAATATATTTAAGTTACTTGTCAAATTTATAAAAGCTAAGTATGTTAAACTTTGAAAATTTATATCTCCCTCGTTTTAGGTGCGTTTAACCTGTGATTTCCTGTACTAGACCAATATTAATGAGTGCAGCACTTTACTGAAGATAGTTGAAAATTCTACTGAAGTATAATTTGCTAATAAATTAATAGTTGTAGAAAATAATTACGTAGTTAGGTGATTATATTTTAGCATTGACATGCTAACGGCAGAATAAAACACCTTTCTGCTATATTTAAATTGGATAGATTATATTGGACATCTATTTAGTAGAATAAATCCCTGTTCTGCTCTTTTATTAATTTAGGAATTTATTGATATGTCAGTTGACTTGGACAGATGATGTGATACCCGTCGTGTATTAATTTTGAATTTATTCACATATATGTTGCTTATGTAAATATTACCGATATAATCTAGATTTTTCAACTGAAAATAAGCGGTGGCTCGATTAGATGCCATTTGGGCTCGCTGTGTCTTTTTTCAAAAGTTTGAAAGAAAATGGATTTGGATTTACTTTGACTTTAAAATATTTTTGAAGTAAAGTATTTTCTAAGTTAAAAGGGTTAAGTTAATATTATTTAAATTTTAATGTCTTTAAAGTTAACTAATAATTATGTTTTGAAGTTAAAGTTATTATTTATATTTATTTAAGTTGTTTTAAAATTAATCAATTATCTTATTTAGTTATTTTATAGTTAATTAATTATTTTATTTATGATATTTTAAGTTAAATAATTATTTAAGAATAAGGTTTTTGAAATTTATTAATTATTTATTTATAGTGGTTTTAAGTTAATTAATCATTTATTTAATAGTGATTAAGTTTATTAATTATCCATTATAGTGTTTTAAAGTTAATTAATTATTTACTAATGATGTTTTAAAATTAATATATCATTTTTAGGAAGGTTTTTAATGTAATCAATTTATTAAATAAAGTGTTTAAAGTAATAAATTATTTTATTTTTAAACAATTGGTTGTCAAAGTTATAAATTGGAAAAAGATCTTGGAATTTTGAAAAAGAAGTTTTGAGTTTATAGAACTTTGATTTTATATGAGTTGGATCACTTATGAAAATCAAGTTATGGAGTTAATAAATAATCCTTCTTAACTATAGTGGTATGGAAGCATTTTCCATACGTAACATCGAAGGATAAGTGGTTCAGGTTTATTATAAACAATATTTTTGATCCATTTAACATGATTTTAGAAATAAGAAACATTTCTTAAATGTTTTGTGAATATTCTTATACCATTGTATAATTATATGGAAAAGACTTCCAAGTATAGAAACTAAAATGGTTTGAGGATATACTTATATCGGTGAGATAAGTATATAAATATTTTGGTAAATAATTGAAGCGTTTTAGTTAATAAAGATTAATTAAAGAAGGCTTAGTGGATCCTATATGGAATTTAATTTATGTTTTGATTGTTGTTTTATTATATAGTTAAAATAACCGACTATCAAAATCTTGACCAAGTTTTTAACTCTGGAAATATCTAGAAGAGACATGGGAATTATATGGTACAGTATCTATGTTGATGCTACTGTACAGATAAACTCGTTGTGTTCTCCTAGGACAAATGATAAGAAGATCCATCCACTTAAATAGTTAGGGGGTGATCCCCGCTCTTATGTATTGTCTATTTATTTTCAAAAACCGGCGTTGAGTTTACAGAAAACTATCGAATGTTGGTTCGAAGAGATCGGGATCGGTTAAGTATGAATTATTCGAAAACCACTTCGAACCAACTCAAGTGTTAGATTTTGAAGTATTTTGAAGACGATAGAATTGAAGACAAATTTCATGAAGTGCAAGAGCTGCTTGCTACTAATCCTGAGGGTGATTCTAAAATGGATGTAGTAGAAGTAGTGCCTTCGGTTTATTCATATCTTGAACAACTTGTATGGACGAATGCTGGCATTGCATTGTTTCCTGGAGGGCAGTGTTAGCATTCCAAGAGGGACTGCTATATGAAAAGGTAAAACATAGCTTCAAGCCTCACAACCGATAAATGACTAAAGCAGGGACGTGCAACAGGGCTATGTGGGTCACTCCGATTAGGATATGATCATCGCCTGATCTGGATCGGTATTTATGAATTTATGTTTGCTTCGGGCCTGGTATGATTATTGATCGCAACCAAAGGGTGATCATATTCGGTACTATCCAATAAGGGGTAGGCCGGTCCTAAGTAGCAGAGGTGCATTAAAGCAGCCTCGGTATATTTTCTCTAGAGGTGTACTGTATAGAAGGTAGACTCTTACCTTTTCATTGTTGGAACCCAATCTCTAATAAGTGCCTTCAAACTTAGTTGTATACCTGTTATGCTAAAATTTAATTAATGTAACAATTTCGGCTATGGTTCCATAATTTATTTTAAACACTGGACATTATTATAATATCACTGAATTTATATATAAATGTTTTGGTTATCTTAAGGTAAAAACCCGTCCGTGTTTATGTGCGACGTGATCTTACAAGATACCTTTATTTTAAAAGGTTTTATAAAACATTTAGAATCTATTTGATTGTGTTTTCTCATGCTGGTTTTACCAGACTGATCCAGGCATTATTTTTCTTATAATGTTCGGGTCAACCCGAGCATATTTTCTAGATTTAGCTGGACATTTGGAGCTCAAGTGACAAGCTGGATGCCTCCAAGACATATTTCCACATTTTTATCTCTGCTGTGTAGCTTGTTTATTTATTAGCATTTGTAAGGACATGCTATTATGGCTGTCCAGGGCCGATGTTAGATTAGACTCTGATGTTGTTTTGAACATTAAAGATTTCTTTTGTAAAGATAATTTGGGTATTATATATTACTCATTATGATGAGAGATTTTGTTCTGTCTTTTGTTTTTCTTTTCCCTCAACAATCTATCTTCCCGACGCGTGGATGCTCAACATGTGAATACCATAGATGTATTAGTGTCGACTTCTGAGGATCAAAAAGGTGGGTTGTTACAATATATGTTGAGAAGAAAGAAAATAACACGATCAACAATTAGATAAATTCTTCAAAGATGGGAACTAAAAAATGTGGATGCCATTTCTTACTAAAAAACTAACAATGTTGGACTAGTGGACAGTGGAGGTTATTTGTGGACTTCATAATCATCCATTGGAAAAAATATGAAGTTCGAAGGGAATTCAAATATTGGAAGACTTTCAGAAAAAGAAGAAGAAGATGTAATCTAATGAACAGATTTTGTATATACATCAAAGTAAAAGAGCAAAGAAATAAATAAAATTAGAATAGCATATTCTATAAGTTAATCCATATGAGGATTAACTTACAAATAATTTGTGGGTTAACTTAATGAAATTATATTGTGGATCAACTGAAAGAAACTGTGGATGGAAATAAAAGTAACCTAAAATATAATGTAATCCCCTTAAATTGGTTAACTCCCCCTTAATATATACACATACTACATTTTTATCCCCCTTTGTCATCAACAAAAATAGGTAAAGGAAAATAGAACTCCCCTTAAACATGATATATTAAATACTATGAAATGTGATAATGTTGTATATGGGATCAAAATCAACACTGATTGCAAAATAACATTTTTGATAGATAACTTTGTATATATATATATATACAATTTATAGTTACATTTGTTTAAACTATACATTCATGACATATCATCCATATCAAACAATTTATTTACAACAAACCAAACTATCTTTTCAAACTAAGGAAAATATACAAGTTTAAATAATACGAACCAAACCATGTAATCAAACTAAAGCAACCTTATAAGTTCAAACCAAACAAAAAAACTAAACTAGTACATATGTATACCCATAATACTTAGTACATTCATAAATTAGCATTTTGTTTTAATTATTGGTGATTTGTGAATGGAGCTATTTGGATAGTAAAGACAAAAATTCGCTTTTTGTTCCACTAAATTTCCATGAATATCATAATTGATTTCTCTTACGCAAAATGCTTCATCTTCATCTTCATCCTCCTCCTACTCATCATCATCATCATCTGCTTCTGCTTCGTTTTCCTCTTCGTCGTCTTGATTCATAGGGTTATGAATTGAGTATCTCCCTCTTCAATAATTATTGGATTTGCTTGATTATCCAGTAGATATTTCTGCAAATTCCTCAACATCCTTCCTTGCTTCTCTTGTTCGTTTTTGAACCAAATTTGCATTACTTCAATTTCGGTAAGCATTGTGACAACATGCTTTAATTCTTTTTTAATATTGCCTAGTTTTAAGAACGTGATATCACGAAATGGGCTTAAATCTTCTCATGGATGTTTGAAGTTGGATGAATCCATTTTTGATTAATTAATGTCGAGTTTTCAGAAGGAAGAAGATAAGAAAATGGGTCTAGAGTCAAAATATGCGGGTTAAATAATTGGTTTTTAAATTTTGAAAGAAGGAGAGTAAAATAGTTTTTCAGAAAACTGCCAGGTATGTCGACATAAGCTACCCAGGTATGTCGATATAAACAAAATAGTTTTGTTTTTCATTTTTCTTCCTAATTTAATAATTGAAGTATTATTTCTAGATTTCTATAAATGAACATATTCCATGTTCTCTTCTTAATTTGATGAAAGTAATTTGTGCTAATGTTTTAGTCAAAATATCAACTATTTGATTTTCTATATTTATAAATTCTAGTGCGATAATTTCTTTGTTTACATTATCTCTTAAGACATGATAGCTTATATATATATGTTTTTTTAGCATGATGTGTTGGATTTTTAGATAGATTTATTGCACTAGTGTTATCACAATATATTGTTAAATTTAAACTGAAATCACTTAAAGTTTGATATGTATAGATAACCTGTGAACAGACTAATGCTGCTAGATATATATTCTACCTCTATTGTAGATAGAGATACCGAATTTTTCTTTTAACTGAACAGAGATACAAGTGAGCGTCCCAAAATGCGACAGGTTCCACTCGTACTTTTTTGGTTAGATTTGCATCCAGCATAATCAGCATCACTATATGATATTAAGTCAAATGAATCTTCTTTTGGATAGAAGAGCCCACAGTCTAATGTGTTGTTAACATATCCTAATATGCATTTTACATATCTAAGATATGTCTCCTTAGGTTATGATTGATATCTTGTACATAAACATACACTGTGCATGATATCAGGTCTACTAGCTGTAATATAGAGTAAAGATCTTATCATACCTCTATATAGTTTTTGATCAACGTCTTTTGAATTGTCTTCTTTATTAAGTTTCTCACTAGTTGCCATGGGTGTTGGTTTAACGCCTATGTTAGACATTCCAAATTTCTATACTAATTCTTAGACGTATTTTTCTTGACTTATAAATATTTCATTATTTAATTATCTAATTTGTAAACCTAGAAAGAATGTTAATTCTCCCACGTGACCCATTTCAAATTCTTTAGTCATTATATTAGCAAATTCTTTATTTAGTTGTTTATTTGTTGACCCAAAAAATATGTCGCCTCCATATATTTGTATAATTATTTATTGTGTGATGGTTGCTTGTGGATGTTAATTGATAGTTAAATGACCGACTATCAATATTGGCCAAATGCGCTGATCGTTTCGAAGAGACCGGGATCGAGTTTCCGTATACCGGGATTCTAGGTCTGGAGACTCGAATACCACTTCGATCCGGTTTGTACGTTTCGTGTAACGATTTTGGAGTCGAAGATGGAGCAGTGAAGTGCGAGGGCTAGTCGCTACTAATCCTGAGGATATTTCCAAAATGGATGTAGTAGGAGTAGTGCCTTCGGTTCCGTTCAAACCCAGGACGGACTTGTATGGACGAATGCTTGCGAAACATCGTCAGCGGACGATGGGCATTCTAAGGGATATGTTCTCTAAAAGGTATCGTTTAGCCTCGAACCTCATCAACCGGGAATGACTGAAAATCAGGGGTTATGCAGCAAGGCTTCGTGGGTAGCTCCCACTGGAGGGTAAGGTCATCCCTGTCTAGATGTCCCTTTTTTATTTCGGCTTAGTGGTGCGGTTGCTGATCCCAACCGTGGGGTGATTTTATTCGGGATCATCCAGTAAGGGATGGTTCCGGCCTTGTGTTGCAGGGGAGCGGGCGTACTCCTCGGTACTGTGATCTAGGCCACGTACTGTGACAGGTGGTACCCCAGTGCCTAGTCATTCGTTGGAAATCCATTCTCCCTACGTGCTTGTACGGTTTTGATTGTGCCCAACTATTGTTGAAATGTGAGATGCAAGCATTTCAGCTAGATTATATTTTACTTTCTGTAGACACTATTATAATATCAGAGGATTTTGATATAAAGTGTTTTAGCTATCGTAAGGTAAAATCCCGACATGTTTATTTGTGGCGTGGTCTTACGAGATGCTTTTGTTTTCAAAGGATTTTGAAACTTTAATAATCAATTTGAGTGTGATTTTCTCACGCTGGTTTTCCAGACTGACTCGGGTATTGTTTTATATGATGCTCGGGTCAGACCGAGATAAACAGGTTCAGGATATGATGCTGTGGAGCTCAGGAGACGAGCTGGATGTCGATACGTACTCCCGTACTTGTTATTATTTTTCCGCTGTGTATTTAGTTGTAAGTTATGGATGTTGATGTACTCTGATGATGTATTCTGATGATATATTGTATAAAACTGATATAGTTTTGATTTGTGTAAAGATCTGTTAATATATATTATATTTTATTCCGCTGCGATGGTTAGATTCTGATGTTGTTTTTTTTTTATTTTATTTTTCTTCTTCTACCTCTTCTTCTTACCCAAATGGTCCGGTTTTTCGTGTTAGAAAAACTCGGGTTGTTACAGTGGTACACTTAATTAATATTTAATTAACGATTAAGATTAATTAATTAGAATAATTAATTTTTAATTAAGGATTATAAATTAGAATATTAATTAATGATTAAGAATTAATTAATAAAGTAATTAAATATTGGCTCATTTTATAAATAACATAGTATCTACTTTACCTATTTCAAAATTAGATTATATTAAGTATGATTTGAGTCTTTCATACCAAGCTCTATGTGCTTGTTTTAAACCATAAAACGCTTTTTTAATTTGTAAATATGATTAGAAAATTTTTCATCTTCAAAAAGTAGGGGTTATTCAATATGTATATCTAATTTAAAATTATTAGAGTTGGCAAAAGCGAGTAAAATTCTTATGGCTTCTAATCTGGCTATATAAGCAAAGGTATCATCAAAGTTTATTCCCTCTTCTTGGTTGTATCATTGTGCAACTAAACGTGCTTTATTTCTTATGACTTCTCCTTGTTCATTCAATTTATTTCTATAAACCCACTTAGTTCTAATTACATATTGATTTTCCGATCGTGAAACTAATTCCCAAACATTATTTCGAGTGAAATGATTCAGTTCTTCTTGCATGGCAAGAATCCATGAATCTTCTAATAATGTTTCTTTTGGATTTTTAGGTTCACATTACTCATCTTATTTAGTTGATTTCTAGTTTTTACAACTGATTCTATACTTCCTAGAATATTTTCCTTAAGATGGTCTTTTAAAAATTTCGTTCTTTTATTTGAATTTGAATTATCGGTATTATTATGTTCATTGTTAGTTGTTTCGTTGTTTGTAATCTCGTTGTTCTCACTAGGATTAAGATTTTCTTCCTCATCATTACTAATATTAGTTACTTTAAATTTTTTATCAAATGAAATATGTAAAGTTTCTTCAACAGTGTTATCTCTAGTATTAAAAACTCTATAGGCCCTACTTCTATTTAAATAACCAATAAATATACCTTTATCTGATTTAGCATCAAATTTGTCTAGACTATCTTTTGTATTTAGTATAAAATATTTACTACTAAAAACTTTAAAGTAAGATACTTTTGGCTTTTTATTAAAATATAATTCATAAGGTGTTTTCTTGGTTAATGGTCTTATTAAAATTTTATTCAAAATACAAAATGTTGTAGCAACTGCTTCAGCACAATATTTTTTAGGTAAATCACTATCATTTAACATAGTCCTAGCGTATTATTGTATAGTTCTATTCTTGGGTTCTACTACTTCATTTTGTCGAGGAGTTCTAGGAAAAGAAAAGTTATGTGTAATTCCTTTCTTATTACAAAAGTTTTCAAAATTTTCGGTCTCGAATTCTCCTCCATGATCACTCTTTATAATTTTAATTGACTTTTGATATTGAATTTTCTTAGTGAAAATTTAAAACATTTCAAATGTATAACTCTTATGTTTAAGAAATATTGTCTAAGTGTATCATAAAAATTCATCTACTATAGCAAAAACATACCTATTATGATTTATCGATTGTACTTGTGATGGTCCAAACAGGTCTAAGTGTAGAAGTTCTAAGGGTTGTGTAGTTGAAATCATGTCTTTTGATTTGAATGAAGTTTTCCAATGTGACAAGCATCACATAGGTTATTGACACTAAAACTCATTTTTGGAAGTCCTCTAACAAGTTCATATCCGACTACTTTGGATAAATGTTTAAAATTTAAATGACCAAATTATTTGTGCCAAATCCAAGGGTCACTAGATTCGGCTAAAAGACAAAGATTATCATTAGACACTTTCATACTCAAAATGTAAATGTTACATTTCCTAACTCCTTCAAAAATAATTATAGACTCATTATCCTCGATGTAGCAAATGTCTTTTTCAAACTTAATTTTGAAACTCTTATCACATAATTGACTAATACAAAACAGATTATGTTTTAAATTCCTAACTAGCAAACCATTAGAAATAATAGGAGTTTTAGAGTTACCGACGTTGCCAATGCCGATGACATATCCTTTCAAGTTATATCCAAAGTTAACTGTTCCTCCATCTTTGTAAACAATGTCTTTTAAGATCTCCTAATTTTTAGTTATGTATCTTGAGCATCCACTGTCTAGTATCCATTTATCCTTCTTGATTTGTGATGTATGTTTATCTGGTGTATGTTCGTTATTTGCCATATAACATACCTGCTCCTGTAATTTTACTTCATACACTTTCAAATTATTAAGTGAATTTCAATATTATTAATTCCTAATCTATTTGAGAGTAACATAAGTATTTTTCAACTTCTTTTTTCTTCAAATATGTCAAATAATGCACTCCTAGTTTTACTAGCCATTTATAATTTTCAAAAATAATACAATGAGTTTTTAAAAACCTAATGCTTTGATACCAAATATGGGAAACAATGTAGTATAAATTATACTAGTGTGAATGGATCTTAAGGCTACTTTACATTAGAGGGGAGTGAATAGTGTTTTATAACTTATATCAAACTTTTCTAAATAGTTTCTAAATGTAAATCAAAACACAGATAATCAACACAGACGTGCCACCCCCACTTCTATACTCATACTACTCAAGGGTATTACTAAGTAATACGGTCTTATAATACGGAGAATGAAGCGATATGAGGCATATACATGAATATTCCCTTGGACCAACACCGATATGTATTCCAGTAATGTATTACTTACCATTTCCGTACTCAGTCTTGGTACAAAGCGATAAACACGTATGCCTCTAGGATAGAACAATACAAAATATACAGTATATAACTAGAGAACATAGAGTCGGAATTGCAACGATAAAATACAATATACAATTTATTATGTTTGTTCAAAATACAATCTCAAGAATATAAAACCCGAAGTATATATATTTAATAACCTATAAGTAAACTGCATAACTTATCTCCACTAAACCAAGTAAAAAAAGTTGATCTTGTCGTCCTTGTATTTAACGTCTCGAGCTAACCCGAGTATTATAAAATTACACATGGGTCAGACTAGTCTAATCAATAATAATAAATAAGGTGATATGATATAAACAAGAAAGAATAATATGATATTACCATCAAAGATACTCAAATATCTCAACCCATATAAATCAATTGTAATTGATATCAAAAGATGTCATCACCCATATAAAACAAATCAATAGAAATCAAGAAGACTATCTACAATAGGTGAATCATCCATACAATACAACCTCATCATATAAAATGAAATCATCAAGTGAAGGGCTAACATACATTGGTGCCCTAATATAATATTATAAAATCCAAGATCAATAGATAACATGAGATAGTCCGTTAGACCATCCAAATGATATCCAATACTATACAAACCACAAAGACAATCCAATTACAATCTAAATTACAATCAATAATAAAGGCTATCTCAAATTTCAAATCATCAAACAGTATGAACATAACGAGGATTGATTACACTTTAGACTCAACCAGTCTTTAGTCTAGTCTACTCATTATACGAATCAGACATATATGCCTATCCACTACACACGCACAACCCTAAACCAGAAAGGGAGATTGATAGCACATAACATGCTATAAGAACCTAGGGTATACTAGCTTCCCGCTAATAGGCGGATCTGTTTCTATAGTCTTCAGTTACCTCAACGGACATTGTAATCCTATCTACCAATGGCTTATCAATGCGTAGCCTCGGTCTTGCCGCTGTTTTGCCCCTAATGATAACAAACTACTGGCATATCAAACACAACGGGTTGTAGGGCACTTACCCTACCAACTACCAATCCTATGATGCGCATCAAATATAATAGCCAACAATGGTGTCATGGATCTGGGGCGCGACCCCACGATTAGGCCGTTGGGGTGGATACTGGTTAATCTGATTCACTCCCAAACCATAAGGGGAGTTAGACACGAGTGGATGACATGTAGTACTCATATCCTATCTACACATAGCTCTAGACATAAGCCGACACACAACTCTGTATAAGTCAACACATGACCATGTCATACTAGAGCTCTAATCCCTTGCCGATGCACGACTCTACACATTAGCCAACACATGACTATAATATATACTCATCACAACGAGTATTATCACATACATGAGTAATCCCCATTTGAGTGACATTTACTTACAAAGGATAATCAAACAAGTACAACGGCGTCTTATACCACCGAATGTTATTCGGATAATTATTCAATGCTCACAAACTACACTCGATCCATACTAGGCATCTTTATATAACAAGTCCGATGAATAACCGGAAAAGTGTCACCGAAAGTCCCATACCGGATGGTATCACTAAACCGTTTATTCAAATTTCTCGGCATACAGAAATAAAAAATACTCAAATACAATAATAAAAGTAACCACTTAAGATACATGTATACATTATATTATAAATCTCAAATAATGGTATATAAGGCATATGATACACAAGTAATGCCCAATATAATATATAAACATCTTTAATCATCACAAACAAATTTTACAACAACAACAATATTATGAATTCGTATAGAAGGATATCATCACAATATCTTATCAAATTACTAAACAAATCCATATCAATGGTGAATCATTTAAATAACCCAAATCAATAATTGAAAGAAAGTAAAATCAGAAAAGCAAGATAAAATATATTGATTATAATTACACGTATGTATAAAATAAACACATAAAAATTTAATAATAATAATAATAAACCATAATATATTCTTATATAACAAAGCAAATATTTAAAAATAGATAATAAATATTTATTCTATAATAAACTGGATTATTAACTAAACTCAAATATATTCTAATAACTAATTTCTTAATATATTATAAAATTTGATAATAATTCAATAACATTATATAACTAATGCTATTTATAAATAATTATAAAATATTATAATCAAGTATTTAAGTTTATAATTAATTAAATACATTTCCAAAACTTTCATTATGTATTGAAACTTCATAAGATATACTTTGGAAACTATAGAATATCAACTAAATTCACATTTTTAATAGTTAAACTTTAAACTATAATTGCATTCATATACATATATATAGCTCCACACACACCTACTCATATTTGTTCATACACTAACACAAATACAAATGCACGCATTAGACACAACCACATATACACTTAATCACACACACAACACCAGTGCAGTTCAACACAACGACATTAGTACACTAGGAGTTTTATATTCATTTGGATTGACCAATCCTACATTCAGTCCTGTACAGTATCTGTGCAGATTTCCTTTCAAAACGCCTACTTTAATCAGGTAGCAAGCAACCAAAATAGAATCTTGATTTCAAGGCAACAAGATACACCATCCTGACTTTCCGAGCTTAGGGCAGACTCTCTTGATTTAATCGAGCAAGAAGATCACCCATTTGATATAAACGGGCAACATGCATACCCACTTGATTTGAACGGGCAACAAGCACACCCACATAAATAGTAATAGATAGTTGTTGATTCCAAATATAAATAGTTATACTTTGGATACAAAATATCCTATAGCCTTTTGATCTTTGAATTGAAGAGAGAATACTTGCAAATCAGTGGATAGATTATAGAAAATGAATGTACTAAAGTAGAGATTGAATTCGAGTGAATTTGAAGAGTATAGAAAGTGGATTTTGTGAAATATATAATGAGAATTTGGGGTAAAAAGAATATAGAGAAATTAGTTATAAAAATTCGTTTTCTAGTACCATGTATATAGTGTTTAAAGGGACATGTCTATTAATGAAGAGACGGAGCCAAAAATCACAACTGTTCAAAAATTAAAAACCATCTCTTCAGCGGTACATATGTCGACATACATAGGTAGGGTATGTCGACATAACCTTATATTTTGAGAAAAACAATAACACATTTAAAGCCTTATAAAATTCTAGTATTCTGTAAAATCATTTATAAAAATAGTTTTTAATATATAGAACTTTTATAAAATATTTGCAGAAATATATTTTAAAAATAAAATAATTATTCTAATGAGAGAGTATTCAAAGAAAAGAAAGTTGTTATTCAAGGACTTTAATAATTTTATCTAATGTCTATTAACTATAATTTATAGTCATGAACTCTTCATGGCTTTTTCTTTAAACTCACGAGTCATCAATTATCTTGATCATCTCTGGATTTTGATCGCTAATCTCTTTACTGATCAGTCTTCAGACTCGATTATCCTGTACTTGTATTAACTTGTGTAATATCTTGCAAAATATTCTATACAACTTAGGAAAACATCACTACATATTTTTATACGGTTGTTGTCATCAAAATCAATATATATGTTATTAGTATATTTATCATCATATTATCATGTCACACATATGTTCACTTTGCAATATACACTGTATATGTCCATATGCCCTTCCATATACCCAAATGTGATAAAACAAAACTCTTAATTAACTACACTTATGTCATATTAATGACCTCTTAATTTATACTATATAAAAAAGAATATGACTTTTCACCCACCTAATCAGTAGAAAACAAAACTCCCAATTAATTACACATATCTATATGTTGTCATGTTAATATATGATTATATATTCAAAATAATTATTGAATAGATTTAATTAATAATATTAATTAAAAAAATACTTTAAAATAAAATATTGTTTTATTTTATTACATAAATTGGATCTACAGCTAATAAATTACATAGGCCCATTAAGGTCCAAATAAGGGGTTTTCTTCTTCAAAATCTACCCATTTCATTTGCCTTCGGATTAGACCGAACCCAACAGTAATGTCATGTGATTAACCATAATCAGAGTACAATTTACTTACATAAGATCAACAATGCTCTCAAGTCCAAAGGCCACTACATCTTGTTACATGAGATCTTCTATTTTAACTTAGTTGTATTAACCTACAGAAGACTCTCGTTGAGTCATTCTATAATTATTCCAAACAACTACAAGTATATAATCCCTTGGAGTCCCCACGGTCATGAGTAATCCACTGGCTCATCGTATGGAGAGTGTTACATACACCATTCTCAACGGATGTATCGACATTCTTTTCTCGATATCTTGATTAGAAACAATTTAAGGACAAGTATTTTGAATGTTTAGTTCAAAGCGCATGGTTACAGATACATTCTCAACTACAATCGATAAAATACCTTTTTTTATTGATTTTCAACTTATATATGTTATATGTCCTCATATCGTTACTCATATCACAATAAAAAAATGCATATAATAGAGAACAAAACCACAAGCATACTTTATTTCGAAAAGATTCTTATACAAGAGTTAAGTTATATAATAAATTACATAATTGCCCTTGGGGCATACACGTAACTTCATCATTAATAAACATTATTTAAAAATTTATCAAAAATTAAAATTTGTCATGCATATGTATTGATACTAATTGTCATTGCTTTAAATGAACAAACTGGTTGATAACCATTTATCTAAGAAGAAGTTAATAAATAAATAAATACAATTGTATAATTTTAATTAAATCAATTGAATATTTTAACTTAAGTGCAACCATACAAAGATAATACATATTCGAGGTAACAACAGGTACTAGAGAAACAATGTTTATGAACACCGTGGCAATGTACAAGAGTTAGATGATGAGATGCGATCGATGAGAGATTTTGCATGATAAGTAGTAGTAGCTTGTAGACATGACTGGATTTTCGTTGCAACACGGTCTTGGATTATTCTTGTTTTATACTTCTTTAGCCTTGGTGCTATTTTTTTTGGGTTTACCGAACTTGTTGTGTTTAGATATGGATATGTTTGTTTATTACCCGGGAATTGTGGTGTTAGTTTTGTTATTATGTGAAATATGGTGTAGAACTTGTTGTGGTTTGTGTTGTATATCGTTATATTTATTGTTATGTTAGATTGTGATGTTTATATTTATTATTACTTGCATGCAATGACATATTATTGCTTGTGATGATACATAATTCTTTGTGATACGCACGCACGTGCACGTACACACACTTACATATACATATGTGTGTGTGTGTGTCGTATTGCTTGTTTAGCACAAATGGTTAGACTTTATATATTATATAGAGTTTGTGTTGGCTGAAGGCAAATGCACTAGAATTCTGCCAACTTATTGCCAAATTGGTATTGTTAAGAAATTGGTGAAGCTCATTTTCAGATTATTAAAGAAAGTGAAAATGGAATCATTAAACCATCCGTAAATATCTACCGTATAGCAATGACCTTGATAATCTGACGTTAGAATGACGTTGGTAAACCGATGCAGAACCAAGGAAGAATAATCGCTAAAGCGTAGGGATGATGTCGCTAAATTAAGGTGTAGGGAAGACATCGCCAAATAATGACATAATACCGATGTTTAGATAAAATTACCGTTAACGTGATCATAAGCTTCATGTCAAGTTGTTGAAATCGTGGACGATGTTGGTCGAGTTTTTTCAAATGCATACGCTTCCCAATGGTTGGCCATTCAAAATGTGGATCGACAAACCTTTTCCTTTCAAGCTTGTTACCTTTAAATTTGGTAATGGAAATGGAGGTTGAATATTGGAAAGTTGTAAAGTATAAGTATGCATTTTTAGATCATTAGGGTTGTTATTATAAGATTACATTACTTTATTTGTGTTCGTTAGATTTTTTTTTTTTTTTTGAATTTATTTTAATTACTACAAGGTCATGCAGTTTGTAAGGAGTGAACTTTCGATCTTACACGACGTTTTTAGATTTTTATGAATATTATATCTGTTTTAGCCATACTATTTTATGTAACATTTGACAGATATTCATTTGGGTTAAAAAACAGAAAACAACATCTTCGATATCAAGATTGTCCATTTTAATTTTTTTTATATTATTAAATATTAAAAAATATAGAGTGAATGAGTGGATTTGCAAGTATTCCAGAGAGACCATGAAAATCTAGGACCAGACGATCAGCACTCGAAACATTTGTTATGATGTATGTCAGACTGACCCTAAATTATAAACTCGGTAAACAGTAACCCATGTTTAAAACTCGGATACCGAGTTATGAACGTCAGTTGACCATTTTCTGTTGGAAGAAACATCTTCATCGGATGTAAGAAATCCAATTGTTCATCTGTGTATCATAACAAAATCGTTGGGTACTAAAAAGTTGGCCCCGGAATAAATTCGCTTTTTCAAGCAGATCAAAAAAACACATGGAAAATTAGTTATACATGTGAAATGCGAAGAGGCCACGGCGATAGTAAAGTAGTCAATAGAGACCTCTATTCACAGAAGCTTCCAGCTCATCCTCTTTCAATTCTTTCCATTTTGCAACCCAATAAACGTGTGGACGGTCCTAACCCTGCACATTTCAAATCGTACGATCCATCTTCCTCTTCTTATAAATACACCTAACCATTTTCAACTTTCGATGAACTGAAATTCAATCGCAAAACAAAAATAAACCATCTCCATCTAAATTCCCGAAGCAAGAATTAAAAATAATTACCATTCTTTTTAAAAACACAAATCAACGTTGATACTTCGTCAATGGCAGCGACTGCTACTGAATACCTGACCTTTTCTTCAGTACAGCAGAGATCGTCTTTGCTATCTCGAAAGCTCTGCAGCTTTCCACCTAAGCAGAGGGTTTGTTATGCAAATGGAAGAAAATATACTGTGATTTCTGCAACAATGACGGAGAACTTTGTGAAAGCAGATAAACCGAAGGTGTTCGATGAAAAATCGGCCAAATCATTCAAGGTTCGAGCGGTTGTTACAGTGAAGAGAAAGATTAACCAAGGATTGAAGGAAAGCATCGGCAACCGATTGGATGCCTTCTCTGACAAAATTGGAAGGAATATTGTTTTAGAGCTTGTCAGCTCTACAATTGATCCAAGTAAGCATATTTCTTTTCTATTTTGTTGCAAATGATTAGTTACTGATAAATGATAATCATAGATGAATCAAATTATAAAACCCATGCGCAGTTCATATCGAGCTGTATGAATTTCTATCACAGCACCGCTAAGATGATGTATTTTAATAATCTAATACGTATTCACTGCATTAATGTATATCTCATCCACTTAAATTAAGTTTAGACTACATAGCATTATATTTTTTGTCTGTTAAATAATAACAAAACTAGTAACCTCTTCAATAGAAACACGTCAACATCAATGAATTGATCAATATTTGACATAGTTGTTGCTAATTGCTATAGTGAATTAAATACATATTTGACATAGTTGTTGCTAATTGCTATAGTGAATTAAATACATATTTGACATAGTAGTCAGGAAATACTATTATACGAACCCCAGTTGTCAAGAAAAAGTGTTCTTATTCATTATTTGCATTAAAGTTGGGTAGCCAATGCATACCATGTCTATTAAGTAACTGTCACCCAGTTTACGCATTGGTTGTTAACTAACACTCACACACATGTCTTGATTATTTAACTATTACTTGACAAGTTCAAATCATATTAGATAATTTTTCTTGGTGTTCAAACTGATAATGTGTTTGACTGAACTTTCTGACAATTGTGATGATAATCAAAATAATGCCATTTCTTTTCCATTTCCAACCTTTGTTTGTAAACTGTTTTATTGAGTTGGTTAGTGAAATTATTTATCCATGCTTCTGTAGGAACGAAAAAGCCAAAAGTAAGTAGTCAAGCTAAACTAAAGGATTGGTTTGAGAAGAGAAGCATCAAAGCAGATAGAGTTATGTATTCTACTGAATTCGCAGTTGATTCTGCATTCGGTGAACCAGGAGCGATATTAGTAGTAAATCAACATCAGAAAGAGTTCTTTCTTGACAACATTATAGTTGAAGGTTTCCCATCCGGTCCAATCCACTTCATCTGTGGCTCCTGGGTTCAACCTACCAGAGTTCACCCTCAAAAGAGAATTTTCTTTACCAATAAGGTGGTTGTTTACATCTTCTGCTTTTATATATATATTTTCATTTGAACTGTGTTTTATTTGTTATAAGTGGTACATGAATCCACACGTTATGTAGATTCTTAGCTGCACCACGGATGGAAATCGGATATGTTAATACTTAATTTATGCTAATCCCTTCTGATTATCGAGTTGAATTGGTTTTAACAAAGTATAGAGACACATATATGTAATATCAATACAAGTATAATGATGTACTGTTATTATTATTAATGCAGCCATATTTGCCATCCGAAACACCTCCGGGTTTGAGAGTGTTAAGGGACAATGAACTCAAAGAGCTACGAGGCGATGGAAAAGGTGAAAGGAAATTCACGGATAGAGTTTACGATTATGACACTTATAATGATTTGGGTGATCCGGATAAAGGATTCAGTTTATCAAGACCAACTCTTGGGGGAGAGAATATCCCTTACCCACGACGCCTTAGAACTGGACGTGCTCCAACAAGTACAGGTATTATTTGTTTCTTTTTAGTTGTATATATCGAGTAACAGTTCGAAAATAATAAATACTGTGCACTTAAATGTCATTTTCTAGCAATTACTTCATAACATGGCAAAGTAGTTGTATTTTGACAACTACAAAGCATTCAACTAAAAGCTACTGTTTAAAATGGTAGTATATCAATTTGACTTGCTAACCTTTTTAATGCTTTCTCCTTGTTGAACATAGAAATATCACTTTTTTCTTTAAAGACAATGAATGACTTTATACTAAATGGGTCATATGAAGTGTTTGACCGTATAACTGGCTATCAAAGTTTAAGAAACTTTTTGACTTTTCACTCACAAAATCAAAGAAAATGAAACGATGATTTTGTATATTGTCAACAAAAGCACATATAGCGAAGCAAACAAGTTAATGCAAAATCTACTCTCATAAGAAAACTTTCATACGTGGTGTACTCAACCACAAAGAAGTTAGTCATCGTGTTTTGCTAACAACCATCGTACATATTTAATAAACATATTCAATCAATATTTGTAGATGGCGAGATTCAATCTTTCTCTACTAAATGAACTGTCTTAGACTGACTTCTAATTTTGCTCCTTCACCATGTATTTTTGCTTAAAAAATATATTATCAGTTCAAGGTTAAAATTGCTTTATAACTATTGCTTAGCTTATATAAAACAATTGAAAAACATTAACACATATTCCATACATATATAGGTAAGAAAAAAGTTGAAAGGAAAAAGAATGTAAACCAACATGGAAAAAAAATTACAATGACTAATTCCAGCTAACACAACCACATCAAACTTAAACCTTAAACAAACTACAACGAAATAATAATTAATTGCTTAATATGATCGACATGATGAACAGATTCTAGAAAAGAGAGTAAGGTTGAAGACCCAAATCCGATTTATGTTCCAAGAGATGAACAGTTCGAAGAAGGGAAACAGGACATGTTATCGGCTGGTGCACTAAAAGCATTGCTTCACAATATTGTTCCTCAGCTCGTTTCATCAATAGCACCAGAAAGCCGTGATTTTAACGGATTCCACGATATTGACAATCTTTTCAAGGAAGGGGTTAGACTGAAAAAAGGATTGCAAGATCATTTGTGGAAGAAAATACCCTTTGTTAGCAGCATTCAAGAATCTAGTGAAGGACTACTCAGATATGATACTCCTCAGATCATTAGCAGTATGTACCTAAAATTTATTCGTCCTTACATTCCGTGCTTTATCAATTAATGATTGTATTTTTAAACGAATGTTGAAGACTACTTCCAACCAGAAAATATATCTGTTAACACCCTAACTGTGAATCGTACACGCGCCTATATTAAAAACAAGTCAGATTGGACCCATGTTGATGATTCTCATTAAAACTGGGCCACTTGGAAACTAACCTCTAACACGAAAAATACCGACACTGGGCCTGGATAAGTTTAACTAACTCAGTGTTAGTACATGTGCATTTTATTTCCTGGAAATAATTATTTTTTCATCACTGCATGACAATGATATCAACGGTCCTACATCATATTTAATCATCCATTGTTTCTTTTTCTGCAGAAGACAAGTTCGCGTGGCTGAGAGATGATGAATTTGCCAGGCAAGCTCTAGCGGGGATCAACCCTGTCAACATACAGAGGCTTCAGGTAATAAATTTTATGATCGATAAAGACAGCATTTTCCTTTTGATTTTCAAAATATAATCCTGTATATGATGCTACTTCAGACTTTTCCACCAAGAAGCAAACTGGACCCAGAGATATACGGCTGTCAAGAGTCTGCCATCAAAGAAAATGACATAATAGGCCATCTAAATGGGTTGTCAGTGCAGCAGGTACCTTATTTGCTCATTAGTGCATAATTCACTAATTTTCAGTATTCAAGTATTCTTTTCTATACAATGGCGGACTGGTACTGAGTAATGTGAACATTTTTTTTGAAGGCTTTGGAAGAAAACAGACTGTACATGCTGGATTACCATGACACTTATCTTCCATTCATCGATCGTATCAATGCACAAGATGGTCGAAAAGCATATGCCACTCGTACGCTTTTCTTCCTATCAGATACTTGTACGCTGAAGCCAGTAGCAATCGAGCTTTGTTTACCGCAAATGGGTCCTAATACTGAACATTCAAGGCGTGTCATGACTCCACCTTCAAGTGCAACTGGTCACTGGTTGTGGCAGATGGCTAAGGCTCATGTTTGCTCTAATGATGCAGGCGTCCATCAACTTGTCAATCACTGGTACTAACTAATCCACTTTTGCAAGCATGATTAATAATCGAAAAAAACAAAACATTTCCGTATTCGAATGAATTTGAAAGCAATTTACAGAAACATATCATTGTCAAGCAGTGCATAAGCACTTATACAATTAAAAGAAAAAAGTTGTATTGACGTTATTTGAAACAGTCCCAGTACAAAATATCACTTTCAAACAGTGCATATGACGAGCCTATTTTAAATAGCACTTATACAATTAAAAGAAAAAGTTGTATTGACGTTATTTGAAACAGTCCAAGTACAAAATATCATTTTTCGTGATTTACACAGAAAATGACCTTTTATTGTGAATAATTTTAAAAATAGTTTGAAAGAGAGTTTTGTTTTAAAAGATTATGTAAAGGAGCAAAAATTTGTTAATGTTATTGACTAATATTGGAGATTTCTTCACTGATGTTGCCTGCATATTGCTTGATTAGGTTAAAAACACATTCTTGCATAGAACCATTCATCATCGCAGCGCACAGACAGTTAAGCGCAATGCACCCGATATTCAAACTATTAAAGCCACACATGAGGTACACATTAGAAATAAATGGACAAGCTCGACAAATTCTCATCAGTGCGGGTGGTATCATTGAGAACGGGTTCACACCCGGATCATCTTGCATGGAGATCAGTGCAGCCGCATACAAAGACTGGCGATTCGACCAAGAGGGACTCCCTGCCGATCTAGTAAGAAGGTACTTTCTACCTTTACTACCTAACTTACTTGTTCAAGAACTTTTTACTCACTTGAACCACTTTCAAAAACATACTTCACATTTGAACCAATTTGAGAATTATTTTTAGAAAAACGATCATTTTCTACTTAGGTAGCTAAAAGTAACTATTTGTGTAAGGGACATTAGCTCAAATGGTTGGTGGTATGATGCTCTAAGCTGAGGTTCTAGAGGTCACGGTTTCGAATCCAGATACATTAAAACCAGTGGTCTTTCAATGGAATAGGAAAAAAAAATGTTTCTTTTAAATGTGTAGATTGTTTTGAAAAGTGGTATAAATGGGTAATTATAGCAGCTTTTGGATGAAATGACTATTCAAAATAACATCATGTTCTACAACTGATTTCAGGGGTATGGCAGTAGAAGATCCAAGTCAGCCCCACGGCATAAAACTAATGATTAAGGACTACCCCTACGCCTCGGACGGCCTCCTTCTTTGGTCCACCATAGAAAACTGGGTCAAGACCTACATCTCCAAGTACTACCAAACCCCATCCCAAATCCAACAGGATGCGGAGCTCCAATCATGGTACGCCGAGTCAATCTACGTAGGGCACGCTGACAAAGCCACCCACCCCGGGTGGCCCCCACTCGCCACTCCATCCGACCTCACCTACATTTTAACCACCCTCATCTGGCTCTGCTCTGCCCAGCACGCTGCCCTAAACTTCGGGCAGTACCCTCTCGGAGGGTACATCCCCAACCGCCCTCCCCTAATGCGCCGCCTCATACCATCCAAAGGCGACCCTGACTACAAAAACTTCCTTTCTGACCCACATAAGTTCTACCTTTCTGCATTGCCTAGTTTGACTCAGACGACTACTTTCATGACTGTACTTGATACTTTATCTACTCATTCTTCCGATGAGGAGTATATTGGAGAGAGGAGGGATCCTTATACATGGACTGGAGATGAAGAAATGGTTGAGGCTTTTCATAGTTTTGGGATGGAGATTAAGAAGGCGGAGAAGGAGATAAGTAGGAGGAATATGGATCCTGAGTTGAAGAACAGATGTGGTGCTGGGGTTTTGCCTTATGAATTGATGGCTCCTAGTTCTAAACCTGGTATTACATGTAGAGGCGTGCCTAATAGTGTGTCTATATGAGGTGGTGCTGTTTATGTATAGGGTGGGTTATTCTTTTTTTTTTCTTTTTTTTTTCCTCATTCATTTTAGAGTTGTGTAGATATGTCATGCATGACTCTACGATGTTTATTTATATACATTTATTAGTTTATTCGATAATATCCTGTAATTTTGAAGTGGGAATTATTAATCAATAACAGCGGTGCTCAATATTTATGTCTTTCCGTCCCTTATTATCAAAGTTAATACTTAAAATTCTTTTAAAAATAAGTTTCACGAAACACATCTTTCAACGTTTTCAGTTAAACATATTTGCAGATAGAACTGCAAATACTTACAGTTTAAAGTGTAAATATGTGTAGTTTAAAATGCAAATATTTGTTAAATAAACATTTGTAGTGTGGACTGCAAATATTTAAAGTGTACAACGCACGTTCTTGTGGAGTAGACTGTAAATTTTTATTTTGCAAAAATGTACGGTTAAAACTACAAATATCTGTAGTGTAAAATGCAAATACCTACAGTCCTAACTACAAATACGTGCAGTTTAAAGTGCACATTCTCGCTGGGAAACATTGACAGGTTTTTCGTGAAATCTGTTGTACGGGGTTGATGTAGGTCTATAAATGGATACTTTCAGATATGGATAGTGCAATATTCGTATTTGTATCCAAAATCATTTCGGATATCGGATATCTGTATCCGCGGATTCGAACGGATATCGGATATTTATCGGATATTCTTCGACCAGTTCACAATCAATAAATCTAAACAAATAAATAGAAAATTTTGATTTATTATAAATCAATTTTTATACTAAATATATAAAAAATAATAAATACACTAAGAAGAATAATTTTAAGCGATAAAAATTGATTTTTATATATATATATATATATTAAGGTTTTTACCTAGATAAAATAGTAAACGACAATCATTTATGTACTAAAATACATAAGAATATAACTATAATTTTGATAAAAACCGGACGGATAATTATCGGATACGGTATTCGTATTCGATTTTCGAATATTGGATAATTTTTCATATTTCAGATATGGATATCGACGAATTTCGGATTTTTCGAGTACGCATTGACAGCCATAGGTTGATGTAAAGTGGATCATTATCTGGAAGCATGGATAAATTACAATAGTCAAATGCATAGATTCTTTACCAGAGACATATGAACATGTTGAAGGAGTTGGCTGAGCGCGCGGTGGATAAAATTGATGAATTTCAAATTTTTTTTACTATTTTGGATCTTGTTAAGCCTATAAAATCTAAATTCATTTAGATCTTATCTAAATTTATTTTAAATAAAATCATTATTTTATTTTATTTGTACTTGAAGATTTTTGTTTTAAAGTCGTATATGAATTATTTAATGTAAACATGTGTATCATATACACATGTGTGTGTACGTGCACGCGCAACATTCACAGTTTACAGGGTTCAACTTGCCCATGTATAAATGTTGGGATTTACACCGTTACATACAAGTTAATTGTAACGATCGAGATTTTCGATCCTCGAAAATCAACACTAATACATCTTTGGTATTCACGTGCCGCAAATTCAAATATCGGAAAAACCGATTGTTAGGGGAAAAAGAAAATAAAGACAGAACATAATCCACACGGGGAGAATAAAATATATTATTTCAATATATAATCTTTACATCGGAAAATTAAATACCATATCAGAGTCTAACCTAGATTCAGTCTGAACAGTTATAAATCTCTGTTCTTACAATTGCTGAAAAACAACAATAAATGCAGTGGAAAAATAGAATACGTCCATAGGTTATGTAACATCCTCACTTGGAGGCTCAAAACTAACGGCTACGGATGCTGCAGTCATCTATAGTTATTAATCCTTGGTGACCAAATACGGTAATGCTAGATACAATGATATAACAGAAACACATGGATATGGAAAAAAATTTAAAATCAACAAACAACTTTCTCATTCCATTTCAAAGCATTTCAAATTCATTACATAATCCCAATACGAGAACCACATTTAGAGAAAATATAATTATTACAACATACGCCAAGAGAGACATATGAAGATGCCCTCTTGGATGATCAGAGTATATAACTAGGCAATTAAACATCTTTTTCCTTTACAACAAAACACAACGGAAACAAAATAGAAAAAACTCTAAATAGCTATCATGCCCCATGCACATCTTCGGAAGCTTATTCGTCTAAAGAGGTATCTGAAAACCTCAACTCTTAAAATACTCAAAATCAATTGAGTACCCGAGAGTTTAAAGGGAAAACATAACCTTCGAGTCAGACATAAAGCCTGGTATGAATAATAATCTACCATTTAGATATCTAGTGAGACCATGCCGCTTAGTGGAACGAGTTTTCCCCTCACTAGTATCCTAAAACTTTGTAAAATCATATATTCTGCTTCTGCATCCACAATGGTTAAAATATAACATTTCAAAATAATACGATGATATGCAAACAAGTAAATCAATTCTGGATTACACATCCTCATTCATTTTTGACTGTCCGTCCCGGTTATAATTTCTAGGGTCACCACTAACCTAATAGTTTTCATGGGCTGACTATTAACCTGTTCAACATTTATGGACTCTCTGTCCAGTTTCATAGTTTTCATGGGATCACTAAGAACCTTTTGGCCCTTGCTAATAACTTTATCATTCATGGGTTCTCCCTGAACCTATTGGTATCTCCAATAACTTCCGTTTTATCCTAGTTTTCATGGGTTGACTAGGAACCTATTTACTTCTGTCAATAACTTAATCATGATATAGTTTTCATGGGTTCACTACAAACCAATTGGTCCCTACCAACAACTCTTTCTAATCGTAGTTTTCATGGGTTTACTATGAACCTATTGACACTGGCCAATAACTTTTCCTAAACATAGTTTTCATGGGTTTACTTTGAACCCGTCTATCTGACAACATCACTATTTAGGCAGTTAATTTAATTTATATTCACTACTGGGTCAACCTAGCTGGTTATTCTGCCATTTCTTCCCAAAATGCAATTATGGGTCCATTATAATGTGAATATATATATTAGAAGAAGCAAACATAATAACATAATAATACCAACACCTGTTGTTTAATATCCTTCAAACCATTTTCATATAAATCATGGTTAATCCCTTAAACCTATTATTTTATCAAGGAAAGCTTCTTCAAAAATTTTATTCTTAAACCATTTCAAAACTCCTTTAACTTAGCCATGGGTTTTCCTTTAAAATGAGATTGGGTTATTTGTTTTGAAAAACTAAGGTTTTTGAAACCTCCAAAACTTTACTTTCAATAACATTGAATAACCTCCTTCGAAATCATTTTAATCTTCTTTTCAAAACATAAGGCACCTGCCTTTCGAACACTTTAAAACCTTTCTTTCGAAACCTTTCGAATATATTAAAGTATTACGTATAATCTCTTAGAAGCATAGCTTCGAAACCATTGAAAGTACCCCTTTCGAAAGCATCGGGTTTACCTTTAAAATATCGTTTGGGTCAAAGTGAATATAAACGAAAGTATCCCTTTCAAAACCATTATTTATCACATAACAGTGTTTGGGGAAAAACTTGATGGCTTCGAAACCATCCTTTCGAAATCTTAAATCACCTAAGTAAAACATCTTAAGGTTAACTCCGAAACCCCCTTTCGAAGCCATTGCCTTCAAAACCCTTGAATCCTTTCGAAATCTTTTAGAAAGTGGCTTAGTACAGGTTTTAAAACAAAAGCTACCTTTTGAATTGGCTGATGACCACAATCCATTCGAAAGGCAAAAGCACGGCAGCATGGTCTCGACTGGGTTGAAACACCCTTTTCGAGAGAATTGTTCTATAAATAAAGGAACTCATTCAAAAGCTTATACTTTTAAACTAAATGATGGCAACCCTCTTCGAAAGCTACTTAGAAGACCCTTTCGAAAGCTTATGTTTTGACTCCTTCGAAAGTTTTTAATAAAACAAGGCAGGCGCTTATCATTTGAAAGTAAACAAAGGTATCTACCCCATCGAAAGCTACGTTCCGACACCATGCCTTCCGCTTTTCTCCTATCCACTATGTACCATCATTGTAATACCTTGTGTATTGGTTTCGGTTTAGTTGGTTTCGACCTGCTAGGTTTCGACTTGATTGAAGGCGAAAGCATAAGGTTGAAAGGTGCTTCCGAAAGAGAGGGAACCCACTTTTCTGGGTAAAAACTGATTTATTGCCAATTAAAGCAAGTACTTTCTGACTAACCTGCCTACTTGTAAACATGTGACTGGTTGCCATAACTTTTCAAATTCTTTACAAAAATAACTGCCGCATAATTTCATATCTAAACAAGGATTAATTTAACAAATAAGCCCTTCCATTAAGCAAAACCAATAAAACAATTAAGTCCTTCATCTAAAATAATTTTATTTCCATAGGAAATTACTTAGGAGAAATCCCCCAAAAATGACAGAAATTCACTTTCAATATGTTATCTAACATATAAAAATTCCAGACCCAAATTCTTCATAAAATAATCGAAATTAATTTCTAAACACAGTTATTCATATTTTTCCTTTGAAAATTCATATTAAATTTTCCATAGCTTGAAAAATTACAAAAATTGAAACCTATCTCTAAAATCATGTTTTTCATAACATAAAATTTTCTCATGGCATACGAAAATCATTATAATCGGTTTTACCCTTAAAACCGTATAAAATAATTATCAAATTATTTCATTTGAACCCAACATGTCCAAATCCAAGCATATCACCAATCAAAAATCAGCATAATAATGGATTAAATCTTAAACCCAAAAATAAATGATCGTAAAACATAATAGAGATGATCTAGATTATTATTCACCTTAATTAGGATAAGGAACTTGAGATTTGATTGAGATTAATTTGCCCTAGCTGGAATCCTTAGCTTTAAATTGATTTTCTCCTCTTTTCTCCTAATAGTCGGCTTTGCTCCTCTTTTGTTTACGTTTTGTATTTTTGTAAAATGAACGTGAGAAAGAATGAAATGTGGGTTATAAGGGTTATGATAATAAGGTGCGGCTATTTCGTATTAAGACCTTGTGTAAATTAATTAGCCTATATGTCATTCTTAAGCCCATTTAAATTACTAAGCACGACCCTTAATTTATTTTCAAATCTCAATCCCCTTATCACTGTAATTATTTACGTTATTCTATTTAATTTATCTAATTAAATCTCCTGAATAATGTTATCAAAAATTAGGTGTGTTATAAGCTCCCCTCCTTAAAGAATTTCATCCTCAAAATTCAGTAAGGACTAAATACTAAACATTGCAATCATCTGTAACAACTCCTAACAACCATACTAGCCTACCTGACTAGCAACTTATCTGTATAAAGCTAATATATACATATCCTCAAAGCAGATCATGATAAGTATCTCTAATCCTATCTTCTGTCTCCCAAGTATAGTTCTTCTCGTTGTCGCTCCATTGAACTTTCACCAACTTGACTGTCTTGTTCCTCAATCTTTTCTCATCTCTCGCTATAACCCGAACTGGTTGTTTAACAAAAATCAAATTAGGATCTACTATCAAATCTTCCAACCCTGTTGGATGAATAGTAGTCTCGAGATCATGCACATACTTGCGAAAATGAGATACATGAAATACATTATGGACACCTGCCATGCTGCTCGGCAACTCTACTATGTACGCGAGCTTTCCGATCCTCTCTATAATCTGGAACGGGCCAACATATCTCGGTGCCAGTTTCCCTGACTTTCCAAATCGTACCACACCCTTCATCGGTGATACCTTAATGAAAACCTTATCTCCAACTGAGAATTCTAAGTCTTTACGCCTCTTATCTGTGTAACTCTTCTGTCTAGACTGAGCTTCCTTCATCCTTTCTCGGATCAACTCAATCTTCTCTATCGCCTCTCTAACCAGATCTGGACCTAAGACTAATTTGTCTCTAGTCTCCAACCAACATGTTGGTGATTTGCATGGCCTTCCATACAAAGCTTCAAAAGGTGCCATTCCTATACTAGTCTGATAACTATTATTATAGGAAAACCCCACCAAATGTAGGTGATCTTCCCAAGATCCACCAAAGTCTAATACACAAGCTCTTAACAAATCCTCGTGTACCTTATTGACTCTCTGTGTCTACCTATTCGTCTGGGGGTGATATGCAGTACTCATACTAAGAGTGGTACCTAATACTTCCTGTAGACTCTTCCAAAATTCGCTAGTAAACAAAACATCTTTGTCACTGACTATACTACTAGGAATCCCATGTAGTCTAACTATGTTCTTCATGAACAACTTAGTTAAAACAGGTGTCATCCTGGTTGACTTAACTGGAATGAAATAGGCACTCTTGATCAATCTATCCACTATGACCCGTATACTTTCATTTCCCATGTTTGACCTTGGCAACCCGTCTATGAAATCCATGGATATCGAATCCCATTTCTAAACTGGAAGCTCTAAAGGCTGAAGCAACCTAAATCAGCCTTTGCATTCTTGGCAGCCTCCCCCTTCTGGGCTCCTTTCTTCTTAAAGAACTTCCTCTTCTTTCCCTGAGAACCCTGGGTTTCAACTAGCTTCTCTCTAGCACAAATAGCAAGCATTTCCATGGCGAATTGCCATCTCCACAACTACATTACAGGGATCACGGATATGTGTCAGGGTCGCCCTAGCAAGCTCGGGACTCAGTCCCTGAATGAACCTCTCATTCCTTCGGATGATGGTGTTTATAGTTGCATACCCATATTGGGATAGCTCATCAAACTTAGTAGCATATTAGATTACCGACATCTCTCCTTGTACCAAATCCATAAAATTTTCTCATCAACGCAGACTTAGCAACTTCAGATAAAAACCTCTGTTCAAATCTCACTCTAAATTCTTCCCAAGTCAACTCTTCTTCCGGAACCCCGGCAGTAACACTATTCCACCAATGAACTACTGCCCCTTGCAACTGCCTATAGGCCAGCCTCCTCTTCTGCTCATCATCCAAACCTAAATCTGCAAAGATTCTTTCGCAGTGCAACAGCTAATTCTCTACTTCTATAGCATCCTCCGTTCCCATAAACGGCTTCCCACCAAGACTGGTGTAGTCTCTGCTTAGTTTAGCATAATTATTCCCAACTGGAGCCACAGGATTAGCTCCTCCAACATTTCCAGCAACTCCAGCAGCAGCTCCAGCTTGCATCATATTGATGAAAAACTAATACATTGCCCTCATGTAGCGACCTGCAGTTCCGTACCCTTTGAGTTGATAATAATTCACTCCTGTTCAACCCAAATTGTACAAAAAAGCGAATAACTAGAGTAAAGAAGAAGAAAGAGATAGAAGAAAATAGAAACAAAAACATAGAATCTCACAATCGCAGCGGAACAAAGTATAATATATAATAACATATTTTTATACAAAAGAATATGTAACAGTTTATATATTTACATTCATCAGAGTACAATAATTCAATACATCAAATGGACAGTTATAATGACTTGTCCTCACACAGCGAAAATGTAAACAAGTACAAAGATACGTCTCTGTCATCCAGCTTGTCCCCTGAGCTCTATGGCATTCTAACCTGAATCTGTAATACTCGGTCTGATCCGAGCATTATAATAAAATAACACCCGAGTCAGTCTGGAAAACCAGCGTGAGAAAACACACTCAATTTGAATTATTAGAGTTATCAAAATCCTTGGAAAACAAAGGTATCTCGTAAGACCACGTCACACATAAACAAGACGGGTTTTTAACTTACGAGAACCAAAACAATTTTATAGAAAATCCTCTGATATTATAATAGTGTCTAAACACAAATACTTATTCAAATAGCCGAAATTGTTACATTAATTAAATTCCAGCATACTAGGCTCTACAAATAAAACCATGAGGCTCGTATTGGAGAATGGATTCCATACAAATGACTGGGCCACTGGGGTACCGCCCATCACAGTATACCTCTAGAACAATGTACCGAGGACCATTGCCGGGATCCCCTGCTACACAATACCGGCCAACCCCTAACCTGGATAGACCGAATATGTTATCACCCCCAGTGTTCCCACCCTTACAATTTGAGCACTCCTTCCATGCACAACCATATCCATAATATTTAGGTTTCTGAGGACATTTAGAAAAGTGATAACATACCCTAATTGGGTGTGACCCACTTAGCCTTACTGCATCTCCCCTGTTTTAGTCATTCCCGGTTGATGAGGCTTGAGGCTAAGCGTTACCTTTCAAGAACAATTCTACTTAGAATGCTCATCGTCCTCTAATGGCGATGTTCTGGTAGCATTCGTCCATACAAGTTGTCCTGGGTCTGGACTAACCGAATCACCGTCTTCATCATCTCCACGGTATTCATTCGTAACGTTCAGTAACGTTCAAACCGAATCAAAGTGGTTTTCGGATAATTAAATCTGATCCCTGTCTCTTTGAAACGATTAACGAAATTGACCAATATTGATAGTCGGTTATTTAACTATCAATAAAATCCATAAGCAGTCACTAGGCCCAATTTTTATTAAATCTCCAAAATATTTATTCCAAAACATCTTCACCAAGATATATATTCAGTCTCTTTCAATATTTCTATATTTGAATACAATTTCAACACTTGTATCCATAGCAGGATATTTCACCATTTTCAATACTTAGAAATATTCCCAACTTCCATTTTTATAACACTTAGAAAATATTTCGATTCCAAATCATTTCCCACTAAAAATATTTCCAAAACCTTCCTTTCAATACTTAGGAAAATATTTATACGTAGAATTTCCAAAATCATCTTAATATTAAACTTGGAAATATTTCATAACTTATCTCATAAGTCTCCGGAATTTTTTTATAAATTCTTCCTACAATTTCCAAACTCGATTATACTTATTTATAATCCCAACCAACCATTTATAACTTCTTTAAATGAATTCAAATTCTTTTCGAAGTTATCGCATGTAACATTTGACATTTTCTTAAGTCTCTAGAATTCCATTTATAAGATTTCTCTTATAAAATCTAATCTTTAAATTAAAACCTGTTTACACATCTCGAGAGAATTTTATAAATAAATTTTCAATCATTTCAAACTATATATATATATAATGAGCATTTTTAAAGAATAGTAATTTATTCTTATTTTTAAAATATGTTTTAAGTTATTATTTAAAATATTAAACACTTTTAATAAACCATCAATAACTCATTTAAAAATAAAAAATCAACTTGCAAAGCTGATTATAAAAATTAAAATTTTATTTCAATAAATATTAAATATTTGAAAATCCATTTTTCGAAGTATTCCAATACTAACTAGTTTAAAATTTCATAGTTTAAATAATAAAGTTTTCCCTTTTTAAAAATGAACTTAACTTCTTAAAAATAAAAATATATTTTAAAATCTCGATAACCAATTTAATTTATAACTTCCTCTTGATTTCACAACATATCGATTCATTTTCGATTCCCTAACCATTCTTATTTCAAAAATAGAATCTACTATTTTTTCTCAACCCTATTTCCATATTCTAATATAAATCCGCCCTATGAATTTATATTCCCAATTATCGTTTGATATCGAATTCCTTTATTTATAAACATCCTTTATCAATTTTATAACCCCTTTGGTTTTACCTGTTTATAAAAAAAATCTTATTTATAAAATTCCATTATATAAATTCATTTCCTATAAATTCCATTTATACTTCCAATCTATTTTTAATATTGATTTTAACTCCTTTCCATATTCCAGAATACCATTTACAAACCCCTTTATATAATTAACTTTTAAATCTCTATTTAAACCCATTCACGAATAGTTACGTACAACCAAAAATCAAATATATTTTCTAATTCAATTTCTTTTAAATAAACCCAATTCCAATATAGATATTTTTATATCAAAAATTCCCTTTAATGCCTTCCATTTAAAAAAAATATTTATGGTATTTAAAATATCAAAATTCAGGCCAGTGCTACAATAACATCCAATAATTTTAATCACTACAATAATCTATACTAGATTATTCTACACAATCCATATATCTCAATATATGAAATTAAATCCAACATTTTGAGGAATCCAGTTGGATTCCTCCAACTTGTTTCTCTACATCCACAAATGTTAATACAACATAAAAAATACCAATCCCACTTCAAATGGGATATCGCGGTATATAGGGTCATCCGCTATTATGAGGGGCACATAAGGTCTCATCCGCTATAATGTGCGGGAATATCACTCCAAATACTAATATATATACTACTATATATATAATATATCCTTCCTCAGATAATTATTAAATCAACCAGGCATTCAATAATTAATTTTAACTATTTTTAAAATTAATCTGATAATCCAAATGAGTGAGAATTTTTCTCACCTTTGATTTTCACTTTGCAATCCGTTCCAACTCGACTTGTTTTTCATGATTTTTAGACCTCGTATAATTTTAGTATGAATTAATAAACTACAAAATAAATTAATTGACAGTTAACTTAGATTAAAAATCATTTTAAATAAATTACCCTCCGATCTAATCTCAAAGACCACCTTCCCTAACGATCGACTTCACCCCTGAATCCACGCAAAACTCATGCTGCCATCTTCGTGAACCACCACCACTTCAGCAGCCTCCTGAGCTTCCGACATCACCAAAATCTTCACCAGAACTGATCGAACTCGAGCACAACCTTGCATCTGCCATCACACGCTCATGCCGCCTTGTTCTCCTCCCTTTTCTCGTGTGCGTCGCCTTCCACATCGCGACCCAAAACTCACGTTAATAGCCGAAGTCGTCCTCCCCTTAATTGAGAGCGCGAACGCGACACTCCTCTCCCATCCACTGTCGGTCTCGCGAAACCCCGAGTGCCACCAACACGGCCTCGCCTAGTCGCCGGAATCACCTCTGACCATTCGATGCCACGCCTCCACCCTACGCACGCGAATGCGACAACTCGGCACCCCTCCTCGCGATGCTCATCTTCGGGTCACCTCGCGACACTGCTTTGATTTTTTATATATAATCGAACGAATTTGATTTTCATTCAAGCAAAAGTAAACAGGAGACGCGATTTCAATTGAACTGATAGAATGAAAGGGAAAGACGTGATTTTAAGATAAGAAGGGTAGCGTATTTCAGAAGGTAAGGTGATTTGATTTGATTTTTACCTTTATTTTTATTTTAAAATATCTCGAATTTCCTACTGCGAAATTACGAACTCCTATTTAGGCGTGCCACTAGGCGTTTATAATGTTATACCCTTATTCCGAATGAAATGGAAAAGGTTTCGAGTCCTAATTCGATCGTATGGAGAAGATAGCTTTTTTGACCCAATTATTATATTAAATTTCGATATTAATTTCAGCGCGTTTCTATCCCGTGCGATCAAACAATAACTCCAAACACTACAAAATTTTAAATCCGATAATAATACACTATTATGGATCCAATGGAACTGTTTCATCGAAATCCGAGACTGTCCCCCGGATCGCTATTTTAACTCGTCGATTAAATCGACGATTTCAAAATTTACGAAAACACTTGAAATTCCAATGTTAAAATCTTATTAACTCAAGTATACTTCCAAATTCAATATTTAAACCATTTAAATATTTAAAATTAAACGACAGAAAAATCCGGGTCGTTACACCTCATATCCACTGGTGGTTTTGCAGCACCCACATTGGCATCTGTATTTTGGTTAGTATTAGCCTATCGACTCGGGTTCCTCCTGGTGGGTCTAACATTTCCATTGGTTGTGGTGCTTCCTCCACCGAGATTTCCTCTTCCCTTTCCTGCCTCCATATCTTATTTCTTGTAAATCTGCATACGAGCCTTAGTAAGATATAGATGAACGGTCTAAGAGAGAGGGGAATACGTACATATATATATCTATATCAAATACAAGTACGTTATCATAGCGTTATCCCAAACCCCGATATTATTTTCAGATTCTTTGGATTATGTTTTGAAAATCTTTTAGGTTTAAATTTCTTTTAAGCTTCATAAACCTATGCTTTGATACCAACTTGTAACATCCCCCACTTGGAGGCCTAAAACTAACGGCTACGGATGCTGCAGTCATCCATAGTTATTAATCCTCGGTGACCAAATACGGTAATGTTAGATACAATGATATAACAGAAACACATGGATATGGAAAAAGTTTAAAATCAACAAACAACTTTCTCATTCCATTTCAAAGCATTTCAAATTCATTACATTAATCCCAATACGAGAACCGCGTTCAAAGAAAATATAATTATTACAACATACGCCAAGAGTGACATATGAAGATGCCCCCTTGGATGATCAGAGTATATAACTAGGCAATTAAACAACTTCTGCCTTTACAACAAAACACAGCAGAATCAAAATAGAAAAGAACTCTAAATAGCTATCATGCCTCATACACGTCTCCGCAAGCTTATTCGTCTAAAGAGGTACCTGAAAATCTCAACTCTCAAACTACTCAAAATCAATTGAGTAGCCGAGAGTTTAAGGGGAAAACATAAACTTCGAGTCAGACATAAAGGCTGGTATGGATAATAATCTACCATTTCAAACCATTTAGATATCTAGTGAGGCCATACCGCTTAGCGGAATGAGTTTTCCCCTCACTAGTATCCTAAAACCTTATAAAACCATATATTCTGCTCCTGTGGATCATCCACAATTGTTAAAATATAACACTTCAAAATAATATGATGATATGCAAACAAGTAAATAAATTCTAGATTACCCATCCCCATTCATTTTTGACTGTCAGTCCCAGTTATTGTTTCTAGGGTTACTATTAACCTAATAGTTTTCATGGGCTGACTATTAACCTGTTCAACACTTATGGACTCCCTGTCCCATTTTATAGTTTTCATGGGATCACTAAGTACCTATTGGCCCCTGCCAATAACTTTATCATTCATGTGTTCTCCCTAAACCTATTGGTATCTCCAATAACTCCCCTCTTATCCTAGTTTTCATGGGTTGACTAGGAACCTATTGACTTCTGTCGATAACTTAATCCAGATATAGTTTTCATGGGTTCACTACAAACCAATTGGCCCATGCCAACAACTCTTTCTAATCATAGTTTTCATGAGTTTACTATGAACCTATTGGCACATCCCAATAACTTTACCTAAACATAGTTTTCATAAGTTTACTATGAACCTGTCTATCTGACAACTTCACTATTTAGGAATCCTACATTTTGGCCTATTTGACCTCCTAGATGCAATTCTACTCATTCAGGAGTTGATTTAATTTATATTCACTACTGGGTCAACCTAACTGGTTATTCTGCCCTTTCTCCCCAAAATACAATTATGGGTCCATTATAATGTGAATATATATATATATATATTAGAAGATGCAAACATAATAACATAATAATACCAACACCTATGGTTTAATATCCTTGAAATCATTTTCATACAAATCATGGTTAATCCTTTTAACTTATTATTGTATCAAGGAAAGCTTCTTCAAAAACTTTATTCTTAAACAATTTCAAAACTCCTTTAACTTAGCCATGGTTTTTCCTTTAAAATGAGATTGGGTTATTTGTTTCGAAAAACCAAGGCTTACGAAACCTCCAAAACTTTACTTTCGATAACATTGAATAACCTCCTTTGAAAGCATTTAAATCTCTTTTCAAACCATTAGGCACCTGCCTTTCAAACACTTTAAAACCTTTCTTTCAAAACCTTTCGAATATATTAAAGGATTACTTATTATCTCTTAGAAGCATAGCATCGAAACCTTTGAAAGTACCACTTTCAAAAGCATTGGGTTTACCTTTAAAATATCGTTTGGGTCAAAGTGAATATAAATGAAAGTATCCCTTTCGAAACCATTATTTATCACATAAAAGTGTTTAGGGAAAAACTTGATGGCTTCGGAACCATCCTTTCAAAAGCTTAAATCGCCTAAGTAAAACATCTAAAGGTTAACTTCGAAACCCCTTTCGAAGCCATTGCCTTCGAAACCCTTGAATCCTTTCGAAACTTTTAGGAAGTGGCTTAGTATAGGTTTTAAAACAAAAGTTGCCTTTCGAATTGGTTGATGACTACAATCCATTCGAAAGGCAAAAGAACGGCAGCAGGGTCTCGACTGGGTTGAAACACCCTTTTCGAGAGCATTATTCTATAAATAAGGGAACTCATTCAGAAGCTTATATTTTTAAACTAAATGATGGCAACCCTCTTCGAAAGCTACTTAGAAGACCCTTTCGAAAGCTTATGTTTCAACTCCTTCGAAAGTTTTTATTAAAACAAGGCGGGAGCTTATCATTTGAAAGTAAACAAAGGTATCTACCCCATCGAAAGCTACGTTCCGACACTATGCCTTTCGCCTTTCTCCAATCCACTACGTACCATCATTGTGATACCTTGTGTATTGGTTTCGGTTTAGTTGGTTTCGACCTACTAGGTTTCGACTTGATTGAAGGCGGACGCATAAGGTCGAAAGGTGCTTCTAAAAGAGGCGGAACCCACTTTTCTGGGTAAAAACTGATTTAATGCCAATTAAAGCAAATACTTTCTAACTAATCCGCCTACTTGTAAACCTATGATTGGTTGCCATTGTTATCCCGCCTTTTGGCAAGGCCGTGACACCAAGAACTTGACTAGAAACCAATGACAGTTCGTCTTGGAGATCGGTTATACGTAGGCTCACTATGGATATTGATGAATTTTTTCCGAGTCCGGATTGAGCTAAAATTGATATGACATGACAAGAAAAGCTAAGAAAGCCAATGTTCCAAATTTCAAGTCAATCGGAGTTCGTATGCTCAAGATATTGATGGATCACGACTGAGAAATCCAAACTTGCATCGATCATAACTCGAGATCTACACGTCCAAATACCACCAAATTTGGACAGGAGCTAACTGGCAACCTAAGGAATGTTCATGCCAAATTTTAGCTCCATTGGATCAAATCTTGATCGATTTGAAATTGCTTCGTATCGATCACGGAACGAAAAACTCCAACTTGCATCGATCATAACTCGAGATCTACGAGTCCAAATGCCACCAAATTTGGACAGGAGCTAACTGGCAACCTAAGGAATGTTCATGCCAAATTTCAGCTCCATCAGATCAAATTTTGATCGATTCGAAATTGCTTCGTATCGATCACGGAATGAAAAACTCCAACTTGCATCGATCATAACTCGATATCTACAAGTCCAAATGCCACCAAATTTGGACAGGAGCTAACTGGCAACCTAAGGAATGTTCATGCCAAATTTCAGCTCCATCGGATCAAATCTTGATCGATTCGAAATTGCTTCGTATCGATCACAACCCAACTTGCATTGATCATATCTCGAGATCTATAAGTCCAAATGCTATGAAATTTTCACAGAAGCTTATACGCATGTTGAAGAATGTCCACACCAAATTTCAGCTCGATTGGACGTTATCTTGATCGATTCGAATGGACTTCGAATCGATCCCAAAGTGGGCCCAGATTTCCTGAAGACGGGCGCGTGGGCCCCCTCACGTGCCAGAAGTGGTCTCCCGAAATTTAGGCAAAATTTCAGCCTCCCACACCTATAAATAGAGCCCCTGGTCATTCAGAAAAGGGATCGGACAATTTTAAGAGCTAAAGAGCGCCCAGACTCTGCCAGATTTACTCAAAATCACCACCGTTGCCTTAGATTCAGACTTAGCTCATAAAATCAGTTGTACTACATTATAAGAAATTGTAATCTTCAAGTATCGAGCAATAAAATCATCAAACTTCATAGTGGAAGTAGGCGAAATGCCGAACCACTCTAAATTGTTGTCTTCTGTGCAATTTACTTTCTGTTATTTGGAGTTTTTGTTAGATAATCCTCAATTTTAATTTTCTTTCTTCACTTTTATCTCTTCAAAAACTTCCGAAGAGTGTTGTGCCCATTTTTGGTACAAACAGCCATAACTTTTTAAATTCTTTATAAAAATAACAGCCGCATAATTTCAGATCTGAACAAGGATTAATTTAACAAATAATCCCTTCCATTAAGCAAAACCAATAAAACAATTAAGTCCTTCATCTAAAATAATTTTATTCCATAGGAAATTACTTAGGAAAAATCCCCAAAAATTACAGAAATTCACTTTCAATATGTTATCTAATATATAAAAATCCAGACCCAAATTCTTCATAAAATAATCGAAATTAATTTCTAAACCCAATTATTCATATTTTCCTTTGAAAATTCATATTAAATTTTCCATAGCTTGAAAAATTACTAAAATTGAAACCCATCTCTAAAATCATGTTTTTCATAGCATATAATTTTCTCATGGCATACGAAAATCATTATAAACGGTTTTACCCTTAAAACCCTATAAAAAAATTATCAAATTCTTTTGTTTGAACCCAACATCTCCAAAATCCAAGCATATCATCAATCTAAAATCATCATAATAATGGATTAAATCTTAAACCCGAAAATAAATGATCATAAAACAAAATAGAGATGATCTAGATTATTATTCACCTTGATTAAGATAAGTGACTTGAGATTTGATTGAGATTAATTTCCCCTAGCTTGAATCCTTAGCTTTAAATTGATTTTCTCCTCTTTTCTCATAATGGCCGACTTTGCTCTTCTTTTGTTTACATTTTGTATTTTTGTAAAATGAACGCGAGGAAGAATGAAACGTGGATTATAAGGGTTATGATATTAAGGTGCAGCTATTTCCTAATAAGCCCATGTGTAAATTAATTAGCCTATATGCCATTCTTAAGCCCATTTAAATAATTAAGCATGGCCCTTAATTTATTTTCAAATCTCAATCCCCTTATCACTCTAATTATTTACATTATTCTATTTAATTTATCTAATTAAATATTCTGAATAATGTTATCAAAAATTAAAGGTGTTACACGTTGATAAAGATCTCCAGCTGTCCTTTGGAAACTCCAAGCGTCTTCAGCTAATTCTAAAACTACTCAAATCTGACCCGAGTATTAAAAATACCTGGATCAAGCTTGATAAACCAGCGTGAGACATGATTTATAAATATATATGTAAGTGCTATAGATTGAATTTGTTGTCGAACAAAACCCTTTTTGAAAAATAAGAGTATCTCATAAGACCATGCCGCACATAAACATAGACAGTTTTTTTTACCTTATGATAACCAAAACATTTCATACTTAAAACAATTGGTATTATTTTAATTGACATTGCTTTGAAAATCCTTTCCAAGTAAATATATATAAACTAGCTGAAATTGTTACATTATTAAATTCCAACGTACTAGGCCTACAAAGTAGGTTCTACAATCAAGTCTGAAATCACTTGTTGGAATTGGGTTTCCAACATGATAGGGAACTAGTGGCCATTTCCTTCAAAATCCACACATAAATAACTAGCATATCAGTGGCTATTCACTTATCTCAAGCAAGCCTTTGAACTATGTTGGATACACTACTATGGAACAACGTATTACTCGGTGGCTATACTCGTTCTCCATCAAGCCTCTAATACCTATCCATAAGGCATAAATGGCTTAAGGCCCAGATTCCACTGGTCACCTCCATACTCATAAAATCGATAGCCGAAATATAGGTTAGACCACATCATTACCTGTATCATCTTCGGGGTGTGAGGCTCGTACATGACGCTACTCTAAACTTCTACAAAGCCACGCTTTATTTCACACAAAGCCACGCTTTATTTCACACAAAGCCACACTTTGCCTTTCTCATAATAGGTTCCACTTTGAATGCCACATTGCCATTTTCAACAATACACTATTGATTTACACAAATGTACAACCTCTAAGCCCGTACGTCTTAGAGAAGGGTGTTAATTGTAAGAGAATTACCTCCTACACCACCAAACAGATGTACGTTTGTAGAGATTAATATACGTGGTCTTGAAAATGCAATGTTAGACACTTATCCATAGAAGTTGTCCAGGAAAAGGATAGCCGAAGGCACTCTCCTAGCACATCCTTTCGGGAATTACCCCTAGGATTAGTAGAGAATAGTCCTTGCATTTCGAAGATTTTCAAAACGAAGGGACCACTGCTATTTATTTTATTCTGAGAGCTAACCAATATTATCAACAAGCAATCCTTCCGAAATGAAGATCTCCTGTCTTCAAGATCATTGTCCACAACATGTCTTCACTTTCGAATGCGTATATTGGTTCGAATTGGTTTTCAGATAGCAAGCCTGATTCCAGTTTTTTCGAACCAATTATCGATAAAAAGATGTTAGGTATATAGGTGATTATTATTTGATTAATTCATTCCTTTTATCAAAAATATCCTTTAAAGATATATAACTTTCATACTTTTCTTTTTTGGTATATACGGAATCATTAAACCATCTCTTTTAACTTTGGAAATACCAAATCGTTTCTCCTAAGTCATATTGGAAAACATTATTGAGTAAAAAAGGTATCCATGAAAATTATACTAATTTTACCCTATATCAATTTCTATATTCAATAAGTACTATTCGTCGAATAATGGTGAAATCACATTTTAAATTCATACGGTTAGTATGAGTTCCCTCCTCGGAAATTAACACCAAGTATAAGAAGATTATCTCCATACAATCCAAGTTGTATCAAATCAAATTTATAAATTTTGAATCTTTTATACTTGTCTCATTTCCAACATGTCGACCTTATCTATCCCTCGTCCAGGAAAGAGGTCAGGTGAGTCAGGGCACTGGTTGCTCCTAAACATCTCCTTAGTTTAAGCACCCTACATCCAGATCTCACGAATAGAAAAATTAAGTCCACCCTACATCCAGATCTCACGAATAGAAAAATTAAGTCCACCCTACATCCAGATCTCATGAATAGAAAAATCCAGTCCAACCTACATCCAGATCTCACGAATAGAAAAATCTAGTCCACCCTACATCCAGATCTCACGAATAGAAAAATCCAGTCTACTCATCGGCTTTTAGAGCCAAGATTAAATCACTTTATTTATAACAGCTTTTCTTCAAATCATTTATTCAAACTCTTTTCAATAAACTATAAAACCTCCAAATCATTATTAAAACACTTAATTATTCATTTGAAAACATTTGTAAAAGATTTGAAAAAGAATTGTTAAGTTTAAATTCATATTTCAAAAGTTATTAAAAACTGCTGCAAAAAGTACTACGAATAGTGCTGCAAATAGTGTTTTAATGCTTATTTGATCAAAACATCTTTTCCATCATTTAGAAATCTATTTTTATAACTTAAATATCTTTTAAAAGATTTTAAAAGATTTATAAAATTTATTTCATATTTTTAAGAATTTAAAAGCATCAATTTTAAATAATTTATCACTTTGGTTTTCGAACTGCCAAAGCATGACTATTTTGAAAACTTGATTTGCTCATATTTCAAAATATACTAAAATAAATCTCGATCATTTTCTATTGTTTGAAAACTATGATTATAAGAGTTCGAAAAAATCTTATTACAAAGAATTTCGACTCCGAATCCATCTTATAAATGGATTTAACTATTACGGTGCGAAATCGCGAACTTGTCGAAAATTCACCAAATTTGATTTTAGTGTTTATAAAACATTTGTAAACCATTTTAAAGAGGTTCAACAATCTCATATACACCATTACATTTATTAAGGAAAGTATATTTGACGTGTATTAAACATGAATTATTTGAACATCAAAATAAACATATAATCAACATTCAAACTTAATGATTAAACATAGTAAACAACCATAGTAATCATATCACATCATCATATTTATAAACTAAATTTGGAAGAGTTTCTCATAATTTATCATGACCAAGTTATCAACCAAATATCCAACCAATTATTCAATATCCAACCAATTATTCAACCAGTTATTCAACCCAACTTATTAATTAACTAATTAAACTTGCATATAATCATTTTAAGTTTTAAATACTTAAAATTATATTAGTGTACTCACCATTTCAAACCAAACTTCCTACCAACATTCAATCAAATCAACACTTCACTAATACACCATCTAAACAACTCCCATTTGCATAGTTGCTCTTCGCCTTAGACTTCCTTCACCCCTAATGCTCACGGCTTTGATTTGGAGATGGTGGAGCTCACGGCCAATGATGATGGAGATGGTGGCTGAAAGCATAGAAGAGAAGTGGTGGAGCTTCGACTTTGAATTCACAAAACTAGACCCGCAAATAGGTCATTTTCTCTCGGCTTTTTGACCATGTTGCTCTCAAAATTTGGAAATGTTGTCAAAGGGAAAGTTCTTGAAAACTCTCTCCTCTTGAATTTAAAAAAAAATGTATTAATAAATTTCGGGTCAAAAGAAGAAGAGGTATTCTCAGATTCACAAAAATCAAATCCGAAAATGGGTCATCTTCTAACTGATTTGGGGACATGTTGCTTAAGGAATTTTGAAAAGTTCTCAAAGTGAAAGTTCTTCTACATTCTTTTCTCTACAATTTGAAAAAAAGAAACACTTGATTCTGGTTTTTTTAAGGGAAATATGATAAAAAAAAGAGGTATTCTCGGACTTAAAATCTAGGCCAAAAATGCACTGCAAAGAAATGAGATTTGGGCAGCTAACCTCCTTCGATCACCACAAATCTAAAGATCCAACCTTTAGCACTTCCAAACCAAACCAACCACCTCCCCTTCCTCCTCCATGCTCACGTCCCCTCCTTGGAACCCCTCTTCCTCTCATCTTTTCCTACTTCTTACTTCCTATTCATGACTCCCATGATGTCTTTGGCCGAAAGCCAATGTTTAAAATAGATTGGAGATGATTTGGTTAACTTTTGAAAAAGTTAGAGAGTAATAAGTGGATTAGCGCTTAAGCACTTCCACCATTTTTAATTCTCATACTTCATCTCAAGCTTAGTGAATTAGTGATTTATTCCTAAGGGTATGTCTCTCCTCATAGAGGATCTCACAAGAGGTCAAAACCACCTCTTACATTCCATGAGAGGTTACAAAGGAGTCTCCTTTACGCATGTTAACTTTACACCCCTCTCTTTTTACTTAAAAGTTAAGTATTACCATAAAAGGTCATTTCTTAAATATCTTCCATTACATCATGCATGACATCATCCAAAAAGTTTCTTTCCATAAATGGAAAAAAATTCATTTTATTAATTTCCTAAGCATATAAGCGTATGTAAAAAATCTGACCAACTTCTGACGGTTAATGTTAGCACCAAAATTGGTTACTAACCTTCTTTTAGAAAGATTGTGTAGAGAGATAAATAAAGAAGATAAATTAAAACATAGAGATATAGAATAAATTAACTACATAAATCTAAAACACCAGATTTATAGTGGTTCAGCGTAACTGCCTACGTCCACTTCGAATTGTAGTCTTTATTGATTTCCCAAGTAATTAAATACAGATAAAATCCGTACAATAATGGCTTGAGTACAAGTTTGAATTGAAAAGAGTGAGTCTTGGAAGCGGCAGAGTCTCCCCAGTGTTCTCGAAAAAAGGTCCATTTCACTATGACCCTGCCCTTCTATTTATAGACAAGATGGGTTGGACTTCCCTCACGGGCCTAGGAACAAGGTCTCTCGGCCCACAGTAGGCAACTCCAGCACACCGAACCAGGCATGCCGAGCGAGCCATGTCGAGTGAGGAATGCCGGTCGAGAACCATTTGGTTGACCATCGAGTGACTTGAAGTAACCATTCAAGAGAACCGGGGCAAGTAGTGAGTTGAAGCAAAATGAAGCTATGCCGAATGCCCTTACGTTGTTGTGGACTTGATAGCTTGTTAACTTCCATCGTATGCACCGGGCCAGGGATGCCAAAAGATGTACGATGTCGGTCGAGGCCTAGGATGCCGAACGAGGGAGGATGTTGGTCGAGGCCTGGGATGTCGAGCGATGGAGGATGCTGGTCGAGGCCTGGGATGCCGAACGAGGGAGGATGCCGGTCAAGGCCTGGGATGCCGAACGAGGGAGGATGCCGGTCGAGGCCTAGGATGTCGAGCGATGGAGGATGCCGGTCGAGGCCTAGGATGTCGAACGAGGGAGGATGCCGGTCGAGGCCTGGGATGCCGAGCGAGGGAGATGCCGAGCGATGACTCTTTATGCCGAACGAGACCTCTATGCCGAGCGCCTCGCTACCGGGTTAAATAACCGGGTAACACTTTGCCTCCCAAAGCATATAATGAGAGTTAATCATGATATGCTTTGAACCATAACACATCTACACTTACTGCTCCCTTATTATTCCCTCTCTTCCTTACGGCTCGGTTTACTTACATGCTGGACCATTTAACTGCCAAGTCTGAAAGTCGTTCGGCATAATTCCTGCCGAACCACTAGCGTGCCTTGACCTGGTCCACCGGTCAATGCCTGTTCGAGGAAACTTCCTCCTTTTATTATATAAGCGGATACTTCTTCTCCTTCTCTCCTTTACTTTTACCTCATCTCAAGAACACGCTACCTTCTTTTCCCCCAATTTTGGCAACTTCGCTATCCTTCTTTTCATACTCCGAATCTAGCAAGCCTTCTTTACAATTCTTCTCCGGTTCGAATCTAACAATCTCCGGTCCTGATCAGATTCCTAACCTCGGTCGTCTTTTTAGGTAATAACCTATCTTTTAAACACTATTTCCGGACTAGGAAACTTATTGCGAGATTCGAGTTTGTGAAATTTTGTTAGACCAAGGACAGTAGAAATCGTGTGGATGAAATAGATGGATCGTGGTTTGACCACACCTGAGGGCTAGGTGGAGAGGAGGAAGGGAGAAGGTGCCAGAGGCTCCTAGGACGTGGTTTCTTGTCTGGTTGCTGTACGCGGGAGTTAAGTTGTAGAGTTGTTTCTAAGTCACGGATTTAGGTAGTTCGGTGAGGTACTGGAAAGTGGGTGAAAAACCGACCAAATGTAGGATTGGTGGCCAGGTCGTCTCCATAGGGAATTTGCATTAGGGAGTCAGGAGTTAGGTGGTTTAGCTAAGACGTGTCGAGGGCCGCTCCGTAGCGAGCGTTGTGAGTGTTGGGAAAGTCGCTCGGTATTGAGATAGCCGAGCGAGGTGAGTGCCATCCGACATTGAGAGGTTTGAAGTAGGCACAAGTATGGTCTAGCTGAAGAATAGGGAATCGGTTCGGCATGCCGAACGGTGAAGAAAGAAAGTAGGAGAGAAATGTGAGTCTGGTTTAGCATGCCGAGCGAGGCGGCTTGGCATGACTGTGGCTCGGCATGACTCTCGCGTGCCGAATGGTGAAGGAGGGGTGAGGAGGGTTTAGGTGATTACTTAGTCGAGTCTCCCGAGCATCGTTCGACATTAGGTCTTGAAGTAGTCAACAATAGTCAGAACTATTCTAACCCAAACATAACTCATGTTGACTGGACTTACTTATTATACCTACACATGTGACAAAAGCAAGGACATTGACTTGAGCAAACAAGCATATCGACCAATCCGAAATGATAACTCCCCTATTTTGACAACTATAAACTTGATTAGAACAAATAATACCTTCCATATACGGCGTTGATGCCGAGCTCAAAACAGAAAACATCGTACGACAAGATCTTGGAGACGGTCAGTGATGACGGTCTTCGAAGACGAAAGTTCAAAGCTTAACTTTATTTCATCAAATTTACGACTTATAATTCTTCGGCACTTATATTTGAACGATTGCACTAGTTCACACACCACATGGGGGGGAGTATTTTTGTTGTTATGTCTAATGTCGATCATTTTTTAAGTATAGTTCAAACAGGTGTTTCATCAGATCCAACACTCATTAGAGATGTCTAGAAAATCCAGTTCTGCCACCGTATCGGATCAACCCAAGCGAGCTTCTCAGCAGGAAGTGGTTGGGACTTCAAATCCATCCACGACCCCTATTCACGATATTCCGAGTTCCGCGATTGTATCTGACGATTTGGCTCTCGATGCCTTAGATGCAGCGATTCTCTTAGATGATCCAGTTGACTCTCAAGCTTCAAGGATTAATGAAAGCACTCTACGTCGTCTATGCTCAATCCATGGCATTCCATCCGACGATGTGCTAGTCCCTTCAAGGCAAGATCGTCCCCATTTGCCCCCAGCCGGATATAACGCCTGCAACAAATTTATGTGCTGGGTTGGTAGCGTGCCACCATTCAACTCCTTCCTTCACGACCTGTTACAGTATCTTGAGATCACTCCTTCACAGTTACATCCCAACAGTCACGCGTTCATATACGGCACGTGCATTCTTTTCACAAGCATTTTATTCAGGCTCCCCACTCCTAGCGACATCCGCTACATTTATCATTTCAAGAGACGATCTGACAGCCCATCGTTCGTATTTCTTGATCCGCATAACAAGTGTCAAATTTTGACTGAAGTGTGGACCAAATTCGCTCAATACAAGCAGGAATGGTTCTACGTGCTCTGTCCCCCCGGCTTTGCAAGGAGATGGGTGGAAGGGAGTATGTTTCTTTTCTGGGTCAATACTTGTACTGGGCAAAATTGCTCCTTTTCTAAATCTTTCTTTACTGTTACAGGTATCGGCCCACGCCTTGAAAGCTCTGGGTATTCTGAAGCCGTTGAAGCAATCCGGGCTATCCTTATGGAAGACCGGGACATTAGATCTATTATTTCAAACGAATCACTTTCGAGGCTTGGGCTGTTGGCGGAAGGTCGCCGAATAAGTCTTCCTTATGGCGTCACTGTAACCGGGTCTGCTTTGGACAAAGGCAAAAGGCAGGCTGGACCTCCAGCATGCAATGCCCCTGACACACCTGAGGAAGGGGAGATTAGAGAAGCTATGTAACGACCCGCAAAATTTAATGGTTTTAACAATATTTTTAACTGGAAATTTGTGAAATTTTAAACAATAAAATTTGAAAATAAAAATTTATTATTTAGAATACGTCTATTTTAATATAGCAACTGGAAAATTTTCATTTGATAATATTGAAGTTTGTTTTCCTGTGAAATTCATTTCAAATCAAACCAGTTAATAAAAGTGAATTTAAAAGTTTTCCGAAACCAAAATATGTCAACAGGAAAAAATTTATTCAGATCATTCTGTATCAGACTGCGAAATTCGTTTTTCCAAATTTGGACTTCTACTGCTCCGTTTATCTTATTTCTGGTAAAGTAGCAGCATTTTTCGGTACCGATTATTGACTTTTGATCGGACGATCGTACCACTAATATCTGTATACCGTTTTGATCCTCTCGTCGTGCTGATCTCAATGATATATTTATTTCTGTATTTTGAGTAACGGTATGCAACGAAAACAATAAGTTGTTCGTTGTAACGGTACCGTTAATTGCGACTTTACCCCTTTCCTTCAGTTTCAAATTGAAACGTGCAGCCCACGAAAGCTAAATTACCTTAATTATTCAGCTAAAAAGATGGTGACCGTTGACATTTCTTTCCCTCAAAATTTGTTCCTTACGTTTTGAAAAGTATATAAAAATAATCGGTCCATCTTTTAGAAATATCGTGATCTGCATTTGTGGAAACCACTTCCACCTCATTCCATTCGTTTCCTCTCCCCTGAGTTTCTTTTCTTCCTCTCCCCTCTTCTTTTATTTTCTTTCTTTCCTCGTCATTCTGGCTTACAAGAAACTGTCGTGGCCTCTAACCTTTTACCTTCCGCCTTCACGTAAGCCTACCGCGTTCGTCCCACCACCGCCAAGCCCAGTCAGAGAACCACTCCACCGCGAGCAGCACTCAACCAACCACTTCGGCCTTCCCATGCGACCGCACCTCTGCCTTTTCCCTTCCTCCTCTCATCGCCTTGTTCCGCCACTGCCTTGACGTCACCAAAGCCGACCCATCTCTGACCTTCCTCCTTCCAACAAGCCCGCATGCAGCCGCGTGTTCACCCAATTCACCAAAAGACTCTGCCGATCACCAGTTTCCCGCCCCTCTTCCCCATCAACAGCTGGCTCAGGCACTTCGTCCTCCACGGCCGAAGCCCTCTATGTCCTCCCGGCATGCAAGCCTATTCACTTTCCTTTTGTGTAGATGTAAGTGGCAATCATTTTTTTTTGTACATATACATCTCGTGTGTGCTATTCTTTTCATAGTCTAGCATTCAGATCTTGTTATTCATACTTATATATAGAGTATAGTTATGTAAACTTGCTGTATATATATTAATATATATATTTTTATCTCAAAGTATTTCACTTATGTAAGTTATTATATACCGTAAGGATTGTTAAATTGCATATAATGGGTTAAGGTATATTCTAAGTTCTGGAATTGTATACGTTTATATATATAGGTTAATTTGTTACCGATTAGTTTATGTAACAGTTGTATAAGTTTAGTATATATAGGCCAGCTGTTTGCACGGAAGTTGTAAGCTTTAAGTCATTTGTTTTAAAAATTTCTATTTTAGCTTACACATTTACATTAAGATATGTACCATAGTAGTCAGGTACGAAATTTTATTTATAAAGTAAGTTTTTACCTTGTTTTCGAAAGTTTATTGATTTAAACAATACTACATATGTAATATTAGTAGTATATAAGATTTATATACGAAATTCTTTTTCAAGCTGCTGCTATGTTGTAACATTGGAGGTTGTCTTATATAAGTTATGTTAGTTGTGTATAATATGTTATTTATATAAATGTATGTACGGTTATATTAGTGTTATATAAGTTATTTTATATCTTATACTAGTATGTTATTGGGTCTGCATATATGGGTCTGCATACATCTTGAGTAACATGAATATAGTTGGTTGCATATATGAATAGCTTACATATATTTGTTTATATATATATACTATTTCAGATTTAAGTTGATTTTTTTCAATACTAAATTTATATTAAATATTGTTTCAGTTATAACATATAATTTATTTTATATGTTTGACTTTAGTATTTGAGTTTTGTTTAAAACAATGGATTTTGAAATTTCTATATATATTCAATTTAATATATGTTTAATTTAGAATTTGATTATATATATATTTAGTTATATCCATAAGTTCGCTTGTACCATATATCTGCATCGACCCAGTTCTGATTTGAATTGTTGTATCAACTCCTCATTTTCAGCTTTGTCCGTCCAATTCGTGCCAATTCTGTTTTGCTTTGGAATTCGTGCTGGATCCATAACTTGTTTCATTGTCTATCTCTCTAGCCTCGAAAGGTGAGCAATCACTCATGATTAACGTTCTTGTATTTATTAAATTTGATTTCAATTGAAACGACAATTGAAATATGATGCTATTTAAATTGTTATATATGCTATTATCTGTATATGTTCACATGTGACATCTGACACCAGTATCTAGTATTTATATGCCTGTTATTACTATTATCTGTATATGTTCACCTGTGACATCTGACACCAGTATCTAGTATTTATATGCCTGTTATTACTATTATCTGTATATGTTCACCTGTGACATCTGACACCAGTATCTAGTATTTATATGCCTGTTGTTATATTTTATATTATCTGTTATCACTCTGCAAGTTCCCTGTTAGTATAGAATTCACTATGGGTTGAAATGATACATACCCGAACGGACTTTAGAATAGGAGAAAATCGTTATGGGTTGAAATGATAAACCCAAGCGATTTTCATTTGAATTGAAATTGGGATTACGGGTCGAAATGATATCTACCCGTATATATTTAAATTTCGGATTGAAATGATAAATATCTGTATCACTTGACCATATGATGTATATATACAGACACCATTGGTCCATATATATAAATATTTTGAAAATGAATTCTATGGTTTTGGAAAGAAATATATGCTTTTAACAAATGTTGATTCTTAAAATTTTATATTTAAACGGCAATGATATATATAAATGTAATAATGATATTTAATTTAATTAAGATGGATTTAATACATATGATATGTTAAGTATAAAATTTATATTTCAAAATAGATTTTGGTAAAAATTTGAATAAGTTAAGGTTGGGAAGATAATTTGAATTTAGTAAAGAATTTTATTTAATTAAACCGATATAAAGCTTATTGAAATTGGAATTTAAGATATGATTTATAACTTAGTTTGGTTTAAATAATTAAATGAATATTTCTTGTTTAAATAAATTTAAGGAAATATTTAGAAAAAAATGAAATTTAAGGCTAGTTAAATGATATTGAATTTGTTAAGTGAATATTCCTTGATTAAATAATAAATGAAGTTAAACCAAGAGTTATATGAACTGTTAAATTTAACTTTGAAATTGTTGGATAGTAAAGCTTTGAAATATATTGGAAATTTAAATGGTTTATTTTGTGATTCAGATTGTATTTGAAATCGTTATAAGTTGGATTTGTTATTTAGAAACTGAATTGAATTAAAATGGGAAAAATTTAGATTGAATTGAATTGAAATTTAGAATTTGGGTTGATTTGAATCGATTTGTAAGACTTGAGCAAATTGTAAATGCTTTACCTTATAAATTATGTAATCTATATATACTATTTTGGAAATAGATATATTTGAAATGAAAATGATATTTTGATTTTGAAGTATAAATAAATTTGAAATGACCATGGTGTTATAGTGTATATTTCCACCTTGTAGATAGTTCTGAAGATCCTTAGAGGATGGTTATCCCAAACATCCTTTAAGTTACTTGTATTTCATTTGATATTTCACTTGAGTTGGATTTATTTATATAAGAATGTTAATCCTGACTCGAGTGTTTTGTGTTTTGCTTTACGCTCGGGTCAGACCGAGTGATACAGCATTTGAGACTCACGCTTGGAGTTTGGAGCTTCCTTTGGAGATCCAACTATCGCCTTAGCTTTCAGCTCTTCTAGTTGATCTGTCCAGAGAAGTCATCTGTTGTACTGAAGACTTCACTACATTTGAGATATTCTGTTGTATTTTATTTCTAACTCTGATGTTTATATAGTAGCTTCATGAACTACTATTTTATCTATTCCGCTGCGTATTATTGTATTACTATGTGTCTGTGATTCTGTGATTGATTTATTTACTGTATATGCTGAGTTTTGCCAAATTTAAATTAACAATTCGGTATTTTGAATTATTCAAGTCCGACATGTGTGGATTTATTGTCGATTTGAATGGTCCAAAATAGCGGGTCGTTACAGTTGGTATCAGAGCCAGGTTCTAGGCAAAACTTAGCATATATTGTAAATTTATTTACAGAATCACTTTCGTTCGAGTTGAATCTCTTCCTTTTGACTCGAATTTTCTCTGAACTTTGGAACGTCCCGGCGGTTCCAAAATTCATTCTTGTCTCTCCCTATTTGTATTCTTTTGATTCTAGAGTATCCCATAACTCCACTTTGAATGATCTCTATAAGAATAGGCGATCCCGCCCATCTTTGAATGATTTGTAAAGGGGTGGAACTCCTTTACATTTGGCATTGATTCACCGGAGATTTATATATCTTTTGTTTAGATGCCGCTATCTCTTGCGATCGACTGTTGATTTTTCTTGGAATTCTACATCGATCTTGTTCCTGAAGTCACGGTTGACCCGGTTAAGGTGGTCTGCGATTTATATAAGTATATTCATCTTCTATTTTGAAATTTAATTATCTCATCTTCGTTCGAGCTTATCTTCAAATCACAATTCTATTTGATTAGAGTCCCTCTAAGTTGAATTTCTATCTCTGTTTTGAAATCCATTCTTGAACCATCCTTTGAAAAATCAGGCTTGTTTATATTTTAGAAATTGTTTTATATATCGAAATTATTATATTCTATATATAAAAGTGAAATGTTTCCGATAAAGATTATAAACCCTTTTAAAAATGAGAATTTGAGGTTTCGAAAGGATTTGTAATTTTGAAAAATTATATAACAAATTTGATTCATCTAAAAAAAATGATTTATGACTAAAAGATTTTAAATTTGAAATTCGAGAATTGAACTCCGGTATTTTGAAATTGGTTTTAAGATTTTGAAATATATAATAATAATGTGATTTAAAAGCATTTTCCGAATAAGAAACGTTTCAAATGATCTTAATAAGTTTCGAATGATTTCAAAGAAATTTCAAAAGGAGTTTGAGAAAATAGAAGTCCAGAACTCACTTATGTCGCTGGAAAATAATTTCGGTGATGAGTGCACGCATCATCGACATTGATTTTCGAGTCTCAGAGTGAGGGAAAGGCCACTTTAGTAGCATTGCTACGCGAGTGATTTTGCGAAACAAATTTTTGATTTCAAATTTTTGAAGTATGATTTGATATTCGAAAGATATATATATATATATATATATATTTGAAATGATTTGAAGTAATCCGGTGTTCAGTCTTCGAGTTTCGAATTTGATATAAACTTATCTTTTGAAATTGATTTACTGATTTGTTGTTAATTTCCAACTCTTGAATTTGAAAATGATTTCTTCAACTATTTTGAAGGTTCGAGCACTACCAAATCAAGGTTAACTTTTCAAAGCTAAGAAATTTTGAAAAGTATGATTTATTTGATAAAGTATATAAATTTGTTTCGAATGTTTAAGTATGAAGTAATATGATTTAAATAAGTTGAAACTGTTTTGTTAAGTATATGAATAAGGCTATTTTGAATTTTTCTAATATGAAATTTAGATTCAAAATGCTTTGAAAAGAATTTGGTCTTCAAAATATTTGAATAAAGTTTAGTTAAATGTTTTAACTTAGTAACATCTTTATGAAACTATATATTTAACAAGTTGGAATAAATATATAAGTTGTACGTATGCTGTTTTATTCGCATAATTAATTTGATCCAAGTTTGAGTACACAAGTTCGAGGTCGATTACACCATTTCGTGTTAGGATTTTTCATTCGATTCTTGATGGAGAATATTTGATATGGATTTTGGGCTTGATTTTAGAATTCTCTATCGTAGTATATGGCTATGCAAGGAGACCGATGGCTTCTAGTCGAGAAACCATATCGAAGTCCGCATTAGGGAAGTCGAATGGACAATACTAGTTCGAAAGCGAACTTGTGTGATCGAGCGAGCGATCAAACGTGATTTTGCGAAATGATGACGTATGTACATCTTATATTCTAATATCATTGATATATTTTGACGCTGAAATTTAAAGCTGTCGAGTTAGAATATCTTTGCTTACCAAAAGAAAATTTCCAATTTAAATTACAAAGATATATAACCCATAAAAGCAAAGATATTAAATCTCATATGGCTCTTAATACAGCGAAATTTATTTTAAAAAAATTTTGATCCTTATATAAGATGGACCTTAGGTAAATATAAGATGATTTTGAAAACCATTTGATTTTGGAAATGAATTGGTTGACTTAAATTATTGACTTGGAAATTTGGATTTATTTTCTAAATCTATTATTCTGGAAACGTTGAAACTAAAGATAATTAATTTGAGAAGAAATAATTTGGTGAAATTGTATATGATTTTGAAATTTAACGGATATTGAAACAAATTGAAATTTGAGAACCTTATGTTACTAAACACTTGATTTGGGAGTTGTCGAACTTATATGAAATTGATTCGAAAACTATGGATTTGAAAAGGGTACTCAATTTGAAAAGTGAAATCTTATATAATTAAAGTCTATATAAGTGTGATTTGATATACTTTTGATTTTGGAAAAGTATTTGATTGGAAAATTAAATCTTATATATAATGGATATTATATAAGTACGATATTTGAAAGTGATTTGAAAAGGTACTATATGATACATATTTTCGAAGTAAAGATATGGAAAGTGCCTTCTGCTTGATATCCGATTTGTGGCCACATCTTGGATTCATTCTATCGATATTATTCTCTCTGATTTTGGTTTTCCGGATATGATACTCGAGTGTCCTTCGAATTCCATGGCGTTACCCATGGTCTTATGTTTCTCTCGTGACTGCATAGCGCAATTGCCTGGCTGAGTCTTGCCTAGGGGTACGGATTGTTTCCTGGGGGATCCAGGCGTAACCATTGTGTATCCTGCAATCTATGTAGGTCGCGAATAGTAGCGCAAATGCTTGGCTGAGTCTTGCCTGGGGGTACGGATTGTTTCCTGGGGGATCCAGGCGTAACCATTGTGTATCCTGCATTCTACTAGTCATCATGGCGTAACTCGCAGGGCTGAGAAAGCTTACGGATATGGATTGTTTCCTGGGGGACCCAGGCGTAACCATTGTGTATCTGCGAACCATGGTTAGACAAAGGTTTTGTTTGTGTTTTTGATTGGATTGTACTTTCCATATCTGTTTTTAAAAGTTTTTCCAGTATTTTCACTGGGTGTTGAAACAGGTCTACTAAGTACTTGGAGAATTCTAGTTTTGCGCCCGATCAACGCACTACCAGAGTCTACAAGAACAAGGATAAACTTGTTAAGACATCGAGTTATAAAAGTATTTTCGAAATAAAATTTGTTTCGTTATAAAAAAAATATTTTATTATAAAAGTATTTCTAACAAAGAAATTCTATATTAATATTTGAAATAAAAACCCTTATGGTTCTAAATTAATTATTCGTGCCTGATGCTATTCTTTTGAATCTGCCTTATCTGCTCAGCTTTATTTATTCACCCATATTTTGTTTTCCAAATCCTCCTTCTTTTCCTTGTTGACTATATCCTTTAAATATTGTTTATTTATATACTATATGGTTTAATAGAAATTCTTTTTAGTGTTATAAATATTTTAGAAGTTAATAAACAAATAAAACATTTTTAAAGAATGATTATTTGTTTATTAATAATATTTGAAAGTATCTTGAGATAAATTAATAAATTTATGAATCATGGATTAATGTTTTCAGATAGCTTCTTTGTAAATATAAGTAATAATGTAAATAAATTGTTTTCAAATAGTTTCCATATAATTATAAAGGTGTTATAAACATATAAATGGTATTTATAAAGAAAGAAAGAAACTTTACAAATGAGTTTTGAAAAGTATTAAAGTATTAAAATAATTGATTTGCAAACGAAGTTTTCAAATGAATATTTCAAGTAAAATTTATATAGTTAAATTGATTGTTTATCCTTGTCTTTTAATCTATCTTTTCTGTCTGGTTGTTTCTATTCTCCTACCTCCTTCCTTTTCGGGGACGAAAAGTTTTGAGTGGGGGAGAGTGTAACGACCCGCAAAATTTAATGGTTTTAACAATATTTTTAACTGGAAATTTGTGAAATTTTAAACAATAAAATTTGAAAATAAAAATTTATTATTTAGAATACGTCTATTTTAATATAGCAACTGGAAAATTTTCATTTGATAATATTGAAGTTTGTTTTCCTGTGAAATTCATTTCAAATCAAACCGGTTAATAAAAGTGAATTTAAAAGTTTTCCGAAACCAAAATATGTCAACAGGAAAAAATTTATTCAGATCATTCTATATCAGACTGCGAAATTCGTTTTTCCAAATTTGGACTTCTACTGCTCCGTTTATCTTATTTCTGGTAAAGTAGCAGCATTTTTCGGTACCGATTATTGACTTTTGATCGGACGATCGTACCACTAATATCTGTATACCGTTTTGATCCTCTCGTCGTGCTGATCTCAATGATATATTTATTTCTGTATTTTGAGTAACGGTATGCAACGAAAACAATAAGTTGTTCGTTGTAACGGTACCGTGAATTGCGACTTTACCCCTTTCCTTCAGTTTCAAATTGAAACGTGCAGCCCACGAAAGCTAAATTACCTTAATTATTCAGCTAAAAAGATGGTGACCGTTGACATTTCTTTCCCTCAAAATTTGTTCCTTACGTTTTGAAAAGTATATAAAAATAATCGGTCCATCTTTTAGAAATATCGTGATCTGCATTTGTGGAAACCACTTCCACCTCATTCCATTCGTTTCCTCTCCCCTGAGTTTCTTTTCTTCCTCTCCCCTCTTCTTTTATTTTCTTTCTTTCCTCGTCATTCTGGCTTACAGGAAACTGTCGTGGCCTCTAACCTTTTACCTTCCGCCTTCACGTAAGCCTACCGCGTTCGTCCCACCACCGCCAAGCCCAGTCAGAGAACCACTCCACCGCGAGCAGCACTCAACCAACCACTTCGGCCTTCCCATGCGACCGCACCTCTGCCTTTTCCCTTCCTCCTCTCATCGCCTTGTTCCGCCACTGCCCTGACGTCACCAAAGCCGACAAATCTCTGACCTTTCTCCTTCCAACAAGCCCGCATGCAGCCGCGTGTTCACCCAATTCACCAAAAGACTCCGCCGATCACCAGTTTCCCGCCCCTCTTCCCCATCAACAGCTGGCTCAGGCACTTCGTCCTCCACGGCCGAAGCCCTCTATGTCCTTCCGGCATGCAAGCCTATTCACTTTCCTTTTGTGTAGATGTAAGTGGCAATCATTTTTTTTGTGTACATATACATCTCGTGTGTGTTATTCTTTTCATAGTCTAGCATTCAGATCTTGTTATTCATACTTATATATAGAGTATAGTTATGTAAACTTGTTGTATATATATTAATATATATATTTTTATCTCAAAGTATTTCACTTATGTAAGTTATTATATACCGTAAGGATTGTTAAATTGCATATAATGGGTTAAGGTATATTCTAAGTTCTGGAATTGTATACGTTTATATATATATAGGTTAATTTGTTACTGATTAGTTTATGTAACAGTTGTATAAGTTTAGTATATATAGGCCAGCTGTTTGCACGGAAGTTGTAAGCTTTAAGTCATTTGTTTTAAAAATTTCTATTTTAGCTTACACATTTACATTAAGATATGTACCATAGTAGTCAGGTACGAAATTTTATTTATAAAGTAAGTTTTTACCTTGTTTTCGAAAGTTTATTGATTTAAACAATACTACATATGTAATATTAGTAGTATATAAGATTTATATACGAAATTCTTTTTCAAGCTGCTGCTATGTTGTAACATTGGAGGTTGTCTTATATAAGTTATGTTAGTTGTGTATAATATGTTATTTATATAAATGTATGTACGGTTATATTAGTGTTATATAAGTTATTTTATATCTTATACTAGTATGTTATTGGGTCTGCATATATGGGTCTGCATACATCTTGAGTAACATGAATATAGTTGGTTGCATATATGAATAGCTTACATATATTTGTTTATATATATATACTATTTCAGATTTAAGTTGATTTTTTTCAATACTAAATTTATATTAAATATTGTTTCAGTTATAACATATAATTTATTTTATATGTTTGACTTTAGTATTTGAGTTTTGTTTAAAACAATGGATTTTGAAATTTCTATATATATTCAATTTAATATATGTTTAATTTAGAATTTGATTATATATATATTTAGTTATATCCATAAGTTCGCTTGTACCATATATCTGCATCGACCCAGTTCTGATTTGAATTGTTGTATCAACTCCTCATTTTCAGCTTTGTCCGTCCAATTCGTGTCAATTCTGTTTTGCTTTGGAATTCGTGCTGGATCCATAACTTGTTTCATTGTCTATCTCTCTAGCCTCGAAAGGTGAGCAATCACTCACGATTAACGTTCTTGTATTTATTAAATTTGATTTCAATTGAAACGACAATTGAAATATGATGCTATTTAAATTGTTATATATGCTATTATCTGTATATGTTCACCTGTGACATCTGACACCAGTATCTAGTATTTATATGCCTGTTATTACTATTATCTGTATATGTTCACCTGTGACATCTGACACCAGTATCTAGTATTTATATGCCTGTTATTACTATTATCTGTATATGTTCACCTGTGACATCTGACACCAGTATCTAGTATTTATATGCCTGTTGTTATATTTTATATTATCTGTTATCACTCTGCAAGTTCCCTGTTAGTATAGAATTCACTATGGGTTGAAATGATACATACCCGAACGGACTTTAGAATAGGAGAAAATCGTTATGGGTTGAAATGATAAACCCAAGCGATTTTCATTTGAATTGAAATTGGGATTACGGGTCGAAATGATATCTACCCGTATATATTTAAATTTCGGATTGAAATGATAAATATCCGTATCACTTGACCATATGATGTATATATACAGACACCGTTGGTCCATATATATAAATATTTTGAAAATGAATTCTATGGTTTTGGAAAGAAATATATGGTTTTAACAAATGTTGATTCTTAAAATTTTATATTTAAACGGCAATGATATATATAAATGTAATAATGATATTTAATTTAATTAAGATGGATTTAATACATATGATATGTTAAGTATAAAATTTATATTTCAAAATAGATTTTGGTAAAAATTTGAATAAGTTAAGGTTGGGAAGATAATTTGAATTTAGTAAAGAATTTTATTTAATTAAACCGATATAAAGCTTATTGAAATTGGAATTTAAGATATGATTTATAACTTAGTTTGGTTTAAATAATTAAATGAATATTTCTTGTTTAAATAAATTTAAGGAAATATTTAGAAAAAAATGAAATTTAAGGCTAGTTAAATGATATTGAATTTGTTAAGTGAATATTCCTTGATTAAATAATAAATGAAGTTAAACCAAGAGTTATATGAAACTGTTAAATTTAACTTTGAAATTGTTGAATAGTAAAGCTTTGAAATATATTGGAAATTTAAATGGTTTATTTTGTGATTCAGATTGTATTTGAAATCGATATAAGTTGGATTTGTTATTTAGAAACTGAATTGAATTAAAATGGGAAAAATTTAGATTGAATTGAATTGAAATTTAGAATTTGGGTTGATTTGAATCAATTTGTAAGACTTGAGCAAATTGTAAATGCTTTACCTTATAAATTATGTAATCTATATATACTATTTTGGAAATAGATATATTTGAAATGAAAATGATATTTTGATTTTGAAGTATAAATAAATTTGAAATGACCATGGTGTTATAGTGTATATTTCCACCTTGTAGATAGTTCTGAAGATCCTTAGAGGATGGTTATCCCAAACATCCTTTAAGTTACTTGTATTTCATTTGATATTTCACTTGAGTTGGATTTATTTATATAAGAATGTTAATCCTGACTCGAGTGTTTTGTGTTTTGCTTTACGCTCGGGTCAGACCGAGTGATACAGCATTTGAGACTCACGCTTGGAGTTTGGAGCTTCCTTTGGAGATCCAACTATCGCCTTAGCTTTCAGCTCTTCTAGTTGATCTGTCCAGAGAAGTCATCTGTTGTACTGAAGACTTCACTACATTTGAGATATTCTGTTGTATTTTATTTCTAACTCTGATGTTTATATAGTAGCTTCATGAACTACTATTTTATCTATTCCGTTGCGTATTATTGTATTACTCTGTGTCTATGATTTTGTGATTGATTTATTTACTGTATATGCTGAGTTTTGCCAAATTTAAATTAACAATTCGGTATTTTGAATTATTCAAGTCCGACATGTGTGGATTTATTGTCGATTTGAATGGTCCAAAATAGCGGGTCGTTACAAGCTAAGGCGCCCGAAGCATCAGGTGAAAATGTCAATACCACTCCGGAGCCGATGGTTGAGGTACACGACATTGAAGTAATACCTCCTCCTTCAAAGGGAAAGAGGAACTTACTTATAAATTGAGGAAAAAGACAGTGGGCGGAACCTCTAAGGTCACCATCACTCCAGTAGAAAGAGAGCCATCTTCTCAACACTTAGAGAGTTCGTTGAAAGGTTTGTCGGACCTCACTATTCCTGATGATTTGTTCAATTATGGCTTCGATGATCCAGAAGCTCTTAAACTTCATTCGCCCGCGAGAGGCGATACAGGCGCTTAGGCCCAAATCCAGGGAGAAAAAACTCCTATTAGTAAAGATAAAGAAACCGGTCCGTCGGGGGGAACACTAGGACACACACGGACACGTGCACTTCACCTTGCACTTCAATTTTAGCCATCACTCTGTTCTTTTCTAACTTGTCGTTATTCTCATTCTGCACAGGTGACATGGGATGCACTCACGGACTCGATCGTCTTCGCGGGTCATCTATTTTTCATCATTCTGACCAAGATTCGGGTTCCGGCAAGCGCCGAGACAGTGATGACTTTGGAGACCGAGATTATCGCCCCCGAGAATCAACTTATTCGAAGGAAAACATACAGCCAGTCCTCATATTCTCGCGATCATCCTTCTCAATCAGAGCAAGGCAGGGAGAAGTCTACGCAGAAGGGGTCCCAATTCGTTGTCCCCCATGATCAACATTCTAGTTCTTCCAGCACAAGGCAGTCTCGGGAACATCGCAAGAAGACTGAACTTTCAAAAACATCTCCCCCTGTTCCCGCAACAGACCCAACGATATCGGAGAAACTAGCTGAGCTTAAAGTTAAGTTCCCCAAAATCTTCTTTGATGGTCTGAAGTTCCTCTCGGCAATCCATCACATTTCGGGGCATGTCAAACAGGGCGCCATTGCTTGCAACAACGACGTTTATGTTCAACATGACGCGTTTGTCCACCTAGCTGAAAAAGTATCGGAAGTCTCTGTTGAGCGTCAACACGAAATCGACCGCTTAAAGCTTGAAGCCATTTTTGATAAAGACATTATCAAAACTCAAGATGAAGAGCTCTCTTCATACAAGTCCCAACTCGAAGCTGCAAACAAAGTGCTAAAGATACTACGGAGGCCGTCAATCGTCTGGAGACAGCTCATAAGAAAGAGATTGACGAAGCGGTCCAGCGCTGCTGGGCCTTAGCTTTAGAAAAGGACTCTATTCAAAAAGAAAGGGATGCATTCGCCCTGCAAGTCAAAGAGTTGGAAAATTTACTTCGCAAAGAGAGAGAAGAAAAATCCACTGCCCAGGAAGAGTCGCAACGATATTGCGATGAGATTGTTGCTACGCGGCTCCTGAAGGCAAAGCTCGACGACGAGCTCTCTAAGGTTGGGATGTTGAAGGATGAAGCCCGTGAAGAGGGCAAAAGAATAGCATCCGCGGAGATTGACTCTCGCCTTGAGGCGGCTACCGAGGCTAGCAGGGAGGAGATCAATTGCTTGTTCGACCCACTTATAGCAGAATATAATGCCCGAGTCCTCATGCATCGGGATTTGACTTTTCTTAGCGAGGGTTACCTCGAATCTCTAGCCAAGGCATGGGAAACTTTGATAAAGATCAGAAAAGTCGAGTCAGGCTCCGAGGAGGTTGACGAGGAGGCTTTAATAAAAGAATTTCTCAAGGGGAACGAGCCTTTAGACTTGTCTGCAGCGAAGGTTTTTTTTGGCAAAGACTCTTCTCCATCAAAGGAAAAAAGTGACATTGTCGATCCGTTTGGAACCGAATCTCCATATCCTCCTCCTACTCAATCGGCTGATTGGCCAGTACTTGATCCATTCGAGCAACACGTTGGTTATGACCCGGAAGACCCTGGCCTCGGCATTCATGTTCTATCTCCCATTCTAGAGGGTGAGACTCCTCGGACGGTTGAGAGGCAGTAAGAAGCCGGTATATAACTCTTCTTCTTAAAGTTCAAAGAACCATCATTTTCGGCGAGAGGTTATTGTATTCTAACGTTCATCTCTTGTGATTTTGCGCAGGCCGTTCTGATGCCGATCCATCTCCAAGGAGCGATGACGCCAAGGAGGAAAAGGGGAAAGCGAGCGAGGCTACTCACGTGGGAGTGACCCCCGGTCCTGATGCTCAGGTGATTGAGGCGCTCGACGAGGATAAGTCCAAAACTTCATCCCCTGTCAAAGAAAGTTATGAAATTGAGATTACCGGCGCTTCTGAACATATCTCTGGGCTGAGCATGAAGGAGCGGCTCGAGGAAGAGAGGAAAAAGAAAGTGGAGATCAAGGTCGAGTCTCAAGTAGTAGAACTTGACAACCCATTGAACCAGCCTCTAAAAGTCATTCTTCCTGGCAGAACCAAATCACTGGATGTTCCTCCTCCCACTTCTGAAACCGTTTCTCTAGCGAGCAAAACGTCCAAGAGAAAACGCGTGGGGGAAGAATCGTCTAAGAAATCGAAGAAAGAAAAGAAGCCGAAGAAGTAACTATCATGCTCGCTCAACGAGAATCAGTTTGGATTATGTAATCATTTTTATTTATTTTCATAGTCGTTGTAAATAGGCTTTTGACTCCAAGTTTTAGGAGGAGTGGTAGTAGGACTTTATTTTGAATTGATGAATAAAATTTTGTTCTTTGTCTTTCAAATGACTTCTGTTGTTCAACTCCCTGTATAGCTTGTAGTCAAAATCTAAAACCTTGTGAGTTACATAAGCCCTAGTTCACTTCCATATGACTCAGAGATTCCTTGAATCTCTTATACTCTGATCCGTATTCTGGGAACTCAGAACATTCCAGTCCGCGCTAAAGGGAACTTAGGGATTTAAGTCGTTTATACTCTAGTCCGTATTCTAGGGACTCAGAGTACTCCAGTCCGCACTCAGAGGACTTGGAGATTTAAGTCGTGTATACTCTAGTCCGCACTTTGGGGACTCGGAGTACTCCAGTCCACACTCAGGGGATTTGGAGATTTAAGTCATTTATACTCTAGTCCGCACTCTGGGGACTCAGAGTACTCCAGTCCGCACTCAAGGGACTTGGAGATTTAAGTCGTTTATACTCTAGTCCGCACTCTAGGGATTCGGAGTACTCCAGTCCGCACTTAGGGGATTTGGAGATTTAAGTCGTTTATACTCCAGTCCGCACTCTGGGGACTCAGAGTACTCCAGTCCGCACTCAGGGGACTTGGAGATTTAAGTCGTTTATACTCTAATCCGCACTCTGGGGACTCAGAGTACTCCAGTCCGCACTCAGGGGACTTGGAGATTTAAGTTGTTTATACTCTAGTCCGCACTCTGGGGACTTAGAGTACTCTAGTCCGCACTCAGGGGACTTGGAGATTTAAGTCGTTTATACTCTAGTCCGCACTCTGGGGACTTAGAGTACTCCAGTCCGCACTCAGGGGACTTGGAGATTTGAGTCGTTTATACTCTAGTCCGCACTCCAGGGACTCAGAGTACTCCAGTCTGCACTCAGAGGACTTGGAGATTTGAGTCGTTTATGCGCGTTCATACGTCAGACAGAATAATGTAACTCTAGTTGTTTGCCATCGGATTATCATGCATAGAGACATCAGTAATTCATGGAAAAGATGGCTTCAAGCCTTTATTAATGAAAACAAACTAAATCGTCCGATTACATGCTTAAAAAAACGAAGAATCAATGGAACAAAAACATACTGGAAATAATTGCACCTAGAACACAAAAGAAACATGCTAAATATAATAACATCGCAAATGTTCACTATTCCATGCTCGGGGGAGTGTCATGCCATCAACGGTCGCTAGCTTGAAAGTTCCCTCTCCAAGCTTCCGTTCAACGACATATGGACCTTCCCAGTTGGGATTCATACGTGATGGTACCAAAAATACTCGTTTCAAAACGAGATCACCCACATCAAAGATTCTCGGGCGGACTTTTTCGTTATAATATCGCTTAACTCGGTGCCTATATGTTGCCGCCCTTAACTCAGCTTCTTCGCTCTTTTCATCAATGAAGTCCAGTGATTCCAACAAGGGATCCTGATTCGTCCTAGGATCATAATGTGTCACCCGATGTGATGGGACTTCAAGCTCCATGGGTATAACGGCCTCCGTGCCATATGCCAATGCGAATGGAGTATGGCCAGTCGCGAACTTGTGGGTGGTTCATTAAGCCCATAGCACTGTTGGAAGTTCATCTACCCACTTGCCTCCAACCTTTTCCAAACTCTTTTTCAATATGGACTTGATTATTTTGTTCACGGCTTCAACTTGTCCATTAGCCTTAGGATGAGCAACTGCGGCGAACTTTTTCTCAATGCCGTATTTTAAACAGAAATCTTTGAATTCCCTTCTTTCAAACTGAGTTTCGTTGTCTGTAATGATGGTTCGCGGGAGGCCGAAGCGGCATATAATGTTTCGCATAACGAAATTAATGACCTTCTTGGAGGTGATTATGGCTAAGGGCTCTGCCTTGGCCCATTTGGTGAAGTAGTCGACCGTAACTATTGCATATTTTGCGCCACCTTTGGATATAGGCAAAGAACCGACTATGTCAATTCCCCAAATTGCAAACGGCCGGGGACTAACCATTTGCGTGAGTTCCGTTGGCAGAGCTTTTGGGATTTTCGCGTATCTTTGACACTTATCACATTTTCTCACATGATCTACAGCATCCCGATTCACAGTTGGCCAATAGTATCCGTAGCGGAGGATCTTTTTTACTAATGTCTGCCCCCTAGTATGGTCGCCACATTCTCCTTCGTGAACTTCCTTCAAGACCTGCTTTGTATCATCATGGGCAATGCACCGGAGTAAGGGGACCGAGAACCCCATCCGATACATTACTCCATCCTGCATCACATATCGCGCGGCTTTACGAATAACCTGACATCTTTCACTTCTTCTTTCAGGCAAAGTCCCGTTTAGCAGGTATTGTTTGAATGGGGTTATCCATAACTCCCTCTCAATTTCCGTTTCCAACACAAAATCTGCCTCCATCACATCTATGCTTGGAGCATGTAAGGTTTCGACGGGAACTAATCCCATTTGTTGTGCATCGCCGGTGCTTGCGAATTTGGCCAGCGAGTCGGCTTCCTTGTTCTGTTCACGCGGGACATGCGAAATGTCATAATGTTCGAGGTTCGCCAAAAGTTCCTGAACCAGAGCAAGGTACGGAGCAAGCCTTTGTCCCCTTGCTTAGTAATCTCCTCGTACTTGGTACACCACCAACTACGAGTCACAAAAGATTTCAACTGATTTTACCCCGAGTTCTCCAATAAGTTTTAAACCAGCAATCAATGCTTCATATCCTGCTTCATTATTCGTAGTCGGGAAATTGAGCTTCAAAGCATAACAAATCGATCGATTCTCTGGAGTCACGAGAATTACACTAGCCCCATAACAACGGTCGTTTGACGCCCCATCGGTGTACAATTTCCATCGAATGGGGGGAACACCACTGTGACTATCTGGTTCGTCTGACATAGTGAACTCAGCGATGAAGTCTGCTAATGCTTGCCCTTGTATGGCTCTTCGTGGTAGGTAGGTAATATCGAACTGACTCAACTCGATATTCCATTTTAACATCCTTTCAGAAGTTTCTGGTCATTGGAGTACCTGTCGCAAAGGCTGATCGGTATAAATACTGACTGAGTGTGCTTGAAAGTATGGACGCAGCTTACGTGATGCAATCACCAAGCAATAAGCCAATTTCTCAATATTAGGATAATTTCTTTCTGCCCCCGTTAAACGTTTACTAACATAATACACCGGCTTTTGAACTCGGTCTTCCTCGTGGACCAAAGCCGCACTTATAACATGTGGGGATACGGCCAAGTATACGTACAACATTTCATGGTCTATTAGTTTCGACAGCACTGGAGGATTTTCTAAATGCCTTACTAGAGCTCGGAACGCTTCCTCACAGTTGGATGTCCATTCGAAATTCCTTTTTCCTTTCTTTATTATATCGAAGAAGGGGATACACTTGTCTGTGGCTCTGGATATGAATCGACTCAGCGCAGCCACTTTTCCATTCAAGCTTTGTACCTGTTTTATAGTCCTGGGCACTTGTATGTCTCAAATAGCTTGAATCTTTTCTGGGTTAGCTTCGATTCCCCGGGCATTAACAATGAATCCTAAAAACTTCCCTGACGCAATGCCAAAGGAACACTTCAGAGGGTTGATCTTCATCCCATAGTATATGAGTATGCCAAACATCTCTGCTAAGTCTCGAATGTGGTCGTTTGACTGTCGTGACTTCACGAGCATGTCATCCACGTAGACTTCCATTGTTCTACCAATCTGGTCTTTAAACATTCGATTCACCAGACGCTGATAAGTTGCTCCCGCGTTTTTCAAGCCGAAAGGCATCACTACATAACAATATAGCCCAACGTCTGTGACAAAACTAGTGTGTTCCTGGTCCAGAATGTGCATCGAGATCTGATTGTATCCCAAGTATGCATCCATGAATGACAATAACTCATGTCCTGTAGTGGAGTAGAACAACTGATCAATTCTAGGTAATGGGAAACTGTCCTTAGGACATGCTTTGTTTAAATCAGAGTAATCTACGCAAGTTCTCCACTTCCCATTTGCTTTTTTCACTAGCACGGGGTTTGACACCCATTCAGGGTAGAGGGCGTCGTGGACGAACCCATTGGCTTTGAGTTTGTCCACCTCCTCTCTAAGAGCAGCGGACCTCTCTGGGTCCATTTCTCTCCTTGTTTTCTTAACTGGAACGTACCTCGGGTCTATGTTCAACATATGACTCGTAATAGCGGGAGAAATCCCTCACATGTCGGAATGTGTCCAAGTGAAAACATCGAGATTCGCTCGGAGGAAATTGCTAAGGTCCTCGGTCATCGAGGGGCTGAGTTGTGTTCCAATCTTCAATACTCGCGACGGATCATCTCGGCTGACTGAAATGTCAATCGTTAGTTCAACCGGTGCTGCTTTTTCTTCCCTGGGTTCCTCGTCATCGTCTCTCGGATCTATGTCTCTATAGATCCGAGAATTTTGCCCGAGCCAGGGCTCGGGCATTACTTGTCAATTGTCAGTATTCTGAATGCGGACGGAGTTGTCCGCAACCTTCCCTTTCTCTCTCCGCCGGGCCTCTCGGAGCTCAGCCACATAACATGCACGACTAGTCGCCTGGTCGCCATGAATAACACCTACTCCTTTGTCGGTGAAATTTTAAAGTCAAACACCACGAGGCCAATGCTACTATGAATTCAGTCAGGGTCAGTCGATCCAGAAATACTTTGTATGGGGAATCTACATCTAAGACTATGAAAGGTAGGATTCGCACCCTCCTACGCTCACCTTGTCCCAGTTCAACTGGCAACTCAACATACCCCACTGCATCAGTCGCTGCACCGTTAAAGCCATGAATACGAGCTTTAGACGGCTTTAAATCCTTCGTCTCCATCTTCATCTGGTCATACGCCTTTCTGAATATGATGTTAATAGAACTTCCACAGTCAATCAAAATTCTCTTCACTAGTGCCGGCCCGATAGTCGCGGATATGACCATCGGGTCAATGGTAGGAGCCTCCACCTGGTCGGCATCTCGGCTCCTGAATACTATATCGTCTGTTATTGTCCGCTGCTGATTAGCTGGGGACCCGTCCTCAGTATTTGAACAACACTCAAAATCTTCATGCCTTAGGGAGTTAGCATATCGCTCCATTTCCTGCCAATTCTTATCTACAGGATGAGGTCCGCCTACTATCGTGTTTATGACCAGTCTACCCATAGTTCGAGCAAGCTCCTCTGGGTGACGTGGAGCTGGTGCGTGACCAGGATTGGCCGTTCCTTGTCCACCCTCTTGAGGACTCTTTACAAACTCCTGCAACTTTTTCTATCTAATCAACTTTTCTATAGCGTCATGTAGGTGCCTACACTCTTTAGTATTGTGCCCATAAGTCTCATGGAAGCAGCAATACTTCCCAGTCCGCTTTTGCTCCTCGATTGACTCCTTTGGGAGCGGCTTTCTGTATTGAAAGGTATTACAAGTTGATAGGTAAATATTCTCAAGAGATGCATTTAGTGGGGTGTATTCGTTGTAGGTTGGAATTCTCGGCTTCCATTTCCCTGCTTCTCTTTTCTTCCCCTGATTTCCTCCTCCGGACTCCTTAGATTGCCCGGGCTTGTTCTAGACATTGACCTGAACTTTCCCCGAGTTATCTCCGGATTGCTTTACAGCGATGTTGCTTTTCACGGTCTCCTGAACAGGCCCTGGTGCTTTATCTCGCCTTGTCCACCTGGCCTCCTCTCTTTTAATGAATTGATAAGCTTTTGAGTAAAAACGCTCTAGCGTAGTTGGAGGTTTTCCCGCTAACCAATCTCCAAACTCTGAATCCGGATCCACACCTCGCATCACAGCCATAAGAATCGCATGATCATTAGGATTGCTAACTTCAGTAGCCGCAACATGGAATCTCTGTAAATACTCCTTCAACAGCTCCCTTGGAGCCTGGATTACACTTGATAGAGACATCACGTCCTTTGGACGAGTAGCATGTATTCTGAACTGTTCTATAAATTTCGTTGCCAACTCCTCGAAACTGGATACGGACCGCGGAGGAAGTCGGGTGAACCACATGGTAGCGATCCCAGATAGAGTTATTGGGAAGCATCTACACTTGGTTGCATCATTCGCTCTAGCTGAATCCATCATCCATTCATATCTCATCACATGCTGTCAGGGATCAGTCTTCCCTTCGTACGCCGGGATAGTTGGCATGCTAAACTTCCTGGGGTACTCGACCTGTAGAACAGTGTCTGTGAATGGAGTATGACTCCTGGATATCCCCCAATCTTCATAGGTCAGGCCTTGATTTTCTCTCATCAGCTGTCTGACCATAGCCGATAGGTCTGGGGTTTGTATGGAAGATGGAAGGTTGGAGTCTATTCTACTGGATCGTTCAGGTTGATGTCTCCTCTGCTGGCGATCTGCCAAACGTGTACCTTGAGGTTCAACATCATTGGCGTCTTGGTGAGCCGAGTGTCCAATTTCCACACACACTCCAAATCCTAAGTTTCCCGTTCCTGCTTGGTTGCGGTCTTCGAGGTGTAAGTGATCCCTAGTTGATCGATCAGCAGCACCTGCCTGTGTAGTTTCAGTCTTGTGACGTCTACGCCTGGGAGGTTCATCAGATGAAGTCGAACTATCAGATGAAGAGTAAGGAGCTGGACTATCTCCAGCATTCTGATGATGTTGTTGAGTGAGCTGAGCCATAAGGTTGGCGTTAGCTTGAATCTGTTCTCCAAGTTGTCTCCTTCTTTCCATGAGTTCTCTCATCAAGTTGTTGAACTCTGTTCTGGTGACAACTTCCATTTGATTTTGGGTGGTAGTTCCTGCACCCAGATTTGCTTGTTGATTGCTAGGTCCTATTTGTTGTACGCTAGCAGTCTCATTGATGTCCGCATTATGAGAGGCTGATCTGGTACGTGGTCTTTCCATTGTAGAGTTATTGATAAGAACTCTAAGTAGAATCAACGGACGTCCTATGAATGACTTGGATCTCCTTCAGGGGATTTATTCAATCCAGTGGCTACAAAGTAGATCCTTGTGGCCTGAGAATTCGATTCTTAGTGAAAGCACCAAAGTGTTAGCACTAAAATTGGTCACTAACCCCCTTTTAGAAAGCTTGCGTAGAGAGATAAATGAAGAAGATAAATTAAAATAGAGAGATATATACTAAATTAACAACAGAAATCTAAAACACCGGATTTATAGTGATTCGGCATAACTGCCTACGTCCACTTCGAATTGTAATCTTTATTGCTTTCCCAAGTAATTAAATACAGATACAATCCATACGATAATGGCTTGAGTACAAGTTTGAATTGAAAAGAGTGAGTCTTGGAAGCGGCAGAGTCTCCCCAGTGTTCTCGAAAAAAGGTCCATTTCACTGTGCCCCTGCCCTTTTATTTATTGACGAAGATGGGTTGGACTTCCCTCACGGGCCTAGGAACAAGGTCTCTCGGCCCACAGTAGGCAACTCCAGCACACCGAACCAGGCATGCCGAGCGATCCATGTCGAACGAGGAATGCCGATCGAGAACCATTTGGTTGACCATCGAGTGACTTGAAGTAACCATTCAAGAGAACCGGGGCAAGTAGTGAGTTGAAGCGAAATGAAGCTATGCCGAACGCCCCTACGTTGTTGTAGAATTGATAGCTTGTTAACTTCCATCGTATGCACCGGACCAGGGATGCCAAACAAGGTAGGAAGCCGGTCGAGGCCTGGGATGCCGAACGAGGGAGGATGTCGGTCGAGGCCTGGGATGCCGAATGAGGGAGGATGCCGGTCGAGGCCTGGGATGCCGAACGAGGGAGGATGTCGGTCGAGGCCTGGGATGCCGAACGACGGAGGATGCCGGTCGAGGCCTGAGATGCCAAGCGAGGGAGGATGCCGGTCGAGGCCTGGGATGCCGAACGAGGGAGGATGCCGGTCGAGGCCTGGGATGCCGAACGAGGGAGGATGCCGGTCGAGGCTTGGGATGCCGAGCGATGGAGGATGCCGGTCGAGGCCTGTGATGCCGAACGAGGGAGGATGACGGTCGAGGCCTGGGATGCCAAGCGAGGGAGATGCCGAGCGATGGCACTTTATGCCGAACGGGACCTCTGTGCCGAGCGCCTCGTTACCGGGTTAAATAACCGGGTAACAGTTAAAAAAGCTGTTTATCGATATAACGGTTTTCGGTCACATTATCTATATTTTTTCAAAGTATTTTTGTAAACATTTTTCCAAAATAATTTTACCATCATTATTTATGATTTAAAAGGGGGTTGAATATCTTATTAAATATTCTTAGTAACATTTAATCTAAGATTCAAATATTTAAATAATTCAGATATTTAAATACGAAGTGTTTGAAATTCCAGGTCGTTACACACACATACACAAACACACACACACACACATATATGTGTATATATACTTGGCCATAAATATTTTGAATAAAATTTTGTTTTTTATTTTAAAAGTTCACTACTTTAAAATAAAAAAGGTTTTTTATTAATAATTTCCATGCGAAAATTATGATTTTTTTTTAATTTCAAATCAATTTCATGAATTATGTATATATGATTTTATGTTTATTATATATGTATATATATATATGTATATATATATGTATATATATATATATGTATATATAAATGTATTACACCTAACATGCATTTTAAAACAATTTATTATATTATAAAATATATACATATAAATATAGATTTAAAATTTGATATATACATATACACATAAAATTATAATTTCCTTTTATTCCAAAATATTAATATAAATAAATGCATATACATGATTTAATAAATCATGTATACCACTACATACTTTGTACTTATATAAATTGAAATTAATTTGTTCAAAGCCTCTTTCAAACATTGTCAATTTTGAAATTTTAAAAGGAATGTTTCACTTTTGATTCCATGGCCAAAAATCATATGTTTTAATCTCACACACTCACAAATATATATGTGTGTGTGTGTATCACACATTGACAACACATACATTTAGGGATTCGTGATAAAAGCTAATTAAATTGAACATAAAGCATATGATGATATAGTATACAATTGCATAAATTTGTAAATATGGATAGTACCTTCCAATTGCCCAAGAATACACCTTGAATATTGAATCTTAATAACTCCATTTGGATTTCTATTCAACACTTCCAAAAGGCGCAACCCAATTGAGAAAGCTATACACCATTGTTTCGATTTTAATTGAACTGGTGATATGTTTGTTGCTTGAATTAAGGGAAAGAGGGGGGGGGAGTCATTTTGGCCTAATATGATAGGGGAAGATGGATGCAAAAACCCTAGAATATAATAAAGATAAGAGTGGCTAGAGGTGTTTAAATAGCATAGGAAAAAAGGGGTTTAAAGATGGAAACATATATTTTCTTTTCTTTGCCATTTCACACAGTTTTGGAATCTAATTCTAAAGCCTTCCCCCAAGTATAGTCGGCCATAAATCAGCCTTATGCAGTCCTTACTCAACTTCAAGCTAGATTAGATAATTTACATTTAAATCAAATTTAAATGTACAAACCAGTATCGCGTATCGATAAGTGTGTATACAACTTTTATGTACGCATGATTTTTATTGTTAACCAACACAAATCAAATCAAATATTATAATTATTTTTTCATAAATATTAATTAATTTAATTAATTGTAACAGTTATTATTAACTAATTCAGGTGCTAGATGGAGGACTTAACATTGCGGTTGTGTTGACTCTTTAGGTGCAAATTCGGTCAGCAAATAATATCGAATGATTCGAATATAAAAATTCACACTTCACTTGGTGTGACATTATGGCCAAATTATCCCTTACAAAGCTTCGGTAGTATCCAATTTTACATATTTAAGCATTACCCAGTAGTGATAATTGTTTACATCAATTCTCTTCATCAAAACTATATCACATTAGGACTTATGGAATTTGGTAATGGTCAAAATTCCAATATCGTCCACATCCAACTTTATAGTCCAAATACAAAGTCATTGGTTCAATAATGACAATTATTATTAACCATACTGCTCTGGCCATAGACTTTGACTTTGAGTTGACATAAGTTGATATGTGATACTGACTCCATACAACCGATGAGATGAATTCTCTATTGAATAGTGTCTCACTTCCTATGCTTCCACTTGATCTAACTATAGTCATTTAATGGAATCTGTACCACGATTTAGGTATAATTAAAGTGGAGTTTCCACATTAAAGCTCGATAGTATTCTCAAGTCGAGGGAATTGTGTAATATTGCCACTTCGATGTTCTCTGTTTAGTTTTATTAACCAACAGAAAACTATCATGTGAGTCATTTAATATTTATCCAATAACTATTATTATGTAACCCCTTGATGCCCCCATCAACCATGAGTAATACACTATTCAATATTTGGAGAGTGTTACGTACTCTAGTCTCAATGGATGTATCGATATCCATTCTTGATGCATCTTGACTAGGAATATTTAAAGCAATTTATTTGTTACATTATGATAAATTGCTCATGATTATAAAACCTTTTAATTACTGCCACAAAACACACCGTTTATGGATTTTTTGTTAAATATACTTAAATTGAATAATCGACTATTTATAACATATTATAACAAGTATATAACAAAACCAAAACACTTTTATTTTGAACGAGATTTTATTACATAGTTAATAATTTACTATAAATTACGGAATTTTTGTAGGGCATATCCTTAACTCTATTACATGCCCCTTTTGAATGATCAAAGTCAGAAATACTAAATGATTATAAGTCCATCTGCTTGCACAAAAAATGGGCAAACACCCGGTAAAACATATTTAAAACTACAGATAATGTATGTGTTTTATAGTTGTGAGTTATATATGAGATTATGTTCAAGACAAATATTATAAAGTAAATATACAGAAAGTAAAGAACACATAAGGTTTTTATAATGACTTGGCTAAGAGGTCGCCTACATCCAATGTGAATCATCATTCATTTTTTTCTTAATCTCTCGTACAATGCAGAAATACAAAATTAAACGATCCATTCATCAAAATAAATGAAAAATACAACTTCGGGATTTCTATTTGGTAGCTTCTAGAAAAAAAATATTGTCTACCATTACTATTCATACTTGAGATATTTATATGTTCCAAGGCATGATGAAATCTGGTTGGTATTACTTGCAAAATATGTACTTTTCATATATGAACAATTCTAGTCGGCATGAGTTGGTTCGACAATGATTAGTTTGCTATGCAAACTACTGAACCCGTTTCCTTAATTGACACTATTCTGACTAGTATGTACAACTACTAAACCAATTTCGATGTTCAACACTTGTCTAACTGGCACCGCACCATGAAATTGGTTCGATTATTTCCCTTATAAAGTGTTGCTTCTTTCTACTTAACTCGAAAGGAGACGTGTAACACCCTATAAGTTAATAAATAGTTAATTAAGTAATTAATATTAGGAATAAAGAAAACCAAAATAATGAAAAAGCGAAAATATTCATGTGATGCTTGATTACTCATTATACTTGGATGAATCAACTGATGTTTGGAAAATCGTAGTTGAAAATTTAAGTTAATAAGAAATTAATGTAGCCATTAGTGCTAACTAAATTATAAGAAAAGAGATGGCGGGCTGACGGCCTAATTATTCTATTAAAGTAAATGTAATCACCTCTCTCTTTTCATTTCATTACACTCATAACTAAAAATAAAAAAGCTTGAGTTCTTTAATGATGCTTGCGCCTATAACAAGGAAAGAAAAAGAAAACGTAAAGTTTAAGGCAAAGGGAAATAGAGACTCCATCAACTAAAGAATATAGGTGAGTAATATATTTTATAATCCTTCTTTCTTCTTTGAATCTCCCACGACCAAGTTTTTGTTTAATAGTTTTTATGCTTCTTGAAATCTTTAAGATCTGAGAATTTTATATATTGATAGAAACATATTTTAGAGTTGATTTTTAGATTATATGATTTTCACATAAGTAAATAAATTGTTACAACTTAATAGAAGGCCGTATGGGGTATAAAATGGTTAAAAAAGAGGAATTTGAGTGGTTTCATAAAAATAAAATCATAATTAACTTTGCTATGATTATCCGAAGGCAAATTAAGTCATTTTCGAAAAAAATTAAGTATGGAAGAAGAGAGCTATAATGGGGAGCCGAAAGGTGAATAATTGTTGCTAGGATGTATATTAATATAAACAAGTAGTAAATTTTGGTTCAAGAGACCATATCCACATTTTCTGTTGAATGTGTCAGATTATGGTTAGAAAGGACTAGGTCAAATGCATCAGAAGTTGGCACATGGAACATTAGTGGTAGATGTGCATGAACGATCTCCAACATATACCGAAGGGCAACACCGTGGTAGATAGAGACGGACTGAAATGTTAATAAAATCAAGATCCTAAGCATAACAGATTAAATAGAAATGCTAAGATAAACAAGGTTTGAGACTAAGGTTGGCAAACTGAAGGATTAACCGAGAACCGAATGCAGTCGATGGTTAATGAGGAAATATGAGTAGAGGAGGCGATGTCAGATAAATTAAAGATTAAGTCACAAAACACCGAAACTAAATTATAACAAGCTTCATTAGATGAGACCAAGGGTAGTTATTGTCAAAAGTCAAGCAACTCTCGGTAGAGAGTGTAAACAAGGACAAATGACATCCGGAGGCTGTAATGGATTCTAAGGCTTAAGACGGCCGAGATTAGTATTAGACACATGGATGATAATATGAAAATAAGTATTAATAATGGAAGGACAATTAATTGAGATGTCAACTTAGTAAATAGCTAAGTGAGAAGCCTAAAAGTAAATAATTAGGTAGAATACTCAGTAGATGACATTAGGCCTAAGGTGGCAGTTGAAACCAAAACGTAGGTGTAAGACCCGTATGGCAGTAGAGCGACAACCAAGAGGATGGTATAAGACGTAAGGTTGAAAGTAGCAGTTTAGAATCGTAAGTTGTGACAATCCGCATCTCTTGACATGCCTAAAACTGGTCATATCAAGAAATGTGGATCATCAGTTTTAAGTGAAATAGTATCACAGAGACTAAGATACCAATATGAGGGATAAACTATCTAATCCAAATGTCATCACAGTGGAAACATAATATCAGATGTATGTAAATAGATAATCTCAAAAATACAGTAATAACGGTCTCAAAGCATAATAATATCATAGTCTCATAAAATATTAGTACATAATCCCAAATCAGAGTATATCATAAAAGTAATCCCTCCGAAGCAAAATACCAAGATAAATGCACCGATAGAAAATACATGATAAAGGGATGAGATGAAAAGTTAGACTCCAAGCACGATAATCTGAAAGCAACGATGGGCCAGTCACTTGCTGCCTTATCCACCTGTGGGAAAAATAGGAATGGGTCAGATATACATCTGGTAAATGAGAACAAGACTGATAAAATGATTAAATGCAATTAATTATAAATCTACTCTAAGTGTCGTAGAGTGTAAACAGTGTGTCAGAGCATTCCTAAGATCATATACCTAAGGAAGTTATCTAGCTCACTGGGTCAGATCTATAGATCAAAACCTCCCACTATTAATCGGCTAAACCGAGATCTATTGTCCCTTATCTACTCCACTACGCCTGGAGAGGGAGAACATGAAAAGCACTCTTGCAAAGTGACTCATTGGATGCAACCGCGCTTATCTTTCGATCGTAGTGACAAACTACCTCTTATGCCTACTCCGGTGTTCACCACGTGCGAATCACCACTAGGACCGGGCTCCCACCTAGTATCGTCATGTTTCCTATGGCCACTTATTGTCCAGCTCCAGCCTCCACTGGTACCACACTGTGGAAGAAAATGTGCCATACCTAAATCTCCTATTAGGACCAGGCCCCTCTCAGGAAGTGTTCCCGCCAGTGCTGTGCCCACGTGCATGTTACACTCCTTGGAACTAACGCGAATAAATCACTCTCATCTTACTAAATCCAGTTTCTACTTCCTCCTAACAGACTGCCCAATTGCCTACGTTTACGGATCTTCTGGATCTTATCCACTTAGCGAAGTAAATTCGCCCAATAACTCAGCATTCATCAATTTCATTCATTAATTAAGCCTAAAGCCCAAAATCCCAAAATAGTCCAATTATAAGTTGGACGATCGACCTAGAAGCACCATAGGTCGACCACCCATGGTCGACCTATGGTACGCACGGTCGACCGTTCCAGTTGTTTTTCTTATGTTTCGGGTTTTTCCTTCTTCTTTTTGTGTGCATGCGGTTAATTTATTTATTAAGCTAATTTAATTTAATTAATCCTGGTGTCATTAGAAATAGTAATTAGCCTAATTTCTGATTTTAGCTTAGTCCATATTTTATTATTTCAATTTGAGGTCTAGATTAGGGTTTACAATTTCAACAATAATTTTCTAATTAGGTTAATTAGATCTATAGGTTGACTAATATTAATTTTAAATTAACAGTTTAATATAGGCGTTTAACAATTTAATCAACTTGAAAATAAATTTAAAACTAATTGATTTAACCTCTTAATCAGATCTATGCCCACTCACCTATATCTTTAGCTCTAGATCCGGTTCCAACTCTGTTTGTTTCCCCTAGATCTACATAGCCTCTCTTCCAATTGATTGATCTCTCCTTCTATTTTAGTTTAGATTGAGATTTGTATTTGATTTGGGGATTAGGAACTGGTTTGGGAATTAGTGTTTTAGTTTTTATTTTGGCAGAGCTTCGCTACAATGGTGGAAAACTAGTGTTTTAGGTTAACCCTAACTATTTATTTATAGGGAAATCTCACCACTCTCAGCCATCAAATCAAAACCCTATTCAATCCAGCCCATATGCTGAAAACTTGGTCACCACGTAATTAATCTCAACCGTAAAAGGAATCGACACAGAATCGCTCCCCTCATGATCAACGTAAGGTCGGGTCGACTGCCATAGGTCATGGTCGACCTAGACCTGGTGAGGGTTGACCTAGCCCTTTGTTTTTTCTCTTTCTATTTTTAAATTTTCGTTTAATATTCTGACACTTGTAATTCTCTTATACTAACTCGGATTTTGACAAGTTATATATGAAATTCGTCCAGAAAATCGCTACGGACACAATGTTGCAAGGCCCATAGCCAAATTCAAACGTTTTTGAAAATTTTACTTTTAAGTTTATTCTTAATTTTTGTTTATATTTTCTTATTTATTTTGGAAATTTTCCGAGGTGGTATATAAGCAAAGTAGGTGTATGGCCCATATGGCAGCCGAAATTCGAAAGTGTTGGTGCAAAGCCTGTGGCAAAGAAGAAAAATGAGGCATAAGGCTATAGTGGCAGCTGAAAGTTAAGTGTGAATGTATATAGTATATAGGCGTAAGGCCTGAGTGGCAGCCGAAAACTAAGTGTAAATGTATATAATATATATAGTCAAAAGGCCTTTATGGTAGTCTAATAGTTGACTTTAATGATATATATATATATATATGCTGCAAAGATACGTAAGGTCATAAGGGCAGTCAAGATTAGGGTGTATTAGCTGTATTGAAATAATATGGTGATACTGTGGGACAATCCAAGAGGGTTATTTTGGTTGTGGCTTCATAATATAACTTTGATATTTAGCTAATTAAACCAGTAACTTAGGGTTAATTGTGAATTGAATTTATTGCTTTGGTATTTTGAAGGGGGAAAACCCATCCGCACATCAATGAGGTGCTTTTTCTATTTTCTTGCTTAGAGTAATATGTTACTCATACCAGACCTTATGTCTTACCCAAGTTTTATTTTTTCTTTCCCTATAAACTCACAGGTACTCATTCGGGATAGAGTTAGGGGTATGCCCTAGGGGAAATTATGTAATTTGTTACATATACCTAACTCGATAGCAAATCTTGTTCAAAATAAAAGGTGTTTTCGTTTTGTTATACACTTGATACAATGTGTTATCTTAATTAATTAACTAAAAGTATAATTAATAGAAAACCCATAAATGATATATTTTATGATACTAGTTACAAAGTGTTGTAACCGTGAGTAATTTATCACAATGAAACAAATATACCATTTTATTCCTAGTCAAGATGCATCGAGACTAGATATAGATGTATCCATTTGAGACTAGAGTGTGTAAAGTTCTCTAAATGTTGGGCAATGTATTACTCATGACTACTTGGGGGCACCAAAGGGTTCATACTGATAGTTATTGGACAACTATGGAATGATTCACTCGATAGTTTTCTGGTTGTTAATATAACTATGGTCAAACAGAAAATATCGACGTAACAAAATTACACAGTTCTCTTGACTTGAGAATACTGTTGACATTCAATATGGAAGCTTCGCTTTGATTATAGTGAAATCATGGCATGGCTTCCATCGAATGAAGATAGTTGGGTCAAGTAGAAGCATTAGAAGTAAAACATTATTCAAGAGAGGATTCGTCTTGTAACAACCAGCTTTTCGAACCCCAAATGTCGACACCAATAAATCCATGGTATTCACGTGCCGAGCACCTAAGTGCTCGAAGGACAGAACGTTAGGGTAAAAGAAAAATGAGAAATAAAAAGGAAAAATAAAGAGGAGAACAAAACATCAAAATCTCACGGCATAATGATAACATATAATATCAAAAGATAATGCATAGAGCCACTCAAATATACATAGCATTTCAGAAGTTACTTAACAGAGTACTATCATCAACCTAGATAGTTATAACAACATATCCTTACAATTAATGATATATATATACACATAAATAATGCAGCGGAAATAAAAATACTATGGTAGGTAAATGTCCAGCTCCTCTCTGAGAGCTCAATGAGCATCAACGAAAATCTGCCTTTCTCAAACTTCTTGAAAGAGCATATAAGGAATTTAGGAAAAACAAAAGCCACATGTCAGACATAAGTTTTTGTGTGAGAAACTCAAGAAATATGTGTACGACATATAACAGCACCTTTTGAGACCATCGTGATGGTTTTCCCCTTAAAAGAGCCAAATCGTCTAATAGGTGCATATTGCGATATAATAGATAAAGTCTAGGGTAAAGAATTTAAATTAGAAAATAGCTGTGATACTTACCATGATCACACCACAACAATATAGAGGTACAATAAAAACCGCTAAGGTGCGTTCGTATATGGATTTTCCGCGGAGACCTCCCCAGTAAAACTCGTAAGTAAACCGAGACCAATCTCCATGACCAGGATCAGAAATCACCTTCTGAGCTTCGTATATCTCTAGATAAAATATACCATAAGGAAAACACAACTAGCACATGCCCTAACATGTGAACCAAGTATCATCAACTCCTCGCACACAACATATCAATAATCATACTCTAGATACTGGAGTTGATGTACCCCCAGTGAGTTAGCTAAACCCCAGGACTATGTAGCATACTCTGTCTTTAGTCATATACCGATGGTGAAGTCACGTTCACCATCTCAACACATGAGCCATCTTCACTCGAACAGATCATGAACCCCAAATAGATTCCAGTGTCTCGAACAGATCACAAACCTCTTCATGGGTTCGAGCATCTTGAACAGATCTCGAATCTCCACATAGATTCAAACATCTCGAACAGATCCACTTCCAAGAAATAGAACATGTATTTCAGTCTTTAAGTGATTTTCAATAACTAAAACACTTACCAATCCCAATCTCTTTAAGGCTGAATCAACGAATTTGGTCATGTTCAATAACAATAAGAACGACCGCATATGGATACCAAGCCTATATACTTATCACATTCCAAACTTCTAAACTTTCACTATCCCTCGGTTAAGAGTGAACCCCAGTAGGTTGGAGCTGTGATGACCAACCTACACCTTCGGCACCCAAACACATAAGACAGTGCGTTGCACTGTGCCCGATTGTTGTAGGATAATTGCCAAGGATGAAAAGAAAGAAGACCAAACGTGGACTCTGTAGAACATCTCACAGTGCATGGATAAAATATAATATAACAGTATAGATGTAAAACAGGCGAGACAGTGATATAATTAAATAAACCATAATTAAGAACATCATAATGCCCACAGCCCCACACAGCAGGATCAAACATCAATGATTTTAAACTAACATTATCTAGCTAACTATAAACAATGGAATAAAAGAATATAACAGTCAGCTGCCCACAACAGAGCCTGCATCTGCTTTCCATTCCCTCTTCCGCTCCTATCTGCAAGTTCGCACTTGTATAGATAGACAAATTAAAAAGTGAAAAGGGTTTTAACTATTTTTGGACTGTGTCAGTTTTTATACACCCCAGCCTAACCTAAAGGATTCGATGGTTATCACATAGAAAAAGATCACCTAGTTTTGAGGGATCAAGCCCACAAAGTTATGGTTCCTGCTCTTTTCTTACATCCAAATAGTCATTAACACGTAACAACCATAGTATCCATGCAACAATTTAAAATCATCACAGCCAATGAAATAAATGCAACTAATGCAACCATTGCAACCATCACAACCAATGCAATTAATGTAAGCAGGAAACACTACTCCTATGCAACCACTAAATCACTAAAGGTACTAACCCACCATGTTAGTGTAGAACACCATGTCACCAAATGCATACTAACTCACTATATTAGTAACGCAACGTTCACAACAACCAACTACACAATTCGTAGTAATAATAGTGAATAGGGTATGAACAACCATACCTAACTTGACCCTACATCCGAAGAGATAGTACATAAACATAGTATATGCTAAACTACTAAGAGGAAAATATGGGGTATAGGGGTACCACACAGCACATCAAACACATGGCAAACACGACATCCATCACACCACCCCGTATCTCTCACTCAAGTGCATTAGAATGTGATAGCTCGTATGGCACTACCACAAACCAGAAACTAAATCAAAATTCCTTCTCACGCGTCTCCATAATGGAACCCGATCATTATTCCATCATGGCTATTTCATAGTTGGACACAATCGCAAATCCCACTCGCAAGTCCCTATCGTTAGACTTGCCCTTGTGGATCACCACCATGACTCTCATCGTTAAGTTGTCATCTTCGAAATGCCTCTAGACACTCATCAAAAGTCGTAAAGCCATCATGTCGAAGTTTCGAAGTCGTCGCCATCATCATTGGTGTTATAGTGTCAAAGCACTACACAATGACTTCACTTGTTGCCACACAAAATCCAAGGCCATTCCAAATCGTTTGGATTATTTACTTCACTCCACATTATCCACTAGACCCTTGGAACATGTCCCAAAGAAATCCCGAATTTTCACCTCACCACGACCAAAATTTCCAAATTTCAAGTTTCGGTCTGGGTATGCCTAGATCAGGCCCAGAGAAACCCATGGAAAATCCTAAAGCATGACCTGAAGCAGCCAAACCTCGAACCAAATTCCTTGCTCAGGTGCCGACTCGAGCCACTTGCCAAAATCCCCGAGCATGACCCGAAGCACCCCCTCCCCCCGAGCAAGGTCGGCTCTGAGCCAAACCACCAACTAACCTAAGCAAGACCCGAGCCAACACCCCCAACCAAGAATTCTCGTCCGACTCTGAGTCAAACCTGAGTTAAACCCGAGCCGTGCCTAGGCCAACCAGAATACCCTCGAACCAAAATACTGTCAAGTCTCTATATCCAAATTTCACACCGATTCCACTGCTATGCTCCATTCAACCTGTATGCCTTTCGTATGCATCGATATAACTCCTAACCTCTTCGAGCCTATCCATTGAAGCTCGGTTTCACAAAACCTTCAAAAGCCAAGTTTTGTATGCAAAGCGATCAAATTCGAAAATGAACAGCAAAGTTATGATTTTTCTTCCCCTTAGATGTAGATCTGAAGCTCTCTGGTAAATCCCCTTGCTTATCTAAGGTTTGGACGAGATTTGGATGTGAAAAGAGAAGGGTTTGGGTGAAGGGTGGTATAATGGAGGTTGGGAGCTATTTGAGAAAATGGTAGAAAAGTGATTTGGGGAAGGATGGCTCACCTATTTATAGGCAAAACCCAAAGCACCTCCCTCCAGAACACAGGACGGGCCTTCCCCCAAACAGAATAGCCCCGACCAGGATTTCATGATCGACTGTCAAGCCATCCACCCACCGAATAGGACACCACGGACCAGGATTCCTTGATCGGCCCCCGACCCCATTCTTCTGCCAAACCAAACAACACCAAACCGAACATGCCGAACCTACTACAACTGAACATAAAATCTATAACTTCAATCTTCAAACAGCCATATTTCCTAGGCAGAAAGTTCAAATTGCTATTTTGACCACTCTACGGAAAGGGAAACCATCATATCTTCCCGATGGAAGTAGTCTAGGAAGCCAATTCGGCTTCAATCAAAATTTATAGTCAATATAAGTTTTCCAAGGGAAAATGGTCAGAATAATACGGGTTATTGCTCTTTTCCTCCTATAAGAATTTCGCCTCTGAAATCCCAAAACAAACAAGGCAAAGTCAAACATAACCACCATGCATGCCTATTATCCATTAGTAATACACTCAAGTCCTATCTTCTATAAGAATACTACTTCTAGGCTGGTATATTTCCTTAATACCACCTACACTACTCCAAAGTGCATCATGGACTTTCTTCCTGCTAGAAGACAAAAATATCACCTATAAAAACCATCACAAGTGCATCAGGCTTTTGATACTCCATTCTGTCTCCAAAAGTCTTCTGCTCACTATATGGATACTATAGGCAATCCTTACCTGGATATACTACTATAAAGGACCCTCTTTCTCCATGGGTCTTCCTCTTTCTTCTCTTGTCCTTCTCGCTCTTCGAGTACCACCCTCCTCGAAGATATAACACCAACCCTAAGTCGATACGGAACTCAATTCCTTTACACATTAGTAATCCGACCACCTTCGGATGTTTCCCCCACTATGGGAAATGATGACGAATCCTCATGCAGGTTCCCGAGAAAACACACCAAGCTAACCATAACCATACCCTCTCTAGTCCTCAGTCCAGCCCTAGCCTCCGCTCTCCTTCTGTCCCTATCGTCACCTTCAACTCTTCTTCATCCATCACATCTCTGTATCTCATTGACCACTCTATCCCAGCCAATCTCGAATGGCCATCGATCCGGATATGCTCAGTCACTGAGCTAGTCTCACCATCGAACATACCTCCATACTCGGCCACCAAACCACCAGAAACCAAACCGAGTTTCTTGGCCATTTGTCAATCCAATCCCAAGCATGCATACCTAATAGTGACCATCACCAAGGTCTCACTATGCACCTTCCCTCACCAAGGTCTCTTGTTACCTGACCACCACGAAGGTCTCGTATCACCTAACCATCACTAAGGTCTCACTTGGCCAAAGCCATCACAGAGCCTTCACATCATTACCAAGATGTCGCTCCATTCTGACCATCACCAAGGTCTCGCTCCACTCGATCATCCTCGAAGCCTTGCTCTGCCATGACCTCCTCTAACTCCTCGAAGTCTCACTTCGGTATGACCATTTCTAAAGTCTCACCCCATAATGATCATTCCTAGAGTCTCATCCCATTATGACTTTCTCAAAGTCCCTCTTTATTTTGGCCTTCTCATGGCACCCACGGAGTCTCACTTCTGTGTGGCCATTTCCGTAGTCTCACCCCCATCATGATCATTCATGGAGTCTCGTCCCGGTTTGACTTTCTCAAAGACCCTCTTCATCTTGGCCTTCTCAAGGCACCCTAAAGTCCCACTTTGGTATGACCACTTTCGAGTCTCACCCTATCATGATCATTTCTAAAGTCTCACCCACTATGACATTCTCAAAGTCCACCCTCGTTATTACTCTCAAGGTCTCTTGGATATATGATAACTCACTCTACAACCTCTTAAGTCAGCAACATCTTATGCCATAATTAGATTCGATGGTCTTTCATATACCTATCTCATAGGTACTTGCCATTAACTTTGAAACATTCATTTACAGCTCTAAGTACACCTTCACTTATTAAACAAGGTAATATACCTTTTTAATCAATTTAAAAAACCATCCATTATAACATAAGTGTTATAATCTTAAAAAATCCTTTATATTCTTTTAAAAATACCAAACTTCCATTTTAAAATTGCTAAATACACTAAAATACCTTTAAAAAGATACACATATACACACACATATACCAATTTATTTATAAAACTAAGATATTTAATAAAATACTATAAACCATCTGAATGATATTATAATATAAAAGCCTTTTATTTCTTAAATAAATCTTTAACAATTTATAAAACCATATATATACTAAAATATACTTTAAAATACTTATACTATATTTTAAAACATTTATCTAAAATACCATAAAAACCCGTTTTATAATTTAAAACCATCACTTTAAAATCCATAATCGATTACCAGTAATATATTTAAACCTCGATATTTTCTGATAGTAAGTACGCTCATAGTACTTATTAAAATATGAAGAACCCCTAGAATGTCTTCCAAACTTACCTTTAAAATCGTCGATCACAGCGATTTCAAAGTGCATCCATAGCAACCCTTTTGCTTCTAACATTTACAGCTTCTATTCCAATTTCCACAATTGTGTAAACCAATTCCTCTATGTCAAACACACCAAAGCATGTGTAGCCGATATATATTTCCATAATATATCACAATTTATCCAATTTAACATATGTCAAATATTAGGGATTTCAAAGCATGTTTAATACGACTATATCACTTCAAATATTTATAAAGCACTATCAAACAGGTAAACAAGTAGTCCGGGCCACGGTACAAGTTATAGGTAATCAAAAGAGAGATTATATCCCATAATAATGTCGTCGCTTGTTTTACAAAAAAGGCAGGGTCCAAAAGTAATAACTTGCATTGTTCTTTGTATAATTTATATTTTAATACAACAACAATTATATATACAACAATATACAATCAATTGGTGAGTAAACTCATCCAAGCCTAAATCGATCCCAAGCATAGATAATTCCGCTACGAGCACAACGGCGAAGACAACGCTTCGATCACACCTCATATGAATAAGATACGATTTTTATAAGGATTTTGAATTAAAAACTTAATTAATTTACTAATTAATTACCGTTAGACACTTAATTACCTTCCTCGTCCTCTTCCAAATTTAAACTCCCGCTCCAGTATTCAAACCTACAATGTTGCCCCCTTCTTTATCCAATCTCTCTCGACCTTCAATGAAACCAAGCGTCGTTTTCTCCATTGTGCTCCTCTTCATGCCCTCTCCACAATGGTCACCATCAATCAATGTCCGAAGCCGCCGTACAAAAAGCGACTAGAGAACCACATCAAAACAACCATGACGTCGTGCCTCACCCTTCAACGTTGAAGCTCCCATTGACGATTCTAAAAGGTGTATCTTCACATAAGAAACGCAATGGCCACCACCCCATCGCCTAACTCTCCTTGAATCAACACTAGGACCGAACCCTAATCTCAACTGCTCCTAGTTGAGCGAAACCAAACTCGATCGCACACAAATCAAGCACACCAATACGAAGCACTCGCCTTAACAAAGCCAATGAATCAAATGACACCTGGTTTTGTTGCCTATTTCCCTCGATTTAATTGATGGAAGCAAAAATGGGGTGGTGGCCACTTCACTAGTGGAAGAAAGAGGAATAGATTATAGGTTAAGGGAGAGGAGTATTTATAGAAAAATAAACATTATATTATATTTACTTGATTTAAACGCTACGCATTTCAAGCATGCACGACCACACAGCACGTCCGATTATCATGAAACTCATCAACATACAACAATTCATTATTCCGGATTCAATGGCACTAGTTTCGTCAAAATCCAAGATAATACCCTAGAATGATAATTTCACATGTTAATAATAAAAGAATTATTATTAAAACCAATTTAATCACTTTTAATTAAATTAAAAGTTTACCATTTCATTTCTTAAGGAATTTAAATATCACATTAAATCCAATATTCAATTATTTAAATAATTCCGATATTCAAATATAAAATGTTCGAAAATCTAGGTCGTTACATTCTCCCTCTTGAAAGAATTTCGCAATCGAAATTCCAACACAAGCAACAAAGCAACATCCACACATAAATAACAGATAGTACTGCAACCACTAGCAAACAAGTCCATGGTTTACCCAAGTTCAGAAACCCCTCATCGCACAAGGATGACAAACAATCCACTAAGCATTACCATATGCTCAACAACCTTAGGTATTACTCAGTCGATCACTCATGCTACTCTAAACAATTTGAAGGGTCAGTTCCCAAATTCTCCACAAGCTAACACAACATATACTTATACTAAAGCCCGTACGATGTACATATACAATCCGTACACACTGCCAAATCTGATCGCTATCTCAATCACATAAATTCCACTTCCGAACTAGTATAGATCACTTAACCTCTCTAGAGCGGACTTTGTTCTAGTTTCTTGATTAAAAACCTCTGTTCTCCTTACATAGTCATATATTATGATAGAAAACTTCCCGTGTCATATCAAAAATCTGTATCGAGTGTTCGCCGTCGAGAATCGAGTGGAAAACCCTAACTCGGATCGGTGTAAACCACCTCGAAGTCTACGTACTCGAATCCTAGATCAAAAGCCAGTATGCGAATAAAATGATCCACGTACAACTTACGTACTCTCTATAATTGGTTTCTTAATCACACCAATTACTTTTCATTTTTATTCCACATTCAATTCACTTATAGTATTTCTCATTTAATGCTAAAATTATTTACGAATCATTTCATAAAATTTACTTTAAGCTATTAAATAGTATATAACTTAAGCTCTTACTTGTATGTTCCTTCACTACATCCTACGAGAATATGCTAAAACATCCAATTCATTTTACTTAACATGGATATTCAACAATTTAAAACTTGTTTAAATTCTACTATCTTTCCAAGTCAAGTATTATATAAAACTTAACTTTTATAAACATTTAGCTTCAATTTCATATACAAATTTCGAAGTTTTGACTGTCCAAAATCATCGAAAATTCTATTTCATTTTAACAAATGAAAACTACTGATCAACAGATCAAACAAGATGCACAAACTAAACTTACCCTAATGCATAGGATACATGAGTCCATAAAATATCTTAACAGAAAATGTAAGGACCCGATTCTTCGACTTCCGAATATCGACATCAATACGTCCATTGTATCAACTGCCGAGCAAACGAATGCCGGAAAACCAAATTCTTAGGGTTTAAAAGAAGAGGTAGAAGAAAAAATAGAAGAAAAAGAAAAGAAGAAACAACAGAACAATATCAGAAACAGAAACAATATCAGAATCTCACATATCGCAGCGGAACAATATATAATAGATAATCACTAGTCTTTTAAAACAAAGAACTATATCAGTTTATACATACATCAATCAGAGTCAATATACAACTCAATACAACACAGCACATCAATGGACAGTTATATAAACTTGTCCTCATATAGAATACACAGCGGAATAATACAAAGTATAGGTGATACGTTTCGCCATCCTGCTTGCTTCCACAGCTCCAGAATATCCTGAATATCCTGATAACATAACTCTAGGCTGCCCGTGTGGAAAATTATGGGCACCCAGAGTTTAGAAGGGAAACAATAAACTCCGAGTCAGTCATGGTGACTGGTGTGAGATCGTAAAACAGTTATTTTTCACAAAGAAAATAAAACAGATTCGAAATGCTTTTGGAAAATGAAACTACCATAAGGCCTCCCGCACACACACACAATGCAAACGCAGAATCGGAGGAGATTTCTCCTTATGATAGTCAAAGATGCTTGATACGCAAAATCAACTCATTTTGATATTATTATTAGTGCATAGTGTAGAAAACATTTCGAAAGTATAATATAAATCTTAGCCAGCATAGGCATTCCGCACTTATGCCTACTATAGCTACCATGTTCAATAACAGGTTACCGCCACATTCCATGGCAGGTAATACAACTAAAACCGTACAAGTCACGTATTGTTTCTTTGGATTTCCAACAAATGGCCAGGCCAAGGAACTTCCCATTGCCACATGGAAACACCTCTGGAAAGACGTTCCGAGAAATAACCTAACATTACGGTTAGATCTCTGCCAACACAAGGCCGAGTTACCTCTGCAAAAATAGGTAACTACTGACACGCGTATGCCATCCCCCGATCGTAACCGATCTTCCCGAGGATCCTCGATTTCCAACAACCACATAAGAATAATAATGCAGCAACAACATAGGTTAAGTATCTGGGCTCCATACCATGATACCACCTCTATCCAGAAGGAATGACATACACTAAGGGGCGCTACTCCCTAGAACCTTGCCGCATCCTTCCTGTTTTGACCATTTCCGGGGTGTGAGGTCCGACGAAGTCTCATCCACAAAGCTACGTATTTCACAAAGCCATGCTTCGGGTCAAACAAATGATCAAAGAAATGATCACAAAGATAAATGATCAAACAAATGATCATATCGCAAATGATCAAACAACGATCATTTCACAGCAACACTCAGCATGCCACATTACCAAATTGGGAGTATATTGCTGATAACCATCAACTACATACCCTCTGAGCTCGTACGTCTCAGAGAAGGGTGTTAAGCTAAGAGAATAAATTATCCTCCACCAACAGATATGTATTTGAAAGAAATCGGCTTTATATCTCAATTTGTAACGTCAGACACACAATCCATACAAGTCTGTTCCAGGATCGAACAGAACCAAAGGCACTTCTTACGAAGCCCTTGCAAATCCAGATAATTTTCTAATCACGTCCGGACTTCCCGTCACTAAGGGTGATAAAACCTCTATATCGGAGATCAGTCGATGTAGAGTAACTCGATGGTAATCCTTCCTTTTTCAAAAATATCCGGTCTTCAACACCGGTCATCAAATGCAATCCATTACGACGTATCACATATTCGGAATGGGTTATACGACCCCAAGGTCCTTTCCCGGCTAACCCGAATAGTGAGCGCAATATTTTGAAAATAAGTGTGGCATTCAATTCATCCAATTCACAACAAATACCCATTCAAGGTAATTATTGATAGTCGGTTATTTAACTATCAATAAAGATGCGCAACATCATCAGATTCCAAATAATTTTCCAAATAATTTATCTTCCAAAAATATCTTTACAAGATATATAATTTCCACACTTCAAAAATAAATCGATATTTATTTCTAAACAGATTCCCTTTTATAAATTCCATAGTGAATTTATATTTCAAATATCTACTGATATACGATTTTCAATCGATTTCAATATTCACTTTCGATTTATCTTTAAGAAGATAAAATCTCAAAAACCTTTCATTTCATTTTGGAAAACATTTCCATACTTATTTAATAATAAGTAATTCACAAATCTTATTTATTTTCAACATTTGAAAATATTCGATATACTTAAATCAAAATTAAGTATATATTTCATTCTTTAAGGAAATCATTTACTATAACAACATCTATTTGAGTCAAAATGAATGTTACGTAAAACATCGTTATGACGACTCAAAATCACTAGTATAGGGATTTGAAATTAAGATAGATATATAAGTCCCAATACTATATAAAAACATTTCCTTTCGGAAATCGTTTACTATAACAACTGTGTTATAGTCCACCATTTCCTTCTTCCTCGAAAACGTCTATTTCAACAATGAATGTTGAAATCTATGATTTCGATATTTAACACATTTTAAAACATCGTTAAAACAATTAACTTCATTTTTAATGTCACTTTTCCAAAACATATCCATTTTACTTAATAATATATTCACTGTCCAAAATTGTGAATATACTTCACTAACCAAATTTCAATATTTTCTACACATTTTATTTCAAGAATTTATCCATTATCTAAAGTCGTGGATAAAATTCTCAACCAAACATTTTTATTACCCATATTATATAAAGAATAATTCGCTATCAAAAATCGCGAATATATCCCCTTTAATAAACTTCTATGTTTAATTTATCAAATTTAATTGATTTCGGATTTATAAAACAACGTTTATAAATTCACCTTTATATTTCATAACAACTTTGATTTATAAATCTCCTTTATTAACCGATTCAATTTATATTTTATTTACAAGTCGAAATCCAATTTATAAGTAAATTACTTATAATCCATTTATCCACAAATTCATTCTTTTATATCACTATCAATTTATAAATCGAAAATCCTTATTTATTTATAAATCCATGTTTATTTCATTTTACTACTTATAAAAACTCATTTTATAAATCCAATATTTTATTTTGTAAATATCAATTTTATAAATCTTTTATATAAACCGTTTATAATAATTTAAAAATCTCAATTTAAATAAACCAATTCTTTTAATAATTTACAAATCGTTATTAAAGCTTATATAACTCCAAAATCATACTTAAGTATTATTTTCCAAAAATCATAACTTTTAAAATAATAAACTATAATGTTTATTTATTTTTTTAACAATTCAAAATTTTAATAAAACGTATTCTTTAAAAATCACTTTAAAAATCTTTTTAAATTCAAAATCGTTACTTTAACATTTCAAAAATGGATCCGATGATGCAACACACAAATTAGTCAATCACGACATCCAATATCATATATCGATATGATAATCAACAAAAATAACAATATCTGTAATCAAATAAATACTGGTGAGGAATCCAGTTGGATCCCTCCAACCTATTTACCTGCATCCACAGATGTTAGCACAATACCCATTCCACTTTGAGGTGGAATATCGCGGTATATGGGATTTATAAAAATATCAATCCGCTATTATGCGGCGCAATAGGGTCTCATCTGCTATATAATGCGGGAAATCAACAACTGCAATATATACATATGCCAATATATATATATATATATTGCTATATACTACTATATATATACATAGTATCACATCCAAATAGTCAAACAATCAATAACTGCAATCCAAATATATTTTGAGTGAGAAGATCTCACCTTAGCTTTTTAATTTGCCATCCATTTCCATTCCAGTTTGTTTTTCTCGATGTATAGACTTTGTATAAACAATTATATGATTTATAAATATTTGAATAAATTGAACAATACATTTTCGTTTTAACAAATTTATCTAATTAAACTTAGATTTAAAACTAAATTTACTTAAATAAATTATTCCTCCCTTTCAAACTACATATGTATAGATATACTTAAAAAAATGTTCAAGATCTAATCTTTATATATTTTTGTTTTTAAATTAAAACATGTCTGTGAATATATCTATATATATATACATATATCTCTATTTACAAAAATCATTCTTCACTTTACTGCAAAATTCTTTCTTTTACATATATTTATTCATTTTTAAACCAAAAGCAGACTGCTTCCATTTTTTTATTTTGTAAATCTATATATATACACACTTTCTTTCCAACATTTTTACATTCCAACTATATATATATTTTTACTGCATACATATAACTCTCACCAAAATATATATTCTTCGATATATCAATTGATAAAAATAAAATAAAACAATAACCGAAAGAACCTTACTGTCGAATTTTTTTTATTTGCGTCCAACCTCTCGGCGATCCCACCCACGAAATCGACACCGAATGCTTCCCAGATTTTCGCGCATGTCTTAGTCGAACTCCCAAATTGTCGCATCGCCATGCCCTACGTGCTCGCCTTAGCTACTGCTTGGAGTCGACGACGCCGCTCGCTGAAACCCCAGCTTCGCCTCACGAAACCCCATCGAGCTCGCGACCACCGAGCTCCTCTCACCTCGACGAATGAACTCTCAGCCGCCCTCATTATTGAAGCTCGAATCCCATCACCGAAGTCGCCTCACGCCACCGCGAGAATCCCCTCCTTACTTTCGATCGAACGATCAATTCAATTTGCTTTTGAGTGAAAGGGGCTCGACGTATGAGCTGCTCGCGAGGCAAAATTCGCGATTTGAAATCGCCTACCCCCCTTTTTCTTTATTTGAATGAATACGTAGAAGAGAAGAGGAATGGGGAGTGAATTAAACTTGAGATAAAATTTCGAAGCTCGGCCATTTATTTTCTTTTGATTTTGAACTGAGGAAGTTGCGTGATGATATTTAAAAAAAGATGGAGGTAGACAGGAGAACGTGTTTGCACGATTAATTTTCATGACTTCAGGCGTGATTCAAGGGAGATAATGTGCTGACATTTGACTTAATTTAAAATTTAAATTTAAATCAATTCGATTTAACTTCAACGCATTTTTATGTCGCACGCTCACATAACAACTCTGAAAAATACGAAATTTGAAATCCGTCAATAATTCAATATTCCGGATCCAATGGAACTGGTTTCGTCGAATTCCGAGACTGTGCCATGGAACACTATTTTTAATTATTGATTCGAACGATATAATTTCAAAACTGAATAAATCATTTTCAAACTCAATTCTGAAGCTTCTATTATCTTCAGTATCATCATTATGAATTTTAAAAGCTTTTGAAATATTTTTCTTCAGCTTAAAATTGAAGATTCAAATTTTTATTCTACTTACAATAGATTAAATTTTATAATTTAATTGCCAAATTCATTCTGATAATTTGAAATTCAAGTCAAACCATCATTCAAATGTTTAAAATTAATTAAATATTTTCAATTTAAATTGTTCAAAATTCTGGGTCGTTACAGAAAACGTTAAAACTAAACACCCGATTTTATTTCAAATCATTTTGAAATAATAATATATACATCTTTTATATACCAAATCATACTTTGTGAATTTAAATCAAAATCTACTTTACCAAAACCACTTTGTAGCATAGCTACTATAATAGCATCCACCACTTAAAAACTCGAAAATAAACGCCGATGATGCTACAGTCATCATCAGAATTATTTTCCAGTGATAGGAGTTCAGTACATACAAACCATGCCTTTCGGACTTAACCAAATCATTTCCAAAATGGCATCAAATACTTCGTAAATATTACTAAGTACCATGATATCAATTACAAAAACCAATTTCTCAAATATTTACTTTCAAATAATACTAATATTATTTTTTCAAAACCTTGAAAAACAATTTCCAAAACACCGGGATTTAAGTTCTCAAATTATCAGTTTAAATCCTTTTTATATTTATAAACTATACTTATAAACCATATTCATATAAGTCACTTTCTTATAAAAAAACTATCACAGAAGTATTTATTTCAAAATATCTTGTCTTTTCTTAAAGTCTATGATAAACAACTTTCATTAAAATAATATTTTAACCCAACATTATCGTCGAACGTCTTATAATCAAACTGTGAAACATAATTCACAAGGTGTTTGTTACAATATTTCCACAAGTTACTATCTACCCAACCCATGTAGCGAAAAGGTAAAACTACTTATAAACTGGTCGAGCACAACTAATCAAACCATAAATGATAATAATCTAATATTATAATTTCCTAACAAACAAACTATCATAAATAACTATCTCAATTTATGAAAATTATTCTTTTATATGTAAGATATAATCCTAGGTAAAATATTTCATTTACCAATTTCAAAAGCAATACTGTGTAGGTTTGCCTTGTTCAAGTGTTCAGAGATCGCTATCAATAATGATAGCAACTCGTATTAATCAGAATCCATAAGCCACTCAACAGACCAATCAACACAATACAAAACATTTTCATAACAATAACAAATACACACTCTCGTATATATAATACACTAAACTCATAATAAGGTATTCCATTACCCTATCTCTGAATGAGTTATACCCACCAAAGCCAAGGTTCTCGGTTAACCTTCAACTCTGATACCACATGTAATGGTCGGACTTTTCGACCCTCGAATGTCGACACTAATACATCCACGATATTCACGTGTCGAGCACCTAAGTGCTGGAAAGGCAGAATGATAGGGTGAAATAAAAAGAAACGGAAACAAAACAAGATAGATGAACACAATATCAGAATCTCACATGCGGAACGATAACATATAATATCTCAAAAGGTCTTTACCAAAAACAAAACTTTGACATACATACATCAATTAGGGTCAACTAACCTATCATCAGCCAGGATATTTATAACTGCCTTTCCTTACAAATGATGATAGATACAATTAAGTAATACAGTAGAAAATAAATACCATAAGAAATCATCCAGCTCCTCTCCAAGAGTTCCAGTGAACCACCGGTAAATCTGGAAATATACTCGAGCTGACTCGAGCATTAAGAAAATAACACCCAAGTCAGTCTGGTAAACCAATGTGAGAAACTCAAATTATATGGTTTGCTATATTTGTAAAACCCTTCAAAATACGGGTATCTCGCAAGACCATGCCGCAATAAGCACGGACGGGCTTTTCCCTTACGATAACCAAACCATTTCTATTATAAAATCTAGTGATAATATAATAATGTCTAAGGAGTGAAATATAAATAAGCACGCAGCTGCGATGCATGTGAGTGTACATCACAACAATAATAGGTATACAGTCACAACTGCTAAGGCACGTACACTAATTGTGAAGGATTCCATGGAGGTGCCCTCATTATCTCGAGAACGGTCTTCCTGCACAAGGATCATAGATATCCTTTCGAGCATCGTATATCTCTAGATAAAATGTACTATAGGAAAAACATAGCTGGTCCACGTCCGAACACGTAGCATCGGGTCACATAACTCCTGCATGCATATCCGTAAATATCACTAGAATGGAGTGCTTGCACCCTTTAAATTAGCTAAACCCCAAAAGCTATGTCTCATGTCTCTGGTTTTTGTCATTACCGATGGTGAAGTCATGTTTAGTATCCCAACACACAAGTCACAACTCGAACAAATCTTGACACATGAGTCCCCAATTCGAATAGATCTCGAAACCACACATGGATACCCGTATCTCAACACATCTTAGAATCACACATTGACTCCTCATATCGCTACATATCTCGGAATCACACATGGATTCTCACATCCTGAATAGATTATGAATAACTACGTGTGTTCGAGCATTGTAACGACCCGTATTTTTTCCGATAATTAAAATATTGAATTTAATAAGATTTTAGGATTTAATATTGTATGAAATTAGAAATTATGATTTGTTAGTAAGAAAACAATTAGAATGTAATTTAATAATGTGATTTAATGTAATTGATAACTATTTTAGTGTAATTTCAATTTATTTTAATAATTGTTTGAATGTGAGTTCCATTGATTGTAATAATAGATGTTAATATAAGAATGGAATAATTTAAGAAATAAATGTTGGAATATATGAAATGAACATAAAAAAGTTGTGGTATAATGAGAAGTTGATTGAAATCTAATATTGAATATAAACTGCAATAAGAGTTTTTGGAATCCTTATATTGAAAAGAAAAGACAAGTGCATTGTAATTAATAAGTTCAACATAAGAACCTACATTTTAAATTAAATTAAGATAAACATTTTGATGAAATTTAAGCTTTGACTTGAAAAGAATAAATTGTATGTTTGTCTCTAACTGGATTAACAAATGTTGAATTTGAATAAAGGATGGAGTGAATGTTTTAAATGAAAGAATAACATAAGTTGTTATTTAAAATGCATCTTGGAGAAGTTGATTTTCAATAAGATAAAACATTTACTTTGTAAATAGTATATAAACTTTGTTGTATATGAAATTTTATAAAACATGTTTGAATTGGTATAAATGAAAAGAAAATAGTGTTTTATAATTGGAATTTGTTTGAAATTAGTAATGAAATGAATTGGAATTAGATTAATTGAAATGTTGCAATTAAAAGGAAACATAAATGAAATTGTAATGAATGAGTTAATATAGGAACTTGCATTTTTGTGTCAATATGGAATGAATATTTTAATTAAGATAATTGCATGTTTTGAGACGTATAAAAATAAAATTTTCATTTTGAATAAGTATGATTTTGGAAAATAATATTGAATTTTAGAATAATATACACACACACACATTAATATTCAAATTTTTAAATATATCAGAGGGTTCATGGCTGTGTAAATGTTGTGGAATCAATTAGAATTACCTTGTATTAACAGTTGTACATTAATTACATAGGTTCACGTATATTTATTTTTCCATTTTATATATGGTTAAAACTTGTAAATTGGTTGCATTAATGTGACCGTTACAACAATTAAAAAAATAAAGTAAATCATTTTTATAGTGAACAGATAGATACATATTCATTAATTAATAAAATTGGTTTGAGTAACGTAAATAAATATATAGATTGATTGGTTGATTAATTGATTGATTAATTGTTAAATGATTGATTGCGTTAATGGAGTGTGCACATTTATTAACATAAAACGAATGTTTTAATATGGAATTAAATGACGTAAATATGTGTATATTCGGGTTTATTGATATGAATTAATTGGAGGAAGTTTTGGAATTTGGACCCTAAAGGTTTGTTTATAGGATATAGGTGGTCCCTTCATTTACTTTACATTTATTGTCACGTCACATTCTCTCTCTTTTCGTTTTCAAGTTCTCAGCGTAGGCTCCACTTGAGCATCCATTTAATTATTAGACTAGTCATTCATTTCTTATTAATTAATAATAGCCTCATTTGATTTATTTTTAATTAATAATTGCCTCATTCTTTTCATTTGTTTGTTTGCTCCTTTTTCAAGTGCTTTACCTGAAGTTTTTTTTCCTTTTCTTTTTTTCCATTTTTAATGTGAACATCCAAATTAATTTTCATGCCATCTAATTAGGCATTTACTATTCTCCGTTTCTGAAGTTTATTTTGTTTATGCGTTATTATTTCTTGTAGCTTCCTTTCATTAGCAACTCTTTCTTCTGAAGCTTCATATTAAAGAATGGAAGATTTATTTTTATCTTTATTGATATATTTATTCCTTTAATTCACCTCTTTCAATACTACCGTTTTAAGGTTGTTCATATTTTTACTTTATTTCAATTCCTAGTTTGTTTATATATACTTTATTAGCTTTTCATTTGTTTCCATCTTCATTCCTGTAGCCTCATTTCATTTTTCAAATCTCATCTTCTGTAGCTTCATTTCTCCAAACAAACTTCCATCTCATTTTTTTTCTCTCTCTCTCTTCATTTTCCTCCTTCCTCATTTTTTTTCTTCTTCAAATCTCCTTCTTTTATTTTTTTCTCTTTCAAAGCTTTTTCTTATTCTTATTCTTCAAATCTTCTTCTTCTTTTTCAAAGCTTCCTTTTCAATTCTTCACCTTCTTTAAATTTTCTTCTTCTTTTCCAAACGTTCTTCATTTTCCAAATCCTTTTCTTCAAATCCAGATCTATACAAACTTCTCTGTCTCTTCTAAAACTTTCTATAAAAAAAGAAGATTAAGATAGCAAGGAAACAAATCAAAAGGAGGAAGTAGTAGTGGATCCAAATCCGACTAGAAAAGGGAAATCCATAAGGTGAGTGTTTAAACTCACTCACGAAACACTAAAAAAAAATTTCAAGTTAAACCAAGTCATATAATGATAAATTTTTTGATTGTTGGTTTGGAATTTTAATTGATATTTAACTTGAATACCTAAACTCCAATATGTGATAACTAATAATTATTGTGGCATGTTGTTGAATTGGTTGATTTGAATGTTGATTGTATGTTGTGATGGATGCTATTGTGATTGAATGTGTATTTGTTCATTTATTTTGATATATCCTTGTTATCACCCTATAGTTTATTGTAATCATATAAATTTTCATATTGATTATTTGAACACTGAATCAAGATATAAAACCCATGAATTTCATATATTTACATAAGGAAAAAAATTAGTATGTTTAGATTTACTATTTGAACCATAAAAATGATTTTTGAGAAATAAACCGTCATTACCTTATTTGAAAGTTTTCAAAATTAAATTTTGAAACATTGGGAAGTTTCCATAAAATTGAAACTTTGGAACATTTTTATAAATCAAATCTCTTGAACTATGAAGTTTAATTGGGAATTTTTCTGTAAATTTTTAAGTTACTAGAATGGATCTATTGTGAAATCTATTCTATTTTGAATATGGAAACAATAACTTTTTCGGAAAATTCAAACCTTCAAAAATGTAGTTATCTTCATTCCTTATTTCATCTAATTTTGATTTAATTTGCATAAGAATTTTAGTTCTGACTTGAGTGTATTACTTTCCTTTACGAGCGGATCAGCCCGAGTATTTTAGTGTTTCAAAGATATTATTTCTTGAAGATGAAGATAGAGTTTGAAGACCGTATTTATTAATATTTTTCGCTGCATTATTTATATATTTATTTATTGTACTTTGATTGACGTCGTAAAAATGTGTAATCAAATGTATATTGTAAACAACTTCATGAACTGTTTTATTTTATTATTATATTTTTGTCATTCCGCTGCGAGATTCTGTGTGTTGCTTTTCTTCTTTTCTCTTATTTTCTTTATTAAACCCCATTGAAAATCTACCCTTTTGAATGGTTTGAGTTAGACGTGTGTGGTTTATTGTCGACTTAAATTGTCCAAAATGGTGGGTCGTCACAAGCATCTCAAACAGATTTTGAATCTCCATATAGATTCCAGCATCTTGAACCGATCACAAACTTCTTCTAAAGCATAGAAGAAGTATATGGTTTTGGAGTGGTTACAGTTTCAAGTCATCTCATATAAGTACACTCCCCCGCTTACCGAATGCACCAAAATCAATCGATCAATTTTATGGTAATCTTAACTCTGGCTCTGTGGAAATAAATAGACAATACATAGGATCAGAGATCACCTCCTAACCGTTTAAGTGAACGGATTTCCTTATCATTTGTCCTAGAAGAGCAAAACGAGTTTATATGTACAATATACTACCACTGAAGATAACTATACCATATAATTCCCGTGTTTCTTCTATATATTTCCAGAGTATATTTTGTCAAATCAAATAACAATGAGAACAATCGTGGGAAACTAAGTCCCATATACTCTCCATAAGCAAGTAACACACAAGCATGATCGAAACACACAAGCACGATCAATTTATATAAACACATTCTAATCCCCTTCTTAATTAATCTTCCTTTATTAATTAAAATCCTCTTTATTAGTAAAACCTCATTTTTACTCAATAAACTTTTTATAAATGAAATCCCACTTATTAACTAAACTTCGCTATTTAATTAAAACATCACTATTCATTTCAACACATTTCGATATTCTCAAAAGTATTCATATACTTATCTCAACCGTATAGGAATATTCACAAATCAATTTCTAAGGGCTTAAGACAAATGTTACTCAAACATTGTCACTACAAATGCAAAACCATTCACTTATGATTATCTTTAAAACATTCTTTTTAAAGATCTATTTACATTCATAAGTATAATCAAAACGGATCAAAGACGAATGTTATTAACAAATTGTCACAACAACCCAAAACTCATTTCATACTTGTTATTCTCTTTAAAATTCCATTAGTAAAGATCTAAGTATTTTTCAAACACATTTAACAATATTTTACCACTTTAAAATATTATACATGGATTTAAAAACAAATGTTACTAAAACACTGTTTACAACAAATCTGAAACACTTTACTCAATCGTTATCATTAAAACTCGATTTCAAAGATCTGACCACTTTTCAAAAGTATCATTAAATGGGTTGAAACAAGCGTTGCCCAAACATCGTTACTATAAACCCAAAATCCCTTTTTTACTTTGCATTAAATTTGAAGTATTCATTTACATCTCTAGGTACACCTTCATTTATTAAATAAGGTAATATACTTTATTTATCAATTTACAAAACCATCCACTATAACAAAGTTTTATAATCTTAAAACTCCTTTATTTTCTTTTACAAATACCAAACTTCCTTTTAAAACTTCTAAATATACTAAAATACCTTTAAAAAGACACACACATATTAATTTATTTATAAAACTAAGATATTTAATAAAATACTATAAACCATTTGAAAGATATTATAATATGAAAACCTTTTATTATTTAAATACAATCTTTAACAACTTCTAAAACCATATATATACTAAAAATACACTTTTAAAATACTTATACTATACATTAAAACATTTATTTAAAACACCATGAAAACTGTTTTATAATTTAAAACCATCACTTTAAAATCCATAATCAATTACCGGTAATATATTTAAACCTTGATATTTTTTGATAATAAGTATGCTCGTAGTACTTAATAAAAATACAAAGAAGCCCCAGGATGTATTCTAAAGTTAAGTTTAAAATCGCCGATCATAGCGGTTTCAAAGTGCATTCATAGCAACCCTTTCACTTCTAACATTTACAACTTCTATTCCAATTTCCACAATTGTGCAAACCAATTCCTCTATGTCAAACACACCAAAGCATGTGTAGCCGATAAATATTTCCATAATATATCACAATTTATCCAATTTAACATATGTAAAATATTAGGGATTTCAAAGCATGTTTAATATGACTATATCGCTTCAGACATTTATAACGCACTATCAAACTTGTAAACAAGTAGTCTGGGCCACAATACATGTTATTAATGATCAAAGAGAGATTGTACTCCATAATAATGTTGTCACTTGTTTTACAAACAAGGCGGGGTCCAAAAGCAATAACTTGCATTGTTCGTTGTACAATATATATTTTAATACAACAAAAATTATATATACAACAATATAAAATCAACTAGGGAGTAAACTCACCCAAGCCCAAATTAATTCCAGATGTAGATAATTCCGCTACGAGCATAATGGCAAAGGCGGAGGCTCGATCAGACCTCATATGAATAAGATACGATTTTTAGAAGGATTTTGAATTAAAACTTAATTAATTTACTAATTAATTACCATTAGCCACTTAATTACCTTCCTCGTCCTCTTCCAAATTCAAACTCCCATTCTACCATCCAAACCCAACATGCCGCCCCCTTCTCTCTCCAATCTCTCTCTCAACTTTCAATGAAACAAGCTGCTTTCTCCATCGTGCTCCTCTTCATGCCCTCTCCACGACAGTCACCACCAATCAACATCCGAAGCCGCCGTACGGAAAGCGACTGCAGCACCACATCGTGACAACCATGGTGTCGTGCCTCGCCCGTCAACGTCGGATCTCCTATTGACAGTGCCAAAAGGTGCATCTCCATATAAGAAACGCAACGACCACCACCCCATCGACTAACTCTCCTCGAATCAACACCATGACCGAACCTGAATCTTGGCCACTCCTGGTCGAGCGAAATCAAACTCGATCGTACACAAATCAAGCACGCCAATACGAAGCACTTGCCTCAATGATGCCAACAAATCCAATGACACCTGATTATGTTGCCTACTTCCCTCAAGTTAATTGATGAAAACAAGAATAGGGTGGCGGTTACTTCATTGGTGGAAGAAAGAGGAATAGAATATAGGTTAAGGGAGAGGAGTATTTATAGAAAAATATATATTATATTATATTTTCTTGATTTAAACGCTACGCGTTTGGAGCATGCACGACCACACATCACGTTCGATCGTCACAAAACTCGTCGGCATACAACAATTCATTATTCCGGATCCAATGGTACTAGTTTTGTCAAAATCCAAGACAATGCTCCGGAATGGTAATTTCACACATTAATAATAAAAGAATTATTATTAGAACCAGTTTAATCACTTTTAATTACAGTTTACCATTTCATTTCTTATTTAAAAAAGAATTTAAATAAGCTTTCAAAATCATTTTATTCACATTAAATCCAAGATTCAATTTATTAAATATAAAACATTCAAAAATATGGGTCGTTACAACCATGCAGCGCACCAACCACTGAACCAACCTTCACATCCACCACTAGATGCTATAGTCACTTGCCACATCGAGTCATTGAAGTTCAGAACACCTCACTTGGCTTCTATAATTTCCTTGCGCCTGATCCAACTATATCGCTTATCGTCTCATTATTTAACATTGACTAACTGCCCCATCGTAAGATTATTAACACTTAAAGGCATTCATCCTACCATCCAATGTACGTAATTATAACAAGCAATAAAACAACACGACCAAAAGTATAAATTAACCTATCCTAAATAAGTCTACCGAAAGCTCAAGGAGTCGCTAAACCTAAGCTCTGATACCAAATTTAATGACCAACCTATACCTCGGGCACCCTAAAACATAAGATAGTGTGCTGCTGTCGTGCTCTGCCGATGCAGGACAATTGCCAAGGATGAAAAGAAAGAAGACCAAACACAAAACCTATAGACTATCTCACAATGCATAGATAAAATATAATATAACAACATAGATGTAAAACAGGCGAGACAGTGATATAATCAAACAAACCATAATTAAGAACATCATAGTGCCCATAACCCTGCACGGCAGGATCTAACATCAATGATTCTAACCTAACATTATCTAATTAACAATAAACAATGGAATAAACGAATATAATAATTAGCCCCACGACAGAGCCTGCATCATCTTTCCATTCCCTCTTCCACTCCTATCTGCAACTCTGCACCTGTACAGATAGACAAATTAAAATTTGAAAAGGATTTCAACTAATCTTGGACTGTGCTAATTTATATACACCCTAACCCAACCTAAGGGATCAGGTGGTTATTGCATAGAAAAAGTCTACATACATACACCTTTTTGGGGAATCAAGCCTACGTAGCTCTGGTTTCTACTCTTCTCCTGCATCCAAATAGTCATTAGCATATAACAACCATTTGCAATCATCACAACCAATGAAATAAATGCAATTAATGCAACCATTACAACCATTGCAACCAATGCAATTAATGTAAGCATGAAACACTACTCCTACGCAACCACCAAATCACCAAAGGTACTAACCCACCCTGTTAGTGCATAACACCATGTCACCAAACGCGTACTGACTCACTATATTAGTAACAGTTCATAACAACCAACTACACACCACGTAGTAATAATAGTGAATAGGGTATGAACAACCATACTTACTTGTCCCTGCATACAAACAGTTAGTATATAAACACAGTAAATGCTAAATTACTATCACTCGAAGAAAACATGGGGTATAGGAGTACTACACAGCACATCAAACACATGGAAAACATGACATCCATCACACAGCCCCGCATCTCTCACTCAAGTGTGTTGGACATGTGATAACTCGTATGGCACTACCACAAACCATGAACTCAATCAAAATCCCTTCTCATGTGTCTTGATAACAAAACCCAGTCGTTATTTCATCATCGCTATTTCCACAGTAGGACATAGCCGCAAATCCCACTCGCAAGTCCCTACCGTTAGACTTGCCCCTGGGATTGTTGCCATGACTCTCATTGTTAAGTTGTCATATTCGGCATGCTTCTAGACCCTCATCATAAGTCGTAGAGCCATCGTGTTGATGCTCCGAAGTCATCACCATCATCGTTGGAGTCGTCGTGTCGAAGCACTACACTATGGCTTCACTTGTTGCCACATGAAATCCAAGGCCATTCTGAATCATTTGGAGTCATTTACTTCACTCCACATCATCCACTTGACCCCTGGAATAATTCTCGAAGAAATCCTGAAGTTTCACCTCGCCAAGACCAAAATTCCAAATTTCAATTTTCGATCCGGGTATGCTCTAGGTCAAGCATAAAGAAACCCATGCAAATCCTAAAGCGCAGCCTGGAGCGGCCAAACCCCTAAACAAATCCCTTGCCCGGCTGCCGACCCGAGCCACTTGCCAAAATCCTCGAGCACGACCCAAAGCACCCTCCCCCTCCCCCTCAAACAACAATTCCTGGTCGGCTTTGAGCCAAACCACCACCGAACTTAAGGAAGACCCGAGCCAACACCCCCGACTAAGAATTATCGTCTGGCTCTGAGTCACACCTAAGTCAAATCTGAGCCGCGCCTATGGTCGACCAGAATACCCCCGAGCCAAAATACCGTCGAGTCTCTGAATTCGAATTTCGTGCCACTTCTATGCTCCGTTCTTTTTCACGTATTACTATTCACATATTACTATCCACATATACTATTTGTAAAAAGATATAAATTTGTATTTTACTCTTCACGTATTACTATTTACGTATTATTATTCACATATGCTATTTATGCATTCTACTATTTACATATACCGTTTTCAATACTTTCAAAAGTATTCCTATACTATCCCAAATGGTATAAGTATATTCACAAATCATTAATAAGATTTACTTACTTTAAAATGTAATCAAAGAGGTTAAAAACAAATGTTACTATAAACCTCTTCTATTTTATGAATTAAAGATATAACCTTTTCTATCTTTATTCCAAAAGATTTTATACTTGTTATTATCTTTAAAATTCTATAAAGATCTAATTATATTTATAATATACCACTTTAATATATAATTCAAGGCTTTGAAAACAAATATTACTAAAACATCGTTTACTACAAACCTGTAACGACCCGTATTTTTAGGTCTTCGAATTTGAATATTTAATTTGTTTAAATATTCGGATTTGAATTAAATTATAATAAAATCTATGTTTCAAATTTAGACTTGATTTCTAGTGACGTATTTTTAATTTAATTTTTAGAATTTTTCCATAATTTTTAATTTGGAAAATAATTGATTTTCCGTTTGACGCTTTTTACGCCAAACGTCGGTACATTAGAAATTTCATAGAATAAGAAAATTGCCCTATTTTATTGATATTTTGTAATTGTGTCACATTGTTATACGCGACTTTATTTTATTGTCATTAGTTGTTCGTATGTAGAAGGAATATTAGGTAGCATCATACCCCGCAACTTAAACTAAATATATAGATATTTTTCTCTTCCCTCTCTTTTCCTTGCTATTACCAGTTCCACCAGCACATCATCACATCATCCTCACATCAACCCCCTAGCCTTCCATCATCACCATCCCCCTAACCTATCACCTCAAGCCACCCTACACCATCACTTCACCATAAATGCCTCAACCCTTCATCACCAAGTCATCTCCACCTATAAATACAACACAACAGACATCAAGATACAGATAAAAACTTCTTCTTCTACTTCTCATTTTTTTACAGAGCATGAAAATCAAACTTTTCTTCTCTTCTAAAATCACCACAATTCAATCTATTCACTTTTAGCCTCAGTGACCAACACGAAAGTTGTTCGTAATCGAATCTACTTTCCTCTAAAAATAGTTTTGGGGATTTTCGTCTAGTATTTTAAGGGATATCCGCAAATAGCAGCAAGTGGTCGAGAAAATAATCGTTTTCGACGAGCATGGATTGACGAACGGAGGATATGGATGGGACCGTAGCGTCGAATCATGATTTTTAGTGGTCGTTTGGTGATTTTTAGGGTTGTGAATCATCGGGGGGAGGAGATGATTGGAAATCAATCGAAAAATAATTTTTGGCGAACTGGTGATTAAGGGGTCGAGCGGAGATGTCGGGGTGGAGCCAAAGATCGAGGCGGAGGTCGTGATCGTGGCCGATATTTGGAAGTGGTCCGTGTTGTCGATAATGATTAGTTTAGGGTTTAAGGGGGGATGTTGTGATGATCGATCATTGTGTGATGACTGCGGCAAGAGGAAGCGACCGGACTTGGTCGCGTTTGGCCAGAAGGTGGCGCCAGAGGTAGGGTCTCAGTGATGTCGGCGGCGGAGAAAGTAGCAAGTCATGGTTTCAGGGATGAATGATTTGCTCAAACCTGGGAATACATTCAACTTCGGCTTCGTGGTCGAATTTTGCTGCATGGGTTTTGGGTTCAAGGCGAAGGCGTTGATGGGATATGGAGATGACGCGTGTCTTGCCGGTGGTCTTGGTTGGGCAGAAGACGATGGACGATGGTCATGCACGTGAATGTATACGCATGCACATGGGGAGTTCCAGGCAGTAGAGGATGATCAAATCATGGAAGATGGGTTGTTGTAGCTTTGGGCTTGGGTCTCGTGTCTTGCAAGAAGTTTGGGTATGTCATCGGTGAAGGCAGCAAGTTGATCGAGGACGAGGCGATAAGGATGTGTTTTTAGATTTCACCATGAAGTTTAGGGATTTGTTTGGTGAGGACGGTGGCACTTTTTATGGTGGGCAAGCGGGCTCGGCCCAATTAGATGGTGAGAAAATTATATTGTTTTGTTTTAATTACCTATATTTAACATGTCGACCTTTGAAAATTTATTTCTCGTCCATATTTAATCCGTTTAACCCACGGATTTTTGCGTTGTACTCGTATTGACGAGTACAACATTTTAGTGTAACTTATTGATAGCTTTGGACAAGTATAAATTTATGACTATTTAAACGGATTGAATTTAAATTACGTTATTTTAAATAATAACGTCGTTTAAATTTATATACTTTAATTATTGATGTTAATTTAGCAAAATAAATTACTGTTGAGCAAAATCGGATTGAATATGATAATTGGACATCCGTTTAAGCGGAATAAAACACTGTTCCGCTAATTAAATTAATTTGGCAATTAATTAGCAGAATAAATCCCCGTTCTGCTATTTTATGGATTTGGACATTTGATTTAATACCGTTAATTAATATTCCACCTTGAATATGTGATATATTAATTAATGATGGTTAAGTGTTGGATTTATTTACGTAGTCGTTGATTATGTAAATATATGTTGTTAACTTGAAAAGTTAATTGAATAATATGGTAACTTGTTTAAGTACCATGGTGATCGTTAAGCCTCCTTCAATTTTAAAAATTAAAAATCTTGTTTGGAAGTTATTTAAGAATAATTATTGTTTATTAACAATATTTAAAGTAATAATTATTTATCAATAATTTTTAAAGATAACTTATAATTGTTTTAAATAATGATTTAAAATTAATTATTTTATTAATATGATTCTTAAAAGTTATTTCTTAATGTTATTTAAGAATGGTTAATTATTGTTTAAAAATTATTTAGTTATGGTTTATAAATGTTTTAATTGTACTTTAATTAATTATTTAAAGTGATTATCTATATTTTATTTATTAATTAAAGTTAATTAATTATATTGATTTAAGTTGTTTAATTATATTTAAATGATAATTAAGTTTCATATTAATATTAGTTTAAGGTTAGTTAATTCTCGTTTAATAAGGTTTTAAAATTTATTAATTATTATATTAATCTTGTTTTTAAAATTAATTTATTAATACAATAACTGTGTTTGGAATTAATTTAATATATTATTAAATGGATCCTAAAGTTATTATTTTAATAAGATTTGATTTTAAAGAAGTAGAAGGATGTTTAAATAGTAATTTTTTATTTAAAACTATTAATTTAATATTTATGGTTTATCAAGAGGACCTTATTGACTTAAAGAGTCTATAAATAAGTTGGATTAAATATGGGAAGGATTTATAAATGACTTTGGATATTTATAAAAGGACTTATAAATGAGTTTTATAAATTGGATTTTGAGATTTATAAAGAATGTTTATAATTAGATTGAAGATTTATAAAGAAGATTTATAAATAGGTTTGGAAATATTTATAAGATAAAGAAATTTAGGAAGAGTTGGTTGATATTAATGGCATAATTCGAGGGGCAGGGATTGCCTACAATTTACTATGGATTCACTAGGATAGCGAGGTAACCATTGTGTAAGCTGCGAACCATAGTCGACATTGAACGATACTTTTCATATATATTTTCAGAAGTTTTCAAGTTTCTAAGTTTTGAAAGTAAAATGGTTTGTGAATATACTTATACCACTGAGATAAGTATAAGGTTATATTTTCTAAGTATTGAAAATATAGTCGTTTGTAAATATACATATCATATTGAGATAAGTATATGGAAGTGATTTCCAAAGATTTTGGAATGTCATTTTAAATTAATGAAAGATTAATTTAAGAGGCTTTGTGACTTTCCATGGGAAATATAATCTTTGTTTGGATGTTTAATTATTTGATAGTTAAATAACCGACTATCAAATCTTGGCCTAAATATGTAATCCTTCTTAATTTTGGTGGTAGGGAAATATTCCCTACTTAACACCGAAGGATTTTAAATCTGGAAATATCTAGGGGAAACATAGGGATTATATGGTACAATTACCATTAGTGGTGCTATACTGTACGTATAAACTCGTTTCGTTCTTCCCGGACAAATGATAAGGAGGTCCGTCCACATAAACGGTTAGGGGGTGATCCCCGCTCTTATGTATTGTCCGATTATTTTCTAAAGAACCGGTATTGAGCATTCCGGAAAATAGCGTTTGGTTTTGTGGAGCACCCGAGAAATGGAAGAGTGTACTCGTAAGAGATGACTCGAACCCGTGACCACTCCGAAAAACCATATATGGTTTTATGGAGGAGTTTCGTGATATATTGAGATGTTGGGATCCATGTGTGATTCCAAGACTTGTTGGGGTATGGGAATCCAGGTGTGATTCCTAGATCTAATTTAGATGTGGGAATCTATGTGTGATTCGGAGACCTATTGAGGTATTGGAATCCATGTGGGATTCTGTAATCTATTTGGTGGCGGTGCGTAAGCTGGAATGCCGGGCGTAGCCTTATCAGCGGGAATGACTAAAACCAAAGATAGGAGGCATGGACAGTTGGGTTGGCAAACCCATAGGGTGTAGTCGACTCCACCTAGATGTTACCTATAGGTGTTATGCATGCATGGGGCGATGCACTCGGTTTTAGCGAGACCAGCTATGTTTTTCCTATGGTACATTACTAGGGATGTATGCTGCTTCGAAAGGATATCTCTGATCCTTGTGCTGGAGGACCGTTCCTTGAAGTACTGAAGGCACCTCCATGGAAATCCCACACAACTATCGAACGTGCCTTATCGATTTTCGATTATATGTCTAGTATTGTTGTGATGTACACTCGCAAGCATCACAACTACTTGATTATTATTATTTTTACCCTTAGACATTATTATAATATCACTGGATTTTCTGATATAAAGGTTTGGTTATCGTAAGGTAAAAACCCGTCTGTGTTTATGTGCAGAGTGGTCTTACGAGATGCTTTTGATTTTAAAGGATTTTAAAAGTTATAATAAATAAAATTCCTTGTGATTTAAGTTCTCACGCTGGTTTTACCAGACTGACCCGGGCGTTGTTTTCCTATAATGCTTGGGTCAGACCGAGCATATTTCCAGGTTTACTTGGATATTTGGAGCTTCATGAGAGAAGCTGGAGGCCCAGAGACGTATTCACGTACATGGTTACTTTTCCATTGCACTTATTGTTGTATATTATTCAGCATATGTGAGGACAGGCTGTTATTACTGTCCGGGCTGAAATAGGTTAGTAAACTCTGATTGATGTTTGTATATACATATATTACAGTTTTGTATTTGTGTAAAGGTTGATTGTATACTATAGACTATTCGTTCCGTTGTGAAATTCTGTGTTGTTTAGTTTCTTCTTTTCTTCTTTCTTCTTTCTTTTCCCTAACTATCCGCCTTTCCGTTCAATTTGGGTTGGACGTGTGTAGTTTATTGTCAGCTAGAAAGTGTATGGAAAAGTGGGTAGTTATAGTTGGTATTGGAGCCAGGTTGAGCGAACACCTAGGCTTTAGTGGGGTTAACTCATTTGAGATAGGGTAAGCGAGACCCTAGAATGAGTTTGAGAGTATATATATAAGAGCACGTATTTGTTAGTGATATAAAAATGTTTTATATTGTATTTTTTGATCTGTTGAGTGACTTAAGAATTCTGGTCGATGCTTTTGGCAACGTTATCGATAAGGATTTCCTAAACACTCAAACTAGACCAATTGATATAGTATTGTTTTAAGATTTAGGTAAATGAAATAATTTTACCTAAGATTATATTTTATATATAAAGGAAAAAATTTCCATAGTTATTCTTGGTTGCTTGGTTGTTAAGAGTGATAGTATTCCATCATTATCATCTAGGATTTGATCGATCATGCTTGCCCATCTCTGAGCATTGGCAATTATCGATTGATCTATCTAGAATCTTCCTTTTTGAAACCTGGTTTGGATAGATAGGAATTCTGGGAACATTTGAAAGAATACCTTGTGAATTCAATTTTACAATTTGAATAAAAGGCATTCATTGATAATGTTGAGTTAAAATTTGAATATTACTGAATGAATATTTTAGAAATATAAAGATTGATGTGATTAAGTTTAGATAAATATCGTTTGGAATATTTTGAAATAGTATTTGGGAATGATTGAATATAAAGGTTGGTTGTAATTAATTGGGGTTTTATAAGAGAAGTTTATTAAAAAGAATGCTTAAACATTTCCAAAATAATACTTGAAGAATGATTTATATAAAGAAAGCTAGAATATTTTTGCAATAAATATTTGAGAATGATTTCCTTAAAATGGGACATCTTATAAATTTGATTTATTAAAACATGTCTTATAAATAAAAGGAATTCGAGAATTTAAATCCCGGTGATTTTGGTAAAATAGTTTTCATGGTTTACAGGTTAATAATAGTAATTGAAATGTTCGTGGGATAAAAACATTCCTAAGTAGGGGATTGCTACCGTAAGAATCTCGCTATAAAATTGTTTGATAAACTAAATTTTTATTTGATTTCGAAAGTATGATTTGATTTACCCTAGAATAAATATGTATATAATCATTTTAAATGATTTGTAGGAAAGGAAAAAATAATTTTATTTGAGAAAGTTTAGAGTATAAATGATGTTGGAAATGGTAATAATAGTTTACTAAAATATATTTAAAGTATAAATATCTTTGAAAGGGAACTTTATAGAAAAATGGGTATTCCTTTGGATTCGGTTTGGGGAACGAGTCTCGATTGGTTTGCTTAGGCTAACGGTATTGTGCACTTAGTAAATTATTCACTTGTCATTGTACGGTCGGAACGAGTTTGAATCCGAGCGAATCCAAAGCAAATTGGAATTGGATATTTTGTTGAAATATTTTACTAGAAATATATTTATGATATTGTTTCAAAATGGGTTTGAAAGAAAGAAGTAGTTTTAAGTTAACTAGTTCGAGTGGCTCGAAAATTTCTAAAAATGGGTAAGAGATACGTTTGGATGGTAAATGTTTCTCTTGAGTATTACCCTTCTAGTAAGGAAAGGTATGATATTGTTTGGTAGTACCCAGTTCCTTCGTATAATTTTGGGGTTACTCGGGATATATATATATATATATATATATGGATCAAAATATATATATAATATCATTTCAAAAGTTTTTGAAATAAACATCCAAGTATTTGACCCTTAAGTTTCCAAAGTATATGGTGTGGTTTCAAAAAGTATTTTAGATGACAACTCGAGTTTTAAAAAAATTATTAAGGGAATTAAAAATAAAAGTTTGAGTTCAATAGTTGTGCATACCCTTGTAATGTGGTAGAGTGTTTTATAAGTTTTACAAATCCAATGGAGTTATATGAAATGTTTCATAAATAATTTAGTGATAGTAGTGTTGGTATTAAAAATAACCAATTAAATAAGTGCGAAGATGTATGTAGATCATTTCTCTTGCCATATAGTTTTGATCTAATATTCGAATACAAGACTTGAGGTGTTTCAAACCGTTTCAAATAAGGATCTATTACTCGATTTTTGACAGTGAGCACTTGATGAGGTTTCTTGATATGGAACCAGGTTTTCTATCATAGCTATAGCTATGCAGGGAGAGTAGAGGTTCCTAATCAAGGAGCCTGATCAGGATCTGCATTAGAAAATCGGGTAAGCGATATTGGTTTGAAAGTGGAGTCGTGTATTCGAATAGTGATCAAATCAGATTTTGTATATAGATGATCTATGAACATCATGCGGGCTAATGAACAATATTGAGTGTTCGTGTGCTGGAATTTCGGGGACGAAATTCTTTTTAAGGGGGGAGAGTGTAACGACCCGTATTTTTGGGTCTTCGAATTTGAATATTTAATTTGTTTAAATGTTACGATTTGAATTAAATTATAATAAAATTTATGTTTCACATTTAGACTTGATTTCCAGTGACATATTTTTAATTTAATTTTTAGAATTTTTCCATAATTTTTAATTTGGAAAATAATCAATTTTCCATTTGACGCTTTTTACGCCGAACGTCGGTACATTTGAAATTTAATAGAATAAGAAAACCGGCCTATTTTATTGATGTTTTGTAATCGTGTCACGTTCTTATATACGAATTTATTTTTATTTTGTCATTAGCAGTTCGTACGTAGACGAAATATTGGGTAGCATCGTACCCCGCAGCTTAAACTAAATATCTTGATATTTTTCTCTTCCCTCACTTTTCCTTTCTATTACCAGTTCCACCAGAACATCATCATCTCATCCTCACATCAGCCCCCTAGCCTTCCATCATCACCATCCCCCTAGCCTATCACCTCAAGCCACCCTACACCATCACTTCACCATAAATGCCTCAACCCTTCACCACCAAGTCATCTCCAACATGAAAGTTGTTCGTAATCGAATACTTTCCTTTAAAAATAGTTTTGAGGATTTTCGTCGAGTATTTTGAGAGATATTTACAAGTAACAGCAAATGGTCGAGAAAACGATTATTTTCGACGATCATGGATTGACGAAAGGAGGATATGGATGGGACTATAGCTTCGAATCATGATTTTTAGTGGTCGTTTGGTGACTTTTAGGGTTATGAATCATGGAGGAGGAGGAGATGATTGGAAATCGTTCGAAAAATAATTTCCGACGAACCGGTGATTGAGGGCTCGAGCAGAGATGTCGATGAGGAGCGTAGGATCGAGGCGGAAGTCGTGACAATGGCCAATTTTTGGATTAGTGGTCCATGTTGTCGATAATAATTAGTTTGGGGTTTAAGGGGGATGTTGTGACGATCGATCATTGCGTAATGACTGCCGCAAGAAGAAGCGATCAGACTTGGTCGCGTTTGGCCAGAAGGTGGCGCCAGAGGTGGGGTCTCAGTGATGTCAGCGGCGGAGACAGTAGCAAGTCGTGGTGGCGGGGATGAATGATTTGCTCGAACCTAGGAATGAATTCAACTTCGGCTTCGTGGTCGAATTTTGCTGCGGGGATTTTGGGTTCAAGGCGAAGGCATTGGTGGGATGTGGAGGTGACGTGTGTCTTGCCGGTGGTCTTGGTTGGGCGGAAGGCGGTGGATGATGGTCGTACATGTGCACTTATACGCAGGCACAGGGGGAGTTCTAGGCAGTAGAGGATGATCGAATCATGGAAGATGGGTTGCTGTAGCTTTGGGCTTGGGTCTCGTGTCTTGCGAGATGTTTGGGTATGTCATCGGTGAAGGCAGCAAGTTGATCGAGGACGAGACGATAAGGATGGGTTTCTTGATTTCAGCGTGAAGTTTGGGAATTTGTTTGGTGAGGACGGTGGCACTGTTTATGGTGGGCAAGCAGCTCGGCCTAATTGGATGGTGAGAAAATTATATTGTTTTGTTTTAATTGCCTATATTTAACATGTCACCCTTTGAAAATTTATATCTCTTCCATATTTAATCCGTTTAACACGCGGATTTTTGCATTGTACTCGTATGGACGAGTACAACATTTTATTGTAACTTACTGATAGCTTTAGACAAGTATAAATTTAAGACATATTTAAATGGATTGAATTTAAATCATGTTATTTTAAATAATAACGTCGTTTAAATTTATAAACTTTAATCATTGATGTTTATTTGCCCAAATAAATTACTGTTGAGCAAAAATGGATTGAGTATGATAATTGGACATTTGTTTAAGCGGAATAAAACACTGTTCCGCTAATTAAATTAATTTGGCAATTAATTAGCAGAATAAATCTCTGTTCTGTTATTTTATGGATTTGGACATTTGATTTAATACCGTTAATTGATATTCCGCCTTGAATATGTGATATATTAATTAATGATGGTTAAGTGTTGGATTTATTTACGTAGTCGTTGATTATGTAAATATATGTTGTTAACTTGAAAAGTTAATTGAATAATATGGTAACTTGTTTAAGAACCATGGTGATCGTTAAGCCTCCTTCAATTTTAAAAATTAAAAATCTAGTTTGGAAGTTATTTAAGAATAATTATTGTTTATTAACAAGATTTAAAGTAATAACTATTTATCAATAAGTTTTAAAGATAATTTATAATTGTTTTAAATAATTATTTAAAATTAATTATTTTATTAATATGATTCTTAAAAGTTATTTCTTAATGTTATTTAAGAATGGTTAATTATTGTTTAAAAGTTATTTAGTTATGGTTTAGAAATGTTTTAATTATATATTAATTAATTATATAAAGTGATTATCTATATTTTAATTATTAATTAAAGTTAATTAATTATATTGATTTAAGTTGTTTAATTATATTCAAAGGATAATTAAGTTTCATATTAATATTAGTTTAAGGTTAGTTAATTATTATTTAATAAGGTTTTAAAATTTATTAATTATTTTATTAATCTTGTTTTCGAAATTAATTTATTAATACAACAATAGTGTTTGGAATTAATTTAATATATTATTAAATAGATCCTAAAGTTATTATTTTAATAAGATTTGATTTAAAAGAAGTAGAAGGATGTCTAAATAGTAATTTGTTATTTAAAACAAATAATTTAATATTTATGGTTTATCAAGAGGACATTATTGACTTAAAGAGTCTTTTAATAAGCTGGATTAAATATGGGAAGGATTTTATAAATGACTTTGGATATTTATAAAAGGACTTATAAATGAGTTTTAAAAATTGGGTTTTGAGATTTATAAAGAATGTTTATAATTAGATTGATGATTTATAAAAAATCTTTATAAATAGGTTTGGAAATATTTATAAGATAAAGAAATTTAGGAAGAGTTGGTTGATATTAATAGCGTAATTCGAGGGGTAGGGATTGCCTACAGTTTACTATGGATTCGTTGGGATAGCGATGTAACCATTGTGTAAGCTGTGATCCATGTTGACATTGAACGATACTTTTCGTATCTATTTTCAGAAGTTTTCAAGTTTCTAAGTTTTGAAAGTAAAATGGTTTGTGAATATACTTATACCATTGAGATAAGTATAAGGTTATATTTTCTAAGAATTGAAAATATAGTGATTTGTGAATATACTTATCATGTTGAGATAAGTATATGGAAGTGATTTCCAAAGATTTTGAAATGGGATTTTAAATTAATGGAAGTTTAATTTAAGAGCTTAGTGAGTTTCCATGGGAAATATAATCTTTGTTTTGTTGTTTGATTATTTGACAGTTAAATAACCGACTATCAAATCTTGGCCTAAATATGTAATCCTTCTTAATTTTGGTGGTAGGGAAATATTACCTACTTAACACCAAAGGATTTTAACTCTAGAAATATCTAGGGGAAACACCGGGATTATATGGTACAGTTATCATCAGTGGTGCTATACTGTATGTATAAACTCGTTTCATTCTTCTAGGATAAATGATAAGGAGATCCGTCCATATAAACGGTTAGGGGGTGATCCCCGCTCTTATGTATTGTCTGATTATTTCTTAAAGAACCGGTTTTGAGCATTTCGGAAATTAGCGTTTGGTTTTGTGGAGCACCCGGAAAATGGAAGAGTGTACTCGTAAGAGATGACTCGAACCCGTGACCACTCCAAAAAACCATATACGGTTTTATGAAGGAGTTTCGTGATATATTGAGATGTTGGGATCCATGTGTGATTCCGAGACCTGTTGGGTTATGGGAATCCGGGTGTGATTCCAAGATCTAATTTAGATGTGGGAATCTATGTGTGATTCCGGGACCCGGTAGGGTATTGGAATCCATGTGGGATTCCAAAATCTATTTGGTGGCGGTGCGTAAGCTGGAATGTAGGGCGTAGCCTCATCAGCGGGAATGACTAAAACCAGAGAAATGAGGCATGGCCAGTAGGGTTGGCAAACCCATATGGTGTAGTCGGCTCCACCTAGACGTTACCTACAGTTGTTATGCATGCATGGGGCGATGCACTCGGTCTTAGCGAGACCAGCTATATTTTTCCTATGGTACATCACTAGGGATGTATGCTGCTTCAGAAGGATATCTCTGATCCTTGTGCAGGAGGACCGTTCCTTGAAGTACTGAGGGCACCTCCATGGAAATCCTACACAACTATCGAACGTGCCTTATTGGTTTTGATTATATATCTAGTATTGTTGTGATGTACACTCACAAGCATCACAACTACTTGATTATTATTATTTTCGCCCTTAGACATTATTATAATATCACTGGATTTTCTGATATAAAGGTTTGGTTATCGTAAGGTAAAAACCCGTCCGTGTTTTGTGCAGAGTGGTCTTACGAGATGCCTTTGATTTTAAAGGATTTTAAAAGTTATAATAAATAAAATTCCTTGTGATTTAAGTTCTCACGCTGGTTTTACCAGACTGACCCGGGCATTGTTTTCCTATAATGCTCGGGTCAGACCGAGCATATTTCCAGGTTTACTTGGATATTTGGAGCTTCATGAGAGAAGCTGGAGGCCCAGAGACGTATTCACGTACATGGTTACTTTTCCATTGCATTCATTGTTGTATATTATTCAGCATTTGTGAGGACAGGATATTATAACTGTCCGGGCTGAAATAGGTTAGTAAACTTTGATTGATGTTTGTACATAAATATATTACAGTTTTGTATTTGTGCAAAGGTTGATGGTATATTATAGATTATTCGTTTCGTTTTGAAATTCTGTGTTGTTTAGTTTCTTCTTGTCTTCTTTCTTTTCCCTAACTATCCGCTTTTCCGTTCAGTTTGGGTTGGACATGTGTGGTTTATTGTCAGCTTAAAATGTATGGTAAAGTGGGTCGTTACGAAACCCAAAATACTTCACACTTAACCATAATCTTTAAAAACTCCCTTTTAAAGATCTAATTACTTTTATAAGGTCTTAAGAAGAGTGTTACTTAAACATTGTCACAACAAACCCAAAACTATTCACTTATAATTTTCCTTCAAATATTTATTATTAAATATCTGATTATATTCTGAGTATAATTAACAAGGGTTAAAAACAATTGTTACTAAAACATTGTTTCCTACAACCCAAAACCATTTTTGCACTTGTAATTAACTTTAAGATATTCATTTTAAAGATCAAAGCATATCCACATTTATTTATTAAGGTAATACACTTTAAACTTAACTTCTCAAAATAATTTATTTTAACTTAAATGTTAAAATTCAAACTTCTTTTACTACATTTATAATTATTTAACTTATTTTCAAAAACTTATATATTTACTAAAAAAACCTTTTTAAAATGATGTATATATTTATAAGTATAATAATTTATTCATAAGCTAATATAATTAATAAAATTCTAAAATAATTAAAAGATATTACATTACATTAGCTTTTTAATACATTAAATAAAATCTTTAACTAATTTACTAAAAATTATATATATCTAAAAGAGAGAATAAGGAAAAAGGAAAAACTTTGAAAAAAAAATAGGCCGAAGGACACCAAGTTTCATTTTTAGGCTGAAGGACAAATGCTAATTATAATTAGCATTATATTCAACTTTTACACTATACAAAATGCTAGTTATATCTAGCATTATATTCAGTTTTACACTGTACAAAATGCTAGTTATAACTAGCATTGTCCTTCAACCTAAAAAAACTTGTTGTCCTTCAGCCTAATTTTATTTTTTTAGTTTGTCCTTATGCCTATTTTCCTGTATTTAAAAATACTTATACTATGATTTAAAAAATTATTTTAAACATTACTTAAAAATACTTAATTTTATATTTTATTTAAAAACAAACCATAAAAACATGTTTTATAATTTAAAACTCTTTACTTTAAAAATTCGAATATAGTTATTAAAAATATATTTAAACCTTCATATTTTCCAATAATAAGTACACTTATAGTATCTATTAAAAATGAAAAGAAGTTCTTGGAAGTCATTCAAAGTTAACTTTGAAAGTCGTCGAACACAAGGCATTTTTAAAGTGCATCCATGGCGACCTTTTCGCTTCTTTCACGATGTTGTTTCACAATTTCTATAACTTTCCAAACTAATTTCTCTATACCAAACACACCAAAACGTGTGTAGGGGACAAGCAAACATATATTTTCCTAATATAATAACAATTTAACCAATTTAACATATTTTAAATATAAGGGATTTCAAAATGCATTTATAGCGTCTATTTCGCTTCAACCATTTACAACACTTTATCAAATACGTAAACAACAAGTCTCGGCCATGTCACATATTTTAGAGGGTTATAAGGGAATGTATACTGCATATAATATTGTCGCTTCCTTTCAAAAGCAAGGAGGGATCCAAAAATAATAACTTGCATTGTTATCTATTTTAATTTATATTTAATACAACAATTATATGCACAACAATATGCAAATTAAATGGTGAATTAACTCGCCCAACCCAAGCCTAACTAAGACATAGATAATCTTGATACTAGTGCAACAGTGATGACGGCGTCTTGGTTGGACCTCGTATGCAAAAGTTACTCATTTTATAAGAATTCGGATTGAAACTTTAATTAATTAATTTAATTTAATGAACCACTACCTTAATCATTCTCTTAATCCATCATCCCCCTCCAATCCCCTTCATGTACATGAACAAATCAACCCATCCCCTAACATGTGAACGCACACCCCTCGTCGGAGCTACGAAACACTAAACGACGAACGACAATCACCGATGAACTCCAATTCACGAGTGCTATGTCCCCGACCCAAAAACCTCACCTCTGGCTCACCCCCATAAATCGCAACCTGAAGCTTCAATCCCTGAGAAACAAGATGTCGCAACACCCCATCCGTGACCGCACACCACCGAAACTCCACCACTCACTCGTCTCCTCAAGGGAAACACCACGCCACTCTCTGTTTCCACAATCGACGCCCCTATCTCCGACAACCCCTAACCCTAGTTTCGGACATTAGCATGACCGAACCCACTTTCGCCTACACCAATGCGAAGCTCTCCTTACCACGATCTTAACGGATCCAACATCATTGCCTAACGTTGATTATAGCTCTTGATTAAATTGGGAGAAGTAGGCGGTTATAAAATGTAAACTATAAATGAAAAAGAAGAGAGGAAGAGAGTGAAATGAAGGGGTATGGGTTTTTATTTATAATAAAATAAATATTATATTTTAATTTTCTCAAATTAATCGATTCACATTTCGAACTCGCACGATCACACGGAATATCGGATCGCCACGAAACTCGTCGGCGTATATCGTCTTGTTATGCCAGTCCTGACGGCATTAGTTTCGTCAAAATTCAAGATAGCGCCTATACTGATAATTTCATACATTTCGAGATCTTTTATCGATAAAGCGGTTTTTTGTCTCATTAGCGATATATATTCGAACTATTTATTTTTGCAAACAAATTTCTTATTATTAATTATTATTTAAGAAGGCGGTAAATAGGGTTATTAAATCAATTTAATCACCTTGTTTCAATATTCAAACATTTAAATTATTTAGATATTTAAATACGGAGGGTCCGAAATTCCGGGTCGTTACATTTCTCAGTTATATGACGTCGGTATCACGGTCAACTAAAGTCAACTCAAAGTCAAAGTCTTTGGCTGGAGCATTTCGGTTAATAATAATTGTTATTATTGAACCAAGGTCTTTGTGTTTAGACTATAGAGTTGAATATGGATGATATTGGAATTTTGACATTACCAAATTTCGTAAGTCTAAAGTAATATAGTTTTGACGAAGAGAATTGGTATAATAGTCACAATCAAGTAACACTTAACAGAGTAAAATTAGATTTTAACGAAACTAAAAAGGATAAATTTGGCCAAAATGTCACACCACTTGCTAAGTGATGTGTGAATGTTAATATTCGAATAGTTCGACATTAATCGCTGACTAAATTTACAACTAACAAGTCACATAATCGAAACGATGAATTCTCCTTTAACCAAATGATTTAATTAATTTGTCATGGTTATTAATTAATTAATATTTGTGAAATATTGTTATAAATTTGATTTTTATTTGATAAACAAATATTATTAAATTATAATAGCTATAAATATATTAACCGATATACGAAATCGATAAGCTTGTAAATTTGATTTAAACGCAAAATATTTATTCGACCTATAAATGGTTTAAAGCCTACAAGGGGGCTCATTTGTTCAACCCTAATAGAGGATATGGGCAACCATATGATGGTGCTAGAGAGGTCTTGAGACGAAGGGCTAAGGTGGAAGAGAATTGGTAAGGGATGATGTAGGATCTTGATCCTAAAATATCTCTTAATTCTCATCTATATAAGCATCTCTATGCTAAACCTTTGGTGAACTTTTGAAGCCTCCATTTAGAATAACTTCTGGCCGAACTATAACCCTACTATCCTCCATTATATCAATGTCAAATCAAACCAAATCAAGCGTTATTCGATAGTTGGTGGTCAATGGTTCAGGGACTAGCACTGTAAGACCCCTTAATTTGGCATTAGTTATTTAATTAGTTAGTTAAGTGTAACAACCCTGAGATTGCAATTACCGAATAATAAATTAAAATTATGATTTTAAGTTGAAAAGGGAGCTAAACAAATTTTTGGGAATTTAAATCTTTCAATTGGGTTGCAAATTAAAATATTTTGGGGTTAAAATGGGGAATTTTAAATGTGATTATGGATTTAATTGGCCAAATGAGACAATTATATGTTTTAATTAAAACTAGGTTGCTACTTAGGATTTTGTTCACATGATAACCTTAGGAAAAAAAATAAACTAAGTCCTAAAGGGTTTTAAAACCTCCTAACATGGCCCATTAACCTACCCACTTCTATATAATATCTTAAACCCATTCCATAAACCCTAACCCTCCTCTTCATAATTCCTAAACCTAGATCTAACCCTAACTAATGGCCTCCCTTGGATAGAAGATCCACCTCCTTCTCTACATAACTAAACTAGTTTAATCTTAGCAAAAGGTAATGCAATCTCCCCTATTCTCTAATCCTTCTTAATCCCTATTTTATCTCTACCATCTTGTTGTAATCTTTGTTTTGTTTTTTTGATTTTTGGGTCCTTGAAGTTTCTTGATCTTTTGCTTTGGGGTTGAGGATTTTGGCTTGCTTAGATATTGTTGCACACAAACTACTTGATCTTTTGCTTCTTTGAGGTAATTACTAATTATTAGTGATTATTGCTAGTTATAATATTGGAGAAATTTGATGCCAAAAACTTGAAAAAAACACCCCAAATCACCAAAAACAGCAATTATTGCTGGCTGGAATGTTTCAGCCTGAAGACAGGCTGAAACAGAGTTCTGGGTGCACCAGGGCAGGCCTGGGCTGCAGCCAGGCTGCTGTCTGGGCACAGTAGCCCAGCCTAGCCCATGCGGCTGGGCCTGCTCCCCCCTCCCCAGCCCAGGCGGGCTGGGGACCTGCTCCCCCCTCCCCAGCCCAGGCGGGCTGGGGCCTGTCCCCCTCTCCCCAGCCCAGACGGGCTGGGGCCTGTCCCCTTCTCCCCAGCCCAGGCGGGCTGGGGCCTGTCCCCCTCTCCCCAGCCCAGGCGGGCTGGGGCCTGTCGCCAACTCCCCAGCCCAGGCGGGCTGGGGCCTATCCCCCTCTCCCCAGCCCAGGCGGGCTAGGGCTTAATTGAACCCAGCCCACATGGGCTGGGCTTGCTCCCAGCCCAGGCGGGCTGGGACTTAATTGAACCTAGCACGCATGGGCTGGGGCTTCCCCAGCCCAAGAGGGCTGGGGGCTGATTAATTCACCTCAGCCCGTTTGGGCTGGGGGTTTGTATCTCATTCCCAGCCCAAGCGGGATGGGTTCACGATGCCGCCACAATCGCATCCGAAGTCGGAATTTGACGTTTTTGGTCTCGTTGGAAAGGTGGAGTTTCGAACTCCATCTCTAGAAAATTTGGGCAACATCGGAGTTCGTGTGGTACTTCGAATTTCGTGTAGAAGTTGAACTCTGGTCGCTGTTGGTAAACAGTGTGAATCTTGTTCTGGGTCCAACTTTGAGACGTCGCTGCCACTACGTCTCAACTCGGAATCCATAAATTATATTTTTCATCTTAATTAGGGATGTTGGACTATACGCCTACAAATTTTCATGACAGTTGGACACAGTTTGCTGGTTCAAATAAATTGCCGAACTTGGGTTCGTAGCTGTTTTTGAATGTTTACAAACACTTAGAATATTTTTGATGAATTTCTGGTTTTCGCCGATTTCTTCGAGATTGTTCTCTAGATTTCGCACACGGGTTTTATAAATGATTTTAAAATGATTTTTTTTACTCAAATTGGCCTTTGAAAAATATTATTTTTAATTATTAAATTAATTACTCCATAGTAGGAGAGTTTTCAAAGACCGCTTTAAAGTGATTTCAAAATCAATTATAAAACCGTTTCGCACCATTATTTTCTATAATAAAAATCTCACACTCACTTTTTAGCACGTCGAGCGAAGTGGAAAGGTGCTTAAACGGTTAGGAAATCTCCGGCCTATGGAAACGTGTGTATTTTCTTTCTAGTTAATCCCCGACCTATTCGATTGATCGTTTTGACCTTTGGGTCTAGTTTACCGATGATACGAGGTGGACTTTTTATTGTTTGGAGTGTGAGCTTACTATTGGTTAGTAAACCGTTTAGTGCGAACGTGGGGTATGAGACTCATTGTTAATACTTTACGGGTTCCTCTCCAAGAAGTTAGTGACACATTAGCCTCTGGGCGGCCAGTACTGGACCTCTGGGTCACCACGCCTCTGGGGAACCGTCTCTGGACACCTGTTCTATGGAGTAGTTTCTTTTTTCGGCATGTGCCTCTGGGCCTTTATCCTTCTGGGAAGGATCTTGCCGTCTCGCGCGTCCCGCATCTGTGCGAGTGATCGATCACAACTCTACAGTACTTGGCAATAACGACTTCGGTCGGTGCACGTGCTATACTTGTATTATCTGATGATTTCTATATCCATTCGAGTACCGCCATTCGGTGTTGGTTCTATGGAACCATACGATGTAAGTGCGATTACCTTGTGGATCCACAGTGTCTCTGGACACTGCTTTTCAGTGTTTGATTTCATTGACTTTTCAGTATATTTCCCATTGCTCTTTGGAGCATCGATCTTTGCTTGGGCATTGATTACAGACTCTGGTCACTCTTGGGATTATTGCTTATGGGCAACTTTATATAGCTTTGGCTACGCCGATGATATAAGGCGATTTTATTTAACACTTTGGTGCTGATTTTCTCTTTGGAGATTTTTACTGTTGATTGATGATTAGGGACCGTCATTATATTCATGTGGTCCAAAATACTCTTCTCTTAGGAAAAGTGTTGTTACATTTATGTACCGCATTATTATATATCTCAGTTATTACTGATTGTTTAGCTAGCCTGACCCGAGTGTTTTTTGCTCGGGTCAGACCGAGTTGTTTCAGGTTAGGTCTCTGGACTTAGCTTTTGTGCTTCCGCTTGGACATTATCTGCTATGCTGATAGATAGCGCTTTTATTTGTCCACTATTCCGCTACTCTATTATTATTCAGACTTTGATATGTAAATATTTTTGACTCACATGTGTGGGCAGTGGCTTTGTACCCACTTATAGTATTTGGATCTGTATTGACGATGTATTTCTCTGGGATTTTATATCTGTTATGTGATTCTGTTCTGTGATGTATTATTATTATGTTATTATGCTTTGTCCTGATAGATCTTTAGCCATTTGTAATTTCGTTATAAGTATTTACCAAATATGTAGAACCACTGGAAAAAAAATATATATAGATACCATCCTTTCGACGTATTCAGTAGATAGTTATAGCTTGATTACAAAGGGTCGCTTCCACTATACCCTATTCTCCACTTTAACAGACAGTATTACTCCCGTAATACTCTTTGTTACAGTGGGTCTAAGAGTGGGGCGTTACATCTTGGTATCGGAGCCAAGTTTCAGGAATAAGCATAATAAACACAGAACAGATACACTTAGTACAATACATTTTAATTAGATCCGAATTAAATCAAATCCATTCCTTATGTTTATTGATAGATAAGTTAGGAATATATATAGGAATCCGTTATATTCCGTAGTATTCCTTAATTAATTATCTATCATTGAATCATATCTAACTCTAATTCCCGTTTGACTTTCAGTATGTCTGGAAGGGGAAGAGGGAGAACCACACGTCAAACCAGTGCTGCTGGGCAGTCCAGCAACACTCATCCAGAGGGCGTGTTCATGACCACCGACCAGATCATGGAGCTGGTTCGGAATTCCCAGTCTCATTCTCAGTCTCCAGCCCCAGTTGTTGATGCTCCGCGCAAATCTTCTTTTGCGCGTCTCTGCAGTGATTTTACCCATCTCGGAGGGAAGCCGTTCAGTGGCTCCGAGAATGTCTTAGAGGTCCAGGCTTGGATTCGGGTATGCGAGCGCATTTTCACTAGTATGGATATCCCGGATCATGACCGTGTTCTTATTGCTTCCAGTCAGCTTCTGAGTCGTGCCCTGGATTGGTACGAACTCCTTATTGCCGAGATTGATGAGTCCATACTTACTTGGGCTCAGTTTCGTGAGAGATTTGAGCTCAAATTCATCCTAGAGTCAGAGAAGAACTCCCTTGCTCGCCGCTTTCTTGATCTCAAGCAGGGGAAGTCCTCCGTATCCGATTATGTCTCTTCCTTCGAGGCCCTGTCCAAGTACGGCCTTGAGTTTATTGCTACTCCTTATAAGAGGAACCTCAAATTTGTTGAGGGCTTGAAGAAATATCTGACGAGGCAGCTTTTTCTATAGCTTGAGCTCTCATTCGAGAAGCTAGTCGATGCAGCTCTACATCTTGAGTCAGTCGAGATGGAGCATAGTGATGATGGTGGTGTGGGTTCCACAAACCCCACCAAGAAGAGGTTTCCTCCTGGCCAGTCTGGCTCTTCTTTTCAGCACAAGAAGAAGATAGCGATCAGCTCTAGTTCTCAGCCTCAGACTCAGTCCCAGACTCCTGCTCAGCCTAGTGGGACCCGTCCTCCGAAGAAATGCTTCAATTGCGGTTCTCCAGATCACTTTATTCGAGAGTGTCCCAAACCTCTCTATTGTACCTTCTGCAAGAAGGAGGGACACATGATCTCCGCTTGTCCTATTGCTCCAGCTAGTGCCAAGCCTGGCAGGCTTAATGCGGCCAAGGCTCCTACCACTTCTGCTCAGCCTAAAGGTACGCATCCTTCCGTTCTCGAAGGCTCTATTTTATTTCATGGTAGATCTATTAGAGTTCTTTTTGATACGGGTGCCTCTCACTCATTCGTATCAAAGGAACTAGTTGATACTTTATCTTTGGATGTTACTTGTATGGTTTCTTCACTAAGGATTGTGAACCCCATTGGTGGATCCACGACCCTTAGCTTGCTCTGTGAGAATATAGATATTGATCTTTGTGGATTTTATTTCCGTGCGAATCTGCACGTTATGGAGTATTTGGGCTTTGATATGATTCTTGGCATGGATTGGCTCGTTCAGCACGATGCAAAAATTATTTGTTCGGAGCGGATATTATTCATTCATCACCCTGACTCGTCCTCTCCGTTAGCTATTGTTCTTCAAGATGTTGGGCTTTCTGATGTTACTTTATTCTCTCTTGATTCACGAGATGATGAGGTAGACATATCTCGTATTCCAGTTGTTCGGGATTTCCCCGATATCTTCGAGCCAGTATCTAGTTTACCACCGAAGCGAGCTATTGAGTTCCGCATCGATCTCATTCCAGGCTCTCATCCAGTTGGGCGTCCTCCTACGAGAATGTCCACTAAGGAGAATGAGGAACTCAGGAAGCAGTTAGTTGAGCTTGAAGCGAAGCAGTTCATCCGATCCAGTTCTTCGCCATGGGGTGCTGCTGTGGTCTTCGTTAAGAAGGCTGATGGCTCTCTTAGGCTTTGCATTGACTATCGCAAGCTCAATGAGCTGACCATCAGAAATCGCTACCCACTTCCTCGGATTGACGACATGTTTGACCAATTGAGCGGTGCGAAGGTCTTCTCTCAGCTCGACCTTGCCACCGGATTCCATCAGCTACGAGTCGCAGAAGACAGCATTCCTCTTACAGCATTTCGCACTCGTTATGGTTCTTTTGAGTGGTTGGTCATGCCGTTCGGCTTGACGAACGCTCCGGCTTTCTTCGTCGATCTTATGAATCGAGTATTCCGGGAATACATCGATAGATTCGTTCTGGTTTTCATCAACGATATTCTTATTTATTCTAGATCCGAGGCAGAGCATGCTCATCATTTGCGGATCGTCTTGGATACTCTTCGTCAGCATCAGCTTAAGGCCAAGCTCTCCAAGTGCCATTTTTGGGAGAGCAAGGTCAAGTTCTTGGGCCATATTGTATCATCTGAGGGTATTTCTGTCGATCCGGCCAAGATCGAAGCTATTCAGAATTGGAAGCAGCCCGAGAACGTTCATGATATTCGCAGCTTCCTTGGGCTGGCGGGTTATTACCGTCGGTTTATCAAGGATTTCTCTCGAGTTGCACTTCCCCTTACGACGCTGACTCGTAAGGGTGTTCGCTTTATTTGGTCTGATAAGTGTGAAGCTTCCTTTCAGCGACTGAAGGAACTTCTCGCTCATGCTCCTATTCTAGTGGTTCCTGAGAGTAACCATGATCTTGTTGTTTACACCGACGCTTGTGGTAGCGGCCTCGGTGCTGTGCTTATGCAGAAGGATCGGGTAGTTGCTTACACTTTTAGGCAGCTACGTCCGAATGAGGTTCGCTATCCTACTCATGATCTTGAGTTAGCAGCTATCATCTTTGCCTTGAAGACGTGGCGTCATTATCTATTGGGCGAACGTTTCATTCTCTACACCGATCACAAGTTGCTGAAGTATTTATTCAGTCAGAAGGATCTCAATATGAGGCAGCAGCGATGGCTCGAGTTTCTCGCCTCATATGACTTAGATATTCAGTATACCCCTGGCAAGGGGAATCGTGTTGCAGATGCGCTCAGTCGCAAACACTCGGCAATTGTTTCTATGATGATTGCCGAGTGGGATATTCTTGAGACTCTTTTTATGTGTAATATTCGAAATCGAGCTCCGTCTTCTGATTCTCAGATCTTGTTATTCAGCTTGGAAGCTCGACCTATTCTATTGGATCGCATTGCCCATGCTCAGCGGCAGGATCCAGACTTGTTGCGATATATTCATCTCCTTGAGTCGGGATCCAGTGATGAGACATTGTTGGATTATTCTATTGATTCTCATCGGTGTCTTCGCAGGAAGAACCGTATTTTGGTACCATCTGATTTATCACTTAGGCATGACATTCTGGACGAGTGTCATCGCACTAAGTAACCATCCATCCCGGCTCGAGCAAGATGTATGCTGATATGTGTCGGGTTTATTATTGGGAAGGGTTGAAGAAAGATGTTGCAAGTTATGTGAGCGGTTGCATGACTTGTCAACAGATCAAGGCCAAACACCAGCGTCCATCCGGTCTTCTTCAGCCGCTAGAGATTCCATTGTGGAAATGGGATCAGATATCCATGGATTTCATCGACGGTCTACCTCGATCGAGGTCAGGCCATACTTCTATTTGGGTCATCGTTGATCGCTTGACCAAATCGGCTCACTTTATTCTTGTTAAGTCCACTCGGACTGCACCTCAGTTGGCCAAGCTCTACGTGAAGGAAGTCGTTCGACTTCATGGCATTCCTAGCTCTATCGTCTGTGATCGAGACACTATCTTTACTAGTCACTTCTGGAAGTGCCTACAGTCAGCTTTGGGCTTAAAGCTGAATCTCTCGACTGCTTATCATCCTCAGACTGACGGTCAGATGGAGAGGGTGAATCGTGTTTTAGAGGATCTTTTGCGCTGTTGTATTCTGGATTTCGGAGGTAGTTGGGAGGATCACTTACCGCTTGTAGAGTTCTCCTACAACAACAGCTTTCAGTCTAGTATCGGCATGGCACCTTTCGAGGCTCTCTACGGAAGACCATGTCGCTCTCCTGCTTGTTGGTTAGAATCCGGCGAGAAGCTTATTCTTGGTCCAGATTCAGTTCGAGAATCTTCCGAGAAGATTATTCTTATTCCTCAGAGAATGAAAGAGGCGCAGAACCGTCAGAAATCCTACGCGGACAACCGTAGGAAGCCTCTTGAGTTCTCCATTGGCGATTCTATCTTTATTCGGGTTTCTCCCATGAAAGGGGTTGTGCGTTTCAGCTCTACAGGGAAGTTGGCTCCTCGCTATGTTGGACCATTTCCTATTACGGAACGCATCGGCCCCGTGGCTTATCGTGTGGCTCTACCTGCTCGCTTCTCTGGAATACACGACGTGTTCCATGTTTCCCAGCTTCGCATGTGTGTCCGCGATCCTGATTCTATCATTGAGCCGCATGCTGTGCCTGATTTAGAGATCTTACCCGATCTATCTATAGAGCAGCAACCTCTTCGTGTGCTTGATTCGGAGATCAGACGTCTTCGAAACAAAGAGGTTCCGCTTGTGAAGATTCAATGGTCGTATAATCCTAAGGACTGCACTTGGGAGACCAGAGAATTTATCGAGCGTACTTATCCTGATTTTCTTCCATCTTCCAGCACGGGTGAGCATCTATATTTTATCCTCTGTATTCCTTTGTGGATTAGATGTTATAGACGACTTCTATATTTAAGGAAATTGCGGGGACGCAATTTTCTTAAGGGAGGGAGTCTGTAACAACCCTTAGATTGCAATTACCGAATAATAAATTAAAATTATGATTTTAAGTTGAAAAGGGAGCTAAACAAATTTTTGGGAATTTAAATCTTTCAATTGGGTTGCAAATTAAAATATTATGGGGTTAAAATGGGGAATTTTTAAATGTGATTATGGATTTAATTGGCCAAATGAGAAAATTATATGGTTTTAATTAAAACTAGGTTGCTACTTAGGATTTTATTCACATGATAACCTTAGAAAAAAAAATAAACTAAGTCCTAAAGGGTTTTAAAACCTCCTAACATGGCCCATTAACCTACCCACTTCTATTTAATATCTTAAATCCATTCCATAAACCCTAACCCTCCTCTTTATAATTCCTAAACCTAGATCTAACCCTAACTAATGGCCTCCCATGGATAGAAGATCCACCTCCTTCTCTACATAACTAAACTAGTTTAATCTTAGCAAAAGGTAATGCAATCTCCCCTATTCTCTAATCCTTCTTAATCCCTATTTTATCTCTACCATCTTGTTGTAATCTTTGTTTTGTTTTTTTGATTTTTGGGTCCTTGAAGTTTCTTGATCTTTTTCTTTGGGGTTGAGGATTTTGGCTTGCTTAGATATTATTGCACACAAACTACTTGATCTTTTGCTTCTTTGAGGTAATTACTAATTATTAGTGATTATTGCTAGTTATAATATTGAAGAAATTTGATGCCAAAAACTTGAAAAAAACACCCCAAATCACCAAAAACAGCAATTATTGCTGGTTGGAATGTTTCAGCCTGAAGACAGGCTGAAACAGAGTTCTGGGTGCACCAGGGCAGGCCTGGGCTGCAGCCAGGCTGCTGTCTGGGCACAGTAGCCCAGCCCAGCCCATGCGGCTGGGCCTGCTCCCCCCTCCCCAGCCCAGGCGGGCTGGGGACCTACTCCCCCCTCCCCAGCCCAAGCGGGCTGGGGCCTGTCCCCCTCTCCCCAGCCCAGGCGGGCTGGGGCCTGTCGCCAACTCCCCAGCCCAGGCGGGCTGTGGCCTGTCCCCCTCTCCCCAGCCCAGGCGGGCTGGGGCCTGTCCCCATCTCCCCAGCCCAGGCGGGCTGGGACTTAATTGAACTCAGCCCGCATGGGCTGGGCATGCTCCCAGCCCAGGCGGGCTGGGACTTAATTGAACCCAGCCCGCATGGGCTGGGCTTGCTCCCAGCCCAGGCGGGCTGGGACTTAACTGAACCCAGCTTGCATTGGCTGGGGCTTCCCCAGCCCAAGCGGGCTGGGGGCTGATTAATTCACCTCAGCCCGTTTGGGCTGGGGGTTTGTATCTCATCCCCAGCCCAAGCGGGCTGGGTTCGCGATGCCGCCACGATCGCATCCGAAGTCGGAATTCGACGTTTTTAGTATCGTTGGAAAGGTGGAGTTTCGAACTCCATCTCTGGAAAATTTGGGCAACATCGGAGTTCGTTTGGTACTTCGAATTTTCGTGTCGAAGTTGAACTCTGGTCGCTGTTGGTAAACAGTGTGAATCTTGTTCTGGGTCCAACTTTGAGACGTCGCTGCCACTTCGTCTCAACTCGGAATCCAGAAATTCTTTTTTTCATCTTAAGTAGGGATGTTGGACTACATGTCTACAAATTTTCATGATAGTTGGACACAGTTTGCTGGTCTAAATAAATTGCCGAATTTGGGTTCGCAGCTGTTTTTGATGTTTACAAACACTTGGAATATTTTTGATGAATTTCTGGTTTTCGTCGATTTCTTCGAGATTGTTCTCTAGATTTCGCACACGGGTTTTACAAACGATTTTAAAATGATTTTTTTTACTCAAATTGGCCTTTGAAAAATATTATTAAATATTGTTTTTAATTATTAAATTAATTACTCCATAATAGAAGAGTTTTCAAAGACCGCTTTAAAGTGATTTCAAAATCAATTATAAAACCGTTTCGCACCATTATTTTCTATAATAAAAATCTCACACTCACTTTTTAGCACGTCGAGCGAAGTGGAAAGGTGCTTAAATGGTTAGGAAATCTCCGGCTTATGGAACCGTGTGTATTTTCTTTCCGGTTAATCCCTGATCTATTCGATTGATCGTTTTGACCTTTGGGTCTAGTTTACCGATGATACGAGGTGGACTTTTTATTGTTTGGAGTGTGAGCTTGCTATTGGTTAGTAAACCGTTTAGTGCAAACGTGGGGTATGGGACTCATTGTTAACACTTTACGGGTTCCTCTCCAAGAAGTCAGTGACACATTAGCCTCTGGGCGGCCAGTACTGGACCTCTGGGTCACCACGCCTCTGGGCAACCGTCTCTGGACACCTATTCTATGGAGCAGTTTCTTTTTTCGGCATGTGCCTCTGGGCTTTTATCCTTCTAGGAAGGATCTTGCCGTCTCGCACGTCCCGCATCTGTGCGAGTGATCGATCACAACTCTACAGTACTTGGCAATAAGGACTCCGGTCGGTGCACGTGCTATACTTATATTATCTGATGATTTCTATATCCATTCGAGTACCGCCATTCGGTGTTGGTTCTATGGAACCATACGATGTAAGTGCGATTACCTTGTGGATCCACAGTGTCTCTGGACACTGCTTTTCAGTGTTTGATTTCATTGACTTTTCAGTATATTTCCCATTGCTCTTTGGAGCATCGATCTTTGCTTGGGCATTGATTACAGACTCTGGTCACTCTTGGGATTATTGCTTATGGGCAACTTTATATAGCTTTGGCTATGCCGATGATATGAGGCGATTTTATTTAACACTTTGGTGCTGATTTTCTCTTTGGAGATTTTTACTGTTGATTGATGATTAGGGACCGTCATTATATTCATGTGGTCCAAAATACTCTTCTCTTAGGAAAAGTACTGTTACATTTATGTACCGCATTATTATATATCTCAGTTATTACTAATTGTTTAGCTAGCCTGACCCGAGTGTTTTTCGCTCGGGTCAGACCGAGTTGTTTCAGGTTAGGTCTCTGGACTTAGCTTCTGTGCTTCCGCTTGGACATTATCTGCTATGCTGATAGATAGCGCTTTTATTTGTCCACTATTCCGCTACTCTATTATTATTCAGACTTTGATATGTAAATATTTTTGACTCACATGTGTGGGCAGTGGCTTTGTACCCACTTATAGTATTTGGATCTGTATTGACGATGTATTGCTCTAGGATTTTATATCTGTTATGTGATTCTGTTCTGTGATGTTTTATTATTATGTTATTATACTTTGTCCTGATAGATCTTTAGCCATTTGTAATTTCGTTATAAGTATTTACCGAATATGTCGAACCACTGGAAAAAAAATATATAGATACCATCCTTTCGACGTATTCAATAGATAGTTATAGCTTGATTATAAAGGGTCGCTTCCACTATACTCTATTCTCCGCTTTAACAGACAGTATTACTCCCGTAATACTCTTTGTTACAGTGGGTCTAAGAGTGGGGCGTTACATTAAGTAATTTAGCTCCAAAAAGGGAATTTGTGCAAATACTGGAATTGATAACAAAACTTGCACCACTGTGTTCATGGAAAAATTCTAAGCAACTTTCATATTTGGAGTTTTGCGATCGGAGTCCAAATGAAGAACTTACGGACGGAAAACGAATTTGAAACGAAAATAATTAAAATAAGAAAATTAACTAAAATTTCCTAGGCCCATAGGTCGACCACCATGTATAAGCAGTCGATAGGGGGCGGTCGACCCCTAGGTAAGGTGCGGTCAACCCGCCTCTATGTGGCGGTTTCAATAACCTTAGGCCATATACGGCCTGGATTGAATATTTTAAATCGTGCGGTTCTGGGTTATTCTAGCGCTTGTAAATTCAGGCCTAACCCTCCCTTCTCTTCTTATATTTTTTTGAATAGAGCAATGAAGGTCTACCATTTATTCTTCTCCACTTTCTTTCTAAATTATAAAAATAAGATATTTGTATTTATATTCATACAAATTAGAGAAGAATAAAAATCAAATGAAAAGGAGAAGAGAAGAGAATCAACTGTACGCATATTTGAGGTAATTTATATATTTGTATCTATTTTCTCTTCCAATCGCAAATCTCTTCTCGGATCTGTAATTCTAATGTATATATATACCCTTTTATACATATTTCTTGGATTAAAAAGGATTTGAAGATGAATTTAAGGTTCTACTTCAGATCTGAAGATTTGAATCGCTTTTAAAAGGTGAGTGGGAAATTTTATACACTGTTTATGATTTTAAATCTATTCCGTTGGCATACATTTGTTTTTTATGCCTAAATCAATTTTATTTGTAAATTGTAGGCTTAAATTAATGTATAAAACTATTGCCTACATATTATTGTTTTAGATCTAATTTGAAATATGTTTAGACTAGATTTGGAAATCAATCCAAAAGATTTTAGAATTTGAATGTTGTATATTTTTATTCCAGATCTGTACTTGGCTGTAAAATAGGATTTTTGGATTATTATCCAATTTATGCTATGTTGTAGATTTTACATCATTTAATTTGTGGAAAGAACATCCGTTTGATTTTTCCATTTTTTATTCAAAAGGGCAACGTTTGATTTAACAAGGCATACCCGCAAACAAAAAGGGAAGAGATGTATAAAGTATAGATTTATTCTTCGTAGTTTAGACTTCTATTCCAATTAAAAAGAAATTATCAATTACTTGTAATTTCAAACGGAGTCAATCTTTCCTTTTTGTGTTAAACCAATTTATGGAAATTTTAGCGGAAAATCTTCCTAAGGAATTTAATTCCAGCAAATTAAATATTGAAAGCATATTTTAGTTACATATTTATGACTAGAGTATATTTAGTTACGAATAAGTAGTTTTATTAAGCAGTTTATACGTATTTATTGCGTTAATAAAGAAGAACAACGTTTATTGCGGTATTTATGCGTAATATTCATTAGTTATTATTATATTTATGGAAGCGAATAATTAGAATTAGAAAAGGTAGTAGTTCATATTAATGGGAAATAAATTAGGAATTCCTATTAATTAATTTATAGGAAATGAAAGATTGTAACCTGAACTAATGGGCAATTGATGAAAAATAAAGGAGAGTATTAAATTAAGGATTACATTTAATAAAGATAAATGGATTAAGGAGACTGATAAAAATGGAATAGTTATAAAAATGTTACTAATTTGAAATTAGTAATCATACATAAATATCTAAGGAAATATCCATTAGGATTTTATGGACAAATTGATATTTATGAGCACTAAAAGAGGATTTATTGGTAGATAAGTATTTAAGCTAAATCTTATTGCCTTAAATAAAAATGGAATTAGTAAGCTAAGTCCAATGTTAATCTAAGATTGTATAAGTAAAGACTTAGGATGGTTAATTGGACTTAGTGGATTAGTGATGCACGGTCAGTAGAGTCATTCGACGGAAGACCGCCCTTCACTTTGAGGCTACCAATAGTCCAGTGCACTTACTACTGATGTGAGATATAACTAGTCCTAAGATCCATGATGACGTGAGATATTGGACTTACTTCCTTAATTAGAAAGTATTAAATGGTCCAAATTTGGAATTAGAAGCGGTGAGGGATATCTCTAAAAAGATTTACTTTAGTGTTGAGGTATTCAGTAGCTATCTTAGGCCCCACCTCCCTACCGAAAGAAGTAATCTAGTGAGATTCCATATTTATAAGAGTGATACTGGATATCTCAAGAGAGGTTCGCTTCAGGTTTGAGGTATTAAGTGGTTGTAAGGTCTGCCTCTTTCCTATAAAAGAAGTATTAAGTAGCCCAATGAGATTTCCAAGCAATGTCAGCTAGATAGTACCAATGAGGAGTCCGCCTTGGGGTTAGGTATTAAATGGCAAAGGACTTCCTAAAAATAGGTGTTAAATGTTCAGAGGCATGCCTAGTCCTTATTAATGAGGTATTAAGTGGCTTGAGTACAGTCTCTTACATTGTTAAGACTTTAATAACGATAGATGCGCTAGTAGTATGGCTATTATAAATTATAAGGCCATGGATAGTGGTCAAAGGTCTCTATAGCTAGGACCAATTGACCAATAATGACGATGCTAGAAGTCCACCTTGGAAATAGGTCTTAATTGATGGAGTCTACCTCGATTGAGGCCTTAAATGGCAAAGTCTACCTGTTTCTCTTTTAAAAGTATTATGTGGTCATAGTAGAAGCCCGCTTTATATTTAGAAGTATTAAGTGGAAAAGGGTATGGAAGTATTGGGTGGTTGATAAGGCTTCGTAAGTATTTTATTCCTTGGGATTGGGTAGGTAAGTAATCGTGTGTATAGTGCAAGGTTAGATTAGAATGTTAACCTTAATAGACATAACAATTAAATAGAAACCAATCGATATAAATTTATGTTATGGACAGTTTATAGATTTTCCAATCACCAGAACATTGTTTTGACCTCCTCCTCATTATAACATATAGGATAGATTCAGAGGAACAGGTCATTAGAGCTAGATGTGTTTAGTTGTTGGAGAACTCTTCTTTTCTCTCATGCTCGATGCTCATGTGACAATCTGCTACCCAAGAAATACCATTAATTCCAAGGTAGCAGTCATAATCAGTATTCTTATCCTACGATTGTTTCTGCTATGAGTTTAGATTTCTATCAATCTATGATAATGCTCATGCTTATTTGTAGGTACCAAATCGAACAATTTGTGCCTTGATGGACTTGGCTTTCGGTTTTTATCGAAATTTAGGCCCATTAAGGTAAGGGTTGTTACAAGCACTCTTCTAGATTGGAAATCAGTTCGAGGATCAGATTTTATCATTTCATGGTGTGCTTACAGGCTTTGTCTATAAGGTATATTCCTAACATATTTATAAATATTAATCTATATTTAAAATGCTTATTTCATATATTATATTCTTAGTTAGGTGACGATTTCAACATTCAAATATATTATCACAATTTTGATTGGTTATATTTCCATATTTTTTTTTATGTAAATACACTTACATGCAGCACGGCTCAGCACTAAAAAAATAACTTTTTATTATTTTAAATAATTAACACATAATATTCATACATATAAAGTTTATAATTTAAATATTAATTTATACTTATGTAAAATATGGAAATATAATTTTATAAATAATGTTTAATAGGTATAATATTTTCTGTTAGAAAAAAATATTTTATATATTATTTTAAAATAATATTTAAATCAATTAATCATATAAGTAATTAGATAAATACATATACATATTATAAATTATGTTTATATTTTATAAAATAATAATACATATTATACTCTCGGTAGAAAAATAAATAACTTTTTTTATATTTTTAAAATATTTAAATATAAATCAAAAATTAAAAATTATATTTTCAAATTATTTTATATAATAAAATTATATCATAAATTTCAGATTACAAAATTATCATCTAAAATTTACTGGAAATTTAAAATACAAATTTAGAGTTGAAAAAATATTTTTTTATTATTTTTAATAAGTTTTGTACAGTATTTATTATTATAATATATATATATATATTGAATTAAAAATTAGGAAAAAAACAAAGTTATGCGCATGACCAGGTAGTTATATATTTAATATAAACTTTTTTGTATTTTTATTTCTATTAATATATATTTATTATTATACATATATATATAAGTATTTAATATATACATACATATATATATATATGTTTAAATAATTATGTTTATACATGTACTACTTTCGGCCTTACAGCAAAAAAATATTTAATGTATTTTATAAACGACTTAAACATATTTATAGAGTTATAAATATATATATATATATAGTTAATATTTCATACTTATGTTTATATATATACATATATTTATAATAAAAAATTAAATAAAAATTATAGTTTGTATGTATATTCATATACATATTTGTAATATTATATATATATATATATAAGTAAAAGTATGTAAACATACATTTGGACAATATATTTGTATATTGGATGAGCTAACGTATCTGTTGCGATCTAAATCCCAGCATTTATACACGGACATGTTATACCTTGCACGTATTTATATTTTATACATGCGCACACATATATATGTGTGTATAATACACGTGTATATATAATATGGCATTAATTAAATAATATAATATCATTTTATAAATTTATATAAAATAATGAATTTTTCTAAAAGAAATTTAGGAATGTTCTAAATAAATTAGACTTCATAGGCCCAATAAAGATTCGATATGGTAAAAAAGTTTGACATTCACCCATAACTTCTATTACGGGCAGGCCCAGTTCCAACAATGATATCAGAGCCCAAACTGCCCATGCGGTCTAAATTAGCCATGTTATAGTTAACTAATTAAGCTCACAGCCCAAATAGTAGGGTGTTTAGAAAGGTAGCATCAAAGGATTGAGTTTGGATAATCAAGTACTCTGTCCTATCGGGTTACCATCTTGGTTCGAACATATATATGAGCCCAAATGTTGTCCCTAATAAAAAAAGTCACAATTTGAATTGGGTCTTGGGCTAATTTTTAAATTTTTTGAAAATTAAATTATAAGATTTTAAATTTAATTGTTAAATTTAAAATAAAATATATACAAATTATAATATCTATAATAGAATAAAATTTTCAAAATGTTTGAAACCATTATAAATTAGTTTTGAAATTTATAAAATTTATTAATGAGGTTGATAAAATATGTTAATTAAATAAGTTAATTAATTAATATGTATATACATGTACTATATATTATGATATATGTTATGTGTTTTAAAATACTAAATTAACATAAGTATACATGTATGTATATAAATGAATTTCGAAATTAATTTAAATTTAATTAAAATTGTTTAATTAAATAAATTAATTAAAAGGTTAATTAATTAAATAATATATATATATGATATATGTTTTATACTATAAAGCTTATAGTATATAATAAATATTTAATATAAATGTTATATTAAGATAATATAAAATTAATTAAAATGTTAATTGATTAAAATTAATTAAATAATATTTAATTAATATAATATTATACATAAGACTATTATATAAGTAACATGAAATATGAAAGTTATATAATAATAAAACTTATATAATATGAAAGTATAAATTAAAGGTAGAACATTAAGAAACCCTAAAGAGACTTAAGGAATAAATACATACGTAAATGTACGTATACCATGATTTCTGATGTGTCTGCTACTTGAATCACGAAAGCATTTCATAAGAAATACATTATTCCATAAGTCAATATCACTCAATATAATATATTGAAGATTATGAGTCTTTAATATAATGTTGTCCTCTACCATATATATATATATTAATAAATTACTTGCATACCCCTTAGTTGTTAAGCAAATGCAATGTAATGACCCGCCTTTTTTATCCTCAAAAATCGACACTAATACATCCACGGTATTCACATATCGAGTTTCCAAGTGTCGGAAAGGCGGATTGTTGGGAAAAAACAAAAGAAAAGACAGAACGGAATCTCACATCGTGATGAGTAATATATAATATACAACGGATCTTTACAAAAGTAAACTGAACTTTATCATACACATATCAATCAAAGTCAACTAATCAATCAACAGCCTGGACAGTATATGTTTTTGGGAATCCCACATCGTGATGGGTAACATATAATATACTGTCATGGCCCGCAAATCCGTACCTCTTGATTAACCACTAATCTCCATTGATTAACTCAAAATGAACGGGAATACGAACTATGATGGGTTTTAAGAAGAAGAAAAAGGCAGAAGAAGAAGAAGATAAAAGAAGAAAGGAGAAGAAGAACAACAAAACAACAACAGATACAGAAAACAATATCAGAATCTTACACATCGCAGCGGAACAATATACAATAGATAAATCAGTAATCTTTTAAACAAAGAATTTTATCAGTTTATACATACATCAATCATCAGAGTCAATATACAACTCAATACAACAATGGACAGTTATATAAACTTGTCCTCATACAGAATACACAGCGGAATAAATATATCAGATACAAATACTACGTCTCGTCATCCAGCTTATCTCCAAGCTCCAGAATATCCAGAATATCCTGATAACATAACTCTAGGCTGCCCGTGTGGAAATTGGTGGGCACCCAGAGTTTAGAAGGGAACAATAAACTCCGAGTCAGTCATGGTGACTGGTGTGAGATCGTAAAACAGTTATCTTTCTTTAAAATAAACAACAGAAGAATTTTAAAGTTAATTCGCAATGCTTTTGGAAAATGAAACTACCATAAGATCTCCCGCCACACACACAATGCAAACGCAGACTTGGAGGAGATTTCTTCTTATGATAGTCAAAGATGCTTACTACGCAAAAATCAAATTCTTTTCGATATAATTATTAGTGCATAGTGTAGAAAAAATTTCGAAAGTAGAATATAAATCTTAGCCAGCATAGGTACCATTATAGTATGCTTGCTATAGCTACCATATTAAATGGCAGGTTCTACAACTAAAACCGAACAAGGCTCGTATTGTTTCTTTGGATTTCCAACAAATGGTCAGGCTAAGGAACTTCCTATTCCACGATGGGTACGTCCCTGGAATAGACGACCCGAGAAATAACCTAACATTACGGTTAGATCTCTGCCAACACAAGGCCGAGTTACCTCTGTAAAAGTAGGTAACTACTGACACGCGTATGCCATCCCCCGATCGTCACCGATCTTCCCGAGGATCCCCGATTTCCAACAAACCACATAGATAATAATAATGCAGTAACCACAGAGGTTAAGTATCTGGGCTCCATACCATGATACCACCTTTATCCAGAAGGAATGACATACACTAAGGGGCGCTACTCCCTAGAACCTTGCCGCATCCTTCCTGTTTCGACCATTTCCGGGGTGTGAGGCTCGATGAAGTCTCGTCCACAAAGCTACGCTTTCTCAAAAAGCCCTGCTTCGGGTCAAACAAAATGATCAACCTATGATCACAAAGATATAAGATCAAACAAATGATCATATCACAAATGATCAAACACTGATCATTTCACAGCAACACTCAGTATGCCACGTTACCAAATTGGGAGTATATCGCTGATGAATTTCAACTACATAACCTCTGAGCTCGTACGTCTCAGAGAAGGGTGTTAAGCTAAGAGAATAAATTCGCCGCCACCAACAGAAATGTATTTGAAAGAAATCAGCTTTACATCTCAAAGTGTAACGTCAGACACACATCCATACAAGTCTGTTCCGGGATCGAACAGAACCGAAGGCACTTCTCACGAAGCCCTTGCATTTCCGGATAATTTTCTAATCACGTCCGGACTTCCCGTCACTAAGGGTGATAAAACCTCTAAATCGGAGATCAGCCGATGTAGAGTAACTCGACGGTAATCCTTCCGTTTTCAAAAATATCCGGTCTTCAACACCGGTCTTCGAATGCAATTCATAACGACGTATCACATATTCGGAATGGGTTATACGACCCCATGGTCCTTTCCCGGTTAACCCGAATAGTGAGCGCTTATTTAAAAATAAGTGTGGCATTCAAATTCATCCAATTCACAACAAATACCTACTCAAGGTAATTATTGATAGTCGGTTATTTAACTATCAATAAAGATGCGCAACATCATCAGATTCCAAATAATTTTCCAAATTATTTCATCTTCAAAATTATCTTTTACTAGATATAAAATATCCACACTTAAAAAATAAATCAACTTTTATTTTTAAACAGTTTCCCTTTCCTTTATAAATTCCATAGTGAATTTATATTTTCAAAATATCTACTGATATACGATTCTCAAATCGATTTCAAATATACAATTTCAATTTACCTTTACAAAGATAAATCTCAAAACGTTTCATTTCATTTTGGAAAAGCATTTCCATACTTATTTTATAATAAGTAATTCACAAATCTACTTATTTTCAACATTTGAAAATATTCGATATACTTAAATAAATGTTAAGTATATATTTCATTCTCTAAGGAAATCATTTATTATAACAACATTTATTTGAGTCAAAATGAATGTTGCGTAAAACATCGTTACGACGACTCAAAATCACTAGTATAGGGATTCGAAATTTAGAGAGATATATAAATCCCAATACTATATAAAACATTTCCTTTCGGAAATCATTTACTATAACAACAGTGTTATAGTCCACCATTTCCTTATATTTCTCGAAAACGTCTATTTCAACAATAAATGTTGAAATCTACGATTTCGATATTTTAATACGTTTTAAAAACATCTTTTAAAACAATTAACTTCATTTTATAATATCGCTTTCCCAAACATAACCATTTTATTCAATAATATATTCACTGTCCAAAATCGTGAATATACTTCACTAACCAAATTTCAATCTTTTCTACACATTTATTTAAAAGTTTATCCACTGTCCAAAATCGTGGATATAATTCCTTTAATTAACTTCTACAATTCACTTATCAAAATGAGTGATTTCGGATTCATAAACAACGTTTATAAATCACAATTTCATATTTCATAACTACTTCAACTTATAAATTCCTTTTACTTTCCAATTCAATTTATAACTCAATTTTCTACCAAAAGTCCATTATATAAGTTAAACACTTATAATTCGTTTATTTACAAAAAATCGTTCTTTTAGGACTTCACAAATCATTTATTCTGTCCTTTATAACGCTCATTTTAACATCATTCAAAACGTCTTTAAAAACTCCTTTATAAATTTCATCACTTTGATTTATAGAAATCAAATTTTTATAAATCTTATATATAGAGCTTTCATAATAAATTCAAAAATCTCTATTTAAACCATTTTATAAATAAATCGACTTTTATTTCAAAAACGACACTTCGGTTATATTTCACTAAAATTATAACTTTTATAACTTTAAAATTTTACGTTTATAATCGATTCAAAAATTCCGTAAAACGTATATTTTCAAAAATCACTTTAAAAACCCTTTTAAAGTAAAAGTCGTTATTTTTACATTTCAAAACTGAATCCGATGATGCAACAGCATCAATTAGTCCATCACAACAGTCAATATCATATATCATCATATGATAACAGAATATATCAATATCTGTAAATAAGTAAATACAGTTGAGGAATCCAGTTGGATCCCTCCAACCTGTTTCCCTGCATCCAAAGACGTTAGCACAATACCAATTCCGCTCCAGTACGGAATTATCGCGGTATATGGGTTTTATAAAAATCCGCTTACTAACGGCGCAATAGGGTCTCATCCGCTATACGAGGCGGGAAATCATCAATCCAATATATACATATGCCAATATGTATATATTGCTATATATATAGATATATATCCTACTATATCTAATATCACATCCAAACAGTCAATCATCAATCAATAACTGTAAAAGAAAATCCACTTTCATTTGAGTGAGAAGATCTCACCTTGATTTTAAATTTTGTTCCCGCATTTATTTTGAATAAATTAAACAGCCGTTTAATTCCACCCGAAATTCACACTAGCTCCAAATGGCTCCAATTCAGTTCCATAGTGAAGAGCTCGACAAAACGAACGCAACGCAAGAAGTTTCGTCGAATTCCGATCTCGCATGAAAGAGTTACAGAGTTTTAAACATTATACGATTTTAAATATAATTCCATTTACAATTTATTTTAAAATTTTTAAAACTAATCTACATCATCACCGTTGCTTCCAGGAGACCAAATCCAGGCCGTCCCTTTTACCTTCTCCCTCCCCCCAGTTAAACGCGTGAAACAAGTTAGTGCTCGAACCCACCTCTGCCGCCCAAAAACCCTAACCACGCAAACTCCATTGATCACCGATACTTCATCAAACCACCCTCACCTTGAAGCTCTTCGCGAACCCCGCCTCTGGCACGAACGTTGGCGAACTCGGTGGCCACATCACGTCGAAAAATATGTTTGAACGGTGCGCCTTCGTGATCGAATTGCCGCCGAACCACTCGACTACGTGTGATCATAGCCGTATAGATATGAAGCCCTCGATATGCCCTTCAAGTTTCATTTAGGAATTTTCGCAAAACGTTGCTTGGATGTGAAGAAATTGAGGGGGAACGATGATCGTTTTCTGGCCGTTGTTTCTAGGGGTGGCGGCTGCTCAAGCTAACCCTAGTTCTTTTCTTTTTTTTTATTTGTGAATAAAGAGGTGTATTTATAGAAGATCGAACGAACACTATTCACTTCGAATTTCCGAACTCCGATTTACGCGCAGTCACTATCGTTTCTAGGGTTTAACCCGCGTTCCGGACACAATGGAACAGGTTTTGGAAGCTAATTCGATCGTCTGTGTGAGATATGGCAATAAACGATCAATTTAAATTAAACCGATTTAAATCGATTTCGAGGCGTTTTAATTTGTACCGGACAAATGGTAAATCCAAAAATTACGAAATTTGAAATCTTACAATAATATCACATTACGGATCCGATGAAACTGGTTTCGTCGAAATCCGAGATCTTTTGAAAAATGACTATTTTTACTCGACGATTTAAAATTAAAACGATATCGATGCGTTTCGAGTTGCCACTGTCAAACGATAACTTCGATTGCTACGAAAATTGAAATCCGATAATAACTAACTATTACGGATCCAATGGAACTGGTCTCGTTCAATTCTGAGACTGTTCGAAAATTGGCTATTTTTACAGTCGATAATTAAATATCAAAATATTCAATTTTCACAGATTAACTCCAAATTCGATTCTGAAAGTTCTAAAACCTTTCTATAACTCCATTATGATTAAATAAAATTTTCCTAATCAATTACAATCATATTAACTCGATTTTCAATTATTTCTGGAATTTCAATTATTAATTTATCGATTTAATTGTCAAATTAAATCCAATATTCGAAAAATAAATCATTCGACTTCTAAATTCCATTTATTAATATTTAAAATCAATTAAATATTCGAATTTTAATTATCAAAAATTCTGGGTCGTTACAGACTTCCCCCCTTAAAAGAATTTCGTCCTCGAAATTACAAGTCAGGAAGAAAGGTCCTTAACTCGTCTACTATTTTTCACAATCCAATAGTTTTATCAAATTTTCCAAACCAAATCTTTCTACTAAAGATTTGCTATTAATTCAACTAAATTTTCAACTTCAATTACAGATTTCAAACAACATTGTTTACTTCAAAATTCAAATTCGAGTTTAAATTCAAATTTTTAAACTTTCAAAATTTCTCAAAAATTTTCTAACACTCAAAATTTTCGAAAAATTTCGCCAGCGTCTCCTTTGCGTGGCTAATATGGTACGACTACAAAACGTCTCTACGGACTCTCAGATTTCAAAAAGAAAAAGAAAAAGCCAAGCGGCTAGAGAAATAAGTCATCAAATCTCATATTCAAATTTAAATACATACCTTTTCGAGCAATTCAAATTATCTGTGAAATAAATTTTCCAATCCCTTTATACACCTGTATATCCTACTAGCCATTATATCTAGTTACAACATTCAATCATTTTGCAAATTCGATTACCAATTTTCAATATATACTTCTTATATCCTCTTTAAATTCGCTATTGAAGTTACATATTCAATTCTATTGGAATTCAATTTATCTTCATTTATAATCATTGAATTTAATTCGTTCAAATCTTATCCATTTGGTCAACAATCAATTAGCTTCACTTACTAACTTTCAGTTTAATACTTCATTTATCAAATTCAATTCCAGTTCTATTTACTTTCAAATTCAAAATGAATTTTAACATTCAATTTCATTTATCTTGCACTTGCAATTTCAAATTTATTTACTCATTCACAAATTCTTTCATTTTCAATTTGAATCTCATTTCTATCAAATTTCAAATATTTTATAAGTCTTCGACTTATTTACATCTTGATTTATAAAATCATCTATACATTCATATTACTAATTCCATTCCTTTATGAATTTTATCTTCAAATATTTTTCTGGAACTTTATTTCAAATTATATCTCACATTAATATTTCATATTCACAAATTCTATTCATATATGAATTCATTTCTTTTAAGTTAAATTTTTATTTAAACTTAAACTTTACAAGTTATCAACTTCATAATATTTCTTAAATATAGTATCCCAGAGTCTTTTCAACCTTTCAAAACCATTTTGAAAACAATTCAAATTTATCTTTTGAATTTTCAAAACAAAACTCAATTTTCCAAACAACTTTCTTTTAAAATAATTTGACAGCAATTCCTCTTTTGGAAACCCGAAAATGAACACCGGTGATGTCGCGATCATCATCGGAATTATTTTCCAGCGACCGAAAAGAGTTTAGAGCCTCTCATTTCTTCAAAACATTTTTCAAAACCTTCGAAATCCATTTTCAAATCAAAAATGATTTGAACTTCCAAATCTCCAAAATTTTCAAATCTTTTTCAAAACATTTCCAAAAACTTCTCTGGAATTCCGTTTCATTTATAAATTCATTTATAATTTTTATTCTTTAAATTTCATTAGTATATGGATTTATCTCTTAACTTTGGAGTTATGATTTCAATTTCTTATTCAATTTTAGTGATGATAATTCACTATTATTACTTCCTAACATCCATGCATCCAAATACTATAGTACTTTATAGAAAAACATTTCTTTTCTATACAAAATATAATCAAGGTAAAATTATTCCATTTACCCAATTTAAAACAATACTGTGCCGAATTGTTCTATATAAGTGTTTAGAGATCCCTATCGATAGAGTTGTACGGACAATACCGACCAGAATCCATATACCACTCAACAAACCAATCATCACAATATAAAACAATTTTATATTAACTAACAAATACGCGCTCATATCTATTATTACACTCAACTCATTCTGGAGCACTGCTGACTCTATCTCTAATGAGTAACACCCAACAGAGCAGGGTTGTCGCTTAACCATATGCTCTGATACCAAATGTCATGGCCCGCAAATCCGTACCTCTTGATTAACCACTAATCTCCATTGATTAACTCAAAATGAACGGGAATACGAACTATGATGGGTTTTAAGAAGAAGAAAAAGGCAGAAGAAGAAGAAGATAGAAGAAGAAAGGAGAAGAAGAACAACAAAACAACAACAGATACATAAAACAATATCAGAATCTTACACATCGCAGCGGAACAATATACAATAGATAAATCAGTAATCTTTTAAACAAAGAATTTTATCAGTTTATACATACATCAATCATCAGAGTCAATATACAACTCAATACAACAATGGACAGTTATATAAACTTGTCCTCATACAGAATACACAGCGGAATAAATATATCAGATACAAATACTACGTCTCGTCATCCAGCTTATCTCCAAGCTCCAGAATATCCAGAATATCCTGATAACATAACTCTAGGCTGCCCGTGTGGAAATTGGTGGGCACCCAGAGTTTAGAAGGGAACAATAAACTCCGAGTCAGTCATGGTGACTGGTGTGAGATCGTAAAACAGTTATCTTTCTTTAAAATAAACAACAGAAGAATTTTAAAGTCAATTCGCAATGCTTTTGGAAAATGAAACTACCATAAGATCTCCCGCCACACACACAATGCAAACGCAGACTTGGAGGAGATTTCTTCTTATGATAGTCAAAGATGCTTACTACGCAAAAATCAAATTCTTTTCGATATTATTATTAGTGCATAGTGTAGAAAACATTTCGAAAGTAGAATATAAATCTTAGCCAGCATAGGTACCATTATAGTATGCTTGATATAGCTACCATATTAAATGGCAGGTTCTACAACTAAAACCGTACAAGGCTCGTATTGTTTCTTTGGATTTCCAACAAATGGTCAGGCTAAGGAACTTCCTATTCCACGATGGGTACGTCCCTGGAATAGATGACCCAAGAAATAACCTAACATTACGGTTAGATCTCTGCCAACACAAGGCCGGGTTACCTCTGCAAAAGTAGGTAACTACTGACACGCGTATGCCATCCCCCGATCGTCACCGATCTTCCCGAGGATCCCCGATTTCCAACAAACCACATAGATAATAATAATGCAGTAACCACAGAGGTTAAGTATCTGGGCTCCATACCATGATACCACCTTTATCCAGAAGGAATGACATACACTAAGGGGCGCTACTCCCTAGAACCTTGCCGCATCCTTCCTGTTTCGACCATTTCCGGGGTGTGAGGCTCGATGAAGTCTCGTCCACAAAGCTACGCTTTCTCAAAAAGCCCTGCTTCGGGTCAAACAAAATGATCAACCTATGATCACAAAGATATAAGATCAAACAAATGATCATATCACAAATGATCAAACACTGATCATTTCACAGCAACACTCAGTATGCCACGTTACCAAATTGGGAGTATATCGTTGATGAATTTCAACTACATAACCTCTGAGCTCGTACGTCTCAGAGAAGGGTGTTAAGCTAAGAGAATAAATTCTCCGCCACCAACAGAAATGTATTTGAAAGAAATCAGCTTTACATCTCAAAGTGTAACGTCAGACACACATCCATACAAGTCTGTTCCGGGATCGAACAGAACCGAAGGCACTTCTCACGAAGCCCTTGCATTTCCGGATAATTTTCTAATCACGTCCGGACTTCCCGTCACTAAGGGTGATAAAACCTCTAAATCGGAGATCAGCCGATGTAGAGTAACTCGACGGTAATCCTTCCGTTTTCAAAAATATCCGGTCTTCGAATGCAATTCATAACGACGTATCACATATTCGGAATGGGTTATACGACCCCATGGTCCTTTCCCGGTTAACCCGAATAGTGAGCGCTTATTTAAAAATAAGTGTGGCATTCAAATTCATCCAATTCACAACAAATACCTACTCAAGGTAATTATTGATAGTCGGTTATTTAACTATCAATAAAGATGCGCAACATCATCAGATTCCAAATAATTTTCCAAATTAGTTCATCTTCAAAATTATCTTTTACTAGATATAAAATATCCACACTTAAAAAATAAATCAACTTTTATTTTTAAACAGTTTCCCTTACCTTTATAAATTCCATAGTGAATTTATATTTTCAAAATATCTACTGATATACGATTCTCAAATCGATTTCAAATATACAATTTCAATTTACCTTTACAAAGATAAATCTCAAAACGTTTCATTTCATTTTGGAAAAGCATTTCCATACTTATTTTATAATAAGTAATTCACAAATCTACTTATTTTCAACATTTGAAAATATTCGATATACTTAAATAAATGTTAAGTATATATTTCATTCTCTAAGGAAATCATTTATTATAACAACATTTATTTGAGTCAAAACGAATGTTGCGTAAAACATCGTTACGACGACTCAAAATCACTAGTATAGGGATTCGAAATTTAGAGAGATATATAAATCCCAATACTATATAAAACATTTCCTTTCGGAAATCATTTACTATAACAACAGTGTTATAGTCCACCATTTCCTTATATTTCTCGAAAACGTCTATTTCAACAATAAATGTTGAAATCTACGATTTCGATATTTTAATACGTTTTAAAAACATCTTTTAAAACAATTAACTTCATTTTATAATATCGCTTTCCCAAACATAACCATTTTATTCAATAATATATTCACTGTCCAAAATCGTGAATATACTTCACTAACCAAATTTCAATCTTTTCTACACATTTATTTAAAAGTTTATCCACTGTCCAAAATCGTGGATATAATTCCTTTAATTAACTTCTACAATTCACTTATCAAAATGAGTGATTTCGGATTCATAAACAACGTTTATAAATCACAATTTCATATTTCATAACTACTTCAACTTATAAATTCCTTTTACTTTCCAATTCAATTTATAACTCAATTTTCTACCAAAAGTCCATTATATAAGTTAAACACTTATAATTCGTTTATTTACAAAAAAATCATTCTTTTAGGACTTCACAAATCATTTATTTAGTCCTTTATAAAGCTCATTTTAACATCATTCAAAACGTCTTTAAAAACTCCTTTATAAATTTCATCACTTTGATTTATAGAAATCAAATTTTTATAAATCTTATATATAGAGCTTTCATAATAAATTCAAAAATCTCTATTTAAACCATTTTATAAATAAATCGACTTTTATTTCAAAAACGACACTTCGGTTATATTTCACTAAAATTATAACTTTTATAACTTTAAAATTTTACGTTTATAATCGATTCAAAAATTCCATAAAACGTATATTTTCAAAAATCACTTTAAAAACCCTTTTAAAGTAAAAGTCGTTATTTTTACATTTCAAAACTGAATCCGATGATGCAACAGCATCAATTAGTCCATCACAACAGTCAATATCATATATCATCATATGATAACAGAATATATCAATATCTGTAAATAAGTAAATACAGTTGAGGAATCCAGTTGGATCCCTCCAACCTGTTTCCCTGCATCCAAAGACGTTAGCACAATACCAATTCCGCTCCAGTACGGAATTATCGCGGTATATGGGTTTTATAAAAATCCGCTTACTAACAGCGCAATAGGGTCTCATCCGCTATACGAGGCGGGAAATCATCAATCCAATATATACATATGCCAATATGTATATATTGCTATATATATAGATATATATCCTACTATATCTAATATCACATCCAAACAGTCAATCATCAATCAATAACTGTAAAAGAAAATCCACTTTCATTTGAGTGAGAAGATCTCACCTTGATTTTAAATTCTGTTCCCGCATTTATTTTGAATAAATTAAACAGCCGTTTAATTCCACCCGAAATTCACACTAGCTCCAAATGGCTCCAATTCAGTTCCATAGTGAAGAGCTCGACAAAACGAACGCAACGCAAGAAGTTTCGTCGAATTCCGATCTCGCATGAAAGAGTTACAGAGTTTTAAACATTATACGATTTTAAATATAATTCCATTTACAATTTATTTTAAAATTTTTAAAACTAATCTACATCATCACCGTTGCTTCCAGGAGACCAAATCCAGGCCGTCCCTTTTACCTTCTCCCTCCCCCCAGTTAAACGCGTGAAACAAGTTCGTGCTCGAACCCACCTCTGCCGCCCAAAAACCCTAACCACGCAAACTCCATTGATCACCGATACTTCATCAAACCACCCTCACCTTGAAGCTCTTCGCGAACCCCGCCTCTGGCACGAACGTTGGCGAACTCGGTGGCCACATAACGTCGAAAAATACGTTTGAACGGCGCGCCTTCGTGATCGAATTGCCGCCGAACCACTCGACTACGTGTGATCATAGCCGTATAGATATGAAGCCCTCGAGATGCCCTTCAAGTTTCATTTAGGAATTTTCGCAAAACGTTGCTTGGATGTGAAGAAATTGAGGGGGAACGATGATCGTTTTCTGGCCGTTGTTTCTAGGGGTGGCGGCTGCTCAAGCTAACCCTAGTTCTTTTCTCTTTTTTTTTTATTTGTGAATAAAGAGGTGTATTTATAGAAGATCGAACGAACACTATTCACTTCGAATTTCCGAACTCCGATTTACGCGCAGTCACTATCGTTTCTAGGGTTTAACCCGCGTTCCGTACACAATGGAACAGGTTTCGGAAGCTAATTCGATCGTCTGTGTGAGATATGGCAATAAACGATCAATTTAAATTAAACCGATTTAAATCGATTTCGAGGCGTTTTAATTTGTACCGGACAAATGGTAAATCCCAAAATTACGAAATTTGAAATCTTACAATAATATCACATTACGGATCCGATGAAACTGGTTTCGTCGAAATCCGAGATCTTTTGAAAAATGACTATTTTTACTCGACGATTTAAAATTAAAACGATATCGATGCGTTTCGAGTTGCCACGGTCAAACGATAACTTCGATTGCTACGAAAATTGAAATCCGATAATAACTAACTATTACGGATCCAATGGAACTGGTCTCGTTCAATTCTGAGACTGTTCGAAAATTGGCTATTTTTACAGTCGATAATTAAATATCAAAATATTCAATTTTCACAGATTAACTCCAAATTCGATTCTGAAAGTTCTAAAACCTTTCTATAACTCCATTATGATTAAATAAAATTTTCCTAATCAATTTCAATCATATTAACTCTATTTTCAATTATTTCTGGAATTTCAATTATTAATTTATCGATTTAATTGTCAAATTAAATCCAATATTCGAAAAATAAATCATTCGACTTCTAAATTCCATTTATTAATATTTAAAATCAATTAAATATTCGAATTTTAATTATCAAAAATTCTGGGTCGTTACATATACAGTGGATCTTTACAAAAGTAAACTGAATTTTATTATACATATATCAATCAGAGTCAACTAATCAATCAGAGTCAACTAATCAATCAGAGTCAACTGAATTCCTATACCCCAGTGGGTATTGGAATCACACATGGATTCTCATTTCTCAATGTATCACCAAACGCCTCCATAGAACCGTATATGATTTTTGAAGTGATTATGGTACGAGTCATCTCTTACGAGTACACTCCTCTGCTTAACGGGCACCCCAAAACCAATCGTTTAATTTCTGGAATGCTCAATACCAGTTCTTTAGGAATTCATCAGACAAGAGCGGGGATTACCCCCTAACCGTTTAATTGGAGGGATCTCCTCATCATTTGTCCTAGAAGAAAAAAACGAGTGTATATGTACTGTATAGCACCATCGACGGTAACTATACCATATAATTCCCATGTTTCTCCTAGTTATTTCCAGAGTTAAAATCCTTCGGTGTTAAGTAGGGAATATTTTTGTACCACCAAAATTAAGGAATGCATATTTAGGCCAGGATTTGATAGTCGGTTATATCAAATAAATAAACATTCAAACAAAGATTGCATTTCTTATGGAATCACTAAGCCTCATTTAATTAAATTTCCATTAATTAAAATCTCTTCCAGAATATTTATCAAAATATTCGTATACTTATCTCATCGGAATAAGTATATTCACAAACCATTCCTTTTAAAAATACTTGAAAACTTCAAAAAATAGATATGGAAAGCACCGTTCAGTCTTAACCATGGATCGTAGTTTATTCGTTGGTTACGTCTCTATCCTAGAGAAAACATAGTAAACTGTAGGCAATCTCTGCTCTATGAATTACGCCATGAAATCAACCATAGATCGCAGTTTTACACAATGGTTACATCGCTATCCCAGCGAATCCATAGTAAACTGTAGGCAATCCTGCCCCCGAATTATGCTATGAAAATCAATCATTTCTTTCCAAATCTCTTTTATATTATAAATATCTCATTTATAAATTTCCAAATCTATTATAAAGCTTCATTATAAATTTCCAAGTTTAATTTTAGAAAAATACACTGTTATAAATGCCAGCCCATTTATAAAATTTCCCTATCTAAAACACTAAACCATTTATAAACCTCCTTCTAAATCATTCAAACCCGACTTCTTTTTCAAATCTTCCAAATCTCTTTCAAATTTATAAACTCCTTTAACAAATCTTTTTTTATAAACAATTTACTATTTTAATATTAATAAATAAAAACCTTACATCTATAAAATAAACTTTAAACATTTTAATAATATAAAAATAAAATTTTAAAACATTATTTATAGTATAATAATAAAACTTCTAAACTTTTCAAATAATATGATAATATTAACCTTTAAACATTTTTAAAGAATCTGATATAATAAACTAACTTTAATCAACTTTTAAATAAAATTATTAACTTATAAATAATCTTACTAATGAAAAAATTATCTAAATTTTAAATTTCCAATAACAAATTAATTTATTACTTTTAAACAATATTAAATAAACAATTAATTTTAAAACATAATAAATATATAATTAACTTTACTAAAGAAATAACATTACAAAAACCTTTGTAAAATAATTATTATAACAAAAACAGTTTGTACATAGATAATTAAATAAACCTTTTACTTCAAATTATAAAATATGAAGTTACTTTAAATACATAACTTTCCAAATCTAAAAAGAGTTCTTAGCGTTCCTAATCCATAAAGTAATAAATTAATACAGATTTAATATAATTATGTTGAGCATTTTGGTTCCGTTTAAAATTGAACAGCGTTCAATTTAAGTGCAAAATTCCATTAGTTCCAAGTTCAGCCAAACTGATTGCATCGCGTAGCTAGTGACCACGAGTGCAACGCCGCTGACCATGTTCGATTTGGACCTCGTATGAGAGAGTTATACAATTTTTAGTTATCGATTTTTAAAATATATATAAATTCACTAATTACACCACTAAATAACTAATTACCCTAGTTTCAAAATTAAACCACCTTCCATATCATCTCCGCCTATCATCACTACTGCTGCTCACCATTGTCGTTCCATACCTCTGCCTATTTCTCTCTCATCCTTCCAGAAAATATCGCTGAACCGCCACCAAACTTCTCCTCATCGTGAGCTCTATCCTTTTGACACCACGGCCATGAGACCACACTTAAGACTGAAAGTGCGACTTTCCAAGTACACGCGACTTCCCTAATGTCTCAACCACCATGGCAGCCTCGCCCCTCCTCTAACCATCGCCATCAGACTCCATTTTGCACCAAGATAACAACGCCACCATCTGATAACCCTAACTCGGCCTAAAACACCCCTATGAAATCGCATCACACAGCCCATATATAGATCCACCAAGGTCGTGACATACCCTAGGCAACTCCACGCCTCCAAACATTGGGCCAAACCTGCTCCTCCCCTCTAAAAACACCACCATGCCTCTCAAATCCCTAAATGATAACCAAATCAAAATAAAGATCCAACCCTAGTCCACTTGCTCATGCCTTGATTGCTCCTTCACTCAAACAATTTGTTGCACCCTCTAACAATGCCACCCTAAATAGATCTAAGTCTATAAACCCAAAAATCCAACTTTTCCATTTTTTTAGATTTTATTATTGAATTGTTTGATTTTTAGAAGAGTGGCTTGCTTTCTTTCTTCTTGTTTTTGAGAATGGGAATTTATGTTTGGGTATGGGAAGACAAAGAAGAAAGGGGAGTAGAGAAAATGTGTGTGTGTACATATTATCTATGTTGACCTATGTTAATTTAAAAAATTTCGATATCTCGCTGCACCGCTTTTCGTTTGCGTACGAACCCCGAATTGACAAAAAAAAATTACTGACAAGTTCAGAACAGCGACGCGAGCCCAAAACAATAATAATATACACTGATTATTGAATTTTGAAAAATCATAAAAACACTTTCGTTTGCTGATAAATCGTTAAACGAATAATTTCAAAATTTTCCAAATCAAAAATTATGGAAAAATCAAATGAATTAAATTAAAATTTTGTCGACGGAAATCGAGTTGTATATTTAATCGAATTGTTATTACTGTAAATATATTTACACCATGAATTCACCATTATTATTTATTAATTTAAAAGCAGTTAAACAAGGTCGTTAACCCATTAAATAAATATTCAATTTAAAATCTTGATATATATCACTATGTAATTATTCATTCATAGTTTAAATATTTTAAATAACAAATATATTTAAATTTAAGTTTTAAATTATTAATATCATTATTACAATATTTTATTTAAATCAAATATTAAAAATTCATTTTTAATATTTAAATTCAATGTCCAAAATTTCGAGTCGTTGCATGCAAGATAGGGATGTTATGTGTAGTATTATTAATGTATTGAATAGACAAGGTAAGATAACTATATGTATTTGTTGGGCAAACTCAAGCTTCATATACTATACTTAGGCCGTCGTGATATGGTAGGTATGAGTGAATAATTTCATTTCAATTTATTGAGCAAACTCAAGATTGAACTGAAATTAGGACAAGGCACCAAGGGCTAGGACTTGTATACGACACAACCGATAAGGAGTTATCTATTGTCCATGGAACTATGACTTGTTAAGCAAACTCAAGGTTATAATTCCCAAAAGGACGAATCCTAACACCCACTAGTGAAGTCGAAAGACTTCTATGTTTCGACTTAGGATTTGGTGAAACATAAAAAACTAGTAAGGGCCTTATTAGAAAAATGAAATGATAACATTTAACCTTTCAAATATTGTAATAACATATGCTAGCTATATAGCATTATAATAATCTATAATGATAAATTTTTACATATAATATGATTGATAAAATGTTTATCAATTAAGACATACAAATGAACTGAATTGAAGATTGACAAATAGAAATATAACATATACTTATTAATAAATTTTTACTGCATGTCAATGTTTCAACACCCATACAAGCGCCTGATTATACAACTATTAAAGGCGTTTGTAATTTGGTTGCTTACATGTTTATTTGCTTAAGACAGTGTATTGCATTCAGTTTCGAACTTAAAAGCAATACAATAAAATGGATATTTCATACATATACAATCACATATAAATGTTCTATGGTGAACGGTCACATTTTGTAACGTACAATATTTTGATGAAATTAGTTCATCCGAAATAAGAAAATAAACCACAGTGTGATATCGAGTATTCAATTTGATTTATTATAATAAAATGTTGTATTGTTTTAAATGTAATGCAAGACCAAAACTATAATATAGATATAAGAACTCGATTGTTGAAATGTCAGTTTGATCAAATTACGTAAGGTGAATCGTATTTGATGTCCTTAAATGTTAAGGATAATCAAATGCATTTTTGTAAAGAGTACTTTGTGGTATTGTAGTAAGGGATTTCTTTTGAATGGTTTGACCATTTAGAAAGTATAGCGAATATACAAGAGTGGATGTGATTTAAGGTACAGTTGGGTTGAAAAGAGTGAATAGTCACTTTTGCTTCATAAAGAAACATCGAAAAAGAGAATTGTAATAATAATTGATACTTAACATTGGAATAAGAAATACGATTTCTATTTCGAAATGTATTTTCATATAGAAAATTATTTTCTATGAGATTTATTTCTTTTACTTTAGGATATTTGATCAAAGAACACTCTGCTGTAAACTAGTTGCAGTATATATGAAATAAATAATCTATATTAAATGAATAATGGGCCTTCAAATTTTGTATGCTATTATAGTAATGATGAAAATAGTAGGAGCATCCTATATAGCACTTATTGATTGCATCAGATTACAAAAATTGTTTCATAAAACATACCGAACATTATTTATGAAATAATGGTTATTTTTTGGTATCAACTGAAAAATAGACATGGTTATATTTCAATATGAATATTATGAATATTTGTTATGAAATAAAATTATAATGTGGTTTTTTTACAACAAAAGTGATGCATTGGGAAATACTGAAGTATCTAAATTTATTTTGGACACTAGGCCTTAATTTTGAGAAATAATTTTTTTATTATTTGATTATGAATCATATGATACTAGTTAATTATATCTCAAATAATTAAGGGTTATGCACCCATTTAGTGGGAGCGTCATAAGAGTTGATGAACTCTTCGGATTGATACATGTAGATGTATGCAATCGTAAGTCTATCAATACCAAAACAGTTCCACATACTTCGACATATTCATCAATGAGTTATCATAGACATGAACACGTGTAATTGATACACATGTATAAGTCTATGATAAGCTCATATAATATAAAACGGAAGTAATAAAATAACATGCGATAGAAATGATTCGATTTGATCGAATAGGTAAGTATATTGGAAAGAGTTTCAAATATACCTAAAATGAATAAAGATTCAACCTCAAAAGTCACTCCTCCTTATGATACATAATGATGTATTGATAAGGAGTAATCGAACTTTGTTAGACAAGGTACGATTAATTGTGAGTGAAGTTGAGTTAACTTCTTTTTATAAAGTCATGTACTTAAGAGTAGTATAGAAGGTTAAAATTAATATCATCCAAAGAATAGTTTACAAAACCATATGAGATAAGAATTTATAAGAACCCCCAACATATCCTTGGCCAAGGAGTTGGCAGGTTGTGCGAGTCGAAAGATTGCACATAATAATTGTACATAATGGATCCTGTATGAATCATCCCAAGAGAATTTTGGGAACTATAGTCATTAGATGACCAATTTATGTTATGAACATAAATATACTGTGAACTAATGAAACATCAGTTTTATATAAGACAATTCATAACATGCTTATGAATGCTCATTTAGTTGCACTGAGAAACAACTATTGTTTCAATAAATACCAACTTCGTAGAGAAGGAATTTCTTTAAGAAATTATTGGTATATAATGAATTTGGATACGATCCAATGCTAAAATTGATTACAAAGGATGAAATGGAATTGACCAAACCTAAATGAACATAGATATAATTAAAATGTCTAATGAGCATTCTCGTACATTGAATAGAAACTGTAAGTTTCTTGTCAATGTGAAGAATAAATCATCCTCAGTAGTCTAATTAAACCATTAAAAGTATTAACTCTATGATATGGTACGATGCACAGATCAAAATATATTCCAAGTACTTTATCAAAATATGATTTTGATAGTTGTACCCGAAGGGATATGATCCATTGGCCATAAATAGGCCTGTCAACTGGTGGGTTTCGGTCCAGGTATCTTAAAACCCGGACCCGAGCCCAGTTACAAAAATTAAAACCCGAGCCCAGCCCAAACCTGCTGGGTATGTCAAAACCAATACCCGATCCCGACCCGTCGGGATTTTCAAGCCCGTCAGGTAATACCCATATACCTAACCCAAAATATTTATGTTATAACCATATCCTAAAATTGCAATTTTTTTAAAGTTATAGACAAATAATTGTTAGCATATAAAAAGGTGGTGACGGAGCCAAATTCATAATAATAGTATGCAAAATATCTACATGTAAACAACAAAATGGTTAAAATGAACATATATACTCATGTTTGGAAACTGCAGAAAACTAATAATTGGGTCGGGTTCAAACCGGGCTGGGTTTTGACTAAACCGTACCCGACCCAAATAGTAACCAAGTCCGGCCTGGGTAGTTGGAGTCTCATACCTGCATTTATATGGCGGGTTTGGACCAAAACTCATACCATTGATAGACCTAGCCCCAAATGTGTCTTTAAGAGAGAGAGACAAATGCAGTTGGAATATGGTAAGCCACATTGATAAGAATAATACTGTGAATTTCAATTGTTGACATTAATGTAATAGATTCGTCATTCGATGTACTCAAGTTGGTTTGGATTTTACTCACAAAATATCTCCCGGTATGACTTTATGTCTTGGTATATATGTGTTGAAGCAAAAAGTTATAAATATAGATTCAGACTAGGCTATTTTCGTATAACAACCAAAGTGTCTCAAAGTCAGGGAGCGATATTAAGTTTGTGGTTTTTTGGATAGGATCCGAGAATGAATACAAAATTATAATTTAGAAAAGCATCAAAATTGAATAAGTGTTTTGATAAAAATATCAAACCGTTTGATTATCAGACTAATGCAAAGGAAGCGTGTATTCATAAGAAAGAATGTTAAAAGGTACATAGAGGTTTCTAAACCATAAGTAAATAGCGCAATATTGATTGTTAACAATGTACTTGTGTTAAAATCAGCTTTAGTTTTTTTAATACTCGACATTGGATTTATGAATGATGTCTTTTATAGTAAGTATAAAAGATATTGGGAATGTCTCAAACAATATGCTATGACACCTTATTAAAATGGTTAATAAGGAACATGCAAGATGGATTCCTTATATATTGGCAATAGGAATTATCATACATGTTATGTTGTCTATGGTATCGTGATTTGCTTATGTATTTGATACATGAAGCAAATATCAAATCCAAATTGATATCACTAACTGATTGTTTGAGGTGTTCTCGTATATTTATGAAATACTAGAAAATTATTTACAGAAACAACGGACTCTTTATGAAGAAGTGTTCAGACTCAAACTTTTATAAGTGATATTAAGTATAATATGTCAATAAGAAATTCAAGGTAAGAATTTGTAAGTTGGAAATGTTCCAAATGAAAGACTGTGGCTAATTCGATGAAAAGGCTAAGTACGTCGCCTTGTATAGCGCCACAATAAAAGCAATGTACATAAATATAAATGCATAAATTTATAACTGAGCTAAGGGTGATTCCAAATGTTGAGAATCTCATAACATTATTATATGATAATAATTTCATAATCGATATAGTTCATAGTAGAATTTAGAGCTCACTGGAAATTGAGAGACATACTCTAAATTGCTCCACGTGATAAAGATAGTTTATCAACATCGGGGAGAGTTGATTAATAGAGCGGAAAAGTGAAATATAATAGCATATCCGTTCACTGAGGGACTAACCCAATTAGTTTTGAGTAAACCGACTGGAGAAGTTGGAATTAGATTTCATAATTGACCACAAGTGCAAGTGGGAGATTGATAGAGTTAAGAGTATGACCTAGGGAAAATTATGTAATTTATTACATATATCTAACTCGATAACCAATCTTGTTTGAAATAAAAGGTTTTTCTTTCTATTATATACTTGATATAATGTTTTATATCAATTAATTAATTAAAATTATATTTAATAGAAAAATCCATACATGGTATGTTTTGTGATAGTAGTTACAAATTGTTGTAACTGTGAGTAATTTATCATAATAAAAATAAATATACTGTTTTAAATATACTATTTTAAATATTCCTAGTCAAGATGTATTGAGACTGGATATCGATACATTCGTTGAGACTAGAGTATGTAACGCATTTCAAATGTTGGGCGGTGTATTACTCATGGTTGCCAGGGGAACCAAGGGATTACGTATTGATAGTTATTGGATAAGTATGGAATGACTGACTTGATAGTTTTCTATTGGTTAATATAACTAAGGTCAAAGAAAATATCGATGTGACAAAATTACATAGTTCTCTTGACTTAAGAAGACTGTTGATCTTCAATCTGGAAACTCCAATTTGATTATAGTTAAATCATGGCGTGTCGTCCATTGAACAACTATAGTTGGGTCGAGTTGAAGCATTGGAAGTGAAACACTATTTAAGAAAGGATTCATCTCCTCGATTATATGAGATTAGTATCACGATCAACTAAAGTCAACTCAAAGTCAAAGTCTCTTACCAGAGCATTTCGATTGATAATCATTGTTATTATTGAACCAAGGACTTTGTGTTTGGACTATAGAGTTGAATATGGATGATATTGAAATTTTGACCATTACCAAATTCTATAAGTCTAAAGTGATATAGTTTTGACGAAGAGAATTAGTGTAAATAATAGTCATAATCAAGTAATGCTTAACAAAGAAAAATTAGATTTTAGCGAAGCCAAGTAAGCGATAAATTTGGCTAAAATGTCACACCACCTACTAAGTGATGTGTAAACGTTAATAGTCGAATAGTTCGATATTAATCACTGATCAAATTTACACCAAACGAGTCACACAACAGAAATGATGAATTCTCCTTTGACCAAACGATTTAATCAATTTGTAGTGGTAATAAATTAATTAATTAATATTTGTTAAATATTAGTTATAAGTTTGATTTTGATTCGATAAATAAATATTATTAAATATATTTATAATAGTTATAAATATATTAATTGATATACAATATTGATAAGCGTTTAAATTAGATTTAAATGCAAAATATTTGTTCGAGCTATAAATGGGTTTAAAGCTTATAAAGTGGGCTGGTTTGTTTGGCCCTGATAGGGGATATGGGTGGCCATATGATGGTGCTAAAGAGGTCTTGAGATGGAGGGCTAAGATGGAAGAGAATTAGTAAGAGATGATATAGGATATTGATCATTAAATATCTCTTAATGCTCCTCTATATAAGCATCTCTACCCATAACCTTTGGTGAACTTTTGAAGCCTCCATTTAGACTTACTTCTGGCTGAACTATAAACCTACCATCCTCCATCTTGTCAAGGTCAAATCTAACCAACTCAAATGCTATTCGATAACTGGTGGTCAAAGGTTCAGGGACAAGCAATCTTTTGGATTGGAAATCAGTTTAAGGATCATATTTCATCATTTCAAGGTCTACTTACAGGCTTCATCTATATATTCCTAACATGTTTATAAATATTAATCTATGTTTAAAATGTTTATTTCATATATTATATTGTTAGTCAGGTGATTATTTCAACATATAAATATATAATCACAATTTTGATTGGTTGTATGTTTATATATATGTTAAAAAAAATTATGTAAATATTCTTATATGCAGCATGGTCATCAATAAAAAAATATTTTTTTATTTTAAATAATTCAAGATATAATATTAATATATATATAATTAAAATATTACTTTATACTTATGTAAAATATGGAAATATAATTTTATACATAATGATTAAAAGGTATAATATTTTCAGATGGAACAAAATATTTTAAATATTTATAAATTATTTTTAAATAATATTTATATCAATCAATAATATAAATAAGTATATAAATACATATATGTATTATAAATTATGTGTTATATTTTATAAAATAAGATTAATATATATTATACTCTCGATAGAAAAATAAAATAAAACATTTTTATATATTTTTAAAATATTTCAGTATAAACCAAAAATTTAAAATTAGATTCTCAAATTGTTTTAAATTATAAAATTATATAATAAATTTTTGAAGTACAAAATTATCATCTAAAATTTACTGGAAATTTAAAATTCAAATTTAGATTCAAATTTTTTAAATTTTAATAATTCCGTATGGTTTTTATTATAATATATATATATATATTAAAACATAAAATTAAAGAAAAACATAGCCATGTGCATAACCAGGTAGTTATATATTTAATATAAATTATTTTGTGTTTTTATTTGTATTAATATATATTTATTATTGTACATACATATATATAATATATATATATAATATATATAAATTATATTTATACAAGTACTACTTTCGGCTTTACAGCAAAAAAAATTATATTTTATATATTTTATAAATGATTTAAACATATTTATAGAGTTATATATATATATTGTTAATATTTCATACTCATATATATATGAGTACGTGTTAACAAATAAATTTGTTAACCCTAAAAGTATGTAAAGAATAGGACAACTTTAAAGTGAGGCCTTGTCGAGGTTAACCAAAATCATCGAATCGAAGTATACATCCATGTTGGCTTTATGTTTAGTTACCGTCGCCACAGAGATCTCAAGGCAGTATGAAGGTCGACGTATGAGTCGATATGCACGGTAAAAGTCAAATCACTAGTTCAAAGAAATTCAATATGCTATGCATAGGGCTGTCAATGGGTACCCTAAAAATCCGATATCCGTCCGAATCCGTATCCGAAAATATGAAAAATATCCATTATCCGAAAAGGGGATACGAATATCCAATATCTAAAAATATTTCCGGACACAGATATGATTATTGTGGTATCCGTATCCGAAAAATATCCATCTGATTAACTGATACATATATATATATATATAAAATTAAAATTATACTTAATTAATATATAATTTTCCAACTATTTCCTAACCATTGGATGTTATTACGATATGGTTTTTTGCTCATTTTTAGTGAAAATAGACAGTTCCAGTGTTTAATTTTTGAATATTTTTGGATAGCATACAGATATTAGTATAAAACAATGTTTTATCATTACATTTTTTATTCCTCCGTTTTTATGAACATTAGTACAAAATATGTTTTATGTTGATCCAAACCTTTTCATTTATACTTTTAAATTTATTGATTATGGGCGGAGCGGATAAATATCCGATATCCGTCCGTATCTGAAAATTAAGCGAATACGGATATCCGATATCTGAAAATGATTTCGGATATGGATATGGCACTATCCGTGTCCGAAAGTATCCGTTGACAGCCCTAGCTATGCATGTCGCTAGTCCAAGCCAATCAATGTACAATGTCAAACGAATATGCAAGTCATAGTCCAAATCAAGTGAAAAGGCTGTGTCCTTATTTAATTTCCCAAATCCTTATGTGTACAATTGTTCAAGTGCTACAATAAGCAAAATCCCCAATTCAATTTAGGGTTTACAAAGCTTAAAAGGTAAGAAATGAGAAGAGAGAAATCAGCCCCTTCCATAAAACCATTAGGTCCATATTTATAGGGTTCGGCAAGTAACAAGCCTCAGCGTCCATTGGCTTTGGCATTATGAGCATCGTCAATCATCAATGTTGATATTCTATCGGCTTTGACATTAACAGCGTCGTCGAACATCAAAGCCGGCATTCTTGTATTCACATAGCTAAACTTTGGCATTGTGCAATAAGGTTGACTCTCGGCACCTCTAAACTCGACGTTGATAGTTCCTTCTTCATTGATCAACTTTCATTAACATCGATGAAAGGCAGCATTAGTAGAAGCATCTTCGACGCCCCTTTTAGGTGTATTGATGGTTCTCAACATGAATATCGGCGACGACAACTCCATATCTTGAGACCTCCTTCGAGTGATGGTTGGCGGCATTGAATAGTGGCAAAATTGATGATCCTTGATGCATGCAGATGCTTACTAAATACGGTATTAACTACACTTGTGGATATTGATGATGACAAACATCAACATCGCATATGTAGATGTATGGTATCTCCTAAGCATGTTCATAAGAGTCAACATTGTAATAGCATTGAACCTCGGTAACATTTATAACTTGTATTTCTCTTTATAAGGCAGTTTTGATGAGCGACAACGTTGGGATGGAGAACACCATCAGTACTTAACAACTCTGATCACTAGTAGCATTAAGAATGGTTGACTTTGGCAACGTCAACATTGATAGGATATGACTTCGTTGAGCATGGCTTAGGAAATCATGAGCCTCGACGTCAATCATAATATTATTCAACAGTCGTCATAACTCATGGAACACGTCGTTAACACATCATAGTTCAGGGCTTTATCGAGGTTAATAAACTTTATGAGATGTCGCTATTCTTTGAGACTATTTCCTTGAATATCTCCGATGACGATGATAGTAGAAACATTTGCCCTCCTAGAGTAAAGAAACCATTGACTTTTCAAGTCAATATTCTCGGTGTCATTCTTTTTCCCACCTTTTGGTCTTCTTGTGATGATCTATCCCTTCATTTGAATCAAATCCAACGACACCCATTTTCTTACTTCTCCTTATAAATACGTAAGCTTCTCCTCCCTTTCTCCTTTACCTATAATTTCGAAAATTTGAACAGACAATTAAATTCTCAAAATCAGCTACAAGCTCGCAGGCTCTTTAATAGCAATTTTCTACACTTAGACTCCTATCTTAATTAACCCATAAATCAGTTTTTCATGAATTTTATGTTAAAATCATAACTAAGGTTTTTCACAAATTCTATTTCTTTTGAAATCAGCAATCGAGTTCGATTATTTGGTCCTAATAACCCGGATTTTGTTGTGAATTGTTGTTATTCACCTTCCATAATATTGGATTAGTTGCTTAGTGGTGTTGATTTGGGGATTTAGTCATTTTCTGTTTTACGATGAAACAGGTAGCATATCAAACCTAGTTCCGCAACTATTTAGACTCGTGTTGATGTCGTCGTTTATGGTGCCATAAATTCGAAGTAGGTTGGTTAACCTAGTTATTAATCCATTAACACAATGTTTATGCATCGCACAAATAGGCCTTGATACTTAGTCGATGTTGGTATGAAAACTGATATGTTTTAAGTTTACTTATTAACGAATGTGATGTACTAGGTCCAAAACTCAGTATCAATTTTCATTATCTTCATTCACAATGTCGTTAATGATGTCTATATAATGTTCTTCAATGTTATTATTACACTTAAAATTAACAAAGTGTTATATTTCCTCATTATTTTATCAGCTGGCATTTTTGATTCAAACTCTTATATTATGAGTAATCTAGGACACTTAAATCAATTAGATGCGGCATCGATCTTTTTGGTCTTAGTTAACGTCAACGTTATAGTACTAGCATGATCCTTGACATCGATAAGACTCTTCATTAACTTATTATTGATCAAGATGTGATAAGATAATTTCTCATTACCAAAAAATAGTGCATTCCAATTAGTTGCGAAGTTATTTGATTACAGTTGACGTCGTCACTCATTAATATGTATTGACCCATGTTTTCGCCATTCATCGATAGACATTATCTCTTGTCGTCGTCGTTCATTGATATCGACAATTTTTATTACTTCAATTTTCTCTATAGCAGCAATGTCCAGGAATGCTTTGTGATACTTGTCGTCGTTACTACTCTTGACTTAGGTTTATTAATGTTGTCTAACCACTACTAACTCTTTTCTTCGTTGCTTATTTATGCTGGTAATCCACACAGAATTATAAACGTCATCGTTATTAGAATGATACATTAATCATCTTTATACTACTTAAAGTCGACGTTGCGAAACTAGCATGTCCCACAATGCCAAAAATACCATTTATTAACCCATCATTTTGATATCTTACCATATTTTAGTGTTAGTGATTAAGGAGAAATATGATAACTTCCCATTGTTAATAAAAAAAACATGTACTAGTTAAAGGCGACGGCATTCAGTCATAGTCGACATCGCTTGCTTTTGACATTGATTTGAAAAGCCTTAAGTTAACATCTGCGAGTTCTTTGTTTATTGTTATTGCTTCGTGAGTACTTTTTATGTCATGAATTAAGCTTCATTCAATACCATCATCTACAAACTATCTTCTTTAACACATTTTGAGAAATTTAAACCAATTAGCTCATCGATGAACTATGTTGCCATTACTCATTGATGTCGACGACATTTATTACTTTTTTGTTAATTATAGTTGCAAAGCTTATTATTATTTTAGATTCTAAATTCATTACATGCTTATTCCTACTCAACTTTTGTAATGTTCTCTTATTGATTTTTATTGTTAAGATTAAAACTTAGTTTACTAACAAGTTTGTCATATGTCATCTAAGGATTGTTCCCCCATTAGCTGATTCAAACTTTGTCACTTAGATAATGATGGATTGCTTAGACAACAATATATTAAATTTTCCTATAGCATGAACATGATTATTTCTCAAGCTTAGAATAATATCACATGGTAGGTTAATGGAAGGTCAACAAGCCAGCATGAAGCTCACTAAGAAATCTAGCAAGGGGTCCAAATCTTCTCCCTCGGTTGGCAAGAAAGAAGACAGTGTTTTGAATTCATCGTATATAATGACCCAAGAAGAAGTAGATTCTATTCTTGGTCAGTTTGGAATTGGTGGAGTAGAAGCCATTCCTACAGGTCCTTCATATAGTATTTCCAATCCATCCGAGGGATACTTTGCTTTTACTACAGTATATATTTAGCATGATGGCTATCTTTCATTTCTTGGTTTCCTTCAAAGATATCTGGAGCACTTAAGCATTGCTCCCGTCCAATTCTTGCCCAATTCATACACATACTTGACATACTTAGAAGTTCTGGCTCAGGAAGCAGGGCTCCCTTCCCTCAATGTTGAAATCCTCCATTCCATAGCAATTCCTACTAAAGTTGGTGATCAACCGAATCATCAACTACAACGCATTTAACCTTACCCAAAAAGCATGATCTTTGAAGGTGTTGACAAAGCGAGGGAATAGGAGACTCGATACTTTTTCGTCAAGTGTTTTCCTAACATTAGAGAGACGTTTTCTACTCCTAGCAAGTTGTTACTGTTGTTATTGTTCTTACATCATGCCCACTCATTATCTTTTTCTAATGGATGCTTATTTTCAGATTCTGCTCCTAAACAGCTAAAACCCGAAGATCAGAAGATTGTGCTATCCTTAACTAAAGTAGCAGAGAGTATGGAGAACATGCTCAGGTTATTGATTCCGGGTAACCTTCTTAAGTATTCCATCAATTTGGAACGTCGTAAGGTTTTGGGAGAGCCCTCGAAAGTTAGACTCGATGCTAGAGGAGGAATCCCATTGGTGATGGGAAAATCAGAATCCTTTGCCTCCAATTCTCCAACTCAACCCGATGCTGCTGGTGAGTTTTAATATAGCTAAAAATGAAATTTCTAACATTACCAGCTTACAAACTTCATTTTTGTTTTAGGTTCATCCGCTCTTGTTATTGCTCCCAAAGAAGTAAAAGTCAAAGAAAAAGTTTCAAAAAAGAGAAGATGTAAAAATGAAGTTATAGCTTTGTCCCAACCAACTAAGACTGTCTCCTTTAAAGATTCCATCGCTCAAGCCACCGAAGAATTAGATGAAGAAGAAACAGGTGATGATGTTTCTATTGACACTCCTTTTTCTCCCTAAGATAAGAGATCCAAATTTGCTGGTGACTTCACTCTCATTATCATTGATTAGATGGATTACGTAAACATTGATCCAAGTCCCGAAGCATCTTATTTGGACAAAGCTCCGGAAAAGACTATAGTGGTTCAAACTAAGATATCCAAGGAGGCTCCAACCCCTAATCCCCTTCTTAATATTATATTTCCACTTCTCCAACGTCTATCGGCTGCATGTGTGCCAAAATCAACCTAATTCTCTCTCCAGACGATCCTCTTCCTTCGAGGACTCAAACTCGAACGTCGTCAATGAATTTTGAAGATCTTGCACAGTTGGCTATTCAATTTCCTTCCCTCTCTTCTCTCTATCATCGCAACCTCCAATTTACTATGATGACCATCCTTTTCTTATTCTTAAACAGCTCATGTTGGTACATTTTCCTATTCACTTGGTTAACTTTAATTTTATATATTATGTTTTAACTTATATAGATTACATATTTTAGGTAAAAAAAGCATACGTTCCTCCTACGAGGCACCTCTCAGGGACCTTTAAATGAAGTAGTTGAGCTTAAAGGGAAAGTTCATTCGCTTCAAAATGATATGATCGACATTTCCGTGGCAAGTGATGAGACGATCTTAGAAAAAGGCAAACTTGCTTCTTCTCTTGAGGAAAAATTCAGGCAACTACTAAAAGAGAGAGTGAAAAACTTAGAAGATGATCTCGAGTCATTCAACAGACTCAAAGCAAATCTGGAGAAGATGACCGAAGAAAAATCCAAGCTTGCCAAAGAAAACATAGAACTAGCCAAGAAGAACAAATCATTAGAAGATCAACTTCAAAGAAAATCTACTCTCCTAGATTATTCAAATAAAATCATTAGTGAGCTAAGAAAAATGTTACTTTCTTTCTTGATGTCGCTCTTCCCATGGTCACTGAAAAATGTAATGAAGACACTTTGTATGTAGCATATGCGAACAACATCAAGAAATGCCCAGATCTGGATTTCCCATCTCTTCCTACCTTGAATGAAAAATACAAGAGGAAATTCAGTCGTAGAATAATGAAGAACAAGAAGGTTCTTGATGCTGAGTTCCCTGCCAAGGAAGAAAGTGATGCTGGAGAGTGGCTATTATTCGATGATACTCCCACTGATAAAGTGCCAAAACTTGATGAGGAAGAAGACAAAGATGACGATGACGATGATGATCATGATGATGGAGAAGATCGTGATGATGTTGATGGTAACGATGGAGGTAATGAAGGTGATGAAGCAAGATTTTCTAGGGGGCCACGTGACAAGTATGAATCTGGTGAAGCTAATTTGGACTCAACTGTCCAGGATGCTGAAGCTATCGATTTTCCGGATCTTTCGAAAAATGATTCTTCCAAGATAGGCAGTGCTTCTCAAGACCAAGGACCCAAGAACAAAGAGAAAATCTCTTCATCATCGGTTTTGCTTTCTTAGGTATATATCACTCTATTCAAACGTGTTAAGTTATGAAATAATTTTTAGTTAACACATCGATTATTTTAGTTAAGAAGAAAATCGAAATATTGCTGTGAAACTATACTCGAAAAGAAACAAACAGAAATTGATCGATTAAATAGAGAGTTGGACAAGCAAATGAAAGATTATAAGGAGCTATTCGAAAAATATAAGAAACTTGCTAAAAGTGCATCGAAGTTAAGGTTCTTCAAGGAAAGAGAAATTGCTCCACGGATGAAAAAAGCCCGTCATCACCGGGAAATACTCGTGAAGGAGACTTCCAAACCGATGACTCTTTTCTGGATGCTAATTGATGATAGAAATTCCCTGGTGGAGTTTATGTACAATGATTACTATGGGGGTAAATTTGTCTATTTCTCATACTTAGGTGATAACTGTGGAGGTTTGCTTCGACGCTTTCATCGTAGATATTTGGACAAGTATGGGTCCGATCCCCACCCCGGGATGTGTTGGAACCTTCCTAGAGTGGCACCCATCCCATATTCTCCTAGCTCTCTTCCCTCTGAAAAAATCAAGTACAATAAGAAGAGATTCATTTCTGAAATGTTATACGAAATCGATTTTGTATAAACCTGAATGTTTGTAATATTCAACTCGGTTCACTTATGAATTTTACCATTTTAGTTTCTTATGCTTAGTTTAATTCCATTTCAACATGTTGTTATAGAATAAAAACCTCTCGCACGGTCCGATTCCTAAGGACTTCTTGAGTAAATTTGTCAAGTTAAAGAGATATTTCATGGAAAAATCCTCGATTTTCAAAACATCGCAATTGGAAAAACATTGCTTCCTTAGAAATTTACAAGAAGTCTACATGTATTACCCATGTTTATGCTTTTACTTTTTAGGTGAGAAAATGACAATTTGCTCAGTGAAATCCGATCTTATCACACAAAAATAATATATGGTCGTGATAGTCCTCCGGTTGGGGAGTGGGATTATCATCGGTTCCCTCCTATTTGTACCCCGAAAGGAATTAAGGCCTCCATGTTGTCTGCTAAGTCATTTGAAGAAGCTAAAACCACAGTCTCGAAACTATGAATTTTGATTAACTATTCTTTGAAAATAGAACTGTGATGTAACTTTAAGTTTTGTATTACTTGTAAATTCCACTTATTGTTGATAGAAAATTTTGTTTTTCATATATGAATCCTCATCTTCTTTATTTTTAATAGAAAACTCAATTAGTTTGAAACTGATTCTCTGGATGCTTTGTGAATTATTGAAATTAAGGACAGGTTGCTCACTTACATAGAAGAAAAACGATCATCTCGAGATGGCTCAACTTTGTGATTCCCGAATAATCCTATAGTGCTAGTGTGGAATAGGAATTAATTTATATTGAAATTGACGTTCAAGACTTATAAGAAAATGACTACTTGTATTGAGAAGCGGCTTAAAGAAAAGGAGAACGAGCTTCAGGCATTAAAAGAGAGAACTAACTCAATTTGGTAGCCCGGTTCTTCATTCGAAGCTTACGTAATGACAACCAAATTATATCAAAGAATAAACAATCTTGAAGTGGACTTAATAAAGAGTCAAGTTCACTGTCAATCACTAGAGCTTATTGCGAGTGAGGGTGAAGCTAGTCCCCCTACTCCCACTCCTGGAAGAATTACTAGATCTCGTTCTTCGGCGAGCCAAGAATTCCTTACTTTGCTAAACCTGCCTCTAGGTTTAAGCAATGAAACAATCTCATCATGGACCAAAAAGGTCAAATTCGAGGTCATACAACATTTTGGTAAGAAATGGGATGAGAAAGTTTCTCAACGCATAAGCGAATACGAGAGCAAAGTGCAAAAGCTTGAGTGTGAGAGATATACTTTCAAACAAAAGATCGAAGAGTTGAATAGCACATTCAAAACTTTATGAGAAGCCAATAAGACTCTCCAGCGCGCTCTGAATGTCCAGATTACTTCAATTCACAATGCAGATACAGTTCGGAAAAAGGAAAAAAAAATTCAAGGAACTCGTGGATGCTGCTATTCACCATGTTGTTGACCCCATAATTGCCCAAGATCTAGAGGAGACTATATAAAATCTTGAGCTTTAATGATAATTTGCTAGCTTCCTTTTCTGTTTGACTTTTGTACCTGCCACTATGTAAATATAATGTATTAGATAAATAAATTTACAATTGACTGAAGGTTACCTAAAATGCAGGGTATATAATCGTGAATTGAATTCCGATTTTGATCTAAAATCGCTTTCACTTTTTCGTATTTGAGCTTTCCGATGTGTAGATTAACTTTCTGCTTGCTTTGAAAATTAAGAACTTTGCTGATTAAGCTTGATTTAAACATCCGGTAGTTTTCTTTAGTAATGGAGATTACATTAAATTTTGTGTTGAAAACCGACTTAAAGAAGCCCTGAAACTTAATCTGGAATTTGAAGAAGACCAGAAACCCAAACTTAACATCAATAATAGTAAACCAGAAATCTATATCTGAAAGAAGACTAGAAATCCATATCTGGCAAAAATAATAGAAGATCAGAAATCCATATCCGGAAATAGAAGACCAGAATCTCTTGTCTGGTGGTTAAGAATTACATTTGTTGGGAAACATAAATAACCTATATTTGATGAATCTTCCTTTAGAAAATTTGATTTGAAGCGCTATTTAGCTCGGATTTTGATCGACTTGGGAGCACTACTTGGCTCTGATTTTGATTGACTTGAGAGCACTTCTTGGCTCTTGATTTTGATTGTCTTCCTTTTGAAGATTTTGGTGCTTTATTGAGCCCTTTGATGGAAGGCATTATAGGCTTACTTTGTCCTCCCTCTAGGAGGCTTTTTAACCAGGCCATATAGGTAGGGGCTAAAGGCTTTCTCAGTGCTTTAGCTTTAGGCCTTTGATGATGACACTAAAGGCTTACCTACCCTCCCTCTAGGAGGTGCTTTAGCGAGACCTTTGATGACGATGCTGAAGCTTTCCCAGTGCTTTAGTGAGGCCATATGATGGAAAGCACTAAAGGCTTACTCGACCTTACTTAAGAAGGTGCTCTAGTGAGGCCTTCAATGGCTGACACTGAAGGCTTAAGGTCTTTGATGGTCGGGACCATTTGTAGTCAAGCATTTGATGGATGGGGTCTTTGATGGTCGAGACCTCTTGCGGTCAAGCCTTTGATGACCGAGGCCTTTGATGGTCGGGACCTCTTGCAGTCATGAGCCTTCGATGGCTATGTAGATACACTTATTTTATTCAGAAAACCTTTATTGATGATTGGCTTAACATCTTTGTACAAATTGATTGAGTTTTCCTTATCTTAGAAAATTGATGATCATTCCTTCCAAGCTCCGGCATTGATTGGTATCATGTCCATTTGCAAGATGATAGTGACAATAAGATTTTCCATGATTCCTTTCAAATTTGGGTCTCCTTTTTTGCAAAGGCAAATAGTCAAGCTCATCCTTAGTCACGAAATAGACGTTCTCATGAGTAGTGGTGAGAATGTGATCTTTTGGAAACTGTGACTTAGAGATTAGCCGTTTTAGCTGATGCTTAGCTCTTTTATTGCTCACTTTACGTTCCTCATAAGGGGTGAACTTCCTTTTTAGAGAGCATGGTGCTTCATTTGTCTTATAAGATTAATCGAGCATAGTTTCCCACTTTTTAATAAAATGATAAAAGTCCCTTCTTATCTCATTTTTGAAGACAATTCCTTGAGCTTTAAGTTGGATTTCCTTTCTTGGTGTCGAGAAGGTGCCATCCTTTTTACATTGTCCTTTTAGGGCAAAGATTGGTATTGGTCCTACATGGAATGGATTCAGACTCCATTTTTCAGGACTGTAAGGAGCTATTTGCCTTTTCTTTTCTTCAATAACTCATAATTCTACAAATCTTAGCACTTGATCTTCATGAAGCTAAAGATCACTAATGGCTTGATAAATTGGCATAGTCATTTGAGGCTCGAAAGATCCTTGTTCGGATAACTTAGCATGATTAGATAACATGGCTAAGCAAAACTCAATTTATGCAATTAGCCAGTGTTGGGAATTAAAGGTAGGTTGGCTTTGAATAGGATATGCTTAGTGGGGTCAAGTTCTCTAAACCCTAAATATGCAAGCTAGGGTAGTTCCACTTGGGGTTTTAACGAAGTTGGAGGTTTAAGCCCTCCTTCTAGCGTCAAAAATGTTGACAAATAAATTTATTAGCCACAAAAGTATGTAAAGAATAGGACAACTTAAAAGTGAGGCCTTGTCGAGGTTAACCAAAGTCATCGAATCGAAGTATACATCCATGTTAGCTTTAAGTTTAGTCATCATTGTCATAGAGATCTCGAGGCAATATGAAGGTCGACGTTCGAGTCAATATGCATGGTAAAAGTCAAATCACTAGTTCAAAGAAATTCAATATGCTACGCAAGTTGCTATTCCAAGCCAATCAATGTACAATGTCAAATGAATATGTAAGCCATAGTCAAATCAAGTCAAAAAATCTATGTCCTTGTTTAATTTCCCACATCCTTATGTGTACAATAGTTCAAGTGCTATAATAGGAAAAATCCTCAATTCAATTTAGGGTTTACAAAGCTTAAAAGGTAAGAAATGCAAAGAGAGAAATCGACCCCTTCCACAAAGTCCCTAGGTCCATATTTATAGGGTTCGGGAAGTGATAGGCCTCGGCGTCCATTGGCTTCGGCTTTAGCAGCGTTGTCAATCATTAATGTTGATATTCTATCGGCTTCGACATTAACGGCATCGTCGAACATCAAAGCCAACGTTATTGTATTCACATAGCTAAACTTCAGCATCGATGCAATAGGGTCGACTCTCGACATCTCTAAACTCGCCATTGATGGCTCTTTCTTCATCGATCAACTTTCATTAACATCAATAAAAGGCGGCATTAGTAGAAGCGTCTTTGACATCCCTTTTAGGTGTATTGATGGTTCTCGACATGAATATAGGTGAAAATAACTCCATATCTTGAGACCTCCTTCAAGTGATGGTTGGCGGCATTGAACATCAGCGATATTGATGACCCTCGATGTTGATGCTTACTAGATGCAGTATTAACTGCACTTGTGGATATTGATGATGGCAGTCATCAACATCGCATATGCAGATATATGGTGATTTATAAGCATGTTCATAAGTGTCGACGTTGTAATAGCATTGAACCTTGGCAGCATTTATAACTTGTATTTCTCTTTATAAGGCAGTTTCGATGAGCAGCGACGTTGGGAGGAGAACGCCATCAGTACTTAACAACTTTTATCACCGGTAGCATTAAGAATGGTTGACTTTGGCAACGTTGACATTGATAGGATATGACTTCATTCAGCATGGCTTCGGAAATCATGAGCCTCGACGTCAATTATAGTATTATTCGGCAGTTGTCGTAACTCATGGAAGACGACGTTCACACTTCATGGTTCTGGGCTTTATCGAGGCTAATGAACTTTATGCATCGTCGCTATTCTTCAAGACTATTTCCTTGAATATCTTCAATGGTAATGATAGTAGTAACAATACACACACACATATATACATACATATATATATGTGTGTGTGTGTGTGTGCGCAAAATTATTTAAATAAAACTTATAGTTTTTATATATTCATATACATATTTGTAATATTTTATATGTATATGTAAAAGTATATAAACATACATTACCATATATTTATATATTGGATAAGCTAACATGTCCGTTACGATATAAATCTCAACATCTATATATGGGCATGTTATACCTTGCATGGATTTATATGTTACGCGTGCACACACATATATATACGTGTATATGATACATGTATAAATATAATATAACATTAATTAAATAATATAATAACATTTTATAAATTTAAATAAAATAATGATTTTGTTTAAAAGAAATTTAGAAATGTTCTAAATAAATAGCAATAAAGATCCAATATGGTAAGAAAAATTGAAATTCACCCATAACATCCGCTACAGGTAGGCCCAGTTCCATCAATTTGAGTAGGTTGAGTTTATAGGATTAGATAGGTTGCTTTTGGAATGACCAAATAATGCATACCGAAGACAATGTAGGAGGCTTGAGTGATATTGGTGTTTTATTTTCACTATCTAGTATTCATTTTTGTATCTTCATATGTGGTACATAACACTAAAAGCTATGTCCTATTACATTTTTAACCCCGTGAGGCATGAATTTGGGATGTAAAAACAAATGTTAAACTAAGTTTGTAATGATGCATTTCATTTAGTATATTTGCTTTGTTTACTTAAGACCGTATAACTAATCTCATCTTTATCGTCGAAAGGTAATTCCAAGGTGACTGCAACACATTGATGTTCCACTTTAGGTTTTCAGAAAGAGGGACTTGACATTTGGTATCAGAGCTTAGGTTAGCGGACACTTAAGTAAAACAGAGTTAAGTAACATTTGATAGTAAAATATAAACAACTTAGGAAGGGTATGCGCTACTGTTTGACGTATTTGTATTTTACTATATGGAAATATATATGAGTTTAGTGGAGATTTCCTATTGATAATCACTTTCTTTCTTCTGTTTGCAACGAAGATTTTCTTAGCATAATATGGATTTGAGAAGTGGAAGAGCCATGGTCGGAGGAGCTAATACTAGAAGAGAGAATGATAATACTCAAACTGTCGAGGGCAATGGCGGATAAGTGCCTCTAGCCATTAAAAGAGGTTATCCCATGGTTGTAGAGATGGATGTAAATGTTTTGTTCAACCAGTTTATGGTACAAATGATAAGAGAAGCTATGCCAGAAGTGGCTAGACCGAGACCAATTGTAAGAGAACATTTTTCAAAGTTAAATTGGGATTACCGAAACTTGTGAGGCAAGGTGTTTACTAGGAAAGAGCCAGCAGTGGAAGTGTTAAATTGGCTTAAAGTAAGTGAGCATATCTGCCGAGACTTGAGGCTGAGTGATATGCAAAAGAGGTGGCTGGCCTCTAGGAAGTAACATGAAGATGCCTTAGACTGGTGTGAGACCATTGAACCCCCAAAAGCCGAGATTACTTGGGAGTAGTTTAATGATCAACTAGGAGAACCACATTGCTTACTACTTCTTGTTCACTTGGGATCTGCATACCACTTTTTCAGTATCCCCGATATGTGCCCATTTTAATTTTAGATATATACAATCTTCAAGTTTTGATAAATATTTGTAGGTGTATTACTCATCATCAAGTTTGTCTTTGCAAAATAATATTTATTTTGATATGTATATTCCATAAAAGTTTATTATGTATTATAAATATTTATTATAGTTATTAATTTTAAAAAATACTAATTTTTAGTGGGTAAAAGATATCAGAATTATTTCGTTTTTTGTAGAGATGATATATAGATTACATCTGCAAAAATTTATCAGATTTCAATTGTCATAGTTTCTTGAAATAGAGTTGGGAAAAAATCAGAGAAGTGGAAAAGTCGAGATGCAGATCCCTCGTCTCTCTCTTAATAAAAGGGTCAATCCCCATGTTTCCAATCTCTATCTCATGCGTCCTCTGTTCCCATACAATCTGAACCTCGTATTTTTCATTAATTAATTAATTAGGTAGATTAATGGAATAAAGAGTGGTGATTGTATAAGATACCAAGAACATCTTATTCATTGCAACTCCAATTAGGTAGATTTATACTTGTTGTGTAATGTGCATAACAAAAATTATTAATCTTATAAATATTTACAGTGCAACTCTAATTAGTTGTACTGCAACTCAACTAATCCTCCACGGTTATTTGTGTTAATCCCGTATATATTGATTTTGATGATGACAACCATATAAATATAGGTAACGATGCTTTTCCAAGTTGTATAGAATATTTTGCAAGATAATACACAGGGTTATACAGGCATGGGATAATCGAGTTTGAAGGTTGGTCAATAAAAAGACAAAAGATCAAGATTCAAAGATGATCGAGTTAAATTGAAGACTCGTGAGTTTAAAGATGAAGACATGAAGAGTTCAAGAGTGTAGCTTATAGTTAATAGACATTAGGTAAATTTGTTAAAGTCCTTGAATAACACCTTTCTTTTCTTTGAATACTCTCTTATTAAATATTTATTTTATTTTCGAAATATATTTCTACAAATATTTTATAAAAAATTTATATATTAAAAAGAATTTAAAAACTATTTTTAAATGATTTTACGAAATATCAAAATCTTACAACACTTTAAATATATTATTGTTTTTCCAAACATACAAATGTATGTTGACATAGGCTTCTTATGTATGTCGATATATGTATCGTTGAAGAGATGTTTGAATTTTGAATAGTTGTTATTTTTGGCTTCATCACTTCACGAATAGGCATGTCCCTTCAAACACTATATAAAGAAGATCCCCTTTCATCCCCTCTTTTTAACATTGCGGCAGAAATTTTTAATAAAATAATTAATTTAGCTCTTGACAATAATATACTACCTAAAATCGGGAGAAATGTTACATATGTTGGAGTTTCTACTCTCCAATATGCGGACGATACTCTGATCATCTATGCTCATCTTCCTCGTCATATCGCTTCAATCGAATTAATTTTATATAACTTTGAATTACTTTTGGGTCTTAAATTTAACTTCCAAAAGAACTCGGTTTTAATCATCGACGACTTTTCAAATATGCAAACCGAGGTAGCTAATACTCTTAATTGTAAATCCATGAATTTCTCGATTAACTATTTAGGCATTCTCATCAGACAAACAAAATCGAAAAAAGGAATTCTGGAACATCATCGTTAATAAAGTTAGTAAGAGATTGCCCACTTGGAAAGCCAATTGCTTCTGGAGAGCTGGGAGAACGGTTCTTATTAACTTGGTATTATCTGCAATACTGATTTATTGGCTTTCCTACTATCATTTTCCTTCTTGGATAATTAAAAAAAATCGATAGCATTAGGCGTAAGTTCCTTTGGAAAGGAAATTCTGATTGTTCTAACTTAAACTATCTTATTAACTGGAACTTGCATGCAAACCCAAATCTCAAGGCGGATTAGGTATTATCAACTTAAAAGCGCTAAATACTTCATTACTTTGTAAATGGGTTTGAAAATTCCTAGATGACAACAATACTATATGGAAAGAATAGTTGACAACTTTATAGTGGTTCCAAGAATTTATACAAATTCAATGCTCATTTTTTTCCTTCATTTGGAAAAATATAGCGAACATTTATCACAATTTAGAATTGGACTCAATTTCAACACTCGTTCTATAAACAAAACATCCTTCTAGAACGGTCATTCGGCTTCCTCCATTGCATTTAAACATGAGTTCTCATATCTCTATTTGATTTCTAACAATAAGAATGATCTAGGTATTAACTTATTTAGACCGGTTGAAACATTTAAATAAATATTTCGTTTAACCAAAACCTAGTTGGAACTGTTCTAAACCAATATACAAAACTTATTAATATTATCGAACATATTATATTGGATGATCGACCTGATCAGTCGGTTTGGTGTTGGGATAATAGAAAATTTTATACTTCTAAATCCATATACGTACGAGTTCTTAATTTTTTCTAGTACAAATATTTTTCATTATTTTAATCCTGTTTGGCAAATGGTCGTACCTCCTGAAGTTAAGATTCATATATGGATTGTCTTACATGATAATTAGATACAATTAACAATTTAAACTTCAAATTAGCTAATAACATTAACCGAAATTCATGTTACTTTTGTAACTTTGCCCTTGAAACTATTACTCGTCTTTTTTACGGTTGTCAATTCACTCAATATATAATATCTACATTACTAGATGCTTTTGTCTTGATATAAACAATTACATTCCATCTCCATACGAATATTGGACTAGTTTTTTAGATTTAAATACAACAACCCCATTAGAAAATGTTAGACACTTCCTATTATACTACATGTTGAGGCCTATGGTATGACCGAAATCAAAGAACATTCAATAATTCATATAAAAACTGTGTAGCTATTTTATATTCTATTGGTTGGTATATTTCTCTTTGGATAGGCCCCCTTAATGGACAATTAAGCTGGCGAGACATCTGAAGATGGTTACGGATGATTCTGTGTCGAGTGCTAGCCAACCGGTCCTTTTGCTTCATCACAACTCGGGAAGATAAACCTCCTAGCTGCAAATTCCTACCTCTCAACGATACCCCTACATTTCTTCTTTTCAGGTTCACTCCTCGAGCTCCAAGCTAGCTGTGCGCTACTTCAATCTGCTGCTCGCTATTTTCCAACCTCAACCAGCACCAACCAGCTGCATTTCTCGTAGTCCAAAAATACAACTACAAACTCTCAGCTGTTCCATTGCCCAGTCCACTTCAATAGTGTTCCACTGCTTTTATACGACGGATCAGATTGATCAAGTTGTTTGAACAGTGTTCACTGCCTAGTCTTGCTACCATCACCACCGCTCTATTGCCTGATTTTTCAGGTTGTTCCATTGCATAGTCTTCACTGTCTCACTGCGAGGAAGCTCTTTATTTATATGCTTGCTTGCTTCTATACTTCAATCAAGCTCGCAGCACCATGCATGCACCTATTTATTCAAGTTGCAACTTCATACAATCTCTGCAACGTCATGTAATACCATGTTTTGTTGCCTTTTGATGTCTCTTACACGCGGCAAGCTTATTATATCAAATCTTCATCATGCAGTTCTACACTTTCTCTCTTTCAGGCCAGCCATTTATCAGCCATGTCAAAGCACCTACAGTTGCTTGTGTGACTCAGAGGACACTTCAGCAGTTGGCACATGGTTTGGCAATTCTTTGTAGCCTTCTAGCTCATGCAAGCCTGCAGATCACCTACTGTTCTTGTTGCACCAGTCTGTAACATCCTTTAGCTGATGTTGTCAATACAAATGATTGTAGATATATTCTTTTGATTGTTTTCGCCATTCTCATTATGTTGATTATCAAAGTGATGGTCTTGCATATTTGTAACAGCTTATTCCTAGCAAACATTTGTATGGATTTTGAATTTGGTTTAATAAAACAAGTATTTTGGCACGTGCGATGCACGGTCGCGGGAGAAATTTGTATTAAAAAATGTCGTTTATAAGGATTTTTGGATTTTCAAAATGAGTTTGACGTGCACGTAATGTTGGACTTTATTCGTGTGTATATGCACAAACCAATCGTTTATCAAAATGTGAATGAGATTAAGTTATTTTGAAAAATAATCAAACATGTATAGAAAGTAATCAATTATTACATGAATATATAGAGAAATGTAACAAATATTAAAATTAGCGCTTCTAGTAGTTTGAAACATAGAAGACTTGCATCATCTCTCTTTTAAAAAATATTAAACCATCATATCAATATACTGTTTTTACTACTTTGACACCTATTTTGAAAAGAAAAAAAAACATAATTGTTATAATATCATTAAACATGCATAAAAATGTAGTTCTGATAAGCTTAGGGTTTCAAACCATCCATTCATCTATTTTGAGTTATCAAGTGTACATAGAAATTAAAATATAAGCATTGCTAGAGAGCAAATAATGATACTGAATTCTCGTTATTGAATTCCAAAACTCCATACCCTAACCAAGCATGCTATTACAAATGCAATTGTTATATAAGAGGTTGTATATACTAATAAATTTCACATATGAAAACACATATTAAAAATTACAATAAAAATAACTGTAAAAATCAAAATCTTTTCCAGAACTCTTTCACTTTAATCAACTCCAGATTGACTTTTAACTTTTGCATCCCTAACTACATTGACAGCCTCTCAATATCTTGACTTTCCCCATCTGTTAATCACCATATAGTAGTACAATTGAAACAATAGATAAACTTAAATTAAATAAAATGAATTCCAACCATAAGCATATAGGGTTTTGATATTCTCCTGGCCCTTCTCATTTGAAACACCACCGAGTTCAGTCAATGTAGGCTCAACCTGTTGGTCAAACAGACAATTGATCTTACTTGATCACAGCTGTTAACCCAAAATTAAAGCCTTTTAGTTTTAGGAGGCGAAAAGGCAAGTCAAGTGTGAAAGTTAGACAATAAATCGCTGTTGGATAGATGTTGAGAATTACGTCAGTCATATTGTGTACAGTCGGTCAAGTTCGAAATTTACTATTTTAAGATAATGATTGAAAATAGTATGAAACAAATGGTATTACTGCCTTGACTCTTGGATGACTAATCTATTTCTTGGTATTAAAGTTTGTATTGAGGCCCTTTAAAATGTTTTACTTCTCCCACCTTTACTGGGCTCTCTCAACAAATTCAAACCTTCAAATTTGTATAAAGTGGAGTTTGAAATTACTAAATCTATAAAGGGATAACTTCCACTAACTATGAACCGTGGATATTCAAATATGAAGATTTGATGTATATTTCAATTAAATAGTTACATTAAGTATGATGATAACATCAACTATAGCTTTCTAATAATGCTAATAATTACTGACCAAATTTTTGACATAAGAGATGGGAACAAATTTTTGACATTATAGTTGATGAAAATAGCCTCAATCTGATTATTATGTGAGCATATATGATGACAAAGCAGTATTTATATCTCTTTCCTACATGTTTTGAGATAAGTTTTCATAATCAAGAAGTCACTTATGTAAGTTGGAGATATTAGGCACTAACATCAATGAAATATTATCTTAGCTTCAATCTGACAGCAATACTCTGGATATAATCCAGATAGACTTAGTATTAATTTTTTTCTTGAGTAAATTTTTATGTACACATAGGAAAATAACTACATCATAAAATAATTGTAAATAGTTTAATATTCATTTTTAGAAATATAACGATGGTTTTTATATGAAAAACTGATTATTACTTGAAAATAATGCTATTACCTGGAAATAACAGGTCCAACTGTTACTGTCCGAACTATTCCTACATTCGCTCCCTCTTCTCTGACCCCGACTGTTGCAGCCTTGGCTTGATTTGGATATTGGTGACTGCTGCTGGCAGGATTCGTGTCAGTTGCTGTCGATAGATGAAGTTATTATCAACTAAAATTTATGTCAAAATAATTAAAAACAGTGACACACTAAACTAAAATTTATGTTAATGACATATTTATTCTCTTAATGCGTGTTAATGTATTTAGAGAGGAGTTTGTTTCTAAATATTATAGCATCATCGCATGTTTATGGACCCTATCAACTATTTCAATATCATATTATGTCAACAACTCAATATAGCTCATTTAATGATGAACTAATTAAACCGTCCAAACCAATTAGTTTCATCCCGATTGAATCGGTTTCAATTTTGAAAAATATTGACTTTGGTTTGGTTTAGTTTTTGTTTTTACAACAAACCATTTGAACCAAACTAATTAAACCAAAAGAAAACATTTGCTTATAGTTATTGTACGAAGTGGTAAAACAATTAGCGTTGCTTATGAATTGAAAAGCTTGCTCATACTCGAGTGTAACAGTAACTGTTGGGTACGTTTCTATCACTACCAAGTCCAGATGAGGAAGGGGCCACCGGGAGAAAGTAAGGAGCGAACCAGCCTCTACCGGACCATACCTATTCAAGCATCACCGAACCATCCCCATAGCCGAACCAGAATTTCACCGAACCACCGGACCAACCTACTTCCACCGAACCACCGGACCAACCTACTCACCTCCTTCCACCGAACCAAGTACCACCGGACCAACCTACTTCCACCGAACCACCGGACCAACCTACTCACCTCCTCCCACCGAACCAAGTACCACCGGACCAACCTGCTCCCATCGAACCAGAGCAAACCGGACCAGCTCCACCAGGCCAGATTGCGTCAGCCCAGGCCCGCCAGCTGCTATATACCTCCAAGACCCCTACCTCCAGCCTCGCTCTATAAATAGAGGGGCAGAGGTACAACAATGGGGGACAAGTTTGAGAGCTCAAGCATGGAGAGAACTTTCAAACAACTTTCTTTTACTTGTATCAAAGCTTTGTACTTGTAATCAAAATAAGAGAAGAGAAATAACATATAAAGTGGACGTAGGCACATTCTGGCTGAACCACTATAAATCTGCGTGTCTTTTTTACAGTTTAGCCCCTGTTTTTCATATATTCGCATAAATCACCCAAATCACTAAGAACAACATAAGATCTACTAAATCATACAATTTTGAGGTGTTTGTTCATTTTTTGTGCAAACATTTTTTGTGCTTTCATTGAGAGGTAGAAGCTCGAAGCTTCAGCTTCATCCACTTAACGAGTTTTCCTAACAGCATCGTCCGCCACTTGGAAAACATGCCTTCCAAACAGAGAAAAGATGTTAACAAAGGAAAAAACATCGCATCCAGCAGTCTTCCAGATCCAGCTGTCACGAATCAAGTAAATCGTCCTCCTCCAGCAACAGTAACAAATGAAGGACAGGCTAACCCAACCACTCCTACCACAGAACAGCCTACAGCAATTACTAGGGCAGATTTGGACAGAGTTGTGGTTGAAGTAACTAACCGCTTCACGTCCCAGCAGGAAGCCTTGGTGGACCATCTCATGTCACGCTTAAGGAACGCTGAAGAATCCAACCGCAACACTGAATCATGGGGCGAGTCCCAGTCTGGAGAATCTCAGAGACAACAAAGATCTTTCTTCTTCGAAGGAGCTAACGGCAGAAATAGCCATGGTAGGAGCCGAGACCGAGCACAGCCCGAAGTTAGGCCTGAGGAAACGTTTGGTACCGAACCCAACGGGGAGGTATCGGACGGAGGTCAACTGTAGCTGAGCCTGTCATACTACCTAACCACGGAAACGCCAGTGAACGGGGCCGAGCTAGAGTCCAGCCCGAAGTTGGACCCGAGGAAGTGCTTAGATCAGAACCCAGCAGGGGAAGATCAAGGCAAGGGCCAACTGTAGCTGACCCTAGCATGCTCCCAGAAGATCAAAGGCAGCCACTGGAAAATATGAGAAATGATAGACGATACCATCCCTACAGGTCATCTGGACGGAATCAATCCCACAGGACAGAACCAAACTCATTTCTATCTGCTCCAAATTCCGATGAAAGGATGGCACGCTTATTCAGAGAGTGTGTGCAACGGGAGCAAAGAGATTGAGGGATAGGCGCTAGGGTAACCAGCCCTTTCGCCTGCAATATCGAAATTGCTATCACCCCCCGAGAATGGAAGATGCCAACAATGGAACCCTACAAAGGGACCTCCGACCCCGTTGTACACTTACAGAGGTACACACAACATATGCTCATGAGTGGGGCGACAGAGGGAGTACTGTGCAAATGCTTTCCGCTCTTCTTAGCAGATCTTGCTACCTCCTGGTTCTGTCATCTACCCCAGGGATCCATCAGCTCGTGGGAAATGTTGAAGGAAAAATTTATCAGTCAGTTCCGCATTCATGTGGAGCAACCTAAGGACGCTTATTCCTTATCCAGCGTCAAACGGAAACCTGGAGAGAAGCTGCAGCAATACCTAACCAGATTCAACGCCGCGGCAGCCGCAGTCCAAGATGCCGATGAGAAGCTTATCCTAATGGCCCTCTGTAGTGGTGTGCATCCGGACACTAAATTTGCTAGAAGGTTGACAAAAGAAAAACCAGCTACTTTACCCGATTTCTTCCATGAAGCCGGGAAATACATAAGGCTTGAGGATGCTGCCATTGAGGGGCAGTCAGGACAGCAAAATAAGACAACCCATGGCAACGCCCCTGCTGTGGCAAGGGACGTTCGAAGAAATGATTCCAGAGACAATGCTGGGGGCAAGAAGGGAGAAAAGTGCCTATATCGGCCAGGACCAAGATTCGACACTTACACTCCTTTGAACGAGACCGTCGAAAATATCTTCCTTGCCACCCAAGGCGAAGTTAGATACAAACGCCCACCATACAAGAAGGAATCAGATAACGCACAGAAGTCTGGAAAGTTCTGTCGCTTCCACGAATCTCACGGGCATGATATCAACGAATGCCATCATCTCCGAGATCTGATTGAGGAACATATCAGAAGGAAGAAACTGGAACGTTATGTAAAAGGTCAGGACAGGACCCCAGCTCCTGCCAATGAAAACTCAAGGCTACCCTCACCGGGGGCCGACAGAGGAAACCGCAACGCTAGCAGCTCTAGTCAAGAGAAGATAGTGGTCCATACCATCTCAGGAGGGCCGCACATCGCAGATAGAAGCTGGAAAGAGATGGAAAGATACGGAAAGTCGCTTAGAGACAATAAAGACTATGTCAATTCGGTTATAGAAGAGCGCCACCCGAAGCGGAAAGAAAGTAATGACATCACATTCGGTAAGCGTGACCTAGAAGGAAGGCAGTACCCTCACATGGATCCCATGGTCATCTCTGCCCGACTTGGTCTCGCCGAAGTTTACCGAATCCTGGTAGACACTGGAAGCTCAGTAAACATCCTGTTCAAACACGCATTCGACAAAATGAAGCTATCAATGAAGGATGTATCTCCCTGCGATAAACCACTACACGGTTTCACTGGGGATGCTAAGATGCCCCTCGGGCAACTGGACCTCTTTGTTGAGATTGGAAGCCATCCCCGCTCCATTGTACGGAAGCAGACGTTCGTGCTAATAGAAAACCATTTGGCCTACAACGCCTTCTTAGGAAGACCAGCCTTGTCTGACTTCCAAATTGTCCTAGCCCCATGGTGTCTAAAGATGAAATTTCCAACAGATAATGGAGTAGGGGAAGTGGAAGGAGATCAGGACGTTGCTCGAGACTGCTATGTGACTGAACTTCGCAACAACCACAGGAAGGATAAAGGGAAGGGTGTAGAGATTGCCCTCTGCACAAAAAGTCTAGAAGCATAGCAACTAAAGAAAGCCCCTCCTCTTCGATATACCAGCGACCCTTTCAATGAATTAGACCCTAGGGACAAAGAGGAGGAGGCCACCGCCGAGCCTGCAGAGGCTATGGAGTTTATATCTGTAGACAAGCACGACTCAAGTAGACTATTGAAAATTGGGTCCCAACTAAAAGCCGAATTGAAGGAACAACTCATCGATTTTCTCCGCCACAACTTGGATGTATTCGCTTGGTCACACGCTGACATGACCGGAATCTCCCCCGACATAGCATGCCACGTATTAAACATTGATCCTACCAAGGCGCCTGTAAAATAAAGAAAGAGAAGTATGGGGGCAGAGCGATCAGCAGCCCTCGATGAAGAAGTAAAGAATCTACTCGCCAATGACTTCATACGAGAAGCTATCTACCCGGAATGGATCGCCAACCCGGTGCTGGTAAAAAAGGCTAATGGGAAGTGGCGAACCTGCATTGACTTTTCCAACCTAAACAACGCCTGCCCAAAGGATTGCTTCCCACTTCCCAGAATCGACCAACTTGTAGACAGCACAGCCGGGCACGAGCTCCTATCTTTTATGGACGCATACTCAGGATATAACCAAATTCCTATGCATGCTCCCGACCAAGACCACACTAGTTTCATCACCGACCGGGGTTTATACTGCTATAAGGTAATGCCTTTCGGACTTAAAAATGCAGGAGCCACCTACCAGCGCCTCGTCAACAAGATGTTTGCAGGGCTAATAGGAAAAACTATGGAAGTATATGTGGATGACATGCTGGTAAAGTCAAGGAAAGCCAAAGATCACGTAAGCCACCTAGGCAAGATGTTTCAAGTGCTTCGACAATATGGAATGAAGTTGAATCCACTAAAATGCTCCTTCGGAGTGTCATCAGGAAAGTTCTTAGGATTCATCGTTCATGCCAGAGGGATAGAAGCAAACCCTGAACAAGTCCGAGCGTTAAGGGATATCAAGATACCTTCCACTCGGAAGGAAATGCAAAGTTTGAATGGAAAAGTGGCCGCTCTAAGCCGATTCATCTCCAAGGCGACGGACAAGTGCGTCCCCTTTTTCGAAGCCCTAAAGAAAGACAAGGGAAAGTTCGAATGGACTGACGAATGCTTAACCGCTTTCCTTAACCTAATCGAACACCTCCAGAAACCACCGGTACTCTCGACTCCAAGCGAAGGTGAATAATTATACCTATACCTTGCTGTGTTATCTCACGCCCTAAGCGCAGCCTTGATAAGGGAAGACAACCGCACGCAGCGGCCAGTTTACTTCGTCAGCAAAAGGTTTACTGGGGCAGAAGTCAGATATCCTAAACTTGAGAAGCTAGCATACTGTTTACTAATCACATCACAAAAGCTGCGTCACTACTTCTAGTCCCATTCCATCAAAGTTCTGACTGATCAACCACTGAGGCAGGTACTCCATCGTCCCGACACTTCTGGGCGACTACTTAAATGGTGCATTGAACTAAGTCAGTATGATATCACCTATCACCCTCGCACCGCCATCAAGGGACAAGCCATGGCTGATTTCATTGCAGAATTCACTACCAACGAAGATAAGGAGAAATTGGAAATAGCAGAAGATATCAAGTGGAATCTCTTTGTGGATGGTGCATCAAACGAACAAGGCTCGGGAGCAGGCGTGGTAATAATCACTCCCAGGGGAAACAAACTGCACTATGCTATAAGGTTGGAGTTCGCTGCCACCAACAACGATGCAGAATATGAAGTAGTGATAGCTGGACTAGAAATTGCCATAGAAATCGGAGCCAATTCTTTGTGTCTTCATAGCGATTCTCAACTTATTGTTAATCAAATACTAGGAGAATTCCAAGCTCGAGAAGAATGACTCATAGCATATCTAAAGAAGACCAAGTTACTTCTCAGCCGATTGGACCACTACTTAGTCAAACACATCCCTCGGAAAGAGAACCGAGAGGCCGACGAATTGGCAAAGCAAGCAAGTGTGAGAGACATCACCATCTTCGGGGCAGTAACCATCTCAAAGCAACTGGCCCCAAGTTTTGAGCAAGTGAATCTGATAGCTGCAACCGAAGAAGCAACTTGGATGACTCCCATCCGAGACTACCTACAAAGTGTCACACTACCCAACGGGCGTAACGAAGTCAAGAAAATCTTGTGGAAAGCATCCCGCTACACAATACAAGAAGACATCCTCTATCGGCGCGGATTCTCTAACCCGTTATTAAGGTGTGTCGCTGGGAGGGAAGCCAAGGAAATCTTATCCAACATCCATCAGGGGAGCTGCGGAGATCACACCGGAGGGCAAACATTAGCAAAAAAGATACTCCGATATGGATATTTCTGGCCCACCTTAAGCAAGGACGTCTTAGATTTCGTCAAAAAGTGTGACAGATGCCAAAAATTTGCTAAGATTCCGCGGCTACCAACAACTGAGATTACTCAAATGACCAGCCCTTGGCCCTTCGCAATATGGGGAATTGACTTAATCAGCGAGCTACCGATGGGCCGAGGCGGGGCCAAATATGCTATAGTGGCAGTTGATTATTTCACCAAATGGGTGGAAGAGGAACCTCTGAATAAAGTATCTTCAGCAAAAGTTATTAACTTCTTGATCAAAAATCTTCTATGCAGGTACGGAGTCCCACTCAAAATCATATCAGACAATGGACTTCAGTTTGACAGCGAGGAATTCGCCAACTGGTGCCGAGAGCACGGAATTCATAAAAGCTTCTCATCCGTAGCATATCCCCAGGCAAACGGACAAGTCGAAGCAGTCAACAAAATTCTGAAAACTCTGATCAAAAAGAAGCTTGAAAAGTCAAAGGGCGCTTGGGTGGATGAACTCCCTATGGCATTGTGGGCCTACCGCACATCTTTCAGAACATCAATGGGGCACACTCCTTTCTCTTTGGCATACGGATCGGAGGCTATGCTCCCAGTTGAAACCATTGTGCCTTCCCACCGTAGGATCCACTATAACCCAGAAGAGAATGAAGAACTCCTCCACATGTCTTTGGATCTAGTTGAGGAGAGAAGAAATGATGCAGTCCTTAAAACAACAGCCCACAAGCAGAAAGTGGCAGCACAATACAACTCCAAAGTCAAGCATCGTACCTTACAAGAAGGGGATCTTGTCCTCAAGCGAATCTTCCCTCGCCCCGGAGCACTAGACCCAATCTGGGATGGACCATATGTAATTCATAAAGATCTCCACAATGGAGCTTATATTTTGTCAACAGTGGACGGAGAGGTGTTCCAGAGGGCATGGAACATCCAGCACCTCCGTCGATACTTTTCTTAACTTGTACTGCCCATATGAAGTGAATTAACAAAGAGAATCAGTGGACGTAGGCCTTTTCATGCCGAACCACTTTAAAAAACCTTGTCTCTTTTTTAACTTGTTCCTTTATATCTTGGCTACTTGTTAACTTTATCCTTTTCTGTTGAACAAAATCCTATGCGTATAGCATTTCCACTCAAAGCACTCCACGGCGCAACTTCACCTGGGCAACACCTAACAGGTACTATGCGAATCTATGCCCTCGCCAATGAGACACTTTTGCTCCAGCATCCCTCTGCTGCGGGTTAACTCATTGCTCGCGACGGCCCATAAAGCCAACTGTAATGAGCCGATTATAAGCCACCGAGAAGGCCGACTATAGCCGAGGTAGCTCATTACGGCGTTAGGCTCGCCGGCAACTGTGAACCGACTATAAGCCCCAACATAAGGTGTGGCCAGCCAGGGGCAGTTCACAGTTGACGATCGGCACCCACGCTAGCCGGCCACAGTAAATCGAATAATACCCACGATTACGGGCCATAATGGCCCGGGTAGTTACTGTGCGCGATCTCGGCTCCGATGTGTCTTAAGTGCGGCTGTGGTAAAAAAGAATTAACTCTCCGTGGAGGCGTAAGATGGGTGACAAATGTCTCCAAGACCCACAGCTAGGGAAAGTGACTACAAAACCCGTTTGCCACGAACTTAAGCACATCGAAGGCCTTCCGTGATTGGAAGTTTTACTTTTTCACATATTTCAATTTTACTTAAAAAGCTTTTCTCCTATCCTCTATAACAGTCCCTAAAGTACAGGATGCAGAGTAGGAGATACTCGCCAATGGGTGTAGGGACTCACGATTGGATGGTAGGGCATTCGACTGCGTTCCATGCTCGGTCATACAAGATATTCAAAACTGCCATCTACGATTAAAACATGAAAGGCGGTATTTTCTTCTTTTGTGTACAAATACATGACTATAATTTGTTCACACCACACGCTAATATTGCAAGTAATGAAATTATGTTTTAAAACCAGAACCTGACATCAAACACAATTCAATTACAAGAATATACATAGCTATATTTCTCATACGACATGTCAAAATAGCAACAAACATTCGGAAGATGACAAAATCAGCTTAAGTTAAAGAATTACACATCAAGAATAGAGCTATTTATTACAAGTAGCAAAATAATACAACCTAAAAGCTACTTTACTGTTTTAAGACTAACATCTACAACCCTGTCAAGTCCACAAAAAGAGTTTTTCCAGGTATAATCAAGGGGCCGGCTGCATTGGAGTTTTTTCCTTGTCCTGTTGCCCACCTGTCCAGACAGAGAAGGGATTCATTAGGGAGAAGCAACCAAGTTAATGGGGAAACTAAAGAGGAAGACTTACCAACATCTGCTTCTTGGCCATCCTGGTCGTCATCATCTACTTGCACCCCTGCCTTCTCAGCAGCAAGCAACCGCATACCCTCCTTCACCGCCACCTTCTCCCCCTTGGCAAACTGGGCAGTGACCACATCCATGCTGAAGGCCACGCCACCATCTTTATCCGCATCGGCCTTGGCCTCCTCTAGAGCCCGAAGATAGATCTTAGCCATGAACCTAGGATAATCATCCATCCAGGATAGGTTGCCCTGCTTCCAGGTTCGGAAGTACATGTCCTGAAGCATTTCGTCCATCATCCCCTCATTCTCCTCAAACTCCCTCATCCGGGCCTCGGAAGCCGACGACCTTTCAACGGCAGCATCTCTCTCCGATCGGTATCTCGAGCAGTCAACCAGAAGGGATTCCCGCATTGCCTCCATCTCCTCCCTCAACTTGGCTTGAGCAAGCTCTGCAGCCTCAAGTTTCCCGGACAACTCCTCTACCTGCTCAAGATCCGCTTTCCGAACCTCGTCCACCGTGGCAATAGCCATGTCGATCCGTTCTTTGCAAGTAGCTTCCATTTTCCGCAGTTCGGCCCGGCTGGCCTCTTCCATGGTTTTCTTTAGTCGTCCAGAAGCAGCCTCATGCTGAGAAATCTGAATGGCCTGATCAGCGAGCTGTTTGGCCTGATCCGAAACCACCAATCGTAGTCGTATGTTGGCATTCCCAATCTCCTCTCCAGCCTTAACCAGCCGGGCATAATGCCCCATCAGCTTTCTAGTCTCCTCCGCCATCCGATCAAAATTAGCCTTGGCCTCGTCTCCCATGGTAATTATCCGAGTAGTAAGTAAATCGAGATCTAAGGACTTAGCCTCGTCAAGCACCCGTACCATGGGATTGCGGGGAAGAAGGTGCTCACCGGTAACCTCGTCAAAAGTAATATCATGGGAACTTGGATCCAGGTCAGGATGACCCGCAAATGGATTCCAAACCAAATCAGGACGATCAATCCGAGTGACGGTAGGATTTTCAGACAGGTGCGGAGAGAGTGCGAACTCAGTATCCTCCTCTGTGATATCATGAAGAGGCTGAATTGGGGGCTGGGGACCGAGTGAAGGTTCGGATAAGGGATGACTCCTCTTTCTCTTCTGAATACCCTCTTCAATAACCCCGAGAAGAGGATGGTAGTCGACTACATCCCCGGAACGGTGGGTCGGAGTCTTCGGCTTGGCGGAAGCTTTGGAGAGCTTGTACTGTTCAAGCCTGTGCCGAAGATCTGAGGCCTTGGCCGTTTTACCTGCTCATGATATGAAGAACAAGTGTCACAAGCTTACATTGATCCATAATTCGAGAAAACACGGTAAATTAAAAGTTAAAAGAAGAAAGAAAACACATCTGTGGTTGTACAAACCCTGGGGGGAGTAGGATACTGCAATGAGTCCTGAATTTCATTCCAGGACGGGAGCGAATCATAAAATATTCCTAAATCCCTATCATAAATGGAGCCCGCAGGAGTCAAAAGTTCACCTTGAGTCGTCGGAGCCACCTTGGCTGGAATAATCTGAGGAGGCTCGCTTGCACCAGTCCCAGCCTTATCAGCTTTCCCAGATTTCTCTATCAGAGCCGGTTCCCCGTCCAGCCCATCGAAAGCTTGGTGGAATGCATCATCCGTCCACTCCTGAATCTCGCCTGCTTGCCCAGGAAGCAAGGCCCCGATGCCATCACCACCGTCGCCACCTTCCCGGTCATCTCCACCCTCACCTCTCTCCTCCTCCACATCTTCCTCCCCCTGGGTAAGTGGACAATTGCTGGGGGAAGGACCGTCCGACTTCTTAAGTTTCTTACCTCCGACGGCTGGAGGTTTTGTGAAAGGTTTTCTCTTACCACTCTCTATCGTGACACCTCCCTTAGCCTGAGCAGCCGCCCTCTCCTCCGCCGTTTCCCTCAGCTTGACTACTGACTGCTGTGGAAGGATCAAGTTACACTCCAGAAGGGTCGCGTTTCTGATCAGGTAGGCAGCTGATCTATCTCTCCCGGGGATAGCTTCTATCTCAGCCGCCGTCTGAACCAGGCGATCAGTCTCCACAACCGCAAAGCCACCTGTCGCTAGCAAAAATGAAAACGTATGAGAAGAAGCATCGCAATCAGAATGGAGATTATAAATAAAGCATCGGCTTACATCCAGAAGTAAAACGCCGAATAGAAACAGAATCGTCCCTGACGAAGAACCACTCCTTCTTGAACATGCTGAATTTGGAATACAGATCCAAGACCGGCTTGAAGGTTACAGCTGACTCCAAGCTGATGTATGGGGACCCCTTCTTATAGCCCCTCAGATTATATAAGTACCGGATCTCCCGGTTGGAAGGAGCACGACCATACTTCCTCTGGAAGATGACGAAGAGGCTCACCGGTATAGCATAGGAGTTGGGTTGAAGCTGGAATGGGGCCACCTTTAGATATGTAAGGAAGCTGGCTACCCAAGCATTAAGAGGCGGAATGGCACCACACATGCAGTGGTATCTGCTGTAGGCAAAGTACCCTTCGGGAGGGTCATATGGCATAACGTCTCTCCCTGGCAACCGCATGCGCGCCCTATCAATTCCGAAAGAACGAGAGATGACATCGAGCTGCTCCTCCTTAAGGGAGCTGGGAAAGCAATCGGGCGGGGAGTTCAGAAGCTCCTGAGGACCGTACCCGTCCACTAGTGATCTCGGGGTAGATCCGTGACGTTCCGGTCCCGGCTGAGCAGGGGGCACTGCGGAAGATTCTCCTTCGCCCTGGGACTTCTTTTTATCTGATCGAGTTTCTGCTTGTCGAGACATTTATCTGCAAACACAAAGAAGTGCGTCGTTAGAATAAAGGAAGTAAAGAAGCGAGTGTGTGCAGTCTAGAATTTCACTCATAAAATCAAAATGCTCAAATTCCTATTGTTATTCGGTAAGGTGAAGGTTAAAAGTCATTCGGTATTCAGAGTTCATTCGGCACCCATGCTACAAGCTCATTCGGCGTTTACAACTAGAGTTCATTCGGCACCCATGCTACGAGCCCATTCGGCATTCACAACTAAAGTTCATTCGGTACATACAAGTTTCATTCGACGAAGGGATGCTAAGTACCTGATTCGGCAGGCTAAAGCGGTTCGGCAGATGGATAAAATTTGATTCGGCTATGCAACTGATTTGGCTCGACTGCTTCGTTCGGTAGGAGATAATAAAGGCCCTAGTTCCGTACTTATAGACGAAGGTGGACCTCCGGACCAACCGGTTCGGTACTAGAAGTCGAAGGGGAACGTCGAAATTGGGTAACTTGAAACAAAGCACGGCATATATCAGCATATGCCCTACTTTGGGGGGCAAATGTTGGGTACGTTTCTATCACTACCAAGTCCAGATGAGGAAGGGGCCACCGGGAGAAAGTAAGGAGCGAACCAGCCTCTACCGGACCATACCTATTCAAGCATCACCGAACCATCCCCATAGCCGAACCAGAATTTCACCGAACCACCGGACCAACCTACTTCCACCGAACCATCGGACCAACCTACTCACCTCCTTCCACCGAACCAAGTACCACCGGACCAACCTACTTCCACCGAACCACCGGACCAACCTACTCACCTCCTCCCACCGAACCAAGTACCACCGGACCAACCTGCTTCCATCGAACCAGAGCAAACCGGACCAGCTCCACCAGGCCAGATTTCGTCAGCCCAGGCCCGCCAGCTGCTATATACCTCCAAGACCCCTACCCCCAGCCTCACTCTATAAATAGAGGGGCAGGGGTACAACAATGGGAGACAAGTTTGAGAGCTCAAGCACGGAGAGAACTTTCAAACAACTTTCTTTTACTTGTATCAAAGCTTTGTATTTGTAATCAAAATAAGAGAAGAGAAATAACATATAAAGTGGACGTAGGCACATTCTGGCTGAACCACTATAAATCTGCGTGTCTTTTTTACAGTTTAGCCCCTGTTTTTCATATATTCGCATAAATCACCCAAATCACTAAGAACAACATAAGATCTACTAAATCATTCAACTTTGAGGTGTTTGTCCATTTTTTGTGCAAACAGTAACAAAACAAACCAAACATATTTGAACCAAGCAATACACGAAAATGGAAATATCAAAGATTGGACAAAAAATGGTTTAGTATAGAAAATAATCCAACAAAATAGATAAAAATTAGATTTAATTCAAGGACTGTACACGTTTGAGCTAAGCAAGCAATCCATAAAATTCAAGAACAATGTCTTAGGGAAAATATCGTGTGAACAAAGTTAAATTTTGACAATTTGATCTTTTTTGGAATAGTAAATATCAACCAAATGGAAGTAAAACAAACAAATTATGAATGAATGCTTACCATTCGGATTCAAAGCAAAGATCACTTCATTTCTATTAACATAAACCAAAGTTGAGATGACTCATCTCCTTCTAAAATCATCATTGTTCTTGTGTTCCTCGCCAAAAGTACCAATTGTATCACAACCTCAACAATTTGCTTTTTTCTGTAAAATATAGTATACGGCTAAATTAGATATGTTGTATTGCTTCCAAAGGAAGACTTGATATCTTTTCTTTATCTTACCATCTAAAATGACTTGATCTAAAAATTCGAACATTGTTCATGACACCATATTTTATTTTAAAAATCAAACAATAAGTTAATTTAATTCATAGTCTACATAGTTATCTAGGTTTACATCATTTCTAAATTGCTTCAAAAATAACTTGCTTCACCTCTAAATTGCTTCAGAAATAATTTACAAATTACATACTAAACTAAAAAATTCAAGGAAAGAAAATAAAAATAAACCTTTGAAAGAATATAACGAGCTTTTTCAATCATCGTTCATTAACCAAAATAATGTTAGAATGATACATGAATTCCAATTCACGATTTGAAGAAGGAGCAAGGCCATTGGAGAAGTGTCGACGAGGAAAGAGGAAGCCCTAACCCTAGAAGCGGAAGCAAGCTCAAGAAGAATTGTCGAACCACTATTTTGGTTCGGTGGAGCTGGAGTAGTGTAGGGCAGAGACCGAACGAGCTACTTCTTTCGGTGGTTAGCTGATGGTTGGAGCGGCAGTGGAAATCTGATTCGGTGATGAGGAGGCCAGACGAGAAATCTCGTCCGGTGTTTTTTGGTCCGGTGTTGAAGCAGTAATTTCGTTCGGGGTTTGGAAGTTGGAACAGCTGATCTCATTCGGTAAAAAAGAGGAGAAGAGTTGATGCCGAACCAAGTAGTGCCGGTCCAGATTTGAGTCGTTGAAGGCCGAACCAAATATTTGGTTCGGTGTTAGAGCATGCCGCTCCAAATATCTCGTTCAGTGATATGAGAGTGCCGAACCAGATTGATATGGGCTTCGCCGAACCAGATAATGCCGAACCAAAATGAGCTGCTGTGTTTGCCGAAACAAATGTGTGCTGAACCAAATGACGCCGAACCAGATTGCCGAGCTGCTATATAGTTGTTGCCCCTCCTCATTTCTTCACTCTATAAATAGTGGAGCTTCTGGACAACAATGGAAGCCATCCTAGAGAGCTAAAACTCTGCAGAATTTTGTCTGTATTGTAAATTCTTCTTATGTATAGCCTCCAAAAGTGAATCAATCTTGTAACTCTAATCTTTCAGTGATTAATAAAATCTCCTCTCACCAAGTGGACGTACACTGCCTCGCGGTAGTGGAACCACTATAAATACTGGTGTTATTTATTTTTCTACATTGCATAAATCTGTGACTGTCTGTTCTGGTGTTTATCTCTGTTTGTTTCGTCTCACTACAATCACGATCCAGTTGTTTTTCGCTATGTTGGTTTTTTTATTCCCTTAGACTGATTATCTGAAGAGATTTTCTCCAACAGTCTAGTATCAGAGCTGCAAGGTTGATTGAGGAGTATTAGATGCTATGGCAGGAGATAAAGCAACTCCAGTTGTTACAAGACCCTATACTAGAGGGATGTATATCGTGTCAGGATCACAGTTGGCAATTGAGAAATGGAATGGGGATAAAGACATCGAGAAGTGGAAATGGAGGATGAAGGCTGTTGTAATGAGGAATGAAGTCCATCCAGTAGTGTTTGCCCCTGAGGAGTTGATGGCTGACATCTCAGTCACAGAAAGGAAGGAGATGGAGAAATGGGTGTTTACTACTTTACAACTAGCTATGGGAGAGAATGTTATCTCAGAGATTAGTAGTGAGACCACTACTAGGGGCATTTGGACCAAGCTAGAAAATCTCTAGTTGAAGAAATCTCTGACTAACCGTCCGATATTGTTGAAGACATTTTTCACCATGCAGATGAGAGAGAGTACTTCAGTGAAGGAACATCTTAATTTCTTTGATGATCTCATGATGAATATAAAGACTGTTGACTTAAAGATGGATGAGGAGCAAATGGCAATGATTCTTTTGTGTTCTCTTTCGAAGCGATATACAGGTTTCGCTAACAGCCTTAATTTCGCTAGAGACACATTAACAGTGAGATGTGAAGTCAGACCTTCTATCTGAGGGCTTGAGAGATCAGAAGAAGGAGATAAGTGAAGGAAATAGAGGTAGAAGTAGTAGTCATGGCCTGTTTGTTGAAAGAGGTAGAGAAGATAAGAAGAATTGGCACTCTAAAGAGCGTTCCAAGTCCAAGAAGCCCGGTAATGGCAGAAGAGGAAAGTCTAAGGACGAGAAGTGCTTTATCTGCAAGAAACCTGGTCATTGGAAAAAGGATTGTCCAAATTTGAAGAAGAAGGAAGAAGACGGATCTTCATCGTTTGTGGTGGAGAAGTCTGTATCTGATGATGTGTTGTCTGCAGCAGTATCAGATGTCTCAGACCATTGGGTGTTAGACTCGGGAGTGTCTTCCCATATGACACCTAATAAGGATTACTTCAGTTCTTTCATTGGACGAGAGGGAAGCTCTATTCTTATGGGTAATGATGCTAGCTATAGAGCAATGGATGAAGGTACAGTGAGGATCATGATGTTTGACGGAGTGATACGCACTTTGACAGGTGTCCAGTATGTTTCAGGTCTTCGGAAGTCCTTAATTTCTTTAGGACAATTGGCATCTTTGGGATGCAAGGTAACTTTTATAAACTCTTGGGTACTCAAATTTTTACGAGTAGCCAAGGGATTCAGGTTTAGCTTTGACGAGTAATCTGGAGGAGCAATGGAGCAGGAGGCTTCGGCGTTGTAGATATAGATAGTAGTTTTCCGCTGTGTTGATCTTTGTATTGATCTGTATTGTGTTGAGATGTAATAACTAGACAGATGTTTATAACTGTCTAGTATGTGATGTGTAATCTGTGTAACTCTGATAGATGATGTATATGATACTATGTAATATTTATGTGATATATTATATTTCGTTTCGTTTCCGCTGTGAGTATCTGTTGTTGTGTTCTTTTCTCTTCTTCTCTTTTCTATTTCTCACCCCTTTCTTTCTTTCTGTCGATGCGATTTTCCGGGAGTGGAAAGCCGGGTCGTCACACGTGGTAGGATAGTTTGAAGGTTTCGAGAGGTGCACTAGTTCTTATGAAAGGAAATGTGTTCCGAATTTGTATTTGCTGAAAGGAACCACAGTTCTTGGAAAGTCGTGTGTTGGAGTAGATAGTTCTCGTGCTTTGGATGCCACAAAGCTTTGGCATCTTAGGTTGGGTCATATTTCAGAGAAGGGCTTAGAGTTGCTTCGGAGACGGAAGATGATCAAAGGAGGAAACTTCGACAAGATGGACTTTTGCCATGAGTGTGTGTTAGGCAAGCAAACTAAAGTATCTTTTGGAGTTGGACTCCATAGATCGAGGCGAGTACTTGAGTATGTGCATACAGATGTTTGGGGACCGGTTGCTACTCCTTCCCTTGGAGGAGCAAAGTATTTTATCTCTTTCATTGATGACTTTTCTCGCAAAGTATAGGTGTATGTAATGAAGGCCAAATCAGAGAGTTTTGAAAAGTTCAAAGACTGGAAAGCGCTTGTTGAGAACCAATCTGGTTCTAGGTTGAAAGTGTTGAGATCTGATAATGGCAGTGAATTTGTCTCTACGGAGTTCCTCAATTTCTGTAGACAGCATGGCATTCAGAGACATTTCACTACACCCGGAGATCCGCAATACAATAGGGTTTCAGAAAGGATGAACAAGACTCTGTTGGAGAAGGCTCGTTGCTTGAGATTGACGGCGGGCCTGTCTAGAGGCTTTTGGGTTGAGGCATTATCAACTGTGTCGCGTATCATAAATTGAATTCCATGCTCAGCCATAGATGGGAAGATTCCAGAGGAAAAGTGGAGAGGCAAAGCAGTGTATCTTGGTTACTTCCAAAATTTTGGTTGTCCTGTGTACGTTCACCATACAGGTGATGACAAGTTGGAGGCTAGAGTATACAAGGTCATACTAATGGATACACCGATGGTATCAAAGGGTATCAAATTTAGAACCCTGTTGATCGGAAGATTGTTCATTCCAGACATGTTACTTTTGATGAGTCTACTATGTTCAATCCAAAGGAGAAGCTACCTACCACATCAGAAGATTCTGATGGGCTAAGGAGATGGAAGAAGTCCCCGTGTTCCAGCCAAATAGTAGAGTTGTCGTTGATGTTGTCGAGGAAAACGCAGTTGATGAAACATCACAGGATAGTCCACAGGTACCTTCTAGTAGTGTTGGTGATGTGCATGAATCTAAAGGAAGTTCAGTTCAAGGTGGAGCTGAAAGGAGTTTAGGCGAAGTAGTACCTACTCGGGTCAGTCGTAGGACTATTAAGCCGCCCAAAAGGTATGGTGATTGGCAGTTTGCGAACCTTAGCCTTGTGATCAATTTGACTATGCCCTGCATGTGTTTCATGAGGAACCGCTTGACCTTGATGAAGCTTTGAAGTCATGTGACAGTTCGAAGTGGATGTGCGGTATGGAAGAGGAGTTAGAGTCGTTGAAGAAGAACAAGACTTGGGATTTGGTACCACCTCCTCAAGGAAGCCGAGCCATAGGTTGCAAGTGGGTGTTTAAGGTGAGGGATGATGGGACAAGGCTAGACTAGCTGCTAAAGGGTTTTCACAAAGAAAGGGATTGGAGTATGATGAGATATTCTCTCCAGTAGTAAGGCATACGTCCATCCGCATTTTGCTCGCTATCGTTGCAGCTCATGACTTGGAGCTGGAGCAACTAGACGTGAAAACCGCTTTCTTGCAGGGAGACTTGGATGAGACCATCTACATGAAGCAACCAAAAGGATTTGTTGTAGATGGGAAAGAAAATTAGGTTTGCAAATTGAAGAAGTCTTTGTATGGACTTAAGCAGTCGCCTAGACAATGGTACAAGAGGTTTGACTCTTTTATGCTTTCACTTGGTTTTGATCGTAGCATCAAAGGCGCTTGTGTGTACTTCAAGCATTTAAAGGATGGTAGATTAGTGTACCTACTCTTGTACGTGAATGATATGTTGATTGCTTCCAAGGATAAAGCTGAAATCGATAGTTTGAAGCTAAAGCTAAAAGCGGAATTCGAAATGAAGGACATTAGAGAAGCAAAGAAAATTTTGGGTATGGAAATCCAAAAGGACAGAAAGCTAAGGCCCCGTTTGGCTTGTCGTTTTTAGTTTTGTGTTTTCGTCTATACAAAAGTGCGACTGTCGTATGTATTGTTAAAAAACATATACAAAAGTGCGACTGTCGTATGTATTGTTAAAAAAACAAATAATTTTGAGAGATGAAATTAACATGTAAAATAGAAAACAAGTTTATTTTGTTTTTCGTGTTTCGAGAGATAACAAAAGCACGAAGAACAATCTAACTCATTCGTTGTCCGTTGATCGTCGCAATGGCTAAGAATTGTGGATCTTCTTCTCTTATTTCTTGGTATTTCTTAGTACAAGTTGAAAACACAAAACTCAAAATACAAAATGAAACCAAACGGGCCCTAAGACTTTTGAGCCTCACTCAAAAGGAGTACATTCGAAAGGTGCTTGCTCGGTTTAGCATGGAAGGGGCAAAGTCAATCAACACACCCATGCCTTTGCACATACAGCTTTCTAGTAAAGGCTCTCCGATCTCGGAAAAGGACAAGCCTTATATGATGAAGGTCCCATATGCAAGTGCAGTTGGCAGCTTGATGTATTCCATGATCTGCACTAGGCCTGACATTGCACAGGCGGTTGGATTGGTGAGTAGGTTCATGGCGAATCCAGGAAAGACGCATTGGGAAGCAGTGAAGTGTATCTTCAGATACCTTAGAGGAACTTCAAACCATGGACTTGTCTTTGGTGGTAGAGATAGAGATTTCATCTTGGTTGGATTTTTCGATTCCGACTATACCGATGATAGAGAGAAAGTCAGCCTCCGGATATGTGTTCACCATTGGTGGGACAACGATCGGTTGGAGAGCGAGGTTCAAGACGATTGTGGCTTTGTCTACTACAGAGGCAGAGCTCATAGCTACGGTTGAAGCAGCTAAGGAGGCATTTTATTTAAGGCGACTGTTGTGTGATCTGGGTTTCATATATGAAGGCGTGAATGTGTACTGTGACAATAAGAGTGCAATTCACTTAGCTGAAAATCTGGCATTTAGCTTGAGGATGAAGCATATTGAGGTGAGAGAGTCATTTCTTGTCTCGATGAGTGAAGAGAAGCTAGTTCGTCTTCAAAAGGTTCACACAAAGGGGAATGCAGCAGACATGTTTACCAAGTCGTTGCATGTTGCTAAGTTCGAGCATTGCTCGGACTTGATTCGCTTAATGAAATGCTAGGTGCCATAGGGTGGCATGGGGGGAGAGTTGAGTCAGATGATGGAGACGTTTGTTTTCATGGCGTAGATTGATAGGTTCTACACGGATTGGGTACTTTGAACACTTTGTTGACGGGTAGTGGCCTTGTCGGAGTTCATTGACAGAGTGTAATGGGTGATGGCATTGCCGAAGCTCATTGGGTAAGTATCCATTGCTTGGAGCATAAAGGTGTAGATTGTCTTGGATGGCTTGTATGGAATTCGGTATCAAGGTGGAGATTGTTAGAATGATAACTGAATTCCAATTCGTGATTTGAAGAAGGAGCAAGGCTATTGGAGAAGCGACGACGAGGAAAGAGGAAGCCCTAACCCTAGAAGCGGAAGCAAGCTCAAAAAGAATTGCGGAACCACTATTTTGGTTCGGTGGAGTTGGAGCGGTGTAGGGTGGAGACCGAACGAGCTACTTCGTTCGGTGGTTGGCTGATGGTTAGAGCAGCAGTGGAAATCTGATTCGGCGATGAGGAGGTCGGACGAGAAATCTCGTCCGGTGTTTTTTGGTCCGGTGTTGAAGCAGTATTTTCGTTCGGGGTTTGGAAGTTAGAGCAGCTGATCTCGTTCGGTAAAGAAGAGGAGAAGAGTTGATGCTGAACCAAGTAGTGTCAGTCCAGATTTGAGTCGTTGAAGGCCAAACTAAATATTTGGTTTGGCGTTAGAGCGTGCCGCTATAAATATCTCGTTCGGTGGTATGAGAGTGCCGAACCAGATTGATATGGGCTTCGCCGAACCAGATTGATATGGGCTTCACCGAACCAGATAATGCCGAACCAAAATGATCTGTTGTGTTTGCCGAACCAAATGTGTGCCGAACCAAATGACGCCAAACCAGATTGCTGAGCTGCTATATAGCAGTTGCTCCTCCTCATTTCTTTACTCTATAAATAGTGGAGCTTCTGGACAACAATGGCAGCCATCCTAGAGAGCTGAAACTCTACAGAATTTTGTTTGTATTGTAAATTCTTCTTATGTATAGCCTCCAAAAGTGAATCGATCTTGTAACTCTAATCTTTCAGTGATTAATAAAATCTCCTCTCCCCAAGTGGACGTACACTACATCGCGGTAGTGGAACCACTATAAATACTGGTATTATTTATTTCTACATTGCATAGATCTGTGACTGTCTGTTCTGGTGTTTATCTCTGTTTGTTTCGTCTCACTACAATCACGATCCAGTTGTTTTCCACTGCGTTGGGTTTTTTATTTCCTTAGACTGATTATTTGAAGGGATTTTCCCCAACAAATAAACCTAAAAATACAGTAATTATTCACAAAAGGAAGCATATACTTAATTTTGGGTTCTATTCAATTAGAAAAACAACGAATGAATGATTTCTCATGAATAGCTAACAACCATTATGAATAATTGCTTGATTACAAAGTTAAGAGTTCAATACTAATAAACAGAATAAGCATACCTTTATGAAGATGGAGAAAATAAATAATTTGACAAATCCAAAAGCAGCTTTTCCCTAATGTCCTCTGGTATGGTCTTACTCATCCCCTGAAACCAAAAGATATTACCTTGGTTTAAATTTAAATGGATTTTATTCACAAATGTCTAAATTTGCGATATGCCTTTAATAGATCTGTTGGTGCGATTTATTTCAAATTTGAAATTCATACATTTTTTCAACCATATGAGTTCTAGAATTCTACTATTTGTGTAAATCAAATTAGAGCTGACAGACAGTCAAATCGTACATAAGCTATAGGAAAAAATATTTTCGTGAAAGGTAATAATTCTCAATAAGAAAAGTGATTAAATAAAAAAGACTTGAACTTGAAGTTTGTCGTTTGACCTTTGCCTCTTCATCTTTCCCCATTGCTAACTCGATTTTAAATTTTTTTGGGTTCATTTTTCATTCGAAACTTTGCAAGGAGATTAAAAGTTATTAAAGCCTCCATTTTGCATAGGGAAGAAAGAGCGATGAGTGATGGCGATTGAAATTAAGGTGACAGGTGCACTGGAACGTGTGCCAAAAATGGAATGGGAATAGTGGGGGAAAACACAAATGACATTAAGGTCCTTATATTAGCATCCATGTCTTGAATTTGAAAGTGGATATTTTAGATATTACGAAAAAGGCTTCACTTTGACCGTTTGACCAAAGTATTTGCTATATATATCCATTATTTTCTTTATTTGTGTATGGATATATGTATCAGCAGCATTGTGTTTTCTTGTGTGGGTGAATATGTGTGTATAAGTGTGTGCTGTACGCACATATATATACACACACGTGTATGTTGTGTGTGTTAATGATGACTGGAGTTTGTTTATGTGATGCGTGTATATATTTTGTTTTGGGTGTTGCTGTGTGTTTCCATTAGTGCGTGTGTGTACTTATATGTATGTGTAGTTGAGTGAAGCAATGAATATGTAGATAGAAGACTTGAGTCCATATGTGTGTTGCGTGTGTGATTATACAGATATATATGTTACTATGAGCGGTTTTATCTTTGAGTGTGTATGCACATGTGTGTGTGTGCGCGCGCGCGCTGCTAGTTATAGGTTGGGTGAGCTGTGGTCAAGCTGGTGTGTGTTTGGGTTCTAGTATAGGTGTGAGTGAGTTATACATACAAACAAATGGCATTTGTATTTCAGTTTGACAGCAAAACATATATACATGCCATCCCACACATATGGCTTTTTATGTTTTATATTTGAATGCTTAATTTACCCCCATAATCCCACTATCTCTATCTCTCTTCGCAAATTACCATTATGCGGACTTGGTAAATACTCTAAATCTTCAATGCCGCTAGATTTTTCTATATCAATGCCATTGGAAATCATGTTTCCACTTCTCACCATCGTCGACCTTTAGATTTTTTCCTCCGACAACTCTGTATAAGATAAACTATTTCTCAATTTCAAAAAGATGACAGTATCCTAAAAATAAACTCAAGATTGTCTTATTCATCCAATTTACTGTAATATCTATGATGGGTGTGAAATAGTTTATGGTGATTTTCAATATGTCCTTCAAATAAAGCATCGGAAAACTGAGTAACAGATGCATCAAACAACTGTGTATACTGTGAAAAGGGAGAAAATAAAGAAGAGTAAACAGTACCATTGATAGTTGACTAATACGTCCAACGCTTTCTGGCTCCAAGTACTGCTTGCAAGAAATAAAAATAAAAATGGTTTGATGGATGTCAGCAATGTTTCTGATGGAAAGAGGTGTAAAAATACTAACAGAGTCAACCGGGTGATGAAGTAAACAAAAAATGCATAGAATAACAGTTAAAAACCTTCCACTGCCATATTTTACAGTCGTATAGAATCATAAATCCAAGCTATGCACTTCAAAATAGCATAAAAGTAAAAAAAGGCAAAGTAATGTCATAATGAACTTTCAGTTACAAAATAGTACAGAACCCTGTACTGCCATATTTTACAGTTGAAAAGAATCATAAAGCCAAGCTCTGAACTTAAAAAAATCATAAAAATAAAAAAATGCAAAGTAATAACATCATGAACTTTTAGTGGGAAAACAATTTTAGAGAAAATCTAAATATTTAGTTATCAGTTGAAGGGGGTAAACTATTTTGCAAATTAAAGTAGATGACACTATTCTTAAAATAAACTCTAGATTATCGTATTCATCTAATTTACTGTAGTATTTATGTTGTTTTATGTTCAGGAGGTACAAAACAGTCTATAGTGTGAAAACTGAGCAGTATGTGGTTCAAAGAAAGCATCAGAAAATTGAGCAGCAAATGAATCACACAACAGTTTATACTATGGAAAAGGAGGAAATAAATAACAGCAAACAATACATTTGATTTCCGCGCAGCAGTGCTCCTCTCCGCAGGCGGCGGAATGGAAGAAAGCGATGTGAATCATTCATGTACCTGCGAAAATAGCATATGTAGAATTAGGGCTGGAGACTAAACGATGTTATAAACCAAAAGGCACAAATACCTTTGATTTCCGCGCAGCAGTGCTCCTCTCCGCAGGCGGCGGAATGGAAGAAAGCAATGTTAATCATTCATGTACCTGCGAAAATAGCATATGTAGAATTAGGGCTGGAGACTAAACGATGTTATAAACCAAAAGGCACAAATACCTTTGATTTTCGCGCAGCAGTGCTCCTCTCCGCAGGCGGCGGAATGGAAGAAAGCGATGTTAATCATTCATGTACCTGCGAAAATAGCATATGTAGAATTAGGGCTGGGGACTAAACGATGTTATAAAACAAAAGGCAAAATTGAAATTTCAAATTGTAGAGGAAGATCGATACTCGGATTTAGTGCTGTTAAGATGGACCATCATCCTCACAGCAGTGTTCTTCTCTGGAGGCGGCGTAATGAAAGCGGGGGAGGAACAGAGGTTAATAAATTTAGATCTTTCCTGAGGGAAAAAGGGTAAACGGGACGGACAAATGATTTCAACGGAGAAGAGAAGTAGAGGAAGAAGGCAAACGGAGAGAAAGAAGGGAAGAAAAGGGGAGAAGAGGTTACTGAAACGTGGGAAGATGTAGGCGTTGGAACGTGGGTGGAGTCGGTGTTGGAAATGTCGAAAGTGACCTAACAGCGTATTGAAGATGGCGTTTGCAATATGAGCAAGATGGAAATTGCCAAAAAGGCTTCACTTTGACCCTTTGACCAAGGGTTTTGCTTTATAGTATAAGATGATGAGTGTTCTCCTCATAAGAGGACTGCTTTTTCATCAGAAAAATAACTATCTTCTCTACATTCTTCTTACTCCAAATTCTCATTATATATTTCACAAAATCCACTTTCTATACTCTTCAAATTCACTCAATTTGATCTCTACTTTACTACATTCATTCTCTATAATCTACTCACCGATTTGCAAGTATTTTCTCTTCAATTCAAAAAACAAAGTGCTATCAAAAGGATTATAGGATATTTTGTATCCAAATTATAACTATTTGTATTTGGAATTAACAACTCTCTACTACTATTTGTGTGGGTGTGCTTATTGCCTGTTCAAATGAAACGGGTGTGCTTGTTGCCCGTTCAAATTAAGCGAGTGTGTTTATTGTCCGTTTAAATCAAGTAGGTGATCTTGTTGCCGGATTAAATCAAAAGAGTCTACCTTGAGCTTGGAAAGTTGGTAGGATGTATCTTGTTGTTTGCTTGCTATCTGATTAAAGTAGGCGTTTAAAAGGAAATCTGTACGTACACTTTACAAGACTGGACGTAGAATTGGTTAATCCGAATCAGTATAAAACTCCTAATGTCATATCTCTTACTTTTACTTTATTTTTATTGCATATATATGTGAGTGTGTGACTACCTATTAATATACATCTATGTTGATTTTCTGTGTTTGGATTTAAAACTTGAAACTATCTAGAAAAGTTGTATATAAGATAAAACAGTATTCAAAATCCCTCCCTCCGGTATTAATACAGTCTTAAGGTCAGTTCACACTATTATAATTTATACATCACCGTATCCCACATATTGCAATTCCAAACAAGTATTTTCCAAACATAAAAATTATATTCGGTGATGATTGATTGAGGAAAAATTCACAGAATCTATTTTTATATTATTTCAACAATAATTTTACATAATGAAAGAATGACTTCTCTCTTACATCGTTTTATACAAAAAACACAAGGCTGGTGTGTGTGTGTAAAAATGGACTTGTCCCTAAATAAAATACCTTCTTTACCGTCAGGAAGCGTTTAAGAATTGAAATTAATGATTGGACCTAAAGAACAAACATATAAATATTCTAGCTCAAATACAAGCACCTTCTATTTCTAACATCAACAAAAGCATGAGCTGAACTTGCATATCATATCTATCCGCCAAATATCAATAGCCGGCTTATAATAAATACATTTTCCCATATAAATAAAATACTAGATTCATACCAAACTGCTGCTTAGCCAACATATCAACCAGAATCCTGAATATAATACAGATAATTAAATTTCTCTGAGAACTGCATCATCCAATCTGCAACCGATGCAAAAGGCAACAATCCACACATCGCAGGAAGAACAAACGCTACAAATAAATTAAACGCCAATCGCCTTGCCCAATATGGCACAATCCTACCCTTTGCTTTCATTTGAGTTGTCGCAGAAACGCTACCATAAAGCATCCTGTAAAAGATAGAAGGGAACATATTTGCCAAAAAATGAACCATGCAAAGAGCCTCCCAGTACAAAAGCCAGTAATATCCACTTCCACCTAAGGTGTCGATGCAAAACTTTCCAGCCAAGCCACACATGAACCCCAAAATTATAATGAAAGTTACAGGCATTGTAGTAGGTGAATTGACCGATGAACGCTGAAATACAGAGTAAGCAATGGCCAAGATGATTGCTAGACCGAAGAACATGCGTGAAAAAACACTCGCTTGGCACCTTAGAGCGTGAAAGCCCGAATTGAATGAAGCCATTGGTTTCGGTATCCACGATGACTTTGACCACCATGAAGTGGACCCCTACGATATAATGAAATCATTGAAAATGTTTGACATATTGTACCCGGACCAAAAAAATTGGTGGATGCATTAATGGGTATGTATAAATCTCTCGATAACCGAATTCATTATATAAGCGTTCCCAAGTTAGGACTGTCATGGTAACGGTTATTGCTACCATTTTGAAACAGCAGTTATTGCATTGTTTTAATTGGTAGTCCAAAATTGCAAATCGACACCCTTACCATACTGTCGGTATATCGAATGTTGGTATACCGATAAACAAGTAACTATTATATTGGTAAATTATCGATTTGTTTGCAAAATCAAAATGTTTGATACCTTTTTCATAATGTAATTCTGCTTCATCGCACATTTCATTATATCACTTAGTAAAACACAACAGCGAAAAAGAAATTGAAACGTAGCCTAGTATTATTGAACTGAATTTCATGACTAATTTTGATCGCCTGTTTGTTTATCTTCAAAAAAAAAGTGTTTGGAAAATAAAAGATAAAAATAAGTCGATAAATTACCATTACCGGCCAGTTTCAAAAATAAAAAATATTGATGTTCTACTATTAAAATGGTATGTTTACTTTTACTGTACTGATTGTACTGGTATATCAATTTAGTTCAAAAATGACCGGTCAATTGATAACGATATGGTAAGGAGAATTTTTATGCCAAAGCGTTTTTTAGTGTTCAATAAAATCAAAGGACATCATAACTATAGATTTACTAGAACCTTAGTTCCTCTTCATCAACAACAATTTCAGTTTACCATACTATGCAACGCATTGCCTATGCTAACTCGTGCACAGAATTTGAAACTATGTTGTTATAAATAAAAATTTAACACCAAATGCAACTAACTTGAACACCTTAAAATGGTAATGATTATGATGCAGTTACAAGGAACCGAGCAATGAGGGAAATGCTGGTGCAGATGGAGATTCCTGCACCTTCATCATTAAAGATTAAACAAAACAAGTACAATAACGAGCTGCTGAAACTTGGTCCATCTTAGAAGGATATGGTTTTTATCAACAGAATTTGAGTGGTTTTAAGTCCTAAAACATTTTTTAAAAATTGATTTCATTGTTTTAACATTCAACATAACCTTGAAAATGCACTATTTTATACGCAAGGCAATATATTTAAAAAAATTATGACCAGAAAATACCGTTTAAATACATTTTTTGTTAACGCTACGCTCAATTATGAAGTTGCACTAAACTAACTATATGCTACCCAGTTTTAGAGATATCATTTGTAGATGAGAGCAAGGTTTTAAATCTTGGATTTCGGTCACGTTCGTCTCGAAGATTTTAGAGACCCAATCTCGTATCGGGCGAGATCTCGGACGAGATAAATGTATATCGGGCATCCATCTCGGATTTACATCTCGGGTCCTAAAGTTTATCTCGGAGCTATCTCGAAATATTTGGCATTTTAATATTAAATTGCATACAACTAAATGTATAAATACTAATTAAAATAATAATTTAATTGATTTGATTTGTAGTAATAACACTTTCGTCATGAGTAGCTTGAAAAAACATCCACACTATATGATGTAAATAAATAATGAGAATTTATGAATTGAACATATAATATCACAACAAGATGAAGCAAACATGAAACATAAAGTCACATAGGCACCCCACTTTCATTTGTTCAAATAGTTACTTGACTTCTCTACACTATAAACAAATAATAGTCAATAACATTACTAATGGTTTTCTTACATTGTATATATTTCATAGTAAAAACAAAATATAGAACCACCCTACATTTACAAATAAACATATGATTAAAACTCCAAGCTACAAACATGTAAAAGATCTTGGTAGTCATTAGTCGACAAAATTAAATTAAGCATTCCACTAGTCATATTTTAATGACAAAAGTAACTAATTTAATCATATAAAATTTAGCTTAAACTAAAAAAAGGATGGAAACACCATTAATTTATGCATATGAAATGAACTATATTAAGTAGCTTAATTGGATACCATGAATTAAATTGCAACGAAATGCATTCGCGACCGAAATGAATGTATAGGATAGAAGAATGTATTATATTAAGTAAAGGAAATAATTTTATGGAATTTGGGCCAAGCCCACTAAAAAATCAAAATTAAAAAAAAAATCATTTCGGCCGAGATCTCGCAAATAGATCTCGGCCGAGATTTGAATATCTCGGCCGAGATTCAGGTCAACCGAGATTAATTCGAATTTTGCTGTTTCGAATCGCTCAAGGTTGAAAACGAGATCTCGGCCGAGATTACCGAGATTTAAAACATTGGATGAGAGTAACGAGATCTTCAACTTTACAATTCAATAGAACTAACCATGCTATCCAGTTTTCTTCCCCTCATAAGTATATCATTCATAGATGAGAGTAATGAGAACTTCAACTATAAAATCGCATAAAAAAATCTATGCAATCCAGTTTTCATTTCGACATTAGATTTACGGAGTAATAATTTACCAATGTGCAAGAAAAACTAACCTTAGAGGTTGATGTAGGAACTTCCGAGCATGATAGTGTAGCCTCAATAATGCGTTGATATGAAAAGGTATAAGCTCCACATCCAAGACAAATGGACATAATAATCAAACCCGAAACAAGAAGATCTGAACATCTCCTTAAGAAATCTGCATGCTTGCTATCAAGCATTTGATTTCTCAGTTTTTCTTCTTTGAATGAAGCTTTTACAGTTCCCATAGAAATTTTTACCTTCTCTAAAATATTCGCATATGTGCTTACAGCTAATTGTGATTCTTTCAGTTTCAGCTTTCTAATATTCAGATCAATCTCGAAAGCCTTTAAATCATTAGAACGTCTTTGCTCCATAACAGATTTCTCAAAGGTGCTTATAACTGACTGACTAAATCCACGGCCAGATAAATTATGTGAACTGGAGGCCAATTCTTGACTAAATGCTCTATGTGGAACAATTTGGTTAGTTTCCATAGCCAATGGAGAAATGCCTTCCAAAGTTTCAAAACTTTTGTTATTTGGTTGAGAACTAGATTGCATCTCTACTTGGTCAGCAATGGACTGTTCATTAAATTCTGTAGCATCTTTTGCTTTGTTAAAGATTTGAGACGATCGAAATTGATGCCTAGGAACAGATGCTTCCTTGATTTTCCTCAATGTTCTTAATGTGCTGCCAAATGATTTCTCGAAATTTAGTAAGAAACTGTCTAACCTGTTGCCATACAGCTAAGACGGATGTAAAACGAACGGTTAGAACCCACAAAAGTAAACCAGGGAAAAAAATGCAGGATAATAAAACTTACATTTGCAACAGATTCTTTCAAAGCCGAGGTACAAATCTGTGATAAATATGCAATTGAAAACAAACAAATTAATCCCAAAAAAATTCCAGTTATACAATCTTATATGGAATATATTAAGAGCACATACCAAGGAAAGTTGTTCTACAGGTATCTGCTTTCTCGATCTATTGATCTCATCCAATACCTATATTTTGACACATCCTGGTCAATAACCTTGAACAATTGAGTTTAAGATGCACGATCTAGTTGTTAAACATTGTTTAGCTAACAAATAATTATTGAATATAGGTTATCTTTTTGTTATTAACATAAGTAATAAAGGGCAAGTAGGATTGCACAAAATGATTACCAGAAGGTTTTCGGCAAAAGTAGGCAGGAACATTCAATTAATTATTGGTCCTCGATATTGTATACTTAAAGTTTCAAGCTTCCCGGTTAGCTCTAAAAACTAGTAACACATCAGCAGTTGTTTTACCCAAAATTGTATACAAATTTATTGGTTTTCTTCATGGTTATAGCGTGTTCAATGAAAATTTCAGTTTTAAAGTCATAGGTATAAGTTCAAATACCCAAGCATATAATAATACTAATACAGATTTTAAGTGAAAATCCAAAAAATAGTCACCTTTCTGTTAAAATAATGATATTGTTAAAGATGTTAAAAGAATATTGCAGAAGATTTCACTATTTATTATATACCAATTATATTTGTATTTTCCCTTATTATAATATTTTCCTATCCTATGATTACTTAGGCTTCAAGTAATTTAGATATAAATACGAGTCATGTATTCTTGAATTAATCAAATCAAGTCATTAATAAAGATGGTCTTTTAATATTTGTTGTTTTCTTCCTCTCTCCCCCCATTTTCTTCTTTATATTATGTTTTTTTTCCATTTTAATATTTCAACATGGTATCGAAGCATATTTCGATTCTAATAAAATAATTTTGTGATTCAATTTCAATTTCGTCAATTACAATTCAATTCGTCAACTGCAATCAGAATTCATCAATACTCGTTCAAAGGTTGCATCCTACATCATCCTGATTTGAAGTTTGAAGATTTGGTACTTGTCGACTGTATTACTCAAACCGTGCTTCTGCTGCTAGTGAAACAATGTAAGGTTGTATCAGTTTTCATATTTTGGATTTCTTTTCCTAATTGGCGTCATTCTTCTGGCAACAACTATAATGAATCTCGATTGGAATTCCACTTCCAATCCCACAAGAATCTTCTTGTTCCTATTTTCTCTTTTCTCAGATTCCGACTTCAGGTTTCTAATCGGAATTACTCCTCCGATCCGATTGGAATTCCACTTCCAATCCCATAGAAATTTCCTTATTCTCGTTTTCTCTTCCCGGATTTCAATTTCGGATTTTTTATTCATTATTGTCGTCTTTTTAGATGATTGTCTACCAATCAGGTATAAGTTAGTATTTGAAGATAGTCTCTCTAACATCACTCGAAACTATTGTTTCGCAGCATTGGATGGTTTTGGCAATGGTGCCAATTTCAAATTTCATTCTTGATCGTGTCTGCTTTGACAAACTCCAGTTGCTATGCATATTGAGTTTGATGGGTGATGTTAAAGAATATTACAGAAGATCTCACTATTTATTATTTAACAATTGTATTTGTATTTTTCCTTATTATAAGATTTTCCTATTATGTGATTACTTAGGCTTCAAGTAATTTAAATATAAATACGAATCATGTATTCCTAAATTAATCAAATCAAGTCATTAATAAAGATGTAGTCTTTTAATATTTGTTGTTTTCTTCCTCCCACTCTCCCAATCTTCTTCTTTATATTTTTTTTCTATTTTAATATTTCAATAGATATCATACAAGCAATATTTTTAAACTAACATGAAAATGTCTTGCCCAAAATGTTAACTAAAACACATAAACATATGGAAAAAAGTGGCATAAAATTGAAAAGTCAAAATCAATACATTGCATAGCACTAATAAATTAACTATCAATACTTGTCATCAATCGACAAGTGTCAGGTTTAAATCACAATCCCAAGTGGCTAAATTTGCAGTCAAAGCTTGACAATTAGACCCAAAAAATAAGTCAAAACACTTTTATTTGTTTTACTTACTTATATTCAAACTTGTTTGCACCATAAGGAAATATATGCATACACATGACCTAAGGTTCTATTAGTAATCATAAAATTAGCACCATATTTACACCCCGATTTAGTTCATGGGATTCATTTTAATCAATGACTGTTGATTAGAGTGTCATGTCTTTTGATGACTTCAATTTAATAAATACCAATTATTAACATGTAAACATCATTAATAGACAATTGTTAAATTAAATATATGAACAAGCTTTAGATTCAAATGGAGTGTTAATTTTCAACAGATTGCTGAATCTAGATCTATGTATATGATTTTTATTTTGCATACATTCTTACTCAGTCAGCTGTATCTCATTAATTTAACAAAAAGAGGGGGGGGAGGCGCTATTATCATGCTTCCCATCAGTAAATTGCCCATAAACTCGACAAACCTACTGATGTAGTAGCATATAAAGATATATTAAACGACAAACCAGACTACCTCACAAGCTGTACCATCTTTCACTTGGTGTATGAAAAAAGGTTATTCGCTCAGCAACATTCAAACCTTGAATCTTAAAACAAAATTGGTTACGTGAACAGATCTCTACTCTTGTTCGCAATTTCCCATATATAAGAAGTGAAGGTAACGAATCTGTTAAATATGTGTGATTCTTTCCTTTAATTTCCAGTATTTGCTAAAAACACTTCATTTTTACATTCCTCAATAGGAAATTTATGCGTATTTGCAGTATTCCATAAGCATATATGATTGCCACTGCCTCCTACATTTCTGATATCTATCTTCAAAATAAATGACTACCTTAGTAAAATTCCATATATCTGCACATAACGGTCTATTAACATGTTTCTTTTCAAAGTATCACCATTATATTCAAATACCACTGGCATAATAACTCAAATTACTTTTCTTCTTAAAATGTATAGATACTCCACTTGTCATACTATATAAAATCAAACTAAAATCAACGAATAAGCAAGATTTAGCTATCAATATAGCAACTTTTTCAAATAAGAATCAAAATTTGAAAGTACTAAAACAGCTAGATCATCCATATGCCAACTCGTTCAAAAAAGCAATAAGCATAACCTAAAACATCGATTTTGATAAAAGACTCGATCTTTCTATAAAAACTAACCTGAGAGATTATGGCAGCAAATGACATGCCAACGGGAAGAGCAAGATCTTCAAAAGTGCCATCTTTACTGCTAATTTTGCTTCTCTTGCCAACAAATTTGACATGTGCTCGTCTTACATGATGTGATGAAGCAGCAGAAGATGAGGTGGAGGACGAAGAAGATGTTGTAGCAATATTCTTCAATTTAGACCGTCTGGATTTTGATAAACTTATACCTTTTTTCTTTCTGACGCCGTTGGATTCATCTATACTTGTACTGCCATCTTCGTTTATCATTTTAATTTCGGGGTTCTTTTTGTTGGAGCATCGTTTGAGAACTGGTATTCCAGAATCCATGGAAACTTTTGAAATAACTGTTAAAAATAAATTGAAAATAATTAGAGACCTCTTAAATGCACTGCAGTTCCTAAATTATTTTACCCTCACACACACGAAAGGGGAAAAAAATAAAACTAACTACAAATTAATTTTACCCAGCTTGATCTACAGTCTATTGACGACCAAAATACAATGGAGCGGTTTGTATAATCTTACTCAAGTATCCTATTCAAATTATCGTTCCGATCATCTTCAATTGGTATAAATTTCTAAGAATCAGTGAGATACCTTCTTCGATATCTTTTACTAGTTTGTTTTCAAGCCATGATGTTGCAGGGCGTTAAAGATGTAGGGATTGGACGCCGTGCTCCAATATGGGATACAAAGTTGTAGGGTTCAGAAGAGGAGATGTCGAATTGAGGAGAAGGGTTTGGAACTTGAAATTGTGGAATTTAGCCAGTGAGAACCAATTAGCCAAAACTAAATTCTTCCCCAGTTCCAAAACTCAGTTAGATATAGAGTCAAAACTATATACACTGTAGTGTCTCCTCCGTATTACCTACATTTCGGACGGTCGTAACCTGCCGACAGAAAAGGTAAACAAAAAGGGTTTTTTTTTTATTTGGCCTAGTTTTAAAACTTATTATCGCAAATAGTCCAGTTTTAAAACTAATATCAGATTTAGCCCTGTTTTGGCCAGCTCAGCTTCGAGCTGGCCAAAACATACTAGCGACTTTTCAAAAGTCGCCAGTTTTTTTTTTCGCATAATACAGACGACTTTTGGAAAGTCGCCCGCTTATTTTAAAAAAAATGGGCGACTTCTGGGAAGTCGACAGTTGGCGACTTCCCAAAAGTCGCCCATTCGGGGCTCTGCAGCATAACCAGAGCCCCCTTCCTTCCTTACTCATTCTTACCTCTTCCTCTTCTATTCCAAAAAACACCAAAACCCTATAGCCCGAAATTTTTGCCCAAACCCAATTAAATTTCGATTTTAATATTCTTAAAAGTAGTAGATTTCGAAGATCTACCTCAAGCATAGCAAAACGTCATACGGTCGAATCCAATCAAGGTATGCAGTAGAAACCCTAAGTTTTGAATTTAGGTTGCAAACTAAATTCTTTTTTGTTTGATGTAGAATGGCTCCTAGTTTTATTCCAACTATATGCTCTTTTGATGATGAATTGGTTATTGACGATTTAATGTGTGCGAAATATCTTGGTGGATCTTACAAACCGGCTAAAGTTCGAAGAGGATCTACTTTTGAGCAGTTGAAAGAGTCGGTTTATAAAGCAACAAAGATAAAACCAAAAGAGTACGAGATTGAAATAGTTTGCAATTGGCCAACAGATTCCGGATCCAAAGCAATCAAAATTGTTGACGACGAGGATGTTGAATTAATGTTTGCTGCCTCGACCAAATCTATTGAGTTGTTTGTTGGGAAAAAAAGGAGATCGGTTGCAGAACAACCAACACCGGCACCCATAACAAATTTTGGCGTTGAAGAATATTCTAGAATGGTGGGGAACATGAGTACCGGGCAAGGAATTCCGTCACCTAGTTTTAGCAATCCGACTCAGCACATATCGCAATACGAGCAACAACAAATGTATTATGGGTTTTATCCATTCATGAGTTTGCAGCCAAATGTCCAATTTACCTATCCACATTTAATGCAGGACAGCTTTCCACGAATGAGTCAGTTGTATCGTTTAGCCGTGATTACATAGAGATATGTTTTATTGAATTTATATAATTATTATACCTAATTTGTATTCGCGTGTAGTTTTATTCCAATTCAGAATTCCACTCAAAGAAGTGCTAGAGCATCGAGTAGCCGTACAAATGAACGAATACAGCCAACTCGGCCCGAATTTTACCATTTAAGCCAAAAGTAAGTTAAATATTGCAATATGTTGCAAAATCGTTGGTATGAAGAAATAAACTAAAATTGTTGTATTAATTTACTACAGCTGCGCAGCAAACAACACTACTACACAGTCATACGTCCAACCACCAAATGAACCAGCAGGTCAAACTATGTGCAATGATGATATGGATGTAGAAGATGACGACGATGTACAAGTTGTAGATGTTCCTGCACTTGATAGTATGTCTGTTGTGTCAATACCAGAGGTTGATACAACCTGGGTGGAAAATATGCAAGTTAACAATGATCCACTAGAGTACGATTTTGGAGGTGCAGAAGCAGATTGTGTGGACAATGATGAACCGGAAATGGAGATACCGTTGGATGATGATTTTTGCAGTGCACAAATTATGGCTAAGTCAATTGTAGCAAATGTAAACTTCAACAGCGAATTATTTCTATCCTGCAGCGTACATTCTGGTTTCAAAGTTGGCATGGTGTTTGAGAGTAAAGCTAAATTTCTGCAACAACTATCAGAATGGTCAATCTTACATGCGGTGTCTTTTAAGCCAATAAGGTCGAACAAAGCAAAATATACCGCCATTTGCAACGTCGATGACAGTTGTCATTGGAGAATACATGCTATTGACTCAAAAAAGACACAGGCTGGATGGTGGGTTATTAAAAAATATCCTAGTGATCATACATGTGTTAACCCTACAATGAACTCAAATTATAGCCAAGCTACATCATCCTTTATGGTATCGAAGATCATGCCTTTCGTGAAATCTGATTTGAACATCACAGCCGGGACGGTGCAAGTTCTAATGGAGGAACAATCATTTATTAAAATTAGCTATCTGAAAGCATGGAGAGCATTGAGCAAGGCAATTGAACGAATTTACGGCAATTGGGCAGAGTCATATGCCAACCTTCGATAATACTTTGGTGAAATATGCAAAACAAATCCCGGTAGTGTAGGACATGTGACAACTGATGAGTATGGAGTTTTTGATCGTGCATTCTGGTCATTTGGACCTTGTATTGAGGGATTTGTCCATTGTCGACCTTTGCTTTGCATAGATGGCACACATCTATATGGAAAATACAAAGGCACCTTACTTGTTGCAACAGCCGTTGATGCAAATGATCAGCTAGTTCCCTTGGCATTTGCCATCGTTGAGTCCAAATCTAGTGATAGTTGGGGTTGGTTTTTTGCATGCATGCAAAGGTTCATTCACAGCGTGAACAATCGTCGTATTACTTTCATTTCTGATAGAATGAAAGGAATACCTACAGCATTGCAGAGCAAATGGCTAGCCGCACATAAACATAGATATTGTGCCAGACATTTGAAAGCTAACTTTCAAGCAGCGGGTTTCAGAGACAAACGATTGACCGGTTTATTCTACGCTGTTGCATGTGCCTTTGAGGAGATTGAGTATATAAAGATTCGTGAGGAAATTAAAACCAGCAGTATAAGAGCACACAACTGGATAGAGAGAAGTTTGGGCGGAAAGGAGGAAAATTGGGCTTTATGTAAAGATGATGGTGGTCGTTTTCATGTTATGACGACTAATGCGTCAGAAAGTTTTAATGGTGTACTTAGGGGTGCTAGATCTTTGCCTATTAGAGCACTTGTTGCACGTATCTTCTATCGATCCGTTGATTACTTTTGCCAAAGAAGAGAGTTAGCTAAGAATTCCACACTTTGTGTCACGCCAAAATGGGAAGCAAAAATAGCGGAGAGAGCAAGCGAAGCTAGACGTTGTCGGATTGTCCGTTTCAGTCAAATTGAATGGCAAGTGATTCATTACTTCGGAGATGAATTCAAAGTTATAATCGATGGTAGCACTTGTTCATGTACATGCAACATCCCATTACTACAGCATTTCCCCTGCGCCCATGTGATGGCTGCTTGTTCGTCGGTGGCCAATGGTGCGAACAAAGCTCATCATGATTTTGCATCACATTGGTACTCTGTTCATAATTACCTAGCGGCATACTCTGGAGAATTTCATCCCGTACGCGATAAAAGGTTTTGGTCTCCACACGAAAGTCAAATGGTACTTCCACCTCCTGCAAGGCGAGCTCTAGGAAGGCCTAAGTCAACTAGAATTAAAGGCGTTATGGACGAGATGCAGCCTCCAAGGCCTAATAGATGCAGTAAATGTGGTATGCACGGTCACAAAAGGAGTCGTTGTAATTCAGTTATTTAGTTTTCCTATGCGTGTTATTATTGGTTTGATGTTTGTAAGTCGTATGTTGTTAATGTAAGAACAGTTTGTGTTTTTATTTCATGTGCTATGTTCGAGATGACGAATGTTATGTGATACGTAAACATATGCAAATGTAAGCTAGTGTTACAAATTCAACGATACATAATGTTACAAATTCAACGATACAAATTCAACGATACTATTACATATAAATGAAAGCTACCGATACAAATTCAACGATACAATTACACATAAATCGTCAGAATACATGTTCAACGATACTTAATTCAATTACATAAAAATAAACACCTAAATTTGTGTTTACTTCTCCTCCCACAATGTACGAGGACTCAACTTATCGAATGGTATACCCTTATTCAATAGTGCGTTGCGATATTGTAGGTTCAACTTCTCCAAACGGGCGTTTTCCGCTTGCATCTCAAGGGCGTATGCAACTCCCCTCGGACACATTTCTGGATCTTTCCATTTAAAAAAGTTACAACATTCAACATCATTTGGGCGTATCTTATTATCGTCGTACGATTCACAATGGTAAAAGCGACGGCCCGCATTCCTTTCATTCTCACACACAACCACTTTACATTCATCTCCGTAATAACAAAGTACCCGAGGCGGTGTCCAGCTTGTACTAACATTGTTAGTCTTACGATGAGCAAGCACATCCATTAATCTTCCATGAAGTGATTGATGTTTTGATTCACCGCTATCCATGGCCAATGTCGATGTACCGCCAACCCTAGGGAGGCAAGTTTTCAAGCTGTGTTTCGGGGACGAAATCAACTTCAACATTTTCTTCATTAACCGGCGTAGAGCCTCGTTGTTGTTCAAATTCGTCATACATTTTCATCATAGTCTCGTCGTCAATCTCCCGATTATCCATTCTTGAAAATCGCAAAAGATTAAACAAATCTAATAGAGCTTATGAATCTTACCTTCTTTTGGTGTCTATAAATCTCAAAAAGATATTCTTTTGTCGTCGGGAAATATTGAATTTGTGGAAGAGAGAAGTGGGTTAGGTTTTAGGTTCTATATTTGAAATTTGGTAAAGTAAGGTATGAGGAAGGTTAAAGGGCTGGGTTTCTGTTTTGAAACCCTGCACATTACTGGGGCGCCAATTGGCGACTTCTGAAAAGTCGCCCGAGATTTGCAGGGTTTCAAAACAGAAACCATGTATCACCAATTACATCACATTCAACATCCAATAACTCAACATTTCAATCATCCAATAATTCAACATATTACAACATCCAATAATTCAACATTTCAACAAACTCAATCATCCACAACTCAAATTACAACATATTACAACATCCAATAATTCAACATTTCAGCAATTCATTAACCAAAAGAAATCCGAACAAAGCATATCAATAAATTATACCGTCCTCAGTTCTTCAACCTACGAAGTTCTCGTGGAGTTCGTCTTGGTTTTCTCATAGACAGTGGAATTTCATCCGGCGAATCCTCCTCTTCACTTGCTTGTGTAGGATCTATAGGCTGTGAAGGGCCGGGAGCAACTTCAACCTATGTTTCTTGAGATGAAGATGCGCCTTTTCGATGTCTACGGCGCTGATACGTAAGAGTAGTGGGAGGAACGACATGGGCTTCTATGGCATGTTCGATGAGGCCCTGTGCTGGCGGAGGAGGAGGCGGTGGAGGCGGTCTTGGTCTTGTTAACTTGTTTCTTCCCAAAATAGATTCTAAGATGCGTTTTACACTAAAGCATTTCCCCTACGACCTTTCAGGAACCTCTTGTGCAAGCTCGTCCACAATTTCGATCGCACGGTAAATGTCGTCCGTCTGCCCATGACATAAAATTCAAGAAAAGGTATAAATTTCATATATTGAAATAAAGACTGTATGTACTACGTACCACATTCCTTTCGAGAGGTGCTCTAGGAGTGTAAGGGTGTGCAACAACAGGAGGCGCTGTAGGTGGATCGATGGCACGAAGAACATATCGACGCGTGATGTTCCAGTACCAAGACAGATATTCTTGTTCGGACAATGTGAACTCGCATTCCTGTTGCGTGTGCATGTAGCGCGCGATCCATGTCTCAATTGCCATAGCATACTCCCCAGCTTCAATATCAATCCTGTAATGCGGTGGTTGTTCCGGTAAATGCTGGGCCATACCAAACTGCCTCATCACTCGGTCAGGCAGATGATAGGCGACTTCATTAAAGCAAATCAGAGGAACCCGAGCAGTCCACAGCTGAATGGAAGTGGTACATAAGTTTGGAAGATGTCCAAGCACATTGTCGTACGGGGTCCAAGTCACAGACTGATAGTCTAGCACATCGAGCTCATTACGGTAGAAGGCTACATGACGCCTCGGCGATGAAACGGTGCTTTTAGGTCCTACCCACCTATACAAATATTCAATTATGACTTCTCAAATCCAAACACGTATACTTAGTATACTACATAATTAATTATACCTAGCACCGTATGGCAATGATAAATCAACCGCCGTCTTCCTCATCATTATTCTACCCACGGGTAGATAAGTCCAACACCAAAGCTGCAAATAAAAGTAGACACATGGTTGCGGTTGGATAAAAGAATATGGAATAACGGTCGCCGAAAGTAAATAATGGACATACATGTACTAGACTTACACAACCACCTATGCTTCCGCTCTCTTGCAAAGCAAGCCTCGTCAACTCGCAGTAAGTATATGCTAGAACTGCACTGCCCCATGAATATTGGCGACAAACATCAAAGTTTACTAAAAATGGAAGCCATCTAAGCCATATCCGTGTCTTAGAATGATCGCATATCAACCTCGAGCATATAATATGCAATATAATGGCCCTGGCTCGTTGCTCAATCTGAATCTCCGTGGCGTCTGCTGGTATGTCGTCCACAAATTGTTCCCTAAACCATAGTGTCTGTATCATTTCGTTTCCCCACCACTCCTCTGTTGGAGGAGTAAAACCTAGGGGCTCTTGGCATAAAGCAAGATAATCAACTGGATCGGGGTTGGTCAACGGAGCCCCGTCTATGGGTATGCCAAGTAAGCACGCAACATCACCCAACGTGATAGTCATCTCTCCGGCTCGTAGGTGAAATGTCGATGTCTCTAGCCTCCATCTATCCACCAAAGCGGTGATAAGATGATGATCTAACTGGATGTGCCCCACCCTAAAAACCAGTCCAAATCTAGCTTGGTCTATCAACTGTATAACGCCTGGATGAGCAGATGTTACTCTATTCATTTTAGACGAATGATCTATGGTTTTGTCTGCAGTATTGCTCTGTCAAAATATCACAAAAATATTATCAACATGTTACATATATTACCTTTCGATATTTGTACATTTCGAATACTAAGATTTTTACCACGACAAATTCCGGATTATTCGTTCGATGCCGTCGTTGCAAATATAGGACAGATCCATCAATTGGTCCAAGTAGCATCTCCGAGTAATCAACACATATACAAGATAACAATATTCTCAAATTTATTTTTCAACGTCAACACTACGAATTTACACATTGTTTTTCAACATTTTACCAATGATTTCAACCATACATAGATACCACAACCATCAATGATTGCTAACAATCATTAAAAACCATTATTTTGCAAATTCCTTCAAAACCCTAAATTGAAATTTTTTTGATTTTCCTGTACCTTGAGGCACATCCCGCATTGAAGAGCTTGCCATCTTGTAATTTGTTGAACAAAAATCGAAATTTAATTGGGTTTGGGCAAAAATTTCGGGCTATAGGGTTTTGGTGTTTTTTGGAATAGAAGAGGAAGAGGTAAGAATGAGGAAGGAAGGAAGGGGGGCTCTGGTTATGCTGCAGAGCCCCGAATGGGTGACTTTTGGGAAGTCGCCCATTTTTTTAAAAATAAGCGGGCGACTTTTGGGAAGTCGCCAGTGGGAGACTTCCCAAAAGTCGCCTGTATTATGCGCAAAAAAAAACTGGCGACTTTTGAAAAGTTGCTAGTATGTTTTGGCCAGCTCGGAACTGAGCTGGCCAAAACAGGGCTAAATCTGATATTAGTTTTAAAACTGGGCTATTTGCGATATTAAGTTTTAAAACTAGGCCAAATCCAAAAAAACCCAAACAAAAAAGAAAATCACATGCAAATAATCAAGTCATCCTTTTAACAATCACCTTATGATTTAATTCTGACGAAAGGTCCTTTCTTCTTCAGTGCACAGATTTGATTCATGAATTAAATCTTGTAGTGAAACTCACATCCCTAAAATGATCAATTTTTCTTTTTTCTCAATTTTGTTGATTAAATGGAGATGAATCTAGTTTTAAAAGGGTGTTGTTATTGACACTCTAAAAATTGTTAAGGAGTGGTCATTTTAAAATTAAAAAAATTACTAGGGGGTATAAAAAAAATAGCTCTCCCGACATAAAATTATAGTATTAACAAATTCAGAAAAATAGGCACAAGGAATAAGTTGCAAAAAAAATTAGTCTCAGAAACAACAAGTTTGTTTTTTAGTCCGAAGGACACTTTATAGTGTAAATAGAAAATGATAGTTACAACTATCATTTTGTTATTAGAAAATGCTAATTCGGAGAGCACGCGCCGAGATTACCACACAAATTCAAGAGCAACATGCCGAGATATACGATTACTGAAGCTTACACAATATTTCGGAGCCTTGATATCGAAATTTTTGAATAATTTCGATAAACAGCTGTCGTATTTTTGGTATGATAACTGAGTGCAACATTTCGGCATCTTCGTGCCGAGATATATGATTATATTCGGTTGTTGAAGTTTATTTATAAATGCAAATCACGGCTGTTCCATGCCGAATTTGAAATATTTTTTGAATCGTTTTTTAAATCTTGAGATTGACTTCTTTCTTTTCGTTAGGTACCAGAGAATGATTTGACGATTGAATCAACTGAAATGGACGAGTTCAAGAATTCAAAAACGATGAAAACAAAGACTGCAATGAATCAAACGACGTGGACAATTGCAAAGAATTTGAGAACGATGATGCCAATAACAATCATAAAGAGGAAGTCACATGTCGTCTTCTGATTACCCCGATTTGACTTCTCATAGATAATATTTGTCATAGTTATACAAAAAACAAATTGTTTTGAAGAAATCAAATAAAGATACATAAATCCTACATGATAAAAGTAGAAGAAAACTCACTGATAGTTGTAGTAACCCCAGAAATTAGATGAGTCTTCATCATATCCGACGTGTTGCCACTGAGACTGATCGTTGTACTCCTCATCCTCCCGAATAGAGGGGCCCTGAAATGATGCGTAATGACTGTAGTGCGAAGGGTTTTGTGGAGGCCAAGTAATATCTTCGCTTTCTTTAGTGTCAACATTTATTGGTGCCTTATCAGGACGAGAGGGTGGTGTCGGGTCAGTTGATGGACCTGCGCCTGAAGAACGTCCTGGTTGAAATACCTGTGGCGGCGGTGGTGTCGAGGATGGAGAAGATGAAGACCGGGATGATGAACGACCCTATACCTTTCTCATGACTTTTCCCAAAGTTGAGATGACATTTTCTAATGTCTATTCTACTTTGGTCATTTTAGTAGAAAAGGAGCGTTCTAAGCGAATCATCTTATTATCTAACGCTTTTTGGTTTAAGGAGAGAAGACGTTGGTTTTGAAGTGCAACATCTCGATAATTTCTCCTGGTCCAGTTGCAATTCTGGCTACTTGTATTTCTGAATCAGAGTAATAATCTGTAGCTTTTGAAGCTCTTGCAGATTGAGAAGGTCGAGTTGTAGGTGGTTGTTGTTGTTGTTGTGGTTGTTGACATTGGGAGAAAGGGGTTTTAATCGGCAGAGTTTCAGGTAGATGCATCAAAGAGAGAAATCTAATGCCACTATCTTTAACGGAAATTTCTTCATATTGGAAGAGTTATGAAGGGATTCCAAATGACCGTAGAATTCTCATTATACAAAGAGCATAAACGATGCTTCGACGGGTAGGCGTTCAAAAGCTTTTTATTTGGTCGAAAATATATTGTGCCCAATTGACTTCAATATGACCAAATATAGCATACAAAGCTTTATGATCATCTTCGTATACTTGTTCATAACTATCAAGCTTAGGGATGACTGTGTTGACGAGCATACGGTTAAGTAGTCGGGCTTTTGGATGAAAACTAGATGTTTTTAATTTCCTTATATCATCTTCCCAACTAAGATGAGTAACAGCTTCTCTTGGGACATATCGTGTATCGAAAACTTCTTGTAATTGAATTCCCGTATAAGAACAATTAAGAATTTGACCAAGCATTTCAACGTTAAATTTTATTATGTTTCCATAAACACTTGTCCAAATCCAATTTTCCTCATCTGTAGGATTCAAAAGTTTTAAGGATCATAAATTAATAAGAAAGAGGAATATCGCTAGTTGATCTATCTTCCCGGCATTACTATCATAGTTAATCGGGTGGTAGATATGAGCATCTTCAGTTAAATCAATAGCGTCATAATGAATGAAACGGCAAATGGGATAGAGGGGACCAGAGTGAATAGGCTTTTTCTCCAAATCTTGTAGTTTTTACCTTCCATGATTTTTTTCAACAATCCATTCTTCAATGTGATTATCCATGACGAATTGTTGAGCGGAAGATTGAGAGCTTTGGCCTGCTGTAGCTTTCTTACATTTAGCAAAGGGAACTTTAGCTTTTGGAGCCATTGATTTGGAATTTGGAAAGAGAAAATCGAATTTGGGAATTATGGTTTTAAGTTTTGAAGAGAGTGAAACGGTGGAGATAATGGAGGATGGAAAAGATAATATATAGGCAGAAGAAAAGGTATGTGTTCAGATGGTTGACAGACGTCTGTATATAAGGATCAGACGTTTGAACGAGGTTTAATTTGAAACAGAACGATTGAACAGACGGTTGTATGTAAACTTAGACGTCTATGAGTGGAAAATAATTTTTCCAGAGATATTTTTCAGACAGCTGATTATACCTTCAGAAGTCTGTGCTGAGACCTTTAAATTTACAGAGCGTTTGAATAGACATTTGGGAATATTGTCAGGCGTTTGTGCTGAGACCTTTAAATTTGCAGAGCGTTTGAACAGATGTTTGGGTACATTGTCAGACGTCTGTGCAGAGACTGAAAATTTTCCAAAGCATATATGTAGACGTCTGGAAGTGTTATTTAGACGTTTGAGCTGAAACTACAAATTTCCCTGTGCTACAGTCAAACGTCTGTATAATTTTTTAGACATCCGGTTTTTTTATTTTTATTCTATTTCTACATGATCTGGTATATGAAAACAGATTGAATATTTAATAGAAGAAAAAATTACAAACGATTATTCACAAATATACATGCTTATTTGATATATATATATATATATTAACGTCCATCGTTTACGAAAGATTTCTTTAGTTGTTAGCTGATGAATCAAGAGAATGGTAGTTTTGTTTCTCCCATGAATTTGGTTCGACTTTGGTCTGCTCGGATGATGGCTTAAGAGGAGAGCAGTATGGACGAACAGGACTGTGTTCGGCATTTGATGTTCCTTCTCCCCATAAGTTCCGTGGGGTGATCCTGTGTGCTCTTGGAGGAGTTTCTCGTAAACGTGGACACCTTTGAAGTACACAGTCTTTCGTTGGAGAATAACCACATATTGCGAGGATACATTTTTCAAGAAAGTTTTAATGTGCTCCTTGACGACGTTGTTCATAATACATTTCTCGTTGAACCCCTATCATCTCTTGTTGATAGTGATGAATCTCATCGACTTTGTCCGAGAGAGATGATGCTTTTAGGTCGATTGAGTCTTTAGCTTTCTTACCTTTCGGAGAGAAGTCAGTATGGTAAGTTGGTGAAGCAATGATGTTGAGGGATGGGGACGATACAGGAGTTACTTTTTTGGGAGAGACATACGTGCTGTCGGACGATGGGGAGGCGTACTCAATAACAGAGTAAGTGGAGTCGTGATCAGAAGACATTGTTTGATACGTTTGTTTTAGAAATTTGATATCTGTTTAATCAATTTTTAAGTTTTTATATGAGTTGAATAAGATTTTTGATTAAATATTTATACTGAGTTTATAAGCTATGTTAAGAATATTGATTTGAGGTTTATAATTCTCAGAAGATTTCAGCCAGAAAAAAATGAAAGGTTAAGAGAAAGAAAAAAATTATGACCGTAGGTAAAATCAAAAATATGTATGGTCTAAATTCAAGAAACATAATAGAACATTGGAAAGACATGCGACTTCCTCCTATGAGTGCGGAGTTTGAGTGCCATCATCGCTAATTTTTTATTTTATTAAAAAAATTATTTTTAAAAATTTATATTTCACTATTGAATTATAAATCATGCAACGACATAATACCTAGTTCACGTCTTAACTTAATAAACGTTTGTTCACTTAGTGGCTTTATAAAAATATTGGCTATTTGATTTTCAGTATTTACAAATTCTAGAGTTATTATTTCTTTTTCAATATTATCTCTTAAAAAATGGTGACGAATATCTATATGTTTAGTCCGACAATGATTAATTGGATTTTTAGATAAGTTTATAGCACTAGTGTTATCGCAATATATTGGAGATTTGTTTATTATTTTTTCAAAGTCTTTAAGTGTTTGTTGCATGTATATTACTTGAGCGCAAGCTAAGACAGCAGAAATATATTCTGCTTCACAGGTTGAAAGTGTTACACAATTCTGTTTTTTACTTGATACAAAATTAAAGAGGGAAAAAAGTTCAAAACAATTTTATTAATCACAGAACTTAACAAAATAAAAGAAGCTCGAGTTATACTTATACACAAATGAGAAAAGAAAGCCCAACATACACGGCCCAATATAGTAACCAAGTCCAGAAAAGAAATGCACGCAAATAACCATACACACTACAAACTAATATCAGCACTACCCTGATGAACTTGAACCACGCAAGCAACAGCATTCTCAAAACACTCCCCCTCAAGTTAGAGCATATAGATTCATCATGCCCAACTTGTCACATAAGTAACCTACCCGTCTTCCATCTAATGCCTTAGTCAAAATATCAGCAAACTGCTCTTCACTCCGAACATACTTAGTGCTTATAATTCCTTGCTGAATCTTTTCTCGAATAAAATGACAATCAACTTCGATATGTTTGGTTCTCTCATGAAACACTGGATTAGATGCAATGTATAGAGCAGCTTGATTGTCACAATTCAATACAATTGGTTTTTCAACCTGCAAAATAATTTCAGTCATGAGATTATCAACCCACATGACTTCACACACTGCTTTGGACATAGCCCTATATTCTGATTCAGCACTTGATCGAGCCACTATACTTTGCTTCTTACTTTTCCATGAGATTAGATTACCTCCTACAAACACACAATAGCCAGAAGTAGATTTTCTATCCAGTCTTGAGCCTGCCCAATCAGCATCAGAGAAGAATTCTACTCCGATATGGTGATGATTCGAGTACATGATACCTTGCCCTGCAGTTCTCTTCAAATATCCCAAATTATACTCTTATGCCTTCCAATGATGTTTACTTGGTGATGCCATATATTAACTAACCACACTAACAGAATATGATATGTTTGGTCTTGTCACTGCTAGATAATTCAGTTTCCCAACAAGCTTTCTATACCTTTCTGGATCTTCAAATGATTCTCCATCCATTGCCAGATTACTATTTGGCATCATTGGTGAGTTATTTGGTCGAACACCTAATTTCCCTGTTACACCCAACAAGTCAAGAGTATACTTTCTTTGAGATAGAAAAATTCCACTCTCATTTCTTGTAACTTCAACACCCAAAAAATACTTCAACTCCCCTAAATCCTTTGTGTGGAATTGTGTATGAATAAAAGCTTTAAGTGAAGAGATTCCCACTTCATCATTCCCTGTTATAACAATATCATCCACATACACAACTAATAGGATAATTCCAGCTGTAGAATTCTTATAAAGACCGAGTGATCGAATTTACTCTTGGTCACTCCAAATGATTCAATAGCTACACTAAACTTTCCAAACCAAGCTCTAGGACTTTGCTTTAAACCATACAAAGTTTTATTAAGCTTACATACCATTTCATTCTCCCCCTGAGTGGTGAATCCAGGAGGCTGCAGCATATACACCTCTTCTTGAAGATCACCATGTAAGAAAGCATTCTTGATATCCAATTGGTGTAACTTCCAATTCTGAACAGCAGCAAGTGAAATGAATAGCCTGATTGAAGTCAACTTAGCAACTAGAGAGAAGGTCTCTAGATAATCAATCCCATAAACTTGAGCATATCCTTTCGCAACGAGTCTAGCTTTATAACGAGCAATAGTCCCATCTAGATTTATTTTAACTGAAAATACCCATCTGCAACCAATTGCTTTCTTATCACTAGGTAAAGGAACCAAGTCCCATGTTTTATTAAGTTTTAAAGCATCCATTTCCTCAGCCATTGTAGCATACCATTTGGGACTAGATAACGCTTCATTAATTGTCTTAGGTGTAGAAACAGTGTCCAATGATTTAAGGAATAAGCAAGTGGTAGATGGTAAGTGATTATATGATACATATGATGATATAGGATATGTGCACTGTCGTTTCCCTTTTCTAAGTGCAATGGGTAGATCAAGTTCTGGGTTAACATGAGGAATTGGATCATGAACTGGTGCAGAATTATCAATAGGATCTTCTGGTGGAGTGATCTCTTGAGTAGTATAACTGAGTGAATAAATGAGAAAGTCTTCATTTTCTAGTTGAACTGATTCAGTTGGTTCTCGTGATTATTGAATATGGAATATCTTCATGAAACGTTACATCAATAGACACTAAATACTTATCAAGACTAGGACAGTAGCATCTATAACCCTTCTGCACTCGAGAATATCCAACAAAGACACACTTGATTGATTTAGGATCAAGTTTAGACAATTGTTGCCTTACATCTCTAACGAAACATGTACTCCCAAACATTCTGGGTTTGACTGGATATAAGGGCCTATTAGGAAGTAGAAGCTTATATGGGATATCACCATTCAACACAGATGAAGGCATCCTATTTATAAGTAAACATGTCGTTGACACTGCATCTGCCCAAAAACACTTAGGCATATTCATTTGAAACAATAGAGCTCTAGTTGTTTCTAAAAGATGCCTATTCTTTCTCTCAACTACACCATTTTGTGATGCTGTATCTACACATGAGGTCTCATGAATCATACCATTGTTGCTCATAAACGTATGAAATAACTCTGATGTATACTCTTTAGCATTGTCACTTCTCAAAGTTTTAATTATAGAATTAAACTGTGTTTTAATTTCTGCACAAAACTTGCAAAATATAGAATACAACTCAGATCTATTCTTCATAAGAAACAACCAAGTGACACGAGTATAATCATCTACGAAAGTAACGAAGTATTTAAACCAGGTTTTGATACAATAGAAGAAGGCCCCCAAATATCTAAATGTACAAGTTCAAACATAGAATTAGCCCTTCTACTTATTCTTGGACTTGAACTAAGACGATGATGCTTTGCAAATTGACATGATTCACATTCTAAAAACTGTATAGAATTATATTGGGGACACAATTTATTGAAGACAGGTAAAGAAGGATGGCCTAACTGACAGTGTTCTTTGAGTGCTTGATTAATGCTCGTACATGCAACAGGAGTTGATAACAAAGTATCCAAAATGTATAAACCTTCTGATTCATGTCCCTTACCAATAATCTGCTTGGTTGTCAATTCCTGGAATACACAATGTGTTGGGTAAAAGGATATGCAGCAATTCAACCTTTTAATTAATTGACTAACTGATAACAAATTAAAGGCTAGATTTGGTGTATACAAAACTGAGTTCAGTGATAGTTGTGATGTAATACAAACAGATCCAGTTCCTTTGGTGTTAGATAATGACCCATCAGCAAGTGTAATATTCTGAGTTGAATTATCATTCTGAAAAACTGAGAAAAGATGTGGATTACCTGACATATGATCAGTTGCTCCTGAATCAATAATCCACTTGTTTGATTTGACAACAGTTGAAACTGGATTAGAACTCTTCTTTGACTCCTCCTTGTATTCAGAGAATTTTGCATACTCATCAGCTGAAATAAGAACAGATCCATCATCATTCTTCTTTACAACGTTCACTGTTTGATTTGATGAGTTTTTCCATTTATTATTTGATCCATTATTCTGTCTTTGCCTAGCCGTCTGTAACTTCCAACAATTCTGATATTTGTGACCAGGCTTCTTACAATATGTACAACAATTTGGATTCATCACTCGGTTTTCAGACCGTGTATGTGTATTTGGTACAAATCTACTTGCTTCACCTTGGTTCCTTTGACTCATTAAAGCACTACTGTTAGACGCACCGATTTGAGTATTTTGTGCATTCAAACTATCTGATCTCAAGATTCGACTAAACACCTCCTGCAACGATGTAACATCTGATCCAGATAACACTTGTGCTTTAGCTGATTCATACTCAGATGGAAGATCCCCAAGAAAGCTCATAATTGCCATTTGCTCTCGTTGTTGATGTTGCATCTTCACATCTAAACTAATTGGAAGCAATAAGTTGAATTCTTCATAGGTTTTCTTAAAATTCATAAAGTAGTTCATTAGTGTCAGATCTTGTTTTTCAGCTCGATAAAACGATTTGCAAATATCATACATTCTACTTAAATTCCCTTTTCCTGAATATAAGAATTCTAGATAATCCATTAATTCTTTCACAAATCCACAATGATTGATCAAACTAATAATATTGCCATCAATAGTATTTCGAAATTGAAGAAATAACCGTGCATCATCTCTGAGCCATATCTGCTCATCCTTATCCTCTGAGTCTTCCTTCGGTGGATCCTTTCGGAGATGGTCATCCTTGTCAATACTCCTAAGATACAAGCGAAAATTTTTTTCCAGTCAAAATAATTCGAATCCCCCAATTTATGATCAGTGATCTTTGACATCACTGGCATCACGTCCATAATTGATTTGCTTTCCGTCATGGCAATACTAGACTCGATGAAGATGAAATCAATCTAGATAGATTGTTTGGATCGAGATTGCTCTAATACCATGATACAAAGTTAAAGAGGGAAAGAAGTTCAAAACAATTTTATTAATCACAGAACTTAACAAAATAAAAGAAGCTCGAGTTATACTTATACACAAATGAGAAAAGAAAGCCCAACATACACGGCCCAATATAATAACCAAGTCCAGAAAAGAAATGCACGCAAATAACCATACACACTACAAACTAATATCAACACTACCCTGATGAACTTGAACCACACAAGCAACAACATTCTCATAACATTACTGAATCAAGAGACTAGATATTGACCGATAAGGTGACATGTGCCACTTGTACTTTTTCTATCAGTTTTGCAACCACCGAAATCTACATCACTATATGATATGAGTTCGAAAGAGTTGCCTTTAGGATAGAAAAGACCGTAATTCTTAGTGTTGGTTAAGTAGCGTAAAATACGTTTAACTGCCCGATAGTGTGAATCTTTAGGTTGTGCTTAAAATCTTACACACAGACACACACTCATCATGATGTCGGGTCTACTAGCAGTTAAGTATAATAGTGATCCTATTATACTTCGATATAATTTTTGATCGAAATGTTTTTCGTTTTCATCTTTATCTAAATGGGTACTGATGCTCATAGGGATTGGTTTACTAGATGTTTTCTCCATTCCAAAATGTTTTAACAAATTGTGATAATATTTTTCTTGATTTATAAAAATATCATTTCCTAATTGTTTAATCTGTAATCCTAAGAAAATTTAATTCTCCCATATGAGACATTTCAAATTCTTTTTTCATAATATCTGCAAAATCGTACATAACATTTCATTTGTTGATCCAAATATTATGTCATCCACATATATTTGAACAACCAAAATATCATTATGATCTCTTTTTATGAATAGAGTCGTATCTATTTTTCCAATTTAAAATCCAAAATTTATTAAATGGGTTTTTAGTCTATCATACCAAGCACGAAGTGCCTGTTTTAAAGCATACAAAGCTTTATTGAGTTTATATACATGTTTAGGAAAATTTTCAAGTATGAACAACGGAGGCTGCTCAACATAAACTTGTTCTTTTATAAAACCATTTAGAAAAGCACTTTTTACGTCCATTTGAAAAAGTTTAAAGTTATGATGACATGCAAAAACAAGTAACGTTCAGATGGCTTCTGGACGTGCGACAGGAGCAAACGTTTTTTCATAGTCAATTCCTTCCTCTTGATTATACCCTTATGCTACTAATCTTGCTTTGTTATGAACAATGTTTCCATTTTCATCGGTTTTATTTTAATAGACCCATTTTGTCCCGATTACGGATTGATCTGTAGGTCTCGGTATAAGTTCCCATACTTCATTTCTTTCGAATTGATTGAGTTCTTCTTACATCGCCATAATCCATAACTTGTCATTCGATGCTTCTTTATATTTTTTAGGTTCGAAATTTGAAATGAATGCAATGTGACACTTTGATTTAATTGATGTCTGGTAGAAAATTATGTATTTAAATCATCAATTATAATGTTAATTGGATGGTCTTTCAAAATACGAGGTGGTGACCTTAACGTATTATCATTGTCAATAGTATTCTCATTAATGTTATGTACAACTATGTTATTTTCGGATGATTTTGTTAAAATTTCATCATCATCACTGCTTTTTGTTATTGGAAAAATTTTCGTTAAACGAAACATATAGACTTTCTTCTATAATACTAGTACGTTTATTAATTACTCTAAGTTTTGCTACGATCGGAGTATCCGACAAAGATTCCTTCATCGGCTTTTGAATCAAATTTTCTAAGATTATCTTTAGTGTTTAGTATAAAACATTTTGAACCAAATATTCAAAAGTATGATACTTTGGGTTTTCTTCCTAAAACATTTCATAACAGGTATTTTTAGTTAAAGCACGTAATGTGACACGATTCAATACATAACAAGCAGTAGCTACAGCTTCTGCCTAAAAATTCTGTGGTAGATTATTACTGTTAAGCATAGTTCGTGCACATTCTTGGAGTATACGATTTTTCCTTTCTACAACACCATTTTGTTGTGGTGTTCGAGAAAATGAAAAATTATGTGTAATTCTCTTTTTGTTACAAAAATTTTCAAAAATCTCATTTTCGAATTCACCTCCGTGATCACTTCTTATAATATTTATTTTAAGATTCATTAAATTTTTAATTCTTTTAGCAAAAAATTTAAACATCTCAAATGTATCGCTCTTATGTTTTTAAAACAGAGTCCGTGTATATCTTGAGAAATCATCTATAATAACAAATACATACTTGTTATAAATTATTGATCGTACTTGAGTAGGTCCAAATAAATCGAGACGTAATAATTCTAAAGGTTGTTTGGTAGAAATTTCCTTTTTAGATTTAAAAGAACTCTTTTTCAATTTGCCATATTGACATGCATCACGTAAATTTTCAACTTTATAGTTTATTTTAGGAAGACCTCTAACCAAATCGTGTTTAGCCATTTTTACAAACTTAAAGTTTTTGTGACAAACCGTTTGTGCCATATCCATGGATCATTAAAATCTGCGGATAGACATAAATCGCTGGAGTTGTTAAATTTCATATTTAAAACATAGATGTTTCGTTTTCTTAAACCTTCAAAGATTTTATTTTTATTTTGATCAAATATATTGCATTTATTTTTCTCAAAGTCAATTTTGAATCCTTTGTCACAAAGTTGACTAATGCTTAAAAGGTTATGTTCTAGATTTTCAATTAAAAGACCATTTGTAATAACATGTGAAGTGGACATACCAACATTGATGACATCTCTAATTCTAATGACAAATCATTTTGAATTGTCTCCTAATGTTATAGTACCACCATCTCTATATGTTATATTCGATAACATTTGTGCATTTCCAGTCATATGTTTAGAGCATTCGCTGTCACGTATCCATTTCTCCTTGTTATTAGATTTTCTTTTGGGTACCTGTAAGATAAAAACAGTTTAATTGGTACCCACTTACTTTATTAGGGTCCAAATCCACCAACTGCACCTTCAACTCTTTCATCTTTGTGGGTGTCATCCTACTTAGTGGCCTATCACCAGTTCTGCCCCAGGCACTAAATCAATCTGAAACTCAATGGCTCGTTTCGGCGGCAGTCCAACTACCGGCTCATACACATCAGCAAATTCTCTAACCACAAAGACTCAATGCAACTCATCCTCCAACTCCATGATACCCAATAAAGCATTCTAAGTGTTAGAAAGTGAAGGTTACCATACCCAAGAGAGTTTGGTACCTTTACAAGAGTAATTTTTATTATGAACAACACTTTTCAAATAGTTATCTATGTGTTTTTGTTTAATTAATTTGTTACCTGATTTTGGAATCCATATTTTTATTATTTAGAAGCTTTCTCTTTAGTATTTGGCTTCTTGAACCTTTTATATAATGAGCTATAGTTTATATGTTTTGAAGTTTTCTTAAATCCTAGTCCATTACGATTTCCAGGTGGTTTAGAAATTCTGATCAAATTATCCAAATTCTGCTTTTCTTTATTGAATTTTGAAACATTGTTTGTAATCTTGTCTAATTTATCGTTAAGATAAGAAATTTCTGATTTTGATGCTTTTAGATTATTCTTTAATACCACGTTTTCTTTTCTAATATCATCATTTTCTAGTTTAACTTTTCCTATTTCACATAATAATGAATCATTTTGAATAGATAGATTCTTATATTTTTCTTGTGTAGTTTCTAATTCTTCTTCTAAAATGGTTTTCTCATCTTTTAATAATCCTATTTCAAGTTCCATCCGATTAATTTTAGCAACATATTCTTTATTTAATTTTTTAATTTCTCTATATTTGTCATCTAGTTCCATGCTAAGTTCTAAATTTTCATTGTAAGTAAGGTCAGGATATACCTCGTGGTGTTTGCCATGAAGCATACGTTTGCTTGCTCAGACTCACTATTGTTGTCATTGTTTGATGATGAAGATGAATCTGAGTCATCCTAAGTTACTTGAAAAGCACGTTTTCTTTTCTTGAATTTCTCGAACTTGTTTTTCTTTTAGTCACCATTGAGTTCTGGGCATTATTTTTTCATGTGTCCGAACTTGTCACATCCAAAGAATTTTATTGAAGTTTGGTTGGATGAATTTGAATTTCCTCCGTTTTGGGATCTCGTCATCTTTTTGAATTTCTTGAACTTGTTGTAGTTTTTGGCAATAAATACGATTTCATCTTCATTTAAGTCTGAATTATTATCGTTGGCTTGAAAAGCTATATTTTTCTTTTCATTATTTTGTTCTTTTCTTGTCGGAAAATTTGCTTCGTACGACATCAAATAATTCTTCAACTTTTAGTTGAGATAGATCATTGGCCTCTTCTATAGCCAATACTTTTCATTCCTATTCATTAGTTAAGGAATTTAGAATACGTGTAACTAAATCAAAATCTGTAATTTGACTCCAAGTGCCAAAAGATCATGTTGAATAGTTTGAAATCTAGCATACATATCACCAATAGATTTGTTTGCATTAATTTTAAATGAAGAAAATTGATTCTGTAAAATGGAAATCTTTGTTTGTTTAACTTTGTATGTGCCTTCATGAGTGATTTGTAGTGTACGCCATATATCATATGCAGTAGTGCACAACATGACAAGTGAAAATTCATTTTAGTCAAGCGAACAGAATAAAACATTCATGGCTTTAGCATTGTTTGTTGCTGTGTTCTTTTGAGCATCTGTCCAAGTGCTTATGTCTGTGTTTGGTGCTTCACATTTATTTTGAGTTGCTAACCAAATTTCTAGCTTCCATAAAGATACGCATTCGTGTAGACCAATAAGCATAATTAGATCTAGTGAATAGTGGAGAACGTGCATTGGATTGACCTTCTTGGAATGTACTTGCCATACCAAATATGTTTCAATTATGTGTTACTGTAACTCGAAATAACCGTGCTCTGATACCAATTGAAAGTGTGTATGGATCGTGTATTTATATCTAATATGAAAGTGTAATAAGTAGCTAACTTATAACTAGCAGAGTAAAGTAAAAAGTAAAGAAACACGTTAGAGATTTTATACTAGTTCAGACCTTCTGTCCTACGTCCAGTCTCGAAGCTCCTCTTCGGCCTTAACTAGTAAACAGCCCTCCCTTTGCTCAAAGGAATAGGCTTGATACAAAAATCTTTTCTTGACAAGTATGTGTTCTAGTAACACTGATTTTGACTGCACAGTACAAATCTTCCTATAATCTCCTTTGAGTAGTATGTGTATGTGAAACTTTGCTTTAAGGAAGTGATAAAACTGATATATTGATTGCTTTTAGAAATCAGAGTATGTAAAGAGTATAGATATGAGATTCAGAAAATTCAAGTTATTTGTTTCTTAAAGTCTTCACATATTTATAGGTGTTGAAGAGTAACATCCTTTAGTATGTTATATTTCAGTATAAGGGTTGCAATCTCTAAGGAGGAAGAGATGCGTTGAAGAGATGCGGATGCAACCATTAGAATGAAAGAAGTGCATGTTCATAGTTTAATTCCGTTACCCAGCACAAACGTCTGCCCATAATTTCAGACATCTGTTTAAATATATATTTTTAAACAGAGAACAGATTCAAACGTCTGGTATATATGATCAGGTGTCTGATGCCTGTTAATATTTTCGAAATAGCGTACAGAGTCAGACGTCTGGCATATGTAGACAAAGTCTGATGTCCGTTAATTTCTGCAATTAATCTTGTTTGAACAATGAAAGGCTTAAAAAAATCTTTGACGTGCAATGTTGTGTAAAAGACTACTAAAGGAGATTTTACAAATCATTTATCTATGACTATAACACACTATAATAGCTTCTCTAATATCAATGATTTTCCTCTTCTGAAAATCATCTTCAAGTTGCGATAATGTGAATTCTGAAAGATTTTTCCTGCAAATAGATGAAATATATTATATGTGTATGATTGTATAGTTGTTGTCATCGAAACCATAGAATAGAGGTTCTAACAAACAATATGATAAGTATTAATTAAAATTTGCTTTAAGAAATACAAAAGATTAGTAAAAGTAAATATTAGACTCATCTTATCTTATACTATATACCTTATTCTCGGATCTTCCTCGATATTTTTCCTATTTTGTCATAATTTTAGAATTAAAATACTCTACTATCATTGATTCAATCAACTCTTAAGCAGCATTTATTTAATAAGCTATCCACCCAAGTTCGAGTCCCGCTAACCACATTTTATCAAATATTTTTTTAGAATTATTCAACTCTAGTTGATTCTTTTTATCGTAAGGAAGACCCATGGAGACAAGTAAGCATGATTCAGTTCAAAATATATTGGATTTTTTTATAAATTTAGAACATTGTAGATAAACAATAAATATTACCAAACATATACAGTAAAATTAATAAGAGTGAAGAAATAAACAAATAAATCACTTGTTTGTTTTATTATTTCTCTCACTATCTCAAGCAAAACCCATGGATACATTTTAAAATCATGAAGTTCAATAATATAGTTTTGACCATTTTCTTTTAGGGCTCTTCTTTCTTTATCATTTCTATCAAAACCCACATTCAAATCATACAAGATTTTTCCTATTTATTTTAGATAAGTAAGTATGATCCAATTTGGCATTTTGTTGAGTTTTAGTTTTCAAGTTTAAAACTTTGTTACGCTTTCCGTAATGCATATTTTACCTTTCCCTTTCTTTTTTAATATACTAGACTAAAAGGGTATAAACTATAGCTATTTTATATGGTTTCGTAATTCTTTCCAAGCACTTTGACTTATACTATCTATCTTATTAGCGGATCTTCCTCAACGTTTTTCCAATTTTATTATAATTTTAGAATTAAAATACTCCACTCTCATTGATTCAATCAATTCTTAAGCATCTTTTATTTGATGAGCTATCCACCCAACTTCGAGTCGCACTAACCACATTTTATCTAATATATTTTAGAATTATTTAACTCTCATTGATTCTTTCTATCGCAAGGAAGACCCATGGAATATCACTCTTCTTTTTCGTGTATTGCATGCTAGAATCATGAAGTTCGATAATATGGTTTTACTCATTTCTTTTGGGTATCCTTTTTCTTAAAAAAATACCAAATCCTACGTATTATTTTAAGTAAGTAAGCATGATTCACTTCAAAATTTATTGGATTTTTTATAAATTTAGAACATTATTGATAAACAATAAATATTATCGAACACATAAAGTAAAATTGATAAGTGAAGAAATAAACAAATAAATCAATTGTTTGTTTTATTATTTTTCTCACTATCTCAAGCAAAATCCATGGAATCTCGCTATCTTCATTTATCTAAAACAATTTAAAATCTTGAAGTTCAATAATATAGTTTTAACCATTTTCTTTTAGGTATCTTCTTCCTTTATCATTTCTATCAAAACCTACATTCAAATCATACAAGCTTTTTTGAATGCGGAAGCAAGCACAAATATGGGTACGATGTATCAGTTCTTCGTTAACTTGAAGCAAGCTGGAGCGGCTGTAGGAGTAGCTAGAGGGAATGCTATGAATGCGGGAGGAGCAAATCCCATGGAGCCGATTGGCAATAATTATGCCAAGCTAAGCAGGGATTATACCAATTTGGATGGGAAGCCTTTTCTTGGAACAGAGGATGTTGTAAAAGTGGAGAATTGGTTGTTGCATTGTGAGAGAATCTTTGTTGATCTCGGTTTGGATGATGAGTAAAAAAGGGGACTAGCTTCAAGGCAGCTGTAGGGAGCAACATTGTTCCGGTGGAATGGAGTCACCGTAGGTGTGCCTGAAGAGGAGTTGACTTGGGCGTAATTTCGTAAGGAGGTTCAAAGAAAGATTCTTGTCTGAAGTTACCAAGTCGTTTTGCTAAGAATGTTTATGGACTTGGAGCAAGGAGAACTGTCGGTGATACAGTATGCCACTAAGTTTGATGAGCTATCCACATATGGATATGCTACTATTGACACTGTTATTAAGAGGAAAAGTTTATTTGGGAATTAAAGCTAGGGATAGCTAGGGCGAACATGCCACATCTCCGAGGTCCATCAAATGTAGCGGTGCAGATGGCGATTATAAATGAGGAAATTCTTTCTACCTTTGGTAAGGAGAAGTCAGTGGAGACTCTGGATTCCCAGAATAAGAAGAGGAAATTCTTTAAGAAGAAGGATGCTCAGAAAGGAAGAGCAGCTAAGAAAGGAAAGCAGATATTGTCTTTTACAAGTGCGATAAGAAGGGGCACTATGCTAATGAGATGTAAAGGTGGTTGTGGGGAAGAAAAATGTGAAATGCTTTAACTGCGACTAAGTGGGGTATTACAAGAACAAGTATCCAGAAGCAGCCAAGGCTGAGAAGGGTAAAGTCTATGCTTTGGAACCATCATCCTCTAAACCAACGACGGCTGAGAAGGGAAAGTCTGTGATGAAATGTAAGCTTTTGATCCATAGTATACCGGTTAGGATACTATTTAATACCGGTGCATCACATTCATTTATATCTCAGTGTTTGGTAGATAAGCTATGCTTAGAACCTTCATACCTAGTTACTTTCTTAAGGGTTGTGAATACAATAGGAGGGTATGCAACTCTAGAGATGAGATTTGACCAGTTAAAACTTGATTTGTTAGGTCATGAGTTTGCATGCAGTTTGTATGTCTTTGATTTCGTAAGCTTTGGGATCATATTGGGTATGGATTGCTTAGATAGGTATGATGCTAGGATATTTTGTTAGGATAGGGAAATATCATTGAGATATCCTAGTAGTAGTGCCCAATAGTATACTCAATCGAGAATTCCAGTCCAAGAATTTGTGCTTCGCTAAATGCTATGGAAGAAGAAGAAGAAGAGTTGAATCGGGTTTTGGTAGCAAGAGAATTTGCAGATGTTTTTCAGCCGGTAACAGGACTACCACCGAAAAGAGCTATCAAGTTTCGCATAGATCTTATGCCAAGAGCAAAACCCATAAGTAGACCACCTAGCAGGATGACACCTACGGAGATAAAGGAGTTAAAAGTGCTGCCAGTGGACTTGGAAGGAAAGAACTTTATCAGACCAAGCAGTTCACCTTTAGGGAGCGACCGCGGTGTTCGTGAAGAAATCAGACGGGTCATTAAGGTTGTGTATCGACTATCGTAAGTTGAATGAGAAGACAATTAAGAATAGGTATCCTTTGCCGAGAATCGATGACTTATTTGATCAGTTGAGTGGAGCTAGAGTGTTTTCCTCTTTGGATTTGACAATAGGATTCCATCAGTTAAGAGTGGCAGAGGACAATATTCCATTGACGGCATTTCGAACGAGATATGGTTCGTACAAGTGGTTAGTAATGCCATTCGGACTAATGAATGCACCAGCTTTCTTCATAAATTTGATGAACCGGATTTTCCAAGAGCACTTGCATAGGTTCGTATTGGTGTTCATAGACGACATTTTGATATATTCTAAGGATGAAAGAGAGCACGAGGTTCATCTTAGAATAGTGTTAGAGACATTGAGATAGCATCAAATGAAAATGAAGTTTTCTAAGTGTCATTTCTAGAAGAAAGAAGTAAAGTTTCTTTGCTATATAGTCTCAGGAGAAGGGTTATCAGTTGATTCAGCTAAGATTGTAGTGGTTAATAGTTGGAAAAGACCCGAGACAGTGACCGAGATAAGAAGTTTTCTTGGATTGTTGGATATTACCAAAGGTTTATCAGGCATTTTTCACGAATAGCGGCACCCCTGACCAAGCTAACCAGAACGGACGTTAAGTTTCTTTGGTCAGGTAGAGGCGAAGAAGCATTCCTTAAGTTAAAGCATTTATTGACCAATGCGCCCATGTTAGTTGTGCCAAACGGTAATCAAGGGTTAGTAGTGTATACAGATGCATGTGGGAGTGGATTATGAGCTGTGTTGATGCAGAAGGGTAAGGTAATTGCCTATGCTTCTCGACAGCTCAAATCGCATGAAGTAAGATATCTGACCCATGATTTGGAGTTGACAGTGATGATCTTCGCATTTAAAGTGTGAAGTCAATATCTTTTGGGAGAATGATTTGAGTTGTATATGGATCATAAGTCTTTAAGGTATTTATTCTCTCGAAAGGAGTTGAATATGAGACAGCAAAGGTGGCTGGAGTTTTTTAAAAGCTTATGGTTCCGGTATATAGTATACACCGGGAAAAGGAAATGAGGTAGCCGATGCTCGAAGTAGAAAATATCAGAATGTGGTGTTAGCTATGTTGGCAGAATGGAAGAATCTTGAGGCATTGACTACGTGTAGTGTGCAGTTAAGATCGACTGCTAGTTCTAGTCAGAGTACTGCTATGTTATCATGTTTGGAAGTTCGACCAATTTTGATTCAAATAATTGCTTCTAAATAGAGATACGATCCATTGTTGGCCGAGAAGATTCGAAGACTAGAGGTTGGAACTGAGATTGATGATCTGAAGGATTTTAGTCTTGACCAGAAGGGATGATTGAGAAAGAAGGGATGGTTGTGTGTTCCAAATGTTAGAGACCTAAGGAAAGAAGTTCTTAGGGAATGTCATTGATCGAGGTTTACAATACATCCTGGAGGAACCAAAATGTATCAGGATATGAAGAGAAGTTTCTTCTGGGAAGGTATGAAGAGGGATGTTGGCTTATGGGTAAAGCAATGTTTGAATTGCCAGCAAGTACAAGCCGAACATCAGAAGCCGAGTGGGTTGCTTCAACCTTTAGATATACCAGTTTGGAAATGGGGTTTGATATCCATGGACTTTGTTAACGGGTTGCCAAGGTTGAATCGAGGAAATGAGAGTATATGGGTCATAGTGGATAGATTGACCAATAGCGTTGATTTCAACCACGTTATGTCAACCAGGATGGTACCTATTTTGGCTAAGTTATTTATGAAGAACATAGTTAGACTACATGGGATTCCTATTAGTATAGTCAGTGACAAAGATACATTGTTTACTAGTGAGTTCTGGAAGAGTCTACGAAAAGTGTTAAGTACTAAGCTTAAGATGAGTACTGCTTACCACCCTCAGACATATGGGCAGACAAAGAGAGTTAATAAGGTACTCGAGGATTTGTTGAGAGCTTGCATACTAGATTTTGGTGGATCATGGGAAGACCACCTATACTTGGTTGAGTTTTCCTACAATAATAGTTATCAGAATAGTATAGGAATGACACCTTTCAAAGCTTTGTATGGAAGGCCGTGCAAGTCACTAGCATAGTAGCATGTTGGTTGGTAACCAGAGAAATGTTAGTCTTAGGTTCGGATCTAGTGAGAAAAGAAACAGAGAAAATTAAGTTAATCTAAGGTAGGATGAGTGAAGCTCAGTCTAGATAGAAAAGTTACGCAGACAGAAGGCGTAAGGATCTAAATTTCTCAGTTGAAGATAAGGTTTTCATTAAAGTATCACCGATGAAGTGTGTGGTACGTTTTGAAAAGTCAAGGAAACTGGCATCGGGATCTGTTGGAATGTTCCCAATTATAGAGAGGATCAGAAAGATTTCATATCGAGTGGAGTTACCAAGCAGTTTGGCAGGTGTCTATAACGCATTACATGTTTTCCATCTTCGTAAGTATGTGTACGATCCAGAGACTACTATCACTCTGACTGCATTGGATTTAGTAGTAGAACTAGATCTGACTTTTGTTAGGTAACCAGTTCAAGTTGTAGCGAGAGATGAGAAGAGATTAAGAAACAAAACAGTCAAGTTGGTGAAAGTTTAGTGGAACGACAACGAGAAAGACTGTACTTGAGTGACAGAGGATAGGATTAGAGATACTTATCCTGATCTGTTATGAAGATATGTTCTATATTTGATACATATAGACTATTTGCTAGTCAGATAAGCTAGTATTATTATTAGGTAATGTTACAGATGTTTGCATGGTTGATCTGCTTAGTATTTAGTCCTTACCAAATTTCAAGGACGAAATTCTTTAAGGAGGGAAGCCTGTAACACCTCTAATTTTAACTAACATTATTCAGGAGATTTAATTAGATAAATTAAATAGAATAATGTGATGATTAGAGTGACAAGGAAATTGAGATTTAAAAATAATTAAGGTCGTGCCTTAACCGAATAAATCTATAAGCTTGTTTTGTGAGTTAAACACATATTTGAATAGGGAAAGGGTAAAATTGGAATAGATAGATCTTATAACCCATAAACTCTTATTCCATTCTATTCATGTTTTCAAAAATCAAAACAATCAAAGAGCTCAAGTAAGGCCGACCATTAATCACAGCCTAAGTCATGAATTCAAGTGGAGATTCAAGGAGGAAAGCTAGGAAGATTAAGCAATATTCAAATCTCAATCCATTATCAAACCAAGGTGAATAATAGCTCAAACCATCTCATGTTTATTGATTTATGATTATCTAGATTCGGGTTGAATTTGATGTCGAATATGTATTGATGATTTGATGATATGTCATGTTGTTTTTGCCATGTTTGATAAATGATGAGTTATAAGAATATTTATGAACATGATTATTTCAGTTCTAAGATTTATATCGAAGATATATTTCTCCAAATGCTATGATTTTTGAGTACGATGTTTAAAAGATGAATTTGGAGATGAGTTTTTATTTTCATAATTTTCTAAGCCTAAGGAACACTTTACAAAATTTTAAAGGTGAAAAACATGTTAATTCGGGTTTAATTTAATCAAGTTGTTGAATAATGATTTTTGGCCCGAAAATCTTATATAATGAAAAGAATATCATTTTAGGATTTATGTGAATTTTTGAGATTTTTCTCAAATATATTTGGAGAGATATGGATTAAAAAGAAAGATTAGTGTTTACTTGTTTAATTAGATAATTATGTAAATTAACTTTTAAAACATATATTTTTATCTTTAGGGGATAATGTGCGGCAGCATAGCTGAAATTAAGTTGGAAAGTTTTTAGTAACTTGTAACGACCCGTAATTTTATCACTTTGATTTGGAATATTTAATTAATTTTAAATATTCGAATATAGGTTTATTAAACATAAATAAACATGTTTTACGTGATAAATAATAATGGTGATTTTGATTTGGAAAAATGTTTACAAAAATATATTCTTTGAAAAAATACCGATAAAGTGATCAAAAAATCATTTTTTCGATAAACGGATTTTTAACCATTAGAAGTTGTGAACGACTTTTTTACATATACTTATTTAACTATTTAAACAAAAATTAGTAATAAAAATATTTTTCCATTTTTGGAAATAAAATAATTATGATGTCATCGTTTTCATAAATAAGCATATAAGGAATTTTTTTGATATTTTGGATATTTAAATATTCAGATAATTGTTTTAAATTATAAATAATCCATTTTAATTATTATATAATAATGATAATAAGTGATTTATAATGATTTTATAAATATATAAACTTGTTTAATAAATATATATAAACTTCATCGCATTTTGGTAGATCGACGTCGTATTTTTATTAATGGATTTTAATATTATTTAATATGGTTTTATAGTTTAAATAATCCTGTTTTACTTATTTAAAGATAAGAAATTTATTTTTAAGTTTTGTTTACATAAATAAATCGTTTGATCGAAAACTAAAAATATAACCGGAATTTGGATCCCGAATTCACAACGGTTTGACGAATAGAAGTTGTATCGAAACGTTGCAACTTGGTTTGCCAAAAGTAACATATAGACACCAATGTACATGCACATGTATACACATACATTTACATATATAATTACGATTCACATTTACAAATTTACTTAAGGTAAATAAATAAGAATCTAGATATTTTCCTAAGCAAATAAAAACAAAACTCACCATCACTCAAGAGAAGACAAGTGCACATGGAGGTGCACATGGAGGGGTACATGGAGGAGGGGGCGACATGTGTACTAGGTGATGGGAGAGGTTGCGATGGTGATGTTGGAGATATTTTACATTTTACTTAAGTGTTAAGCTTCCAAAATGCTATAAATATCACCCTACCCCCTCACTTATTCTCGCACAAATTCTTTTCTTCTTACTCTTTTTGAAGCTCTTTAATGGCTTCCCAAATTCACGACGAAGTTATGGCAAAAAATAAAACAAAGTTATATACATATACATACAAAGTTCTTTCACCTCAAAGCTACGACCAAAACACTCCTCTACCCTCCTCAAACCCACAGCCGCCGCCGCCATTCACTTTTGGCCAAGTTAGCACCCTCAAGAGGGTCATAGTCGATCATGCAAGAAGAAAGGAGGGAGTTCGAGAAGCTCCGGTGTGAAGATAGTGGAGAGAAATGCCACCGAGATGATTTCGGGAAGCATAGGGGAGGGGTGGATATGATTGTGAGTACTTGATTTACATACACCTTAAAATGCTTAGAAAATAATGATATGCATGTTTAATCAGTAAATTAATATGCTTGGATGATTAATATGTTTGAATATTGGTTGATTATATGGTTGATAACTTGGTAGTGATAGATATAACAACTAATGAGAAAATCGTATTTATCAAAATAGAATTGGTTAACTAATTAACCAATAGTTAATTCATGGAAAATAAATCCATATTAATATGTGTATGAAGTTTATTAAGCCTCTTTATGGTTCTGAATTTAAAAAGAAAAGTTATTTTGGTGGTTTAAAATAGAAAAGATGTTACTTTGAAATTTATTTAAAAGGAGGAGTTTTGATTTATTTTGAAAAAATAAATTACAATGTTGATTTAGAAAATGAGAATTTAAAAAGTTGAAATTTTATATAAGATAAAATATAAGAATTTAAAAAATGGATTTTTAAATAAAAAGATAGTAAACTGAATATTATAATATGGAATAAAAGTGAATATGAGTTTTAATACGAAAAATATTATCCAAAAATAGTTTACAATGATTTATTATGATTTCAAAATAGTTTAAAAGTGTTTCGGAAAAGTTTCATAAAATTTGACTAGTGGTAAAAATAAGCCATCGCGTTTTGGCAGTTCGCGATTTCACGATCCGAAAAGTTAAACGAATGTGTAGGTGGATTATAAGTCGAAATTCTTTGAAATAAGAATTATTTTGGACCTTTGGGGCTATAGTTTTCAAATGAAAGTGAAAAATCGAGATTTCATTTAGTAGAGTTTGGGATATGTCCAAATCAAGTTTTCAAAAACATTGTGTTTTGGCAGTTCGAAAACTAGGTTGGTAAATTCATCAAAAATGGATGTTTTTAATTTTTAAAAAATATAAAACAAATTCCATAAATATGTTCAAATGTTTTAAAGGGATTTAAGTTATAAAAATAGACTTATATGAAATGGAAAAAATAATTTGATCAAAGAAGCTTTAAAAACACTATTCACAACAGTTTTTGCGACGGTTTTGGTAACTTTTGAAAATCGGGGTTTTAGCTTAATTATTCTTCCCCGGTCTCTTTAATAATCTTTTCAAATGGATAATTAAGTATTTTGAAGGTGATTCAGAAGTTATACAATTATTTTGAAGGAGTTTAAAATAAATGGTTAAAAGGAAATTGTTTATAAAACTTGGGTTTTTCTTACCAAATCTTTTATGAATGTTTTTCAAGTAATTAATCTAGTATTCTAAAGGCAATTAGGTAGTTTGAAAAATGTTAAGATTAGAGTCGATCAAATTACTTGATGCCTTATGGGCGACAAAGAGATAGTCTCTAGGCTTGAGTTTGAAAAACCAGTTTTCTGCTCTCCCTAGCTATCTAGAGTGGCCCGATGGAAGGGACAACTAATTAGATTTATTCAGATCGCATCTTCCTAAGATAAGAGAAAACAAGATTTGGAGTTTTCCAAAGGATAAACAAGATTTTAAAATAATAAAGGTTTTGGAAGCATAGAAAACATTCTAGTTAAACTCTATATTAAATTCTGAGGAGAGAACTCGTACTACCCATATGAATTTAAAAGGTGATTTCATTATTATTCGACTAATAGTATGGGTTGAATACATAAATTAGTATTTAGTATAATCTGTCTAATTTCTATGGATCCCTTTTTACTCAATACTGACTGATTTGGGTTTACAGTAAATGATGTCTTAAATAACATTGTTTTTGACCCATTAATGATATGATTTAGAAATATGAAATCTTCATTAAGATTTGAATTGTACTAATAATAGAATTTAGAAATATTTTTTCTAGGTAATTAAAGAAAAATGATTTGGTATTTCCAAAGATGAAGGTTTTAATTTACCAAAAGATTTGATAAAAGAGACTTAATGATTCCATATACTTTTGAAAAGATAAAGGAATAATTTAAAAGAATGTATCTCTAAAAGGTATTTGATTTGATAAAAAGTTAAATTGATTGGATGTTGTTTGATAATCACCTATATACTTGACATCTTTTTACTGTTGATTGGTTCGAAGAGGCCGGGATCAAATTTGGATGATTCCCATTCGAAAACCACTTTGAACCAACATATGCGTTCGAAAGTGAAGACATGTTGAAGACGATGATTTTTAAAGACGGAGATCTTCAAAATGTAGGGCTGCTTGCCACTAACCTCTCGGGTAATTCCCATATTATATGTATGGTGGTAGTAGTGCCTTCGTTTTGTAAATCTTTGATTTGCAAGGACTACTTGCTCCTAATCCTGGGGGTGGTTCCCAAATAGGATTGAGTAGAAGGAGTGCCTTTGGTTTGTCCTTCACCTAGATAACTTGTATGGATGAATGTCGGACATTGCATTTCCAAGACCACGTACATTGGTTTTTACAAACGAACATATGTTTGGTGGTGTAGGAGGTAACCCCTCTTATACTTAACACCCTTCCCTGAGGCATATAAACTCGGGGGTTGTACTTTTGTAGAAATCAATAGTGTGTTGTTAGAAATGGAAATGTGGCATTGTAAGTAGAATTTGCTTTGTGAAAAGCGAAGCGTGGCTTTGTGGAAAGAAAAGTGTGGCTTTGTGGAAAATAGAGCATAGCCTCACGAGCCTCACATCCCAGAGATGATATGGGTAATTATGTGGTCTGCTGGAAATATTTCGGGCTATCAGTTTTATTGTGGATAGAGGAATCCAGTATCTGGACCCTCAATGCTTTAAATGAACAGGTATTGAAGGCTCGACTGAGACATAGCAAAGCCATCTAGATACGCTATTCCATAGCAGTGTAACAATGTAGTACGGAGGCTTGCTTGAGATAAGTGAATAGTCATTGGGGACTAGGATTGTTATGCATGGATTTCGCATCGGAGGAAATGACCACTAGTTCTCTATCGTGTTGGAGATCCAATTCCAATATGAGCTTTACGGTTTTGGTTGTATTCCCGAAATAGCTGTAATGCTTTGCAAACATTTCAACTACCCCCTTGGTATCATATACACCACATCGTCCAGGTATTGATACCTACTTTGTGTATATATTTATTGAAAAGTGTTTTCAAACCAATGTCATTAATGATAATATCCAATTGTTTAAGTATAAAGTATTTTAGTTATCGTAAGGTAATAACCCGTCCGTAATGTACGGCGTGGTCTTACAAGATACCCTTTCTTTTCAAAATGGTTTTGTTTAGCATCAATCCGGTCTATGACTCCGTCATATGATTATGGTTCAAGTTTCTCACGCTGGTTTACCAAGCCTGATCCGGGAATTTTTAATACTCGGGTCAAATCCGAGTAGTTTTAGGTTTAGCTGAAGACGCTTGGAGTTTCCAGAGGAGAGTTGGAGATCTTCTTCAACGTTTGAATGTAGATTATAATCCCGTTGCATTAGTTTCATTGTTTTGGTTTTTTGGCAATTGTAAAGACAAATATTTATAACTGTCCAAGTTGAGCTTAGGTTAGACTTTGATATATGTATTTCAAATTTTCCGTTGTAAAGATTATTGATATTATAAATTGTTCCATTCGTGTGAGATTTTGTTCTGTCTTCTTTTTCTTTTTACCCTTAATAATCAGTTTTTGGGCACTTGGATGCTCGACATGCAATACAGTGAGCATATTAGTGTCGATTTTCGAGGGTCGAAAATCCCGTTTGTTACATTTGGTGTCAGAGCTTAGGTTAAGCAAACATCTAAGCCTAGTAGGGGTAAGACTCATCAGAGATAGGGTTAGTAATGCCCTAGTATTAGCAACTCATTAGAGATAGGGTAAGAGACACCCTAGAATGAGTTTGAGTGTATTATATATATGAGAGGATATTTGTTAGTGACTAATAAAATGTTTTGTGTTGTTTGGTTTATTGAGTGGTTTATGAATTCTGGTCGATGCATAGTGGCCACATAAATTTGATAGAGATTCCTAAATAGTTAACAAGGCAGATCGACAAACTTTTTTTAAAAGGACTATATTTTATATATAAAAGAGTATCTTTCAAAAAGATATAGATATTTATGTGTGTTAGTTTGTGGTTAAGGAAGTAATAACATTCAATTATTATCATTTTTTGATTGAACGAACACCTTGTGAATTAAGTTTCACGATTTCACTATAAGGTGTTTGATAATATTAGTTTAAGAATATGAATTAGTAAATGAGCATGTTGTATAAAAGTGTGTTCTACGAAAATAAAATGGTTTTGTAAAAGATGGATTTAGAAGATATGTTTTATAAAAATAGATTTTGAGAATTTAAATTCTGATATTTTGGAAAAGTTTTGAAAATTTTAAAATGATTTGGTAAAAGTTATAATTTTAGGAATAGAGTTTATAAAATGGAAAGTTTATATTTATAAAAGAGTTTTTATAAAGTTAAAATATCTTTTAAGAGATATGATTTGAAAGCGATATTTAAAATGAGATTTGAACTATGTTTTTAAAATTGATTTAAAAGGGGCTTAAGTGGAAGAAGATATGGATTTCGACACCATTATCATAAATAGATGTTTTCGGGAAAATGAGGAAGACATAGACTATAATACTGTTGTTATAGTAAGTGATTTCCGAAAGGAGATATTTTATATAGTATACGAGATTTATACATATACTATATTTGATGTTAAGATTCGAGGCGGGTAACTTATATCTACTTTTAAGTTAATAATGACGTCCATTCAAGGTCTGAGAGGTAATGATACACCAACTTGATCAGCTTCATTGTTAACTAATAAATAGTTTAAGTTCGACATCGAAAATTAATATTAAGTATAATTAATCAGATCCCTATACAAATGTTTTTGGGTTATTGTAATGATGTTTTAAGCAACATTCGTTTTGACCAAATAAAGTGTGTGGAAAATATGAAGCTTTCCTCAAAGATTTATGGATTTAATATATAAAGGTATTTTCTATGTGTTGAAATTGAAATGGTTTTTTGGAAAGAAGATAAAAAAATTTGGTGAATAAATATTTTATAGTAATTATATATAAAGAGGCATCTTTATAAAAATGTTTGAATAAGAGTTTTATGAAATGTTTTCATAAAATTTTTAGGAAGGTTAATAAGTATGTATGAGGTACGTAGATCACTTCGTTGCACGATTTTGATCTAGATTCGAGTACAAGACTTTAAAGTGTTTACACTGGTCCGGAAAAGAATTTATCACCTTGACGGTGAACATTGATGAGGGTTTATGGTAGGGTACTTGCGCTTTTTACCATAGTTGAGAGCTATGTAAGGAAAACGAAGGTTTTTGATCAAAAAGCCTGATCAGAGTCTACACTAGAGGATCGAGAGATCAATACTAGTTTGGAGATAAAGTTGTGTATTTGAGTAGAAGATCGAATCTGATATTGCATACGGATGATTTTGGTATATCATACGGAATTGAGTTTAAACATAATGTTTTGGGTAAACTCTTTCGGGTTTTGGGTTGTGGTTAATTTTTGGGTACGAAATTCTTTTAAGGAGGGAAGAATGTAACGACCCGTAATTTTATCACTTTGATTTGGAACATTTAATTAATTTTAAATATTTGAATACAGGTTTATTAAACATAAATAAACATGTTTTATGTGAAAATAATAATGGTGATTTCATTTTCGAAAAATGTTTACAAAAATATATTCTTTGGAAAAATATCGATAAAGTGACCAAAAAATCATTTTTTCGATAAACTACTTTTTAACCATCAAAAGTCAATAATTTTTTTACATACACTTATTTAACTATTTAAACAAAAATTTGTAATAAATATATTTTTCTATTTTTGAAAATAAAATAATCACGATGTCATCATTTTCATAAATAAGCGTATAAGGATAAGTTTTGATATTTTGGGTATTTAAATATATTCAGATAATTGTTTTAAATGATAAGTAATCCATTTTAATTATTATATAATGATAATAAGTGATTTATAATGATTTTATAAATAAATAAACTTGTTTTATAAAGATATATAAACTTCGTCGTATTTTGGTAATCGATGTCATATTTTTATAAATGGATTTTAATATTATTTAACATGGTTTTATGGCTTAAATAATGGTGTTTTAATTATTTAAAGATAATAAGAAATTTATTTTCAAATTTTGCTTACATAAATAAATAGTTTGATCAAAAACTGAAAATATGATCGAAATTCGGATCTCGGATTCACAACGGTTTGATGAATAAAAGCTGTATCGAAACATTGCAACTTGGTTTACCAAAAGTAGCATATAGACACCTATGTACATGCACATGTATACACATACATTTGCATATATAATTACCATTCACATTTACAAATTTACTTAAGGTAAATAGATAAAAATCATATATTTTTCCTAAGAAAATAAAAACAAAACTCACCATCACTCAAGAGAAGACAAGTGCGCATGGAGGTGCACATGGAAGGGCGCATGGAAGAGGGGCGGCGTGTGTACTAGGTGATCGGAGAGGTTTTGATGATGATGTTGGAGATATTTTACATTTTACTTAAGTGTTAAGCATCCACAATGCTATAAATAGCATCCTACCCCCTCACTTATTCCCACACCAATTCTCTTCTTCTTCTTGCTCTTCTTGTAGCTCTTTAATGTCTTTCCAAATTCATGAGAAAGTTATGGCAAAAAAAAATAAACCAAATTTATATACATATACATACAAAGTTCTTTCACCTCAAAGCTACGACCAGAAAACTTGTAACATCCCCTATTTTGAGGCCCGAAGTTAAGCGCTATAGATGATGTAGTCTTCTATAGTATTAACTTCTGGTGGCAAGATACGGTAATGTTAACGGTGTCCATAATATCAGAATCACATGAATATAAAATAAAATCATCACACATTTCAAAGCAGCTTTTCTGATTATATTTCAAATCAATATTTCATATTCAACTACATAATCTCAAAACAATTCCCAAGTTCTGATCAAATATAATTATTACAAATTACGCCAAGAGCGACATATGAAGATGCCCTCTTGGACGATCAAAGTACTAGATAGATAGACATATCATTCATAAATACATCACAGTGGAAATAATACTAAATAACTCCTATATAGCTAGCTTTGCCTCCTGCATGTCTTCTGAAGCTTATTCGTCCAACCTACTAAACTTGAAAAGTCCTTAACTCTCAATCTACTCAAATCAAATTTTGAGCACCCGAGAGTTTAAGGGGAAAACATAAACTTCGAGTCAGACATAAAGCCCGGTGTGAATAATTCTATTACATCTCGGTTTACTATATTAAGTGAGACCACGCCACTTAGCGGAACGGGTTTTCCCTCACTAATATCCTTCTAAAATCATTTCTTTTGCAAATCAAAATCCTGTAATCAAACTAATTATAACAATAATAGCAATACCATATATGCATATAAATCAGGTAATCAATGGACTGTCTATCTGAACAATATAGTTTTATTAGGCTGACTATTAAACACTGGCTGACTCGGGCCTACCAAGCATAATAAATATTCTAACTTCTGTTAGATATAATACCAGACGGTATGTCCTTAACCTACTTCTCCTACGGTCAATAGTTCCTAATGGTTTTGCAGGCTCACCAATAACCTACCTCTACTCTGTGTATTCCTTTCTGTGTGTAACATCATTTTAGTCTTACCTATGACAAAGCCCTACATACAAGTATTTTGGACTTATATTAGCTAGGGGTTACTAGCTAAAGTATAGGGCGCAACCACATACCAGTCCCATCTGATATTCTAATATCCGAGTCATTCTTTTAGCAAATATCTGGGTTGACCACCCTATTCAAATTTCGTTTCCTCGAAAAAAATCTTCACAAATGGTTTACCCTTGAAATCATATCTTTTTAAAACAAGGAAATTATACCCTTTTCTTACTCAAAATACTTATGCCATGATATATGCTTTATACAAAACAATGTTGATGAAAATTTAGATCCATAGGGTTATCTATCCTTGTAAAATAAGTTAAAGCACTTTTTAACTTAGAAAACATTAGGCTATAAAGCCAAAACCTTCCTTTTGAAACAATTGCTTAAGACCTTAATCAATCCCTTTCGAAAGCACTGTGAACATCCCTTGTGAAACAATTAAAAACATACCTTTCGAAAGGCATTGGGTTCAAGTAAGAATTTGTGGAGACATAGCTTTGAAACCCTTTAAAAGCATCCCTTTCGAAACCATTGGGTTTAATATTCAGTATAACTATAGGGTCAAAGAGAACAGAAGTGAAAGCTTTGCCTTTGAAAGCATTAATCTTAAGAAAAGAATTAGAGAAGAGGATAGCTTCGAAACCCTCCTTTCAAAACCATTGTCTCCGAAACCATTGATAAAAGCGGCTAAAAGAACCCTTTCGAAAGCATTGGGAAGGCGGCTTCAAAATTTAAAAGGTGAAAGCTCCTTTTTCGAATACATTGTTTGAAGGTTATAAGAAAAGCAGCTTCAAACCAATTTGAAAGGTATGAATGCGACAACTAGGTTTCGAATAGATTCAAAAGTGGCAACTCTTTCGAAAGCTTCTTTTGAAAAACAAAGGCAAGTTGATTGATTCGAAAGCTAATAAAATTGGCTTCAACCCCTTCGGAAGTATGCCTTCGACACAGTCCCCTCCGCCTTTCTCTAATACACTACGTATCAATTGCTTGATACCATGTGCATTAGTTTCAAATGGGTGCGAAAGTCCTTCTAGGCATGGTGGCGAAAGCAAGCAATAGAAGTGGCGAAGTTGTAATTCAAAACAAAAATGGTTTTATGCCTTTCAAAGTAATTCCTTTTCACCTAACTTGCCTAATTTGTCAAAATATGATTGGTTTCCAATTCTTTATCAAATTTATTTTCTAAAAAGGTTGCTGAATTCAACAATTAACAATTGAAATTATTTTAACAAATAAGCCCTTCCCCTTAACATAACAAATAAGCCCTTCCCCTTAACAAAACAAATAAAACATTTAAGTCCACTAACTTAAATAATTTATTAATCATGGTAAAATACTAAGGAAAAATCCCTAAATATCATTGTGATTTAATTTAAATATGCTTTCTAACATATATAAATTTCAGACCCAAATACAATGTTTAATTGCCTTAATTAATTTAAACCCAACATTAGCTATTTTCTCTCATAGAAAATTCATAATAAATCCACAATCACTTAGAAAATTATGAAACTTGAAACCCACTTCTAAAATAATGATTTTGACCATATATTAAAAACGTAAATCATTTGGATGTCATTTAATAAATTTTTTAATCCAAACATATCATACAATCCATATTAAACCATATAAATCATCAACAAGTATATATATTCATTTAAACAAATAGAACATGACATAAAACTTGCAAAATAGTTCGGATCTAACTTGAAACCAAAAACAATATTAAAAGTGAGATGTACGTTAATTATTCACCTTAACTTTGTGTTAAGAAGGTTGAGATTTGCCCTTAGATTGATTTGCTTAAGCTTTCTACTTGAATCCTAGCTTTTCTTCTCCTTGAATCCTCTTAATGGTGGCCGACCGAGTTCAATAAGGTTTTAGTTTTGTTTGTGAAAGTTAAAATGAATAAAGGGTTTAGGGTATAAGAACAAAGCTATTCCCATTTTACCCTTGCCATTTTCCTCCTTCTTACTTATTTTTTATTCACTTTTGCTAATACATTCATTAAGGCACGACTCCTTCTTAATTAACAAATCTCAATCTCTTAACTATCTACATTATTTAATTTAATTTATTCAATTAAATATTCTAAATAATATTAGTCAAAATTAGGGTTATTACAAAACTCCTCTACCCTCCTCGAACCCACGACCACCACCACCATTCACCCTTGTCTGAGCTAGCACCCTCAAGAGGGTCATGGCCGAGCATGCAAGAAGAAAGGAGGGAGTTCGAGAAGCTCCAGAGTGAATATAGTGGAGGGAAATGCTGTCGAAATGCCACCGAGATGATTTCAGGAAGCATTGGGGAGGAGTGGATATGACGGTGAGTACTTGATTTACATATACCTTAAAATGTTTTGAAAATAATGATATGCATGTTTAATTAGTAAATTAATATACTTGGATGATTAATATGTTTGAATATTGGTTGATTATATGGTTGCTAACTTGGTTGTGATAAATATAATAAACAATAAGAAAATCATATTTATCAAAATAGAAATGGTTAACTAATTAACCATAGTTAATTCATGGAAATAAATCCATATTAATATGTGTATGTAGTTTATTAAGTCTCTTTATGGTTTTGCATTTAAAAAGAAAAGTTATTTGGATGGTTAAAAATAGAAAATATATCACTTTGAAATTTATTTAAAAAGGGAGTTTTGATTTATTTTGGAAAAACATTACAATGTTTGATTTGGAAAATGAGAATTTAAAAAGTTGAAATTTCATATAAGGTATCATATGAGAATTTTATAAATGGATTTCAAATATAAAGATAGTAAATTGAATATTATAATAATATAATATTATAATATGGAATAAAAATGAATATGAGTTTTGATATGAAAAATATTGTCCAAAAATAGTTTAAAATGGTTTAAAATGATTTATTATTATTTTAAAATAGTTTAAAAGTGTTTCAGACAAGTTTCATAAAATTTGACTAAAGTGCTAAAAATAAGTCATCGCATTGCGGCAGTTCACGGTTTCGCGACCCGAAAAGTTAAACGAATGTGTAGGGTGGATTATAAGTCGGAATTATTTGAAATAAGAATTTTCTGAATCCTTGGGATTATAATTTTCAAATGAAAACGAAAAATCAAGATTTCATTTGGTAGAGTTTGAAATATGTCCAAATCAAGTTTTCAAAACGTCGCATTTTGACAGTTCGGAAACTAGAGTGGTAAATTCTTTAAAAATAGATATTTTTAATCTTCAAAAATATGAAATAAATTCCATAAATATGTTAAAATGTTTTAAATGGGATTTATGTTATAAAAATAGACTTATATGAAATGGAAAACGTGCTTTGATCAAAGAAGCTTTAAAAACACTATTCATAGTGGTTTTTTCGACGTTTCGGTAAATTTTGAAAATCAGTATTTTAGCTTAATTACTCTTCCATAATATTTTTAATAATCTTTTTAAATAAATAATTAAGTATTTTGAAGGTGATGTGGAAGTTATACAATTATTTTGAAGGAGTTTAAAATAAATGGTTAAAAGGAAATTGTTTATAAAACTTGGGTTTTTCTTCCTAAATATTCTGTCAACATTTTTCAAATAATCAATCAAGTAGTCTAAAGGGAATTAAGAAGTTTGAAAAATACTAAGATTAAAGTTGATCAAATAACTTAACCGCCTTATGGGTGACAAAGAGGTAGTCTACAAGCTTGAGTTTGGAAAACCAGTTTCTTGCTCTCCCTAGCTATCTAGACTGGCCCGATGGAGGGGATAGCTATTTTGGTTTACTCAGACTGCATCTTCCTAAGATAAGAGAAAAGGAGATTTGGAGTTTTCCAAAGGATAAACAAGATTTTAAAATAATAAAGATTTTGAAAGCATAGAAAACATTCTAGTTAAACTCCGTGTTAAATTCCAAGGAGGGAACTCGTACTACTCCTGTGAATTTAAAAGGTGATTTCACCATTATTCGATGAATAGTATGGGTTGAATATAGAAATTAGTATTGAGTATAATTATTCTAATTTCTATGGATCCCTTTTTACTCAATACTAACCGGTTTGGGTTTACAGTAAACGATGTGCTAAATAATATTGTTTTGACCCATTAAAGATATGTTTTGGAAATGTGAAATCTTCATTAAGATTTGAATTATACAAATAATAGAATATGTAAATATTTTTCCTAGGTAATTAAATAAAAATGATTTGGTATTTACAAAGATGAAAATGGGTTTTAATTTATCAAAGGATTTGATAAAAGAGACTTAATGATTCCATATACTCTTGAAAAGGTAAAGGAATAATTTAAAAGAATATATCTCTGAAAGATATTTGATTTGATAAAAAGATAAATTGATTGGATGTCGTTTGATAATCACCTATATACTTGACATCTTTTTATTGTTGATTGGTTCAAAGAGGCCGAGATCAGATTTGGATGATACCAATCTAAAACCCACTTTGAACCAACATATGTGTTCGAAAGTGAAGACATGTTGAAGACGATGATTTTTGAAGACAAAAATCTTCATAATGTAGGACTTCTTTCCACTAATCTCTATGGTAATTCCCATATTATATATACAGTGGCAGTAGTGCCTTCATTCTGAAAATCTTCGATTTCAAGGACTACTTGCTACTAATCCTAGGGGTGATTCCCAAATAGGACTGAGTAGAAGGAGTGCCTTCAGTTGGTCCTTCACCTGGACAACCTGTATAGATGGATGTCTGACATTGCATTTCTAAGACCACATACATTAGTTTTTACAAATGTACATTTGTTTGGTGGTGTAGGAGGTAACCCCTCTTATACTTAACACCCTTCCCTAAGGCGTTTGAACTTGGGGGTTGTACTTTTGTGGAAGTCAATAGTGTGTTGTCAGAAATGGAAATGTGGAATTCTAAGTGGAATTTTCTTTGTGAAAAACAAAGCATGGCTTTGTGGAAAATAGAGCGTAGCCTCACAAGCCTCACATCCCGGAGATGATATGAGTAATTATGTGGTCTGCAGGACATATTTTGAGCTATCGGTTTTATTGCGAATAGAGGAGTCTGGTATCTGGACCCTAAACAGTTTAAATGGACAGTTTTTTGAGCCTCAACTGAGACTGAGCAAAGCCACTGAGATACGATGTTCCATAGTAGTGTGACAATATAGTACGGATTCCTGTTGTAATGATCTGTCTTTCTTACACCTAAAGACGACACTTATTACATCCTCGATATTCATGTGCCGATCAATAAGTGTTCGAAAGCCAGGTCATTTGGAGCAATGAAAAAAAGAAGACAGAATAGAATCTCACAAAAATGTGGCGAGTAACATATAATATATAAATCAAGTCTTTACAAAAGAAAGAACTTTATTTTAAACAATCATCAGAGTACACTATCCTATTATCAGCCTAGACAGTTATAACATCCCGTCCTTACAAATGCTGATAAATACAATAATCAATACAGCAGAAAAATAAAGAAATACGTAGATATGTCTTAGGCATCCAGCTCGTCTCCTGAACTCCAAACCATCTGAAGCTAATCTGGAAAATATGGTCGGTCCGACCCGAGCATTAAATTAAAATAACACCCAGATGAGTTTGGTAATACGAACATGAGAAAACTCATGTAATGGGGTAAACATATAATATTTCTATGGGACCACGCCGATAATGCGGAACAGGTTTTTACCTCACAAAATCAACGTTCATAGATGAAGAAATGGGAAACAAATCAGAACTACAATCCAAACGAGAATAAATGAGCATGGACAAGGTAAAAATCCAAACTAAAAGAATGAACACAAATAATTATACATCAAGAAGAACCTTAATCACTTCTCGGTGCAATTAAGAAAGAATTTAATTTACAAACTTGGAATCAAAGGAAAGAATAGGGAATTTTCCAACAAATTACTAGAATGGTGCTCTCCTCTTACCGAAAGTATACCTTTAGAAATATACTTGAGAACTCAGATGACTCTAGAAACCTCCAAGCCGGACCCCGCTAACTGTTACCGAGTATCCGAGTATTTCACATCTCAATGCGCAACACCGAATCCCATCTAGAGTGGATGTGAAAACACCCTGATAGGAGCAACCCCACATAGCTTGGCCCCCACTCGTTCTTTGGGTTTAGTCATTTCCGACAAAGGATAACAAAACTCAAAAGAGCAACAAATCTTTTTTATGGTGATGATACACGATGAAGAAAGCTGAATCCAATAGTTAATAAATCAACTATCGGGAATAATTAAAAATGATTATATATAGAAATTAAATTTCATATTCTTACCACTACTCGTCGATTCCGGACAAGTGCTATCCCTTGATGGAAAATGAAGATGGGCAAATTGAGGTAGTGTTGCCTCTAGGCATTGCATTGACGACATTTTTAACCTTCGTGATAGAAACGAGTCCATGCATCGACGTTTACTGTTAAAAGTATGACTAAATCCTTTCCACATAAGTGATATCTTATTACGGAAACTTCTTTTCCATAACCGAATGAAAACATTTTTTTAAAACCAAACTTGTGCTGGGGTTTCACATTAAAAGTTTTAACTTTAAACAACTTTATCAAAGTGATTGATTAACTTTATACCAAAATTTATTACTTCAATATCATTATTTAAAATGATCAATTAACTTTTAAAACAATCGTTAATTATTTCATAAAGCTTTATTTAAAATAATTAATTAGCTTTAGTCCCAATTCATTGCTTCAAAACAACACTATTTGAAAAGATTAATTAACTTTAATCATCCTTGTTTAAATGATTAATTAACTTTAAACTTTTATTATTAAAATAATTAGTCAACCTTTAAAAATAATTATTAAAATGATTAACTGAATTTAAAACATTATTATTAAAGTGATAAATCAATCTTAAAACATTATTAGCAAAATGATTCATTTATTTTAAAACACCATTATTAAAATAATTAATTGATTTTAATCCTTATTATTAAAATAATCAATTAATTTTAAAACCTTATTATTGAAACCATTAATTTATTTTAAACCAACTTTATTTATTTAAATAATTAATTACTTATGTAAAACCCATGCACAAGATTTAACAAAATACTTCAAAGGGGATAATGTTTCCATTCAAACATTACATAAACTAAGTATGGGGATATATACAAAAGAAAATAATAACTATGCACATATAGAAAACATCACTTATCAAATATTAAATCTACTGGCATACAATTCGATGTCCAAACAATATAATAGCAGAATGGAGATTTATTCTACTAAACAGATGTCATTTATATTTTATCTAACTAAATGATAGCAGAATTGGGTTTTATTCTGCTAAACGGATGCCATTGGGTTTCATATTCAATTGGGGTTACTTAAGGGTAATCGACAAAGAAAATCCCTTGGATAAAATATTCTTTAAAAGAGAGTTTGCTTTCAAAACAAAACCGAGCTTTTAGAAATAAAGTAGGTTTAAACTTTAAAACTTATTTAATAATTAAATAATATTTAAACTCTTTATTTAATAATAATTAAACCTTTAATTATTAATTAAATAATAATTAACTATTAATTAAATAATTAAATAATGATTAAATATTATGTAAAATATTTAATCTTTAAATAATTCATTATCTATTAATGAATCTCAAATAATAATTAAATAATACTTAATTAACACTTAAATAATAATAAACCTTTATTAAAAATAATTAAGTCTTAATTAAGTTTTAATTAAATCTTAACTTAATTAGTAATTAATCAAATCCTAATTAATTAATAATTAATGAAAAACTTAAACCTTAATTTGATAAAATTAATTAAATACTTAATTAACTCTTACTTAGTTAATAATTAGTTAAGACTTTATTAATTAACTAATTATAATTAACTTACTTAATTAATACTTAATTACTAATTACTTAACTTAATTATCAATTAACTACTAATTATCCTTAATTAATTAATTAATTGTTAACTCATACTTAATTAAGTAATAAACAATTATATTGTTTACTTAATTAATGATTTGAAATGGTTTTCAAAAAACATTTTTAAAAAAACACTTTTAAATTTAGAAAATATTAACTTTTCCCGAACTGCATCCATAGCGACTATCGCTATGGATAGCGTAACTTTAAAACTTGTTTTACATCTCAAATACTGCTTTAAAACTTTTACTTTAACTTACTTAAACTTGTATAAGGATTTTGGAAATTAAAAAGGTAAGTTTAAAAACTTTAAACTTTTCTAGAAAACACTTAAATGAACTAAGATTTGAAAACAAGGATCTATGTCACAGCCACTACAAATCAAGTACTAACCTACTCTTTTAGCATTTCAAATCCATATCCAAGAACACAACATACAAATATAAACTCAAATAACCAAACACATACCATAACATAAGCAAAGATCACACTTTTACAACTAGTTTTTCAAATCGCTTACTAAGTATCAAAGGTGTCATCTTTTCAAAGCATGAACCAAGCCAACAGCCTTTACATTTCAATACATATATAATAAGCAATTACCAACCACTAAAATGAACAATGTTAAAATTAAAAACTTTTAGCATTAAAGGTGAGATTTTACTCACCTAAAGCTAACCAAAACACTCCGACTTTCACTAGCCTTCACATACGACCTAGAACTTTGAATTTCCATTGGAAAAACTTGCTTTTGGAGACCCTAAGAGGCCTAGAGGGTTCGACCATGAAGGTGACTAGGCTTGGCCATGGGTTGAGGTAGGTGGTACGGTCTTGTTTTTGAATGAAGATGAGTGCAGGAAAGATGTAAAGTGTTTAAACAAGTTTTCCATGAAGCCATGGAAATGGATATGAAGAGGATGGAAGCTTGAAGGAGATTTAGAAAGTAGAAACGAAAATAAGAAAATGAGGAAAATGGTAGGAAATGAGTTTATATACTAGTGCAAAAGTTAAATTACTAAAATGCCCTTAATCCTTTACCCTCCTTTTCCCTTTCGCCACCTCATCATGTCTCCTTCCACCCTTGTCTCTTCCTATGCCAACATGTTTAAACATGTTTTAGTACTTAGTTGTACTTATGTTTGCTTATGACGTGACACTTTATTTATTTATTTATTTCTTTCTTTCTAAATGAAACTTAAACACATTAAACTTAAGTATATTTAAATACCTATATACTAACATATGCTAACTTATTTATTTTTGTATGTGCATATTTATACAAAAGAGTTTACAACATTCTGACAACTTTTAGCCGACGAAAAGTCGAAAATTCGAAAAACGAATTCCGGTCACATTTTCGATTTCTCTTCGAACTAAATATTTTTGTAAACAATTTTGGAAAAATATTTCACCATCATTATTTATTATTGAATATAGTTATATTTTAATTATAGAACCTATTTTGATTAAATATTCCCAAATTAAAGTAGTGAAATTCTGGGTCGTTATACTCTCCCCCCTTAGAAGAATTTTGACCCTGAAATTTAACCATAATCCTACTCCAGAAAACAAACCAAACCAGAAATACTTAACTCTATTCATCGATCCATATAATGTACACAAATCGTTCTTACAAAATCTAATTTGATCACTCACTCGAATACATAGGTTTACTTTCGAACTAGTATCGCTCACCCGATTCCTTGGTGCGGACTCCGATCAAGCTTCTTAATTAGAAACCTCTATTATCCTTACATAGCCATATACCATGATAGAAAACTTTGGTTCCATATTAAGAACCCTCACCAAGTATTCGCCTTCAAAAATCGAGTGATAGATCTATGACGACCCACCTTTTTGGACGGTTTAAATCGATAATAAACCACACATGTCTAACTCAAACCATTCAAAAGGGTAGATTATCAATGGGGTTTAATAAGAAAATAAAAGGAAAGAAGGAAAACAAAACACAGAATCTCGCAGCGGAATGACAAAATATAATAATCAAATAAATAGTTCATGAAGCTGTTTTACAATATACATTTGATTACACAATTTTTACAACATAATCAGAGTACGACAACAACATACCAATAATGATGCAGGTAAAATTTTCTAATAATATAATATACCAAACTCTGTCTTCGTCCTCCAGAAATAAAGTCTTCAACACTGAAATGCTCAGGCTGACCCGAGCATAATGAAAAGACAAAACACTCGAGTTAGAACTAAAATATTCTCATGTAAGTCAAATCAATATCACGTGGAAATGAGTGTATTGGCGTCAGAGATGTTACGGGATTTTCATCTCCTATCTGGTGTAAACCGTGAGTACAATAACTTAAGAGATGTTACAGGATTTTTCCATCTCTTAAGGATCCGTCAAACTATCTATATGTAGTAGTATACGTTATATATGTAGTGTCTATCAGTAAACTATAATATTGAAAATAGCATTATGGCGTTACCCATATCCCCCCTAACACATTTATATAAGCATCGTAGTCTATACAGTACTGTAACTCCACCGTAAACTGGTGGGCTATCAACGAGCACTCCATAGGTACCACACAAACCAAAATCATAGTGGGCTCGATAAGGCATATGACAAGGCACGTGAGGCAATGCCCAGTGTATAATTCTACTGTTTTGCACCCCCAGACTGGTGGTAACGCATAGCAGCTACTATCGCCCACCTCGAGACACACTCCCATAATCAAATCGAGGGTGGCCACCAATCAATCACAAAGTAACATATATGGTATCGAAGAAGCGTGTCCGATAGGAGGAGCGACCTTACTTGGCCCGGTATAGCTCCTGTTTTAGTCATATCAAGCTGGCCCGAAGGTCAGGGCTGCGTTCTTACCTCATACCGATAGCGTTCGTCAAATTATCCTACTTCGTTCTGGATTCTCCACCACGTGCATAGTTGTTAAAGTGGTTTCGGAATTAGCAGAGAGTATGACAACATCTGACCCCGGTATCTTTAAAAACTAACCGCTTATTTCACACCGTGGTCATAAAAAAACCCATAAAATAGTTTACCTTCATATCAAGATATCCTTATACTTATTCCAAAAGTATAAATATATTCATAAATACCGAGGAAGATTTTCTTTCAATCAATTTCGAAAATAATTTATAAATCTCTCTTAAACCATTTATATACTATTTATATGCTTTAGAACCATTTATAAAGCTATTTATAAATTCCAAAACAGTTTACAACTCTTCTCCTTTTCATAAACTTCTATGCAAATTCCTTTAAAACGCTTCCAAATCCCTTTATGCAAGTTCTTTTATAAAACCCTTTATAAAATTCTTTAAAACCTTTATAAACTCCTTTATAAAACCATTATAAAATTCTTTATAGAAATCTTTTATAAAAATCCTTTTATAAAATCCATTATAAAATCTCTTACAAAACTTTTATAAATTCCTTATAAAACCTTTTACAAAATTCTAAAATCTTTTACAAAAATCTTTTATCTATTAAAGTTATTATAAAAATCTATATTTATTATCTTAAATTAAGTTTTTTAAATAAATATTTTAAAACTATATTGAATATTTTATTAAATAAAAATTTTAAAGTGTTTTTATTATATTACATTATTTAAATTATATATTTTAAAACTAAAGAAAATTATAAGTTAAAATCTTAAAATTTAGATTTTTAAAACTTATATTAACTAAAATATAAATTTTAAATAAAATCTTTAAAAAAAATTAAAATCAAATTTATTAAATCAAAACATACTTTACAATTTTAGAAAATAATTTGAAATTGACCAACGGTATCCGTATATAATTTTCTATCTTATGGCCAAGTGATCAGTTTATTTTAATTTTATGGATGGATATATATCATTTCAATCCAAATCAGGTGTCACAGGTATATATCATTTCAACCTATTTCTTAATTTATTTAATTTCAGATTTATTTGATGCCCGTAACATCCAGGGTGAATAACAGAAAAAAATCAGCATAAAACATCTAGGGTGAATAACATGAATAGATCAACATAAACAAACATCCAAAAATCTAACATATCAATCATTAGGCATCCATCACAATCAACATCCAAAGCAGTCACATATCATAACAAGTTACTAGTTATAAATTCTCGGGTGCTTAACTAGCAAATTAAATTCCAATTTCAATTTCAATTTAACTGTCAAATTAAATTACACTATCGATGCAATTCAATATAAATGTCAATTTTAAACCATCAAACAACAATCAATAATTTAAATCACTTTATGATTTCAATTTAACGAACATTAAAATATTTTAGTATTTTGTGAATGGTTTGAACACTCACCTTTGATTTTTAATCGAATTAAAATCCAAAAGAACGCCCAAATTTGAACAATCTTAGAATTCAGCCCAACCTGTTTCATGATGTCTGGAATTTCGATACGAACCCAACAGAAGAAACCGCGCGCGAATCTGAGCTCGTACGAAAAAGTTATGATAGTTAGAAGTTCGAATTTTTAAAATTAAATAAAAAATTAATAATAAGGGCATAAATGTAAAATCATTACCATCTCAAGTTAAGCTTGAACACGATCAGACCAACCCACGCACGTACAGCCGCCACAAAACCCTAACCACCGCACGCGTTTACAATTGCCTTCGACCAGATCTGACCACCGCGCCATGCTCAGCACCTCAGGCCGACCATCACCCCCTCGCATGCGGCCTCCAGGCGCCGCCAATCCTCCAACCGCCTCCCCCCATTAGTTTGCCATTTATGGCAAATCCAAGAACTTCTGAGATGAACCGAAACTATAGATGCACTCCACTCGATCTCCTCTACACGATGCAACTTTTCGATCGACGATCGTTGCAAATCCACCGTTGATTTGCAAACCCTAATATGAACGACCAAAAATTCTTCACCAAATTCTGGCCAAACCGAGACTCAATTGCAAAAACGAACTGTAGACGGAGATTACGTTCGTCGAAAGCTTCGTAACGATATATAATATGATAGGGTTTGAGGAGTTTGGATTTTCGATTTGATTTGGAATTGAGAATTAGGGTTTTGAAATGACAGCCATTGAGAAGGAAGAAGAGAACAAAAAATTGTACGTACAGACAATAGAAATAAGACTGTCAGGGTTTATAACCGTCTAGGTAGAGATGGATAAGAATGGATGGAACGGATCGAATTGGGTCGAACCGATAACAACGACCCGAAAAGCCCGTTTCGTTCCCTAAACGAAAATAAGTCATCCAATATATGGAAATATATGTTTTCGATATTTTTAAACCCGCTAGAATTAGTTTCAAACTCTAATTCCATTATATATAGAAGTTAGCTTTTAAAAATCAAATTATTTTAATTAAATTTATTTAATTGATTTCTACGCGTTTCGAGCCCGCACGATCAAACGATACGTCCGATCGCTATGAAACTTGAAATCCTATAATAATTCACTATTACGGATCCGTTGAAACTAGTTTCGTCAAAATCTGAGACAATGACCAAAACACTAATTTAACATGTTAATTAAATAAATTATTATTTTAAAATCAATTCAATCACTTTTAAATTCAAAATTTAAAAGTTAACTGTTTTCATCATTCCTGATTACACAGAAATTAATAATATTTTGAAAAATTAAATTTCCCATTTTAAAGTCAAGATTGAAATATTACATTAATTTCACCGTTTAATTACAACAGTAATATAACCTAGTTTATTATAATTTATACCAACATATTCTTTTATTTTTGATTTAAGTTCTTATTATTAAATTATCCAATACCTTGTGAATATAATTAACATAAGTTTCCATCTTATTATTCACATAATTCTACAGTTAACGTCTTTTACCCTATTAACTGCAATATTTAATTACATTTAATTCCATTAATTTCCAAATTAATTTCAATGAATTAAATAATAAGATGGGAATAAATCAATTGTTATATATTAATAATTTATCTATATTAACTGATTGTTTACAAACAAAGGTTGATAAATCACTTACCAAATATTGATTCCATTCTATATTAACCAATTTCATATAATTTCTCTTTTTAATACAACATTTATTTTATTCCTCATTAACCTTTATTATTACCATTAATAGAAATCACATTAATAGTTGTCAATTACATCCAAACAACATTATTAAAATATATTCTAATAATTTTTATCCATTTATAAATCATTAATTTTAATTTCTCACAATGTTAAATTCTAAAAATGTTATTAAATTTAATATTTTTAATTATCAAAAAACGAGTCGTTACAATCTCCCCCACTCGAAACTTTTCGTCCCCGAAAAGGAACAAGAAAGAATCAAGAGGTTTGATATATTTTATTTAAAATAATCAATTTCAAATAATTAATTTCTTTATTTAAGTTTAACAAAATTTTGAAAATAACTCAATTTTCACAAAAATTCTCTAAGTCCTAAATTTACGAAAATTTTCCATATATATATATATATCAATAATTACAATATATATATATCATATTTCAAAAAATAAAACATCCCAAACTATGGGAAAAACAATAAAATATCGTTCCAAAAACCGTAATCCGAAAACGTACCTATTTTTCGGGCAAACAACTTTATTTATGAAACCAAAAGCAGTAGCTATTTGCTTCCATAAACCTGTATTTCACTTATATAATCCAAAAGAGTTAAAATTATGTAAAAAGAGAAATATATTAGTTGTTCCAATTAATAGCACAAACAACGCAACATAAATAGCAATCATATGCAAACAAAAGCAATATGATCATTATATGCAACCAAAGAATCCACTCTACATCCATAGCAATCAAAAACAAATGTTTTGTTCGGGTTCAAACACTTTTCATCGTACATGGGTGATAAATAACTAGCAAGTGTATCTTACGCTCAACAACCTTAGATACTTAATAGATTATTCATACAACCTTAAACAATTTAACATATCATTCCCCAAACATCACAAAGCCAAACACATAGGATTTTAAATATTTTTTAAGTTTATTTGATTGGTTTCTTTTCACATTATTGACCTTTTATTTATTTTCATTCATTCATACAATGATTATCTTTTATTAAGTTACCTTCATTACTTACACAATTTATTTCCCATTCAATATTTGAAATCATCAATGAATCCATTATTAAAGTATTACGTACATTTCATTTCAGTTTATTTCCCATTTATTATTTACTTATAATCTTGATTTCCATTTTAATATTAATATTCATCAATGAATCATTTCAGTCATTTTCTTGAGTTTATAATCATTTACTTAAACAGCATTCACTTTTTACTATTTAATTTAATTACTAGCATTTCAAAACATCAACTTATGTATATAACATTTCTTGTACATCTTAAATTTTCATTTATAAATATATATTCGTTTTGAAGCACTTTTGTTATTAAGCTTTTACTTGTATAATATTCTATTACATATTCATATTAACATTTCAACTTTTTAATAATTTCTGGTAAGTTTTATATATGTTTTTAGAATGTAATTGAGTGTTATACAAATTTATCTTATTCATTTTAGTTAACAAAAATGTTCAATAATTTACATCTTCTTAATTTTCATTATCTTTTAATTTATAGGTTACAAATCTCCAATTTCTTTACAGTTTCATTAAACAATTAGCTCCTAATTTCTTATTTCTCATTTTAGAAGTTTCTAACTATTAAAATTTCATTTTATTTCTACAACTGGAAATCATTAATTAACGGGAACTTAAGAACTAAATACCGGGTTCATTTCAAATCATCTTGAAATAAAACATACTTATATTTTTTGTTTATCAAATCATACTTAAAAAATTTAGAACTAGGATTTATTTATTAAAACAGATGTGTAGCAAAGCCACTACAATGGTCTTCCCACTTTGAAACTTGAAAATGAACGTCGATGATGTCGCGATCATCACCGAAATTATTTTCCAATGACAGAAGAGGGAGTATAAAACTTATTTCCTTTTAAAAATTCTTTAGAATGTTTCTTTCAAATCACATTGAAAATATTTATATCCAAAAATACTTCCAAATAATACTAATATATTTTCAAAATCTTTGAAAACCAATTTCAAAACACCAGCATTTATGTTCTCAAATTTCAATTTAAATTTATTTATTTGTAAATCATAATTAATACTATATTTATAAAATTACATTTTCTTACAACATACAGTAGTTAATGGTTTTAAGAACCATGACTAACCAAACAAAAAATGACAGTAATTGAATATTATCATTTCCTAACAAACAACACTACAAAATAACAAAATCAATTTATGAAAAATTATATATGTACACAAAATATACTACTAGGTAAAATGATTTCATTTACCTATTTTTCAAAAAATATATTATGTCGGTCTGCCCTATTAAGTGTTTAGAAATCCCTATCGATGCAATAGCGTCCTATGTACCGACCAGAATTTATAAATACTAAATAGAACAAATTAACACAATATAAAAACATTTTTATAGCACTAACAAATACGCTCTCTTATATATATACACTCAGACTCATTCTAGGGTATTAGTAACCCTATCTCTAATGAGTTCAACCCCAACAGGCTAAGGTATCTATAAACCAAAGCTCTGATACTAACCGTGATGACCCACCTTTTTAGATGGTTTAAATCGACAATAAACCACACATGTGTAACTCAAACCATTCAAAAGGGTAGATTAACAATGAGGTTTAATAAGAAAATAAAAGGAAAGAGGGAAAACAAAACACAAAATCTCGCAGCGGAATGACAAAATATAATAATCAAATAAATAGTTCATGAAGCCGTTTTACAGTATACATTTGATTGCACAATTTTTACAACATAATCAGAGTACGACAACAACATACAAATAATGATGCAGCGGAAAAATTTCTAATAATATAACATACCAAACTCCGTCTTCGTCCTCTAGAAATAAAGCCTTCAACACTGAAATGCTCAAGCTGAGCCGAGCGTAATAAAAAAACAAAACACTCGAGTCAGAACTAAAATATTCTCATGTAAGTCAAATCAATATTACGTGGAAAATGAGTGTAATGGCGTCAGAGATGTTACAAGATTTTCATCTCCTATCGGGCGTATAACGTGAGTACAATAACTTAAGAGATGTTACGGGATTTTTTCATCTCTTAAGGATCCGTCAAACTATCTATATGTAGTAGTATACGCTATATATGTAGTGTCTATCAGTAAAGTTTAATATTGAAAATAGCGTTAAGTCGTTACCCATATCCCCCTTAACACATTTTATATAAGCATCGTAGTCTATACAGTATTGTAAACTCCACCGTAAACTGGTGGGCTATTAGGGAGAACTCCATAGGTACAACATAAACCAAAATTGTAATGGGCTCGATAAGGCATATGACAAGGCATGCGAGGCAATGCTCAGGGTAGGATTCTACCGTTTTGCACTCCCGGACTGGATGTAACGCATAATAGCTACTACCGCCCACCTCTAGACACACTCCCATAATCAAATCGAGGGTGGCCACCAATCAATCACAAAGTAACAGATATGGTATCGAAGAAGCATGTCCAATAGGAGGAGAGACCTCACTTGGCCCAGTATAGCTCCTGTTTTAGTCATATCAAGCTGACCCGAAGGTCAGGGCTGCGTTCTTACCTCATACCGGTAGCGTTCGCCAAACCATCCTACTTCGTTCTCGATTCTCCACCATGTGTACAGTTGTTAAAGTGGTTAAGGAATTGGTAGAGAGTATGAAAATATCCTACCCTGATCTCTTTAACAACCAACCGCTTATTTCACACCATAGTCATAAAAAAATCCATAAAATAGTTTATACCTTAATATCGAGATATCCATATACTTATTCCAAAAGTATAAATATATTCATAAATACCGAGGATGATTTTCTTTCAATCAATTTCAAAATAATTTATAAATCTCTCCTAAATCATTTATAAACTATTTATATGCTTTAGAACCATTTATAAAGCTATTTATAAATTCCAAAACAGTTTACAACTCTTCCCCTTTTCATAAACTTCTACGAAAATTCCTTTAAAACGCTTCCAAATCCCTTTATACAAGTTCTTTCATAAAACCCTTTATAAAATCATTTAAAAACTTTATAAACTCCTTTATAAAACCATTATAAAATCCTTTATAAAAATCCTTTTATAAAATCCATTATAAAATCTCTTACAAAACTTTTATAAATTCCTTACAAAACCTTTTACAAAATTCTAAAATCTTTTAAAAAATCTTTTACAAAAATCTTTTATCTATTAAAGTTATTATAAAAATCTATATTTATTATCTTAAATTAAATTTTTAAATAAATCTTTTAAAACTATATTGAATATTTTATTAAATTAAAATTTTAAAGTGTTTTTATTATATTACATTATTTAAATTATATATTTTAAAACTAAATAAAATTATAATTTAAAATCTTAAAATTTTGATTTTTAAAACTTATATTAACTAAAATATAAATTGTAAATAAAATCTTTAAATTAAATTTTAAAATCAAATTTATTAAATCAAAACATACTATACAATTTTAGAAAATAATTTAAAATCGACCAACGGTGTCCGTATATAATTTTCTATCCTATGGCCAAGTGATCGATTAATTTTAATTTTAATTTCAAGGATGGATATATATCATTTCAATCCAAATTAGGTGTTATGAGTATATATCGTTTCAACCTATTTCTTAATTTATTTAATTTCAGATTTATTTGATGCCCGTAACATCCAGGGTGAATAACATGAATAAATCAGCATAAAACATCTAGTGTGAATAACATGAATAGATCAACATAAACAAACATCCAAACATCTAACATATCAATCATTAAGCATCCATCACAATCAACATCTAAAGCAGTCACATATCATAACAAGTTACTAGTTATAAATTCTCGGGTGTTTAACTAGCAAATTAAATTACAATTTCAATTTGAATGTCAATTTCAATTTCAATTTCAATTTAACTGTCAAATTAAATTACACTATCGACACAATTCAATACAAATGTCAATTTTAAACCATCAAACAACAATCAATAATTTAAATCACTTCATGATTTCAATTTAACGAACATCAAAATATTTTAGTATTTTGTTAGTGGTTTGAACACTCACCTTTGATTTTTAGTCGAATTAAAATCCTAAAGAATGCCAAAATTTGAATAGTCTCATAATTCAATCCAACCAGTTTCATGTTGTCCGAAATTTCGATACGAACCCAATAGAAGAAATCGCGCGTGAATCCGAGCTCGTATTGAAAAGTTGTGATAGTTAGAAGTTCGAATTTTTAAAATTAAATAAAAAAATAATAAAGGAATAAATGTAAAATCGTTACCATCCTATTCTAAGCTCGAACAAGATCAGACAAACCCACACACGCACAGCCGCCACGAAACCCTAACCACCACACGCATCTACAACTGCCTTCGACTAGATCTGACTGTCGTGCCATGCTCAGCACCTCCGGCCGACCATCACCCCCTCGCGCGCGACCTCCAGGCCCCGCCAATCCTCCAACTTCCCCCCCAATTAGTTCGCCATTTCTGGCGAATCCAAACACTTTTGAGACGAACCGAAACCATAGATGCACTCGACTTGATCTCCTCTACACGATGCAACTTTCCAATCGATGAATCGTTGCAAATCCACCGTTGATTTGCAAACCCTAATATGAACGTCCAAAACTTCTTTGTCAAATTCTGGCCAAACCGAGACTCAATTGCAAAAAAAAACTGCAGATGGAGATTACATTCATCGAGTGCTTCACAACGATATATAATATGATAGGGTTTGAGGAGTTTGGATTTTCGATTTGATTTGGAATTGGGAATTAGGGTTTTGAAATGATAGCCATTGAGAAGGAAGAAGGGAACATAAAATTGTATGTACAGACAATAGAAATAAGACTGCTAGGGTTTATAACAGTCTATATATAGGTAGAGATGGATAAGAATGGATGGAACGGATCGAATTGGGTCGAAACGATAACAATGACCCGAAAAGCCTGTTTCGTTCACGAAACGAAAATAGATCATCCAATATATCGAAATATATGTTTTCGATATTTTTAAACTCAATAGAACTAGCTTCAAACTCTAATTTCATTATATATAGAAGTTAGCTTTTAAAAATCAAATTATTTTAATTAAAGCCATTTAATTGATTTCTACGCGTTTCGAGCCCGCACGATCAAACGATAAGTCTGATCGCTACGAAACTTGAAATCCTATAATATTTCACTATTATGAATTCGATGAAACTCATTTCGTCAAAATTCGAGACAGTGGCCAAAACACTAATTTTACACGTTAATTAAATAAATTATTATTTTAAAATCATTTCAATCACTTTTAAATTCAAAATTTAAAAGTTAACTGTTTTCATCATTCTTGATTACATGGAAATTAATAATATTTTTAAAAATTAAAATTTCTATGTTAAAGTCAAGATTTAAATATTCATTAATTTCACTGTTTAATTACAACAGTAATAAAACCTAGTTTATTATAATTTAAATTCCAACATATTCTTTTATTTTTATTTAAGTTCTTATTATTAAATCATCTAATACCTTGTGAATATATTTAACATAAGTTTCCATCTTATTATTCACATAATTCTACAGTTAACGTCTTTTACCCTATTAACTGCAGTATTTAATTACATTTAATTCCATTAATTTCCAAATTAATTTCAACGGATTAAATTATAAGATGGGAATAAATCAATTGTTATACATAAATAATTTATCTCTATTAACTTATTATTTACAAAAAAGGTTGATAAATCACTTACCAAATATTGATTCCATTCTATATGAACCAATTTCAATTAATTTCATATAATTTCTCTTTTTAATACAACATTTATTTTATTCCTTATTAACCTTTATTATTACCATTAATTGAAATCACATTAATAGTTGTCAATTACATCCATTCAACATTATTATAATATATTCTAATAATTTTTCTCCATTTATAAATCATAAATTTTAATTTCTCACAATATTAAATTCCAAAATTCTTATTAAATTTAATATTATTAATTATCAAAAATACGAGTCGTTACAAGATCCTTATTCAGAATGGTGTAGGACACCTTAAAGTCGTGCACTCGAATCTTGGATCCAACTTATGTGAAAAGAGGAATGATCTACATTCAACTTACGTACTTATTTTATTGATTCCTACCAATAATAGTTCCATTTCTGCTAAAATTATTTATGTAAACCTTTCATAGAACTAACTTAAGCCTAACTTTTATAATATTCTACTACATCCTGAGAAGCATATACCACTATCTAATTCAAACTTTTCCATTTTGAATTTATTTCAAAACTCTTCTTGAAATGATTTTAAACATTTTAATCGTAAAAATATATTTACATAGCCCGAGTAACCCCAAAATGATACTTAGGAACTAAGTACTACCAAATAGTATCACATATTCCCTTACTAAGAAGGGCGATACTTAAGAGAAGTGCCTACCATCTGAACACATCCCTTTCCCATTTTTTTAGTTATTTTCAGGCCACTCGAACTAGTTAACATAAAATTTTATTTTATTCAAAATCCAATTTATAAAATAAATAAAAATATATTGATACTTATATAATTTTACCTATTTTTTTAGTAAAACATTTCACAATGTTTATTCTTAGTTTAGATTATAATAAACAACTTTTATTACAATCAAATTTAAATTAAATTTTTTATCCTAACATTATCACCAAACACCTTGTAGTCAAATTATGAAACTAAATTCACAAGGTATTCGTGTTAAATTTAACTAAGACAATAATTTCTTATAAACTATCTAAGCCTAACTAATCAACAATAAATGATAATGATCAAACATTATCATTCTCTAACAACAAACATAACCTATATAACTATAACGATCTTCTAAAATCTTCTTTTATATATAAGATATAATCTAGGTAAAATTATTTCATTTACATAATTTTTAAATAATACTATGTCAGTTGTCCTTGTTTAAGTGTTTTAGAGATTCCTTCTAAATCCATAAACCACTCAATGGATTAATCAACAGAACATAAAACATTTTTATACAAATAACAAATAGGCGCTCTTATAAATATACGCTCAAACTCATTCTAGGGTCTCGCTTACCCTATCTCAAATAAGTTAACCCCACCAAAGCCTAGTTGTTCGCTCAACCTAAGCTCCGATACCACTTGTAACGATCTGCCTTTCTTACACCTAAAGATGACACTTTATACATCCTCGGTATTTATGTACCGATCATTCAAGTGTCTGAAAGACAGGTCGTTTGGGGTGAAGAAAAAAAGAAGATAGATCGGAATCTCACAAAAACGTGATGAGTAACATATAATATATAAATCAAGTCTTTACAAAAGAAAGAACTTTATTATAAACAATCATCAGAGTACACTATCATATTATCAGCCTAGACAGTTATAACATCCCATCCTTACAAATGATGATAAATACAACAATCAATACAGCGAAAAAATAAAGAAATACGTAGATACGTCTTAGGCATCCTGCTCGTCTCCTGAACTCCAAAGCATCTGAAACTAATCTGGAAAATATGGTCATTCTGACCCGAGCGTTAAAATATAATAACACCCAGATCATTCTGGTAACACCAACGTGAGAAAACTCAAGTAATGTGGTGAACATATAATAATTCTATGAGACCACGCCGCTAACCCGGAACGGGTTTTTACCTCACAAGATCAACATTCATAGATGAAGAAATGGGAAACAAATTAGAACTACAATCCAAACAAGGATAAATAAGCATAGACAAGTTAAAAATCCAAACTTAAAGAATGAACACAAATAATTAAACATCGAGAAGAACCTTAGTCATTTCTTGGTGCAATTAAGAAAGAAGTTAAAAAACTTGGAATCAAAGGAAAGAATAGGGGAATAGATCTACTTATTTCACTTGAATCGACAGATGTATTGTGGGAGCTTTTGCAAGATCAAGACTACTTCAGAAAGAAGGTAATAGACGAAGAACTGGTAGTGGAGAGAGAAGTTAAACAGAGGCCGAACTGAAGTTTTCTTAGAGGAGATAAATCATCCGCCATTGTTTTTCTTGGTAGAATGATAGTGGAATAACGAATGAATGAGTGAATGACTAATAAAATGAATTCTTCCGGAGTATTCTATAATCGTTTAGTGGGTGTAAGAATGCAGGTTTTGGTTGAATGGGCATGTGTGTGGGCTTTTCAGATTTATTTCAATGCACGTGTTTTGTACATATGCTCATTGTACATTTTATGCACTAACTTGTACATATTTTCCTCATTAATAAAGTCCCATGAACTTTGTTCCAAAAAAAGTTCAAATGTATTAATTTTCTTATAAGAAATCAACCACGTATGCAATTTAGCCTTAGGCGATGCATTTACTTTGCGAATAAGTTTGGCTCAGCCACTTAAAAGTTTAATGTTTTGTAAAATGAATTTGAAGAAAAGAATTTTCTACTATCCCAACAATAAATTGTTATATCATTTACATTATCAATATTATAAATCTCTAATTTCTTACGAAGCTAAACAAACCGGGTTAAAGTAACACCTTTCCGTGCATGGTTAAAATTAAAATCTCAAGAATTTTTTTTGAAGTCTATAAACTTTAGAAACCATTTTCAAAGTTACAAATTTCAAACAGTTTTTTAAATTCCACTTTAAGGGAAATAGCTGATATTCAACAACCATGCCAGAGAGATAAGTTATTCCCCGAGTGGACAATGTTATTAATTCCTTAATTAAAAAATTATCAATTTTATTTCTAAAAATGTAACATTTTACTATTAGCGTTAGTTGTTACATTATGTAAATTAGAAGTTCCACTATAAAATTGATTACGTATCATTTCTATCCAAATAAGATTTTTACTATTACTACTAAATTTCCATAACCATTTTTCTAATAAAGAAATGTTAAGGTTATGAAGATAAACAATCCCTAAGTCACCTTCTTCTTTTGATTTAACATCTTCCCAACTAACTAGACAATTTATACTATTATAGGAGTTTTCAACACTCCATAGCAATCCCTTTCTAATTATATCTATTTTACCAGTTACCCATTTTGGATATAAGTAAGACTTCCAATAAATGGGTAAAGCCGACAAAGCAAAATTAATCAAAATAACCCTGCCCACCCTATATAAAATCTATTATTCCAACTAGACAATTTTTTATTAATTTTATCAATTATGGTTAGTCAATCGTCATGCTTAAGTTTAGTTGGTCTAATCAAAAAACCTGGATATTCTATTGAAATCTCATAACTTTACAATTAAGTGTATTAGAAACAAGATTCTTGACTTTTTCAAAATCATTCAAACTAAAATAGAACTTTTTATCAAAATTAGTTTTTAATCCAGAAAGAAATTCAAAGCCGTATAACATAAAATTAATGGCACAATATGGTGAGGAAAATGAGAGCTAAATAACATGGTGTCATCTGCAATTGGAAAAACGGAAAATCCATTGCTCATAGTGTCATTACCCACACTATTTAGGACCCTGATATTAATTGATAGTTTTATAATACCGGTAATACATTAGCAGCTAAATCAAATAATAATGGTGATAAAGGATTGCCTAGCCTTAATCCTCTTTTAGATTGGATTTTATTACCTAAAATACCATCAACCATACTACTTGAGTTTTCAGTGTTAAGCAAATCTGTTATCCATCCAACCGACCTTGTACTAAATCCTCTAGCCATCAACAAATCATAAAGGAAATCCCAATCAGTCAAACCAAACGCTATAGAAAAATCAAGTTTGAGTAAAGCATAAGTGATATTATTTTTACCACAATAATTAATATATTCCTAGATTGCAGCTACCTCATCCATAATATTTCTACCCTTAATGAATGCAGGTTGTGAAATGTTAATTAGTTTATTCATTTTTGTATTTAACCTATTAGCCAACACCTTAGAAATAATTTTCAAAACACAACTTAGTAATGAGATAGGCCTAAAATCCTTAAGCTTGTTCACCTCTACTTTCTTATGAGATAAAATAACGTTAGCGAAGTTGAATCTACGTAACTATAGAGTGCCATTATTAAATCCACCAAACACTATAATTTTGTCAAATTTTAATACATTCCAGATTTTTATAAAATAACATTGGAAATCCATCCTTAAGAGGTGATCCACCACTAGGCTTATCTATTGATACCAAAAATGGCATAACTCCCAAAGTCCAATAGAAATATTGAGATTTAGCAGAGAATATATAAAAAAAAGTAAGAACAACAAGGTTTTTAAAGTGGTTCAATAATCTCTGGCCTACGTCCACTGTAATTTATCAATTTTTTTGATTGAGAGTCACTAGTACAAGGGATTGACAAGTTTTATAGCCTAGAACAACCAATAATATCTACGTTAATTACTATGATGAGGAGAGATAGAAGATGAAAAAGATAATGAGGCAAAAAAGTCATTATCTAGTTGCTATAGGGTCTGTATTTATAGGAAAATCAGCCAACAGAACTGGAGGCCCATGAAATACCAAGTCCACGTCCAAATCCAAGAGTGCAGGAAGGGAAGATGGGGCCCCCTGTGCCATAAATTATATTCGGTGCCGACCAAAAGTGGTCGATACCGACATGAATTATGAAGGTGGAACTTCCCCTTCTTCTCTCCTTTGGTCTTCTATCCCTGATCCATTATGTTTTGAGCACTTTCCCTTTTAGATCGAGTCGTTTCTGAGAGGTTCTGATACCGCTTGTACTTGTCTGCTTTCTCTCAGAAAATCTTTAGAGTTGCTTGCCTATTCCTTTAGAAATGTACTCCATGACAATCACTTTTGCCACACTTCCATGCACAAGAGCTTTAGGGGCTACGGAGGCAAGTGAATTGCTCGGTACCGAGTTGTTTTCTTAGGTCCAATTGACCTCCAAACCCTTGAGTTCACTCCAATTGCCCCTCTAAGCATATTCCTAAGTTCGTGAATGATTTCATCTTCATCCTAACATCCAGATTACAGTGAAAACTCACTTGACTCACTTGGCCAAAAGCTGAATAATAATATCATTTACAGCCTTCAAAATCTCCTCCTCCTAAAATGGATCATTTCGTCTAGCTTTAATCCTATTGGTTTTATTTGTTCCAAACATTTCTTTATAATAATTTTTTTGAACTGGTCTTTCCTTTACCGCTATATAACTGTATAATATGTACCGACTAAATCAATAAAAAAATAAAATGAAATATTTAAATAGAAAAACGGCCATTAACATTTTACTAAATCCCTTTCGTGGGCTTTGAAACCTGTTACCCGGTTATCCGAATCCAGAAAATTCAATACAAAACAAACTCCATTGCCTCATTTTCTTCATTCAGTGCAGCTCTTTCTTTCTCTTTTTGTTTCCATTCCGTTTAATCGTGATTCTGAGAAAGTTTAAGGCTCTGTTTGTTTTAATAGAAAAATAGCTTAATGATGAATACAATAATTGATAAGAGGTGGAAAACTTCTTTGTTTTCAAATAAGCGCTATCATTAAGCTCTTTTATTAAGTGAAATGAATAATCATAATTCTAGTGCTTACTACTAGTGTCGATCACTTATTATACTGCATTTTAAATCATACCCAAATATAACATTAAAATTTTAATGTTCTAAATCATAATTCACTTATTTCATAAAGTTTTCTTATGATATCAAACAACTAGAAAATGTCAAATGTGACATCAATTTTGTTTACAATTCTATCTCCTTTTATATTAATGCAATTTTTTTATTCGCTTCAATTTTAGTTTTATAAGCTGTAGATTCTACCAATGGAAACACATACCCATTAATGAAATTGAAAAAAATGATGATAACATATTGTAACGTTTGAATACAATTAGAAATTAAAACATGATAATTTATAAATTGATTTTTAAGAATGAAATTAATATATATATTTTTGTTTTAATATATATTTGGTTCAAATATATATATATATATATACGAGTATGGTGGCACGTCCGTTGGACGTGTGTTTAGAAGGAAGTGGGAATATTGTGTATGCGCTAAAGTCATGGTAGTGATATGTATACACACTCACACAGATATAGACATATACACACACATATATTCGTGTGTGTGTGTGTGTGTATGTATATATGTGTGTGCGTGTGTGCGCGTGCGCGCGTGCGTGTATGTGTGTGCGTCTACGTTGTACACTTTTCCTTCTTTTCTGTACGGTTGGAGTAGTGTACACCTATATATTAAGTTTGATCTAATTATAGAGAGTGGACAGAAGTGAATGAAAATTTGGAAGCAGCTAGGAAGAAGATGATTGGTAGTGAAATGCAATAAAATGAACATCCATTTGTTGATGCAATCACAATTACTGAATATTTCTATGATTTCTTTCCGTAAGTGCAAATGTTTTGTGGAATAAATTAATGTCAAATTTATGGCGTCATGATAGTAATGGAGAGTGAATGTGCAGTTCGGATTAGTTACTAATTTACTGGGTGTAAGCAGCATTGTTGTTAACACATTCCGTAATATCATTCCTTTACCAAAATTAGTTTGGATTATTCAAATAATTATGTTGTTAACCATATCTAAATTAGTAAATGTTACATTTATAATGTTCTACTATGTATTGTTTATGTTGCAAGCATATCAGTGAAAATGACAACTGTAAATATAGATTTGAGTAACATATTTATCAAAAACATCATATACACTTTAATCATAAGCAAACATTGATTGAATATTCTCCCAATTCTAGATATTAACCAAGAAGAAAGATAAACATATGCAGCGCCAGCGCAAGGTACAATGCCTTCTTGCTTGAAAGATCCTTTTTCATCTGAGCGATTCTTGCTTGACTTTCATCCTTGTTGCAGCATCTGTGATCAAGGTGGTTGAGCTTTGTGAGATGGTGACTTTTCTTCCTATACCAATTTGTTCCATCATAGCATTTTATATTAGTAGGCCTAGTCTTCTGCTTGAAACACAGATCCTACAATGAAAGAGAAAAACAAAAGATAAGATGTTATTATAATCAATTCAGATATTTTAGTCATGCCTAGTTACAAATTATAGCAATTACAATTGTCTCCGCTAACTTCAATCTATTATATTGTGATTCATGCTACATTTTTCTTTTTATTCAACTCCCAATTCATGCTGTTATTTATAATATTCAATAGGGTTAACAAATACTCTCTCAATGACACACATATACATAGCTATATTCAATAAAACATCAAAATATAGTCTTCATATGGTACCTCATTGCATACGTTTTAGTAACCATTTTTCAGGTTAACTGCATGAAATATTGCAAATAGCTAAATCTTAGATAAACTAATGTACACAAATTCTAGCAAAAAAAAGTGTGTTGCATATTTAAAAATAGAAAACTAATTGCATGAAAGTGAGAATTAAGTAAACCTAAGTTTGAATAATGGAGTAATATTTGGTTTTTGCCACTTCACCTTGCTCCATTATTCATTGATTTTTCAATGTTTGGAATTTCAGTAGCAGACACTAACTCTGAAAATAGTTTCCAGCAATGGATAGTGGATGTAAATAAATCTTATTACAAAGAAATGCGAAATTTAGGGGCATAATTGAAATATGAATTATATCGACAAAATCAAAGCACCTGTGCATGGATTCCTCATTTTTCAAGTCTGGTTATGATGTGAGATTTCAGATTGTTGGGTTTCTATCCATTAAGAAAGCATGCTCAACCACCATTCATCAATTTGGAAAATATTTTTCTTATAATATACCCGTAGAAACAGGACCATGAACTGATTTCTAATATCAATGCCCATGTACATATGGCATTCCATTATTAAGCTTGGTTCTGATGCAACTTAGTTTGTCTTTAGCAAATATGCAAGCAACCCCAATGATTGCTTATGCCCCTTGTACATTTGTACACAACATTCATCTCTCTTTTCACAATGTACTACTCAGTGGAAATAATGGAGCATGACAGTAATTATCAAAAAATAGTAACAACCTAATTGAGAAAATCAGTGCATTAATTAGTTATTCAAACAACAACAAAAATCGATCTTTATTAGTATACTGTAGTAAAGGAAGTTTAGATAACAGGGTTAACTAAGTAGTAACACAAATTTAGGATAAAGAAATCTGCCTAACCGTAGCCAGAATGAGTGACCTTCTTCTTAGTATCAAAATTCAAGTTGCGGCCTTCATTGGATATTTATATCATAATCTTGTGCATCCAAATCATTATTATGATTTCTGAATGTGTTACCACTTGAAGATAAGTGATGGATATTTGATAAACCTGTCAAAACCTAATGATATATCAAAGCAATAATAGATTAGGAAAATTACAATTTAAATATATTATTAATTCATCAAGGGAAAACGGGTGCAAAACAAAAGCATTGAGAAATAATATATGTACTTGATACACCCCTGGCCGAACTGTTGGTCCAATACATAACATGCATTAAATATGATTGCTTTCAATGAGAAATCATACTGCTTTAAATCTTAAAGAAACAAAGGAAAATGGTTCCACTATCAAACTCGTACAATTCAAAACCATTTAGCTTTGATATATTTTGTTCCCTTGCTGATACTCACTAAGATAGCAAATCATTCATTGTAATACAATGGCCATCGAGAACTTATTTTTCATTTCATCAAATAGTTGGACTGCTGAAAAGAAATGTTATTGTTTCATAACTTAAGGCATGTACAATGACGTTGGTCAGTGATCAGCATTAGCAAAAAAAAAAGCACAAAAGAACTTATAATATTCAAAGCTCAAGTGTCCATCCAAACTAATCAGATAATGAAATTCGAGCCAAAGAGAGTTAAAATAAGAGAGGGTAAGGAAAACTGAACGAAACCAAATCAGTAAAGTATAAAGTAAGTTTGAGATCTTAGCTTGAGGAATATACTCGGACTTTGTTGCAAGTTGCCGATTCGGTGTCGAAGTTAGTGGTGCGTAGAAAAAGATTAATACTCTGATTTAGTATCGTGATGGTGGACCATCATCGCCGCGACAGTGCTCGTCGCTGGAGGTAGCGCAATGGAAGAACAGAGTTTGGTCAATTTAGCTCTGTCGTTTTGAAAACTGAAAAAGGGGAAGTGCCATTGTTTTCGCCTGAGAAGAAGAGGGAAGGAAATGAAAAAAGAATACGGAGAAGAAAAGTGAAGAAAACGAAAGAGGAAGTTATAGAGTCGTGTGAAGAAGCAGGTTGGGAACGTGGGTTGAGGCGGTGATAGAAATACGAAAGTGCCCTAGCAGAATTATTTGTTTGGAATTTGCAGCGTGGGCAATATGGACAGTCTAAAAAAGGCTTCACTTTGACCGCTTTGACTAGAGTTTTGCTTTATAGTATAGATATATATATATATATAGTGTAGATATGAAAAATTATGAATAAATAATTTCGATAAGCTGAACAATACCGATTTATTTAAGTTAAAATGAAAATATAAAAAAATTTGCAATACATATGCAAAAAACCAACATATTAAATAACTATAAAAAGAAGACAAACTTATGTGATATTTTTATAACTTATTTCAAAACGTAGTTGTTTTACAATCGAGGATAATATTGTCAAAGTGATCATTTATGTTTATAAAACAAATTTCTAATCAGAATGGAAACAAACAATATTTCAATTATTCAACAATTAGCATTCAATCAGTATCCAACATTCAACCTTCAGCATTTTAAACTTTCCTACATTTTTTTCCTTTTGACTCACATAATTCACCATATCTGCTAACAGTTTCTCTCTGCTATCACTTCCACCATTCCGTAGATCATCAACTTTGATTATTCATCTACCCCACTTCACTGCTACTACATTACCGCTGTAGCTATACCTTAAATTGAATCACCAGAGTTCTGGATGCTAGATCTACTTCTTTGATAGGTATAATCGTTCCAACTTCCTTTGCTCATTTAAACTTAGGAAATTATTCATTATCTCTTCTGAAAAATAGTTGGTTACCTTTTTGTTTAGGTGAGAGTTGATGTCTCTTTGTATGCTGAAGGTGTTACTTAGTTGGATCTGATTAGATGCGAGATATATCTTGATAGATCTATGTAATTCTACGACATGCATGGCATCTCTGATACTGATAACACGAATTTTATGTTAGACATTTAATTCCCTCATAACAGATAAGTAACTACTCTTATTTGAGTGTAGTTGTTAGCTTTAGCAGTCCTTGTCACGTAATTTAGTAGCTTCTTCATATTAAAATATTCAGGGGATTCCTTACTACAACTGAACTAGCAGTGGTTAGAGAAGGCATGACCATCATCGGTATGACCAATTACAACCATAACAATAGCGATGCTTCTGTAATCTTAATTGAGACTCATATAGGTATAACTTAAAACCATTCTTTCTGAATTGATTCATCCCGTTGACTGCAAGGTAATTGGTCTTAAACTTATTTGCTCCGATTTTTACCAATTCCACTATTTGTGTTCATTTGATTATTTCAGATCCGTATTTGGATTGGTTAAATACCTTTCAGTTGTGTTCTTGCCATATTAACCATATTGTTGTTGAAAAGGCAATGTAGGCTAAGAACATACTTGCTCTGTGATACTGAAATGTTCTTTTTTTTAATTCTAGTTATGTGCTAATGAGAAGAATTTCTGTAAGATTCGCTGGTATTTCTAATTTAATTCCGATCCACTTCAATATGTATGCACTCAACTTTCATTTGAAGAAATATGTTCGATAAACTCTGAATCATGATTACACAAAACACAAAATAGATCAATTGCAATTTTATCTTTGGTGGATTTTTACTACTTAGACTTTCGTACAAGCGAATTGCCATCTTTGGGGCATTCCATTTTTCTCACAAAAATTTAGCTGAATTGATGACATTATGCTTGACTCTTAACCCATTCTTTCTTTAAACATATATTGCCATTTCTTCGATGTTAACCACCACCAATAGTCTTCTCATATGTCTAAATGTATATGAGTATTTGTTATGTCGTTTTTAACGCTACCCATAAAGCTTACATTTTCAGTCCTCTATTCTCCATTTTCTATGATCTCCTCCACTAATTTTCTTTCCCCTCTCACTCTTGCCATTGTGTCTTCATATAATCTACTGTGTGTCTACTACCTTATAGCCAAGGCTCAAACCATAAAGACGTTGTCTTCCCGTATACAATTTTTTCCCAAATACATCTAATTGCTTCTACCCTAATGCTTAACGAATACTTCCAAGTTTCAGAGTCATATATGCGACTGTGTGTCTCCCAAATCGATTCATTACTTTGTATTTTTCATTAATCCACCTTTCTTATAACCCATCTCCATTCAAAAGTCTCCAAATTAATTTGAATCCCAAAGTTTTATTTACTTTTTCAAATATTCTTAATCACATACCACCTTCATTTCTCTGTTTATAGATAGCATCCTAAGAAATTTTGCCTACTTTTGCTTTCAATAGAAAATTTGAAAAGATACGTATCAAATTATTGAGAATTACTATTGGGATCTTATAGTAGTGCATCCATAGTTGTACCATGGGGTACACCATCAACTTGAGAAGTTCAACTCTACCAGCGACACTAAATAACCTAGCTTCCCAACCCTCCTCTTTCTTTTTAATGTTGTCTATTAAATTTTACCAGTGTTTAGCTTTTTTGTTGAAACTAAACAGTGGAATTCCCAAATATCTAATGGGCAATACCCCTTCACTCATATTCAACATATATGCGATCTCTACTTTGTTTATACAACCACCTCCAAAGAAGATATTATACTTATCATTATCTAGATTCAATCCTATGGAAAAATAAAACCTCTGGAAAATTTCTTTGATAAATGTAGCTCATGCGACATCTACTTTAAAAAAAATTAACACATCATCGACACAAGTTATATGTGTAATCTTATTTGCTAATTTTATTATTGGTTTTTTTAATCCCTCCTCCACTTTATCTTCTATTAATAATGTAAGATAATCCATAACGCACATGAACAAATAGGAGGACAAAGTATCCCCATGCTTTAAGCCATTTCTACTATAGAAGAATCCATGCACGACGTTTCGATTAACAATATAGAAAATAGATATTTTAATCAATTCATCGACCAACTTAATCCATTGTTCGTAAAATTAGTAGCTTTCATCATATGCACTATAAAAACTCTATCAACAGAATCATATGCCTTTCTGAGATCTATTTCAATAAACATGTTTTTATTCGTTTTCCTCCCAAAACCCTGCACCATTTCATAAGCTACGAGAATACCGTCCTTGTGTGTCTGTTTTGAACGAAAGCACATTGATTTGCCAATATCGGCCCATCAACAAATGGTTTTATTTGATCACATAACACTTTGCTGATCACCTTATATATGAAGTTACAGCATGAACTAAGCCTGAACTTCCATGTACCATTAGCACTTGCCACTTTTGGGATTAAGTGTAAGAAGGTATGATTAGTTTCCTTTATTAATCTTCTTATTCGACTACCTATTTCATTGCTTCATGTATTTCCCCTTTGACACTCTCCTAACGTTATTTATAAATTTCACACTAAGACCGTCTGGACCTAGAGCAAAGCTATCACTTACACTAAAAACTGCTTCTTTAATTTATTGCATGTCAATTTGATCGTTAAGAAAATTATGTCCATATGCCAAGATGACATTCTTGCAAATTATGTGTGGGGTTTCTGGGCTTCTTCTTAGCCGATTGATGAGTTCTTTATAATACTAAACCGCCTTTGTTACAAACTCCTCTTGATTATTGCATACTTCATCTTTAACAGATATAGAGTTTGATCACACATTCATATTATACCTTGATGGCATTTTTGCTTAAAAGAACTCTGAAGCTTCATCACCAAACTTTAACCATTCACATTTTGATTTTGCTTTACATCGATAAATTCTTTTAACACCACCTTTTCCAACTCCCTTTTTGGTGTTGAGAAATCTTCCATTACCTTAAGTCACTTGATATTTCTATTTGCTTCTGTAACTCACCGTACTTCTTCCTTAACTCCTCTAATTCTTTATTTGTATTATTCTTTTGTTTACTATAGTTTTTTAATTTCTCTTTAATGCCCTTCTATTTCTATATAAGATAATACATGGGATACCCAGTTACTTCCTTATTCCATCCTTCCTTAACCAACCGATTATACTCTTCGCATATCATCCATTGATTCATCAACTAAACGCTTTAGTAGGCTTTTTTGGGCATAGCATGCCAAATTCACTAGGAGGGTTATGATCACTACTACAAGAAGGGAGGAAGCAAATTTTGCACTAGGGGAAAGCTTCGATTCAATTTAAGTTTGGTAGTGCCCTATTAATTCTCGTAACACATTTCAATACGGGCCCATCCACCACAAATATTGGAAACCTTCAATTTGTATATCCAAAAGTCTGTTCATTATCATACATGTGTCCAACTCCAGCATTTTACTAAAAGGAACAGAAACTCCACCTCTTTTATCATTTGCAAATCTAATACATTTCTAATATCCTAAGACCATCCATAGCTAATTAATATGTCACGCTTCCAGTTCTAAGATATCCAAAAGGTTTAGTATAAGGTACTCAAAGATATGAAAGTTGATAAAAGTCACCATACCCAGTGCACCACAAATATTTCTCAAACATATAGAGAGATGTTGATCACTCAAACTAAAAACTCGATACTCACGTATTTCCTTATCAACTAAGACCAATATTCTACATTTATAGTAACACTCAACATTGCTAACAATTTCCCATTTTGACTCCAATTGTTGTTTGAACTTATTTATCTCCTTCACCTCGAGTTTATTCACTACTAGCCTCATGTAATCTACTTTATGTTTGTACATATGTTTTTTAATATCTAATATTCTAGTAGGCTCATGAAGCCACCTCACATTCTAATAAATGGTGGCCATCTATTTGGATTATTTACGGCTACGAAGTTCTCGATACCTACATTTGAATGTCCCTTATTCTCTTCCCCTACCTTCCTCACTTCGTCATTCCATTTTTGGTCTTTCTTCACTAGCATTTCCTTTTAGATTAGATCAATATTTTTTCATTAGTTAGCTAGGCTGTTATAGGAGATGATGCTTCAGGTTGACTTGAAGTGTTGTTGGTTTGCATGGTTATTTGGTCATACTTGCTGATTGGACAAACAATCTCACTAGACAAGACTTGCTCATGATTAGGTTCTTGTGGCAAATGCGTGTAACTTATATTTATGAGACTGATTATTCAAGTTTAATGCACTGAAGATATGTGTAACGACCCGGATTTTCCATCGTTTGATTTTGAACATTTAAATGGTTTTAAATATTGGATTTGGAATATAAATTGATTTTTGAATATGAATATTTTGGTTGAAATTATAGAATGAATTTAAATTTCAAAATATAGCGATTTATCGTAATACGAAAATGGTGAATAATTGAAATTTGAGTTGAATTGGAATCGAAACGATTTCTATTGTTGATATAAATTCTATTTGAATTAGAATTGAATCAATAAGTTTTTAAAATTGGAATTTCAAGCGATTTCGTAAATTTTTGAAATCGTCGATTTAATCGACGCGTTAAAATAGCGATTCGGGACGCGGTCTCGGAATTCGACGAAACCAACTCCATTGGATCCATAATAGTGTATTATTATCGAATTTCAAATTTCATAGCGTTTGGATTTACCGTTGGTCGTATGGAATAGAAACGCGTTGAAATTAATTTCGAAAATTTAATATTATAATTGGATTTAAAAAGCTATCTTCCACATACGATCGAATTAGGCCTCGAAACGAGTTCTATTGCATTCGAAATAGGAGTATAACATTAGAAACGCCAAGCGGCATGCCTCGATAGGAGTTCAGAATTTCGAGTTACGGGAACGAGATATTTTTGGAATTAAATAGCATAAATAAATAAAAATTAAAGTCAACCCCTATATCTTGAGCTGACCTATACCTGGCCACGCTGCCTCCTCTATCAGTTTAAAATCACGATTCCATTTTTCCCCTTCTCAGATCGAAGCACGAAATAAAAAAATGGCAACGCAAGCAAACCGCGATCGCGAGTGTCAAGGAGGCGATCGAGCTGATGTGGTCGCGATGTTGAACTGGGCAAAATGGCGAAGTCGCGCATGAAGATGGATGGAGGATGAGTGATTAAGCTCATATGGAAGGCGGGCAGGACTGGGGAAGTGAGGTTTCAGGCGGTGGCAGCATGACTGGTGATGGGAAAAATTGGAGGCGGCCAGGCAGATTTAATTGGAGGTAGGCGCAAAGTGATGAAGACATTTCGGAAGACTTGGATCTGGCACGTAAGAGGAGGTGTAAGCGGCAGCTAGGTGAGAGGGTGGGTCAGTGTTTGTGGAAGGAGAGATGGTATATGGTGATAGGTGACTGGGCGGGCGGTAGTTTGTGTGTAGGTAAAGTGGAAGGTGGATTGTGGAGGTAGCGTGAGCAGTTGTGGGAAACGAATTTGAACAGTGTAAAGGTTTAAAATTTATTAAGTTTTATTTAAGTTAATTAAATTTTTAATTGTCGAATGGTTGTTAATTCGTATCGTGCACATACGAGGTCCAAAAATCACAAAATCAGTCAAGTTGGATTCGTAGCTGCGAAATGTACAGTCTTGGATCGATTTGGAATCGATGGATTTTAGCTAGAATTTTTAGATTAAATTGAACGTCGTTCAATTTTTTTTGAAACGGATTGCAAATTAAAAATCAAGGTGGGTAAATCTCACTCAATTTGGTTGACTGGTTTAATTTATAATAATTAAAATTAATTATTGGATGATTGGTTGAATTGATATATTATTATCAGTTGGATATTATACTATATATAGTAGTATATTTATTAGTAGTTGGGTATATTTCGCCGTTGGAGCGGACGAGACACTATGTGCCCTACATAATAGCGGACGACCCTATATTGCCGCGATATCCCGCCTCAAAGCGGGATTGGTATTTAATGATATATAACATCTGTGGTTGCAGGGAAACAGGTTGGAGGGATCCAACTAGATTCCTTAAATATATTGATTGTTTTACATATATAACGATATATGATGTGATTGAATAATCTGTTATGGATTGTTGTGCGATTTGTTTATTGGATGCTGTAATAGCACTGACCTTAATTTTGGTATTTTAAATACCATAAATATTGTTTTTTTAAATTTCAAGGAATTAAAAAGGAGATTTTGGATATAATAATATTTAAATCGAAATTTGGATTATTTTAAAGGTAATTGATTTGGATAAAACAATGACTTGATTTTGGATTTGTTCTTAACTATTCGAAAAATGTTTTTAAAGAGAGATTTTAAAATAATATATATAAAGGGATTTTTTAAATGATATTCTGAAAATATGGATAAGAAGTTGAAATCTATATTTAAAATAGATTTGAAAAATAAATGGGATTTATAAGTGATAGATTTAAAAATGAAGTTATAAATGAGAATGTTTTATAAAACAAGTGAAACCCGAATGAGTTTATGAATTTATAAACGATGTTTATAAATTGAAATGATTTTCATTTGATAAATTGGAAATATAAATTCACAGGGTGAATTTATATCGAGATATGGAAATCGGTTTTTGGGAAAAATAGTGGATTCTATTTTTGAAATTTGAGAATGATTTTGAAATTGAAATGTAGTCAATGTGATATAAATCGAGAGGAATTTATAAATTGAAATTGATAATATTGGATTTTAAAAATAGATTTTTGTCGAGAAACTAAAATTATTTTAAAATGGAATTTTTATTTATTAAACTATATAGTTAAAGCTGTTTTAATATCGAAATATTTCGAGAAGTGGATTTTTCAGATATTTAATATTAATTGAAATAAATTCTAACTTTTATAATAAGTTTTGTAAATCGATTAGTTTTATTTAAAAATGAATTAGAAATGAATAATTGGTGTTTATTTAAAGTTTTTTAATATTTTAAATAATTACTTAAACATGTTTTAAAAATAAATTAGTATTCTTTAAAAATACTTAGCATATATATATATATAGAATGTTGAAATGATTGTAATTTATTTATAAATCCTCTCGAGATGTGTAAACGGGGTTTATTTAACGGATATGATTTTTATAAGAGAAATCTTGTAATGTAATTCTGGAAACTCAAGGAAACTTCCGGAATGTTGAAATACGATAATTTCGAAAATGAATTAGAATTCATAAAAGAAGTTAGAAATGGGTAGTTGGAATTATCGACAAGTGCAATCGATTTTGGAAAATTTAAAGGAAGTTAATTAATGAATTTCGAAAACTTATAGAATCCGTTATAAATGAGAGAAGGAATTTACAAGTATATTGCAAAGGATTTGAGAAGTATGAAATAGAATGGAATGTTTCCTAAGTATTGGAAATAAAATGATTTGGAAAATATACTTATAAATATTTACAAAGTATTGGACTGGAAAGATTTGAAATATTTTAACTACGAGATTATTATCATAGAAGTATTTTCAAAGTGTTTAAATATAAATGGAATTGGAAAAAAATATTCCTAGGTATTGATATGATTCGAAATATCCTGTTATGGATATAATTATTTGAAATTATTTTCAATCATTGAATATATTGGAAGAGATTTGAGTATATATCTTTGTAAAGATATTTTGAAATGAAGGTTTTGAAAGATTTATAAAATTGGACCTAGTGACTGCTTATGTGTGAAATTTGATAGTTAAATAAACTATTAAATCTGGTCAAATTCGTTGATCGTTTCAAGAGACCGGGATCAGATCTGATTAGTGATAGGTTCACACATGATAGGGGGTTCTCGCTTTGTGTTTAGTGGCGATCAAGGGATTCTTACCCCTACATGTCCCTGAGTGGTTGGTTTACTAGGTGCTTACAGTCGAGAGGTTGGTCGTAAAATCAGATTCGAGGTACCAATGTATGCCATGGCGGATTTTAGCCACTACTAGGATGGTTGAAAAGCCTACCGGTTCGTTACAGTGGTATCAGAGCTTAGGTTGAGTGAATACCTAGGCTTTGGTGGGGATTACTCATTAGAGATAGGGTCCGTAGTACCCTAGAATGAGTTTGAGTATATTAATAGATATGAGCGCGTATTTGTTAGTGAATATTAATTGTTTTATATTGTGTTGACTTATCGGTTGAGTGTTTATGAATTCTAGTCGGTACGGTCTGGAAAACTGTATCGATAGGGGTTCCTAAACTCTGGACAAGTTAAATCGACATAGTATTGTTTCAAAGTGGGTAAATGAAATAATTTTACGTAAATTATATTTTTGATACAAAAGAAATAATTTTCTGAAATTATTATAGTATATTGGAGTGTTTGGTTATAATCTAAACAGGATTATAAAATTGAAATGGTTATATATAACCAAATGAAAATTGTATAAGTATGAATTATACAATGAATTATAATTAAAATGGATTCAAACTTGAATTCAAAAAATTTAATCCCGGAAGATTTGGAAAATATTTTCATAAGTGTTATGGAAATGAAATTGGTGTTATTTTGGAAATATTTTTAAAATAAATAATGGTAATATTATTGTGGAATGTTTTTGAATAGAAAATGTTTTAAAAATGGATTTTGGAAGTGATATAGCACTGAACTCACTACAGTCGCTGGAAAATAATTCCGATGATGATCGTGACATCATCGGTGTTCATTTTCGAGTTTCTAAGCGACAGATTGATACCATAATAATTTGATATGAATATTTTTGTTTGTTAAACAAGTGTTGTTTTGGAAATTCCAAAGAGAATTTGGATTGGATAAAACCAAGTTGATTTTGAAAATTCCAGGAAATAAGTTTTTGAACTCATAAGTTGAGAATGATATTAATAAGGAAAGAAAGTGTGAAAATTGAATTTTGGAATTAGAATTTAACTTGAGTAAATTTAAATGGATTAAATGAATTGAAATTTAACTTAAGATAAGTTAAATAAAATCGGATTGGATTTGAAATGATATCAAATTGAATTAAATATAAAATTTGAGTTGTAAAATGATCATATAACTATAAGTTATATTTATTGAATGGAATCAACTCAAGTGTAGAATTTATGAAAATGTGAAAAATAAGTTGTGTAACTTATGAATCGGAAAAGTGGAATGGTAAAACCAAAATGGAAGTGGTTTGATATTTTGGTGAAGAAATGGAAACCCAAACTTGAATTATAAAATGAATTTGAACTCAAGTCATATTGAAGTGATTTTTGAAATAAAAATCAGATATCAACTTATAAAATGGAAGTAAACTAATTAGATAAATTAATTAGTTAATTGAATATAGAAATGGAACTTAACTTGGTTAAGTAAAAAGGATTGTGGATTGAAATTGAATGTGGAACTTGAGTTATAAATGAAATTCGACTTAAATGTAAGCGAATTAAATATATTTTGAAATGTTGTCGAATAAAATAGAAATGGATTGAAATAGTGATGACTTAAGTTATAAATAAATTCAATTTAAGTGTAAATAAATTGAATATGGCTTTGGGATATTATTTAAATGAATTCGAGTATGAAATTAAGTTTTGAAGTGGAAATGAATATATGTGTTGTATAAAAGATTATAATAAACCTTAATATTAATTTTATGAAATGATTCTCGAGTAATGTAGTGTAAATTGAGATATACCAAGTAAATGGAAATGCGAATCAATCGAAGATAAATAAATTGAATATCAATCAATTTAAAATGAAATAGAATTTGATTGCAATGGAAATGAACTAAAGTTGTATGGTTGAAATGATTGAAAGTAAACGAATTAACTTAAGTTAATATTTTTGGATGGAAGCTTGGCTCAAATAAATTTATGAAATGGTTCATAAATAAATTGGCATGGATTGGATTGTTGTTGAATATAAAATTGAGCGAACAAGATTTTTGTGAATAAATTGAATGTGAATAAATAGAAATTGATAAATCAATTTAGAATCAATTTGAAATGGATATGAATATGTTGTGTGTGAATATGAATTGAATGTTAATAAATGTTATGTGAATCATTTGGAATTGAATGAAATGGCGTATAAATTGAATTTGAACCCTGTATTTGCATGTACCTTCTAAAATACATGATATACCATGTTGGCGTTATGAAATCATGTGCTTAAGGCATTTAATGGAATGTAAAGTTATTAAATTTCATAAATTATGAAACTGATGTTTTTATTTGAGTAAGTACAGGTACATGGAGCTGTTTGGCTAGATTTTGTTTGCGAAAATTGAATATAAATTAAGCGAACTCGTTTAATAACGCTAATATAAGGTACGCTTACGCTCTAAATGCGAAAATGATATAAATATTGCTATATATTATGTTTCCGACCATGTGGGTCGATGATATCATTTTTATTATATTTGTGATATTGCAAAAGGCTCTCCGTACAAGGGAGACTCTGGCAAAAAAATTGGAAATTTAGGGTGTTAGAAAATGTTTGAAAATTTTTGAAAAAATTTTGTTAACTAAATTTTGGTTCGAAATTGTAATTGAAAATAAAGGTTTTGATAAATAAATAGAAATCCGTTGGTATGGGTAAGTCTAAAAGACTTAGGGAAATGGATTAGCAAGTTTAACTAAGTGGGTTTTGGAGAAATAATGGGTTTGGAGCATTCTTCCTAACTTGGCAATTTCGGGGATGAAATTCTTTTAAGGGGGGAGGAATGTAACGACCCAGATTTTTCATCGTTTGATTTTGAACATTTAAATGGTTTTAAATATTGGATTTGGAATATAAATTGATTTTTGAATATGAAGATTTTGGTTGAAATTATAGAATGAATTTAAATTTCAAAATATAGCGATTTATCATAATACGAAAATGGTGAATAATTGAAATTTGAGTTGAATAGGAATCGAAACGATTTCTAATGTTGATATAAATTCTATTTGAATTAGAATTGAGTTAATAAGTTTTTAAAATAGGAATTTCAAGCGATTTCGTAAATTTTTTGAAATCGTCGATTTAATCGACGCGTTAAAATAGCGATCCGGGACACATTCTCGGAATTCGACGAAACTAGTTCCATTGGATCCATAATAGTGTATTATTATCGGATTTTGAATTTCGTAGCATTTGGATTTACCGTTTGGTCGTACAGGATAGAAACGCGTTGAAATTAATTTCGGAAATTTAATATTATAATTGGATTTAAAAAGCTATCTTCCACGTAGGATCGAATTAGGCCTCGAAACGAGTTCCATTGCGTTTGGAATAGGAGTATAACATTAGAAACGCCAGGCGACACACCTCGATAGGAGTTCAGAATTTCGAGTTACGGGAACGAGATATTTTTGGAATTAAATAACATAAATAAAAAATTAACGTCAACCCCTATCTGTTGAGCCGACCTATACCTGGCCACGCCGCCTCCTCCATTAGTTTAAAATCGCGATTCCATATTTCCCCTTCTCAGATCGAAGCATGAAAGGAAAAAAATGGCAACGCAAGCAAATCGCCATCGCAAGTGTTAGGGAGGCGACCGAGCTGATGTGGTCACGATGTTGAACTGGGCGAAATAGCGAGGTCGCGCATGAAAATGGACGGAGGATGAGTGATTAGGCTAGTATGGAAGGCGGGCAGGAATGGCGAAGTGGGGTTTTAGGCGGTGGCAGCATGACCGATGATGGGAAAACTGGAGGCGGCCAGGCAGATTTAATTGGAGGTAGGCGGCAAGTGACGAAGACAGTTCAGAAGACTTGGATCTGGCACGTGAGAGGAAGTGTAAGCGGCAGCTAGATGAGAGGGTGGGTCAGTGTTTGTGGAAGGACAGATGGTAGATGGCGGAAGGTGATTGAGCGGGCGGCAGTTTGTGTGCAGGTAAAGTGGAAGGTGGATTGTGGATGTAGCGTGAGCAGTTGTGGGAAACGAATTTGAACAGCATAAAGGTTTAAAATTTATTAAGTTTTATTTAAGTTAATTAAATTTTTAATTGTCGAATGATTGTTAATTCGTATCTTGCACATACGAGGTCCAAAAATCACAAAATTAGTCAAGTTGGATTCGTAGCTGCGAAATGTACGGTCTGGGATCAATTTGGAATCGCTGGATGTTAGCTGGAATTTTTAGATTAAATTGAACGTCGTTCAATTTAATTTAAAATTGAAACGGATTGCAAATTGAAAATCAAGGTGGGTAAATCTCACTCAATTTGGTTGACTGGTTTAATTTATAATAATTAAAATTAATTATTGGATGATTGGTTGAATTGATATATTATTATCAGTTGGATATTATACTATATATAGTAGTATATTTATTAGTAGTTGGGTATATTTCCGCCGTTGGAGCGGATAAGACACTATGTGCCCCGCATAATAGCGGATGACCCTACATTGCCACGATATCCCGCCTCAAAGCGGGATTGGTATTTAATGATATATAACATCTGTGGTTGCAGAGAAACAGGTTGGAGGGATCCAACTGGATTCCTCAAATATATTGATTGTCTTACATATATAGCGATATATGATGTGATTGAATAGTATGTTATGGATTGTTGTGCGATTTGTTTTATTGGATGCTGTAATAGCACTGACCTTAATTTTGGTATTTTAAATACCATAAATATTGTTTTTTTAAATTTTAAGGAATTAAAAAGGAGATTTTGGATATAATAATATTTATATCGAAATTTGGATTATTTTAAAGGAAATTGATTTGGATAAAACAATGATTTGATTTTGGATTTGTTCTTAACCATTCGAAAAATGATTTTAAAGAGAGATTTTAAAATAATATACATAAAGAGATTTTTTAAATGATATTTAGAAAATATGGATAAGAAGTTGAAATCAATATTTAAAATAGATTTGAAAAATAAATAGGATTTATAAGTGATAGATTTAAAAATGAAGTTATAAATGAAAATGTTTTATAAAACAAGTGAAACCCGAATGAGTTTATAAATTTATAAACGATGTTTATAAATTGAAATGTTTTTCGTTTGATAATTTGGAAATATAAATTCACAGGGTGAATTTATATCGAGATATGGAAATCGGTTTTTGGGAAAAATAGTGGATTCTATTTTTGAAATATGAGAATGATTTTGAAATTGAAATGTAGTCAATGTGATATAAATCGAGAGAGATTTATAAATTGAAATTGATAATATTGGATTTTAAAAATAGATTTTTGTCGAGAAACTAAAATTATTTTAAAATGGGATTTTTATTTATTAAACTATATAGTTAAAGATGTTTTAATATTGAAATATTTCGGGAAGTAGATTTTTCAAATATTTAATATTAATTAAAGTAAATTCTTACTTTTATAATAAGTTTTGTAAATCGATTAGTTTTATTTAAAAATGAATTAGAAATGAATTATCGGTGTTTATTTAAAGTTTTTTAATATTTTAAATAATTACTTAAACATGTTTTAAAAATAAATTATTATTCTTTAAAAATACTTAGCATATATATATATATATATATAGAATTTTGAAATGATTGTAATTTATTTATAAATCCTCTCGAGATGTGTAAACAGAGTTTATTTAACGAATATGATTTTTATAAGAGAAATCTTGTAATGTTATTCTGGAAACTCAAGAAAACTTCCGGAATGTTGAAATACGAGAACTTAGAAAATGAATTAGAATTCATAAAAGAAGTTAGAAATGGGTAGTTGGAATTATTGACAAGCGCAATCGATTTTGGAAAATTTAAAGGAAGTTAATTAATGTATTTTGGAAACTTATAGAATCCGTTATAAATAAGAGAAGGAATTTAAAAGTAAATTGTAAAGGATTTGAGAAGTATGAAACATAATGGAATATTTCCTAAGTATTGGAAATAAAATGATTTGGAAAATATACTTATAAATATTTACAAAGTATTGGACTGGAAAGATTTGAAATATTTTAACTATGAGATTATTATCATAGAAGTATTTTCAAAGTGTTGAAATATAAATGGAATTGGAAAAAATATTCCTAGTTATTGGTATGATTCGAAATATCCTGTTATGGATATAAGTATTTGAAATTGTTTTCAATTATTTAATATACTGGAAGAGATTTGAGTATATATCTTTGTAAAGATATTTTGAAATGAAGGTTTTGGAAGATTATAAAATCGGGCCTAGTGACTGCTTATGTGTGAAATTTGATAGTTAAATAACCGACTATCAAATCTGGCCAAATTCGTTGTTCATTCGAAGAGACCGGGATCGGATTTAATTATCCAAATACCACTTCGATCTGATTTGTGCATTACGAATTGTGATATCGTAAAGATAACGAAGACGGTGATTTTGGATATTCGGTTTGTTCAGACCCAGAACAACTTGTATGGATAAATGCTATCATTTGCATCGTGGTCTGGAAGGCAGTGTTAGCATTCTAAGTATGAATGCTATTCTAAAGGTAAAATGTAGCCTCAAGCCTCATCAACTGGGAATGACTAAAACAAGGGAGATACAGCAGGCCTAAGTGGGTCGCACCTAAGTAGGGCATGTTATCACTTTTCTAGATACCCTCGGATATATTATTATTATGGAGATGGTTGTGCATGGAAAAGAGAGCGCTCGATAGGGTGGGAACACCCGGGGTGATAACATATTCGGTACTATCCAGTAAGGGGTAGGCCGGTCCTGTGTTGGCAGGGATCGTTAGGTACGATATCGGTACATTTTTCTAGAGATGTACTGTGACGGGCGGTACTCTAGTAGCCCAGTCATTGTATGGAATCCAATATCCACTATGAGCCTGTATGGTTTTGATTGTGCCCAACTATGTTGAAGCGTGAGATGAAAGCATTTCAACTATTTTATAGTTTACTTTCTATAGACACTATTATAATATCAGATGATTTTGATATAAACATTTTGGTTATCGTAAGGTAAAAACTCATCGTCTTTATGTGTGGCATGGTCTTACGAGATACCTTTATTTTTCAAAAGGATTTTTGAAAATAATTAAATTCAAATTGATTGTGTTTTCTCACACTGTTTTTCCAGACTGACTCGGGTGTTATTTTATTATAATGCTCGGGTCAAACCGAGTATTACAAATTCAGGTTACGATGCTATGGAGCCCAGGAGACGAGCTGGAGGATTCTCAGGCGTATTTCACATACTTGGTTATTTTTGCTATGTGTGTAGGCTGTATATTCAGCATTTGTGAGGACAAGTTATTATAACTGTCTAGATTGATTTGTTGATTATTGTACTCTAATGATTGTATGTATATTACAGTTACAGTTTCTTTGTATAAAGATCCATTATTATATATTATATTTTGTTCCACTGCGATTGTGAGATTCTGTATATTATTGTTTCTATTTTCTTCTATCCCTTTTCTTCTTCACCCCTAATGATCTGGTATTTACGGCACTTGAATATTCGGCATGCTATACAGTGAAAGTATTGATGTTGATTTTCGAGGGTCGAAAATCCCGGTTCATTACAATATGTTTTGAAAAAGGTTAAATTTAAAAATAGATCCTATTTGACTATTAATAATGTTCAATGATGACACAAAGCTAAGCTTGACTCTTTTCAGAGTAGCTAGTGGAGTTGTGCAGTTGCAAATCAAGTTGGTGGCTCCTCCGTGATTTGGCATTAACCTTGGCGTATAATTTATTATCATGCATCTCTGTTTCACTATTACTTCCTTATTACTCTCTCCATTCCCACGTAATCTTTTCTCATCCTCTATACTCTTTTGTAGCGCCATTCTAGCAGCCATAAGCTCCTTAATCGCTTCATCCAACTCCATCATTACTTTCTTATTCTCCTTCTTGATTGAATTGTATTCTTTTCCTTATCTATCTACATTCTTTGTTTGATTATCACCAGAATTGTCTTGCTTTACTTCTACTTCTGTCCCCATATTGCTTCTTTCCCTGTATTTAGCATGGGTTGTTCTTTCCTTTTCAATGTTACTAATTGGAATCCTGTTCTCTACTAAGCCTTCCTTCGATTGTTTTTGTTGCATAGAATACCTACCTTTGTCATTGGGCATTGCTTCTTTCCATGCCCAAAACAAAAAATGTTTTCACATCTTAATGGAGGATTCCCATATTCAATAATTTGTGAAACAAATTCACCATCTTCCATTACACCTTCAATAAATCTAGGAAACCCCACCTCTACATTTAGGTCCACAAGTACACACGTAAATGAGATATAGGATTTCGACAGTGTCATCCTATCTAATAAGGGTTATTATTAGAATACTTATCACATCGGGACTCCATAGCCTAAAAATAAGGCTAGGAAGCCTCACCCAAATGGGCTTAGTGGTGAGTAGGTCCATAATTGCCTTCATTTCAAAAAGTCTAGTTTACTTAATGATAATGATATTTTGTTAAAGAACCTAGACGCTTCATTAATAATTTTGTTACAATATCTTATGTTTTTAAAACGCACCATAAAGAAACCATTCTCTCTTGATTGTACCACGAACTCCTCTTCTGCTTTCCACTATCTTTTGGTGTTGGCCTACAGATTTTTGAAGTATGGCCTAGGACCCTCCTCATACATAAGAATGCAATTTTCCCACCCAACCACTGCTTAATCCATAGATTTTCGTGAGAGCGACTCTTTTCTTTATAGGTGTAACAAAATTAAAATTCAGCTTCCCTATTGTGTTACCACCAACGTTCCTGTCTGCTTCCAAATAAGAGACTTTTTTTGCATCATTTGAAATTGGGATTTTATTTCTCTTTTCGTTTCTGCATTTTTTTATTCGATTCTAGTTTTATTTTGGTCGCGGGTTGCTTTGAAATATTAGGATTTCTCCCTTCCATCAGTTGCTTCCCTAGATCACCTTATTCCTTCTATTACTAAGCACCTCCGTGCATCCCCCATACCCTCCCCTTGTGCTTTTCTGCCTTGAGCTATGTTCTATTTAGCAGTATGCATTATCATATTTTTGCCCCCACATCCATCCAATGAACCTAACCCTTTATTTCCACATAATTTTCTCTTGTGTAATTACTTTGTTTAATTCAATTTTAAGATTCGAAAGTAAATTTTTCTCATAAACACCCAAATTTCTTGACTCTTCTAATTTATTTAATTTTAGAATTTCAAAAACTATTTTATGGCTCTAATGTTACCAAAATATCTTTATTCCATTTTTAAGAAATATTCTTAAGTCTCTTAATTTTCTTATGAAAGTTTTAGCTATACTACCTAAATATTTATATTTATTATTACTCACTGAAAGCCATTTATGAGAAACTAAATTTATAAATTTATTCTAACATCCACATTTTTTCGAATCTAAACATTTTATAGATTATTTGTTGGTTTTTACAATTGAGAATAATCAGATAATGATCTGAGTAAATATTTGAAAGCCCACCATTGATCAAAAATTTAGTTCGCCTTAGAATTATGCTGATGCGTTCATATTAACAAAAGTTACCTACTAATACTAGGCTTAAAAATTGAAAATGAGGAGTATATGAGTAATTAATGTGAATGACGCGGGATGTAAAGTGCTTCAACTAAGCTTCCCTACATCTACTATGAAGGTTGCTTATTATATTGATCTCTCACAATTACAAGGAATCACCGTAAGATAATAAAAATTTAGATCACTTAAGATTACAATGTTTCTGAACTTAAGAACCATTATTTTATCTATGTTGGAAATGACTTCTAAATATAAAAAATCCACCCCTATGAAGTAAACAAACAAGGCAAACGGACAAGTAATCAAACAAATAAGCGAGAAAACAGGTAGAAAAAACAAACAAGTAAACAAACAAATAATTAACGCAGCAAATCAAGCAATCAACACAGTACAAACAAAAGGAAACAATTCAAACAAGTATGATATAAATTAATTAAATAAACAATCAAATAGTACAATACAAAGAAGGAATCAAACATAACCTAACAAGGAATAAATCAGTGCAAACAATTCAACCAAACGAACAAATACAATAAAAAGGTCACTATCCCAAATGCCAAAGTGGGCATCACCTACATCATATCCCAAATCCTTCTATGAAAGGGAATAAATGGACATTCCTACACTCCTTAGGAAAAGTCACATATAATAGTCATAAAGGGTATTAGGTAGACTCTAAACTTATTCAACCTCGTCATCTTACACCCCATGTTACAAAGTCTAGTTTTACAACTTTAAATAAAATTTCCAAATAAGACATATTTTTAATAAAATGTTTTTTAACAAACACCCCCAAAGTTTGTTGTTCAATCAAATATTTTACTTTTTCAATTATTTACCATCAAATCAAACCATCCTCATTTCAGTAAAATATTTTCTCAAAGTATTGTAAAAATAGATACTCTATAATATAGATCTTTTCTCCATAATATATTTTCAAATATATTCTCTGTAAAACAATTTTCAAATTAGGTCTTTTCAACCAAAACTCTTTACCCAAAAATGTTTTTCTTTTTATTTCTTTTTAAAACATCATTTATCAAAGACTACCTTTTAAGTGCATTTATCAAAGTGTACCTTTTAAGTGAAAATCCTTACAATCGGAATAAAATTTCAAATAAAAAAAGCTTTTTGAGATGAAGATACTCTTGTGATAAAATGTTTCTCTTAATTAAAAAATTTCCCGCATTCTTTACTTAAAAAGATACTTATCAAATAAGAATACTTTCATCAAACTATTTTCAAATTTTACTACCAATAAAATAATTTTTCAAATAAAAATATTTCTATAATTATATTTTCAAATACTTCTGTTGAGAAAAATAATTCCTTCAAAATAAAATATCTTTCTATGGAAATAGCTTTCTTGTAAAATGTAGCGACTCATAGTTTTAAACACTTCGTATTTAAATATTTGAATTTGAGTTAAATGTGGTAAAATTGATTTTATAACCCTAATGAATATGTTTTTAATTATGGATAATGAAAAGAAACTCATCTATTAAATGATTTTATAAAAATAAATATTTTGGGGAAAAATTCGATAATATGATTGAAAATCGTTTTATGGATAAACGTTATTCGATAAAAGTATTTCAAACTATTTGACATGCTTAGAAAATTAATGTTAACATTAGTTATTAAATAAAAATATTTTATGGTTTATGGCAAACTAATGCATTTGGTAGGGTCATGCATGATGTCGCGGGTAGACTTTTAGAGGAGATTTTTTACATAGGATATTATCACATTAGGTGGAAAGATGAGCCATGGGGGGGTGAAGATGTTGTGACCGGATTTAAGAGGGAGGAAGCCACCTCTTTTTACTTCTATTTATACATACATAACTTGTGCAATTCCATTTTACAAAGTAAAGCACAATATAAACGTCTTCATGCTCTTCTTTCTCCTCTTTAAAATTCTTAAAACAACCATGCACCTCCAAACTTCACCAAACTCAAGCATAGGGACTAATGCAAAATAGGAAGCTTGAAGATCAATCCAAAGAGTGGAAACCATGAGCTAAAGAGAGGGAGGAGCATGTGGCCATGAGCATGGGAGGAGGAAGCAAGGTGGTCGTGATCTTTATGATGCTTTGGATGGAGTTTGCATGCTTTGGGTAATGGTAGAAAGTGTTCGTGTGTTGTATAGGGCATGAGGTTAATATTAGTAAGGAGTTTGGTGAATTAACTCACCACTGAAAAGTATATATTATGTATATATAAGTGTGTGCAATATAAAGTAATGACATTAACTAATTAAAGTTAAGCTTGGACCACTCTTGCTTTTGTAAAGCAAATGATAACTTTATATGTAGTATATTCACTTCTATTTCCTTCTCCAACATGTGACATAGCCTAGAATTGTTGTTTACATGCTTGGTTTGGTTGTGTGTAGAGTTGACGGGCGTGTGTTAGTTGCTTGAAGCGAGAAAGGTTGCTATAAGCGCACTTTGTAATATCTTGTGTTTAAACCTCTTTAAGTGGTGATATGTAAATGTATTTTGATAAAATGTATTTTTTTATGATCTACACTTATAGTAGTGTATGTGACAGAAATGGGAAGGTTCGAAAAAGTGTATAACATGTAGAATAAAGTTTAAAAAGGTTAGAAGGTGAAATGGTCACTGTTTGTGCACTTGAAAGTACCTTCTTTTTTGGTGATTTTTAATATGATTTAGACACATATCCTTATGAGTTTCTATTCAATGTTATTTTGTACTCTAAGTAATCTACTTACTATAACTATATCAGACCTTAGATCACTTTGTAGCATAGAGAAAGCATGCCAAAGTTTCAAGGATTTTTAACTGTTCTAGGCCAAGAATTTTTCGCAGCACTTCTGACTTTACTATAGCACTGGCTGTTGCTATGTTGTTTTTATCAAATTTAGTAACTCAAATGAGTTTAAAAATAATAGTTAAATTGATTATTTTTATGAGATCTTTTTAGGGATGACTAATAATATACTTAAGAGTATATTAATGAAAAATAATAATACCAAGTTTGAATATATTTTTAATAAATATGTATGAATTTATAAAGTAAGAGGTTTTATTTATATGTAACACTTATTTATAGTAGTTTTTAGTAAATTCTAAATTAGTTATTTTTACATAATGTTTTATATCGTTATTTAAAACATATTTATAAGTATTTTTAAAAGTATTTATATATATATATTTAGAAAATTAGTTAAATATTTTATAAAAAGGATAAATGGGTTTATGTAACTTTTGTTACTACAATGTTTTAAAATTTTATATTAATTATATTATCCTTGTAAATAATTTAGTATACATAAATTCTAAAAGTTTATATATATATACAAGTATTGGTAAATGATTATTATTTGATAAAAGGGTTTTATAATAATAATGTTTGCGAAACATTTGTTTTTAACCTTTTTTATTATATTTTTAAATGGAAAATCTTGTTAAATGATTTGTAAATATTCTTATACCTTTGAGATAAGTATTTGAATATATTTAGAAGAATGAAAAGAATAGAATAAATAGTGAAATAGTAATATATATGTATATATATCATTTATAAAGGTATTTTAAATATACATATGTATACTAGTGTTGACAAAGAAGTATTATTTGATAAAATGGGATTATAGGTCACTTGTGATTTCACCATGTTTGCGTGTTTATTCATTTATGGTAAGTTTTTACTCCTGTACTTAGCACTAAAAGTCGACAAGTAGACTTGTTCTATCTGTGAGAGTTAAAAATGATGTGTCGAGGTAGGTCTCTGGTGCAACAAGTGTCCTAACCTACCTGGCTTCACTCTTGATCGAGGGATAGAATAAGTTGAGAAGGTCGAAAAGGGCGATAAGTATATGACACTTGATTTCCATATGCGATCGTTTTTATTTCATACTAGATACGTGACTTATCGACTATCGAACTTGACCAAAATTTACTTAGGAAGTATACAAAAGCTTCATGGATTTATACAATTTGAGATCCCCCAAGGAGGATTCATTCATATGAAACGTCCATCGCTTTAAGAACGTATATTCAAGATTCCTCGAGGAGGACTTCTATATGCGTTCGCTTACTCCTGAAAGAACCGAAATTGAGTTAACTGGAAATTCACCGATTTGTTTTTGAAGAGTCTGGTATCGTGGAGAGCATACTTATATGAGATAACTCAAAACCATAACCACTTCAAAACCAATATACAAGTTATATGTTATAGAAGTGGTTGTGAAGTGTAATGTTATAGATTTGGGCTGCCTATCCCGAAAGTAACTCCGAGGGAGCGGTCAGCATTAACATTTCGAACAATGTTATCATGTTGTGTCGTCTATCTTGCGGGTAATTCCAAGAGGGAGGAGAGTGCTAACATTCGTCGGATGACTTTTGCTGGAATCCATGGAGAGGTTTGTGAACTATTTGAGTGATGAGGGATTATGTGTTGAGATGCTGAAATGTGACTTTACCATCAGAAATGATAGAGAGCAGAGTATGGTCATAGCCAGTGGGTAGCTAATCCAAGGGTATGTCAAATCCATATTTGGAGATGCTTATAATTGATGCAAGCGAGAGTTAATGATACTCTGTAACATGTGTTCGACCCTGGACCGGTTATGTTATTCTTTGTGGTATATTTTATCTAGAGATATACATCACTTTGGAAGGTAGTTTCTGACCCTTGTCAGGAAGACTGCCTCATTTACTGAAGGCTCTTCCAAATCCATTTGTGAATGCAAACCTTAGCTATTTTAGTTGTATACCTAATATTATTGTGATGTGAGATGCAAATAGCACATCTGGTGATTTGGTTGGTCTCAAAAGATACTGTTATATATGCATGTATTTCTAGAGTTTCTCACACCAGATGTATGTTTGACTTGCGGTTTTATTTTCCCTTAAATCCTCGGGTGCTCTTTCGAGTAGTCTGAGAAAGGCAGGTTTACGTTGGATGTTCTTTGGAGCTTCAGGAGATGGGTTTGATGTTTTCACCAACCTTTGTATTTTTATTTCCACTACACCACTAGTATGTATATATTATCATTTGTGGGGATAGGCAGCTACAACTGTCTAGGTTAGTGATAGTACTTAGGTTAGTAACTCTGAATTACGCTGTATCTTAGAGTAACCCTATGTACTGTCTTTTTAGATATTATAAATTATTGTTCCATTGTTAGATACATATATTTTGTTCTTTCTTACTTGTTCCTTTTCTTTCCCCCTCCTTTTTCCCCTTAAAATTCGCTTTTCGGATGCTTAGGTGATTGATACATGAATTGTAACATCCCCCACTTCGAGACTTGAAAATAAACGCCAATGATACTACAGTCATCACCGAAATCATTTTCTAGGAACAAAGTGAGTTTAGTATTTCACAATACAAGTAAATAGAGCAGCAAAATAACTTTTTCATTACATCGATTTGACTTATATAATTCATTACATCATTTTAACCCAATTCGTTCCCACGTAGGGGAAAATACAATAGAAAATAAGAGTAATATTATGTTTGACATATGAAGATGCCAACACAATACATATCCAGTTATAATTCATGGTTTTACACAACAAAAATTTTAAAAATTTCTATTCTCTAGATAAGCATCATGCTTCGTCTTTGATCTTTATTCGTCCTTCCAAAAGATACATGTCTAATCCATAAACTTAGTCTACTCGGATGAGTACCGGTGTGTTTAGGAAATGATAAAAATACAGGTCAGACATAAAGCATGGTATGAGTAAAATCTTTACCCTAGTCATTCATAGTGAAACCATGCCATTAACACAGAATGGGTTTCCCCTCACTTATCATCATCAAGATACATCGCATATGTAAACAACATTACATAGAAAGCAACCACGTGCATATAATCAATCAAGTAGTTTATCCTACACTTATCATCTAGCTACGAACCATGTCATATATCAATTCAAATTAAGTATACCTTATACATATCATCATGATATGAACCGTGTCATACAAACATCTATCGTCCATTCAAACATCATCCAATCCCTTGTTTTAGGCTTTCATTGCTAGGTTATCATTAACTTATTTAGTGATTACCTCTCTAGGCCTATCTTTCACTAATTCATCTTTTCTCGAACAATGTCACCTAATGAAATGACCACTCATTCCACCAATGAGAGACACCCTGACTAAAGCCACTCCACTCTCCTAAGAGGTTGAATGTAAGTACCATGAATACATTTTAGTAAATATCCTTACTAAGCATCAATAGCCCTTGAACCGCTATCATTCACATTACTGATTTTTTTTTGGTTATAACACCACCCTCATGTTTTGGGACTCTACCATGGCACCCTACCTTAACTCCCCTTTTGAGTTTATTAATCTTTTAGGACTGAACCCTTTCGTGGTACCATGCCATATACCGTTGGACTTCAGACTAATAGCCCAGGCACCCTGCCATCCAATAACTCCATGAGCCAGTATATCTTTATGATCGTAGTTCAACCAATTTCATTCATTCATTTATAGTGTACCCTACACTCTCTTTACATAAAACATCTTTATCTTTCACTTAAATGATACCATATCATTTATTAGTTTCTCTAAGCTTTCTTTTATTTCAAAATAAGTTAACATAATTTTAACTTATAAATTTTTTCCTCTATTTCATCCCTATGAAATAATTCAATATTACTTGGAAACTATCTTCCAAAGCGCCCTAAATATTCTTTCTTTTACTTAGAAAATATAACATCCTTTGCTTTCATGAGTTATCATTAGTCGTCATGAGCTAGCTTTCCGATAACTTTCGAATGTTAGGTTATTTTAATATATTTTTGGCTATTCCATAGCCATCATGGTTCAATAGCTTCCTAAGCTATCACGTGTTACCTTTTAAGTGATGGTTCTGGGTTAACTTCCTAGTAGCCATCACATACTATCTTGTATATAGTCATCACGTACTAATTCATCAGGTGCCATTGTATGTTAATTCACCTAAGGCCATTGTGTGCTAATTCGTCTAAAGCCATCACGCTTTATCTCATTCATAGTCATCGTGTGTCATCTCATCTAAAGCCATCATGTGCAATTTCACCTGAAGCCATTGTGTGCTATCTCATTTATAGCTATCGTGAGCTATCCCTTATATAGACTTCATGGACCATCTCTTCTATTGCCTTCATGTGCTAAGTTCCATACTTAGACTTCGTGCTTTAAGGTCAATAGAACTTTCATTTGATAGCACTTCCAAAGCTACCGTGGGTAGATAGTTTGGAATGCTATCGCGTGTTAACCCATTTATAGCCATCGTGGGTTAATATAGTCTATCGTGAGTTAAATGACTATTTTGTAGTTATATTGAAAACAGCTTCATTGCCATATTAAGTGTTATCGTTACGCCAAATCCCATTTGTTATCAAATTCTCATTGGCTAGTGTTTATCTTTACAGTTCATTTTTTAGAAACGGGTTAATAAAGTCTTTCATTTATTAATTAATTACCCTTTTTTCTTGGCCAGTTAATTATATAAAATCAAAAATTGATGATAAAAATCCCAAAATATTATTAAAAATCAATTTTATCATATTTTACCTTTTTTAAAAATTTCAAGTCAAAATAATTAATTTTATTATTTTTAATAATTAATTTACATGAAATTAAATATTTTCTTAACTTAGAAAATTCACAAAAATTCGAATTAAATTCAATGGAATTCCAAAATTTAAAACCCATCTTTATTTCATCATTATAAACATCATATTAAACTTTCATGGCTTTTAAAAATGAATTTATCATATCTTACCCCAAAATATGAACAAGTATACTTCATTAAAAATTTCAAACATAACCAAACTATGTTTTAATCATCCAAACATGGTTTATCATCATCAAAACATTCATATAAAATCAAATCTGAATCCAATAGATAGTGATAGGTTTTAGAGAAAGATTTTACTCACCTTTGCTTAATAAACCTTGTTTAATCTTCTTATTTCTTAAAGTTGAAAGCTTTAATCTTCTAGCTTTGAAATATTCTTCTTCTTTCTTGCAAAATAATGACCGGCCTTGACTTTAAGCTTTAAGGATTTTTTTTAGCAAAGCTAGTCGGCTTTAAAGTGGGCCGTGCCACTATATAAATAAACAAACAGGTGCTCTGCACATGCACAGAACAACTATATGGGCAAGAAGCCCAAAAAAGGAGAAAAAGAAAGCACAGGAGCTAGACAGAGATGCCTAATCTACTAACACAACATGACTAATCTTCCTCAGAAGAGGGAGAACAATCACGACCATCAGCCGAAGATGGACCAATAACAAGAGAAAATCCCGAGAAAAGAGCAGCTAAATGAGGATCATACCCAACAGAGTCAGGAGAGTACAGAAATTTCCTATCCCAATTGACATCATAAAACTTACTTTTGTTTTCCTCTCCAAACGCACCTTCCGTAGTGAGGCTCAAACCATCTCCCACAATATGGTAGATAAGAAACCGACTCTCACCCTCAAGATCACTGATAAAAGCATAAAAGATGTCTCGCTCTGGAGAATATCTCATATCAGAAGGAGCGTGAACCCAAGCACGCTCAACAGTATTCCAAGAAATGATATCAGATGAGGAAGCAGAGGGAATTTCGACCAGGGCCGAAGGAGGAGAATTAAGAGATGGACCTTTATCTGGCGAAGAAATGGAGGGAGCAACACAATCCGGAGCAACAACAGGAGGTACCCCAGAAGGAGTAATAGCAACGGGCAAAGATATAGAGGGAGCAACACATACCGGAGCAACAACCAGAGGAACCACAGAGGGAGCAATAACAACGGGAGGCACAGAAGTATCAACTAATGGGACAACAGGAGCGACCTTCGGAACCCACTGCCGAAGAGGAGGACGAGGAAGAGGTAACCGGTCAACAAGGGGAACAACCTTTGATGAACAAGAATCAGCAAAATGGCCAAAGGACTGACAAGACGAGCAAATCTCATGCTTCCAACTATAGCAAACTCTGACCTCAGCAACGTGGCTCACATCTAATCTGACCTTTAAAACGCTAGGTAGAGGTTTGTCAGGAGTAATCTCAATTAGAGCTTTGGCATTGACTAGTTTCTTTCTGGCCACAGTATTTGCATCATAATAAATCACCTTACCAACAAGGCTAGCTAGCCAGTCGATACCAATAAGAGGCTGAAGTACAGATGGAATATGCGAAAAATGGGCCCAGACAGGAATAGAAAGGACTTGCTCCCTAGCACAATCCACAGACGGACTCCAAGTTGTAATAATGAATGGCTTCCCATCAATAAGAATGTGGTCAGCCTCAAGAATTCATTGCCTCTCTTCAGTACGTGTAAACTTAAAATAAAACAATTCGTTATCAAAATGGACACTTAAACCACCCCTAGGCTTCCACGTGGAGTTGCACCTCGCCTTAACAATATGATAGAGAGGATTGGAGTCAAGAAAGAAACCAACCAAGTGGTCTTTCCAAAAATCCACACCAGCCTGAATAACTTCCAAGGGCGGAATCATCACACCCTCACTCTCAATACTATCAAAGAGACGCGGCGTATGCAAACCGGCATTATTAGGCAACTTGGAGAACAAGGAAGACCACTTAGGGACAGGCTGAAGCGGAGGGGGATCCAATAAAATAGCTTTCGAATCTGCAGGAAATGGGATTTTGTCTAAAGCATTACAACAAACACCAAATGTGCACCCTACAGTTACCCTATCAGATGCCTTGGAGAGACCACTAGCTTCAGGCAAGCAAACACAACTCTCTATTACCACTTCACTACTATGATCAAGGGCAAGCCCCAACTGCTCAGCACAAACAATCGGCTCAATCTCAGTAACAGACCAAGATGATGTACCTTTGTTCGATAGCAATGGGGACAAGGGGGATGGAACTAGTGAGTTGACAGGAACTTCAATGAGGGTTTTGTTCGATAGCTTTAAGGGTTTTGTTTTGTAAAATGAAAAGAAGTGGAATAAATGAGGGGTTGGGGCTAAAGAAAGTGGGCTAGTGCTTTTGGCTGTGGCTAATATCTCATTCTGGCCTAGTCACACTATTATATTTTCCTTAACATAAACATTCTAATCCAAAATTTAAATTTATTTTCATTAACAAGGCTAATCTTAATTGCTCTAATTACCCTTGGTCCGTTCAATTAACTTTATAAAGTGTCCCATGCTTAATTAACCAAATCTCTCTTAGGCAATTTTTATAATTAAACTATATTATTCATCTCTTTAATAACATCTTTTATTCTTAATTTAATTTAATTTCCCGTATTATGACCTTCCAAAATATGGGGTGTTATAGTCTCCTCTCCTTACAAAATTTTCGTCTTCGAAATTTCGATAAGGAAGAATACTAAAATTTACACTAACACCCTAAAAGTGTAAAGTCGTTATCATACAAGTACACACAAGTACAAAAGATTACATTAGTACCCTACTAATGCAAATTGCAAACCATCAATCATCAATCAAAATGTATCAGTGCAACTACTAATACACAATCGTATCATATATGAATATACTAGTACCCTATAGTCCATACAATAGACAAACAAAGCACCCTGCTTTATATACATGAATGTCTAAAACAACAGATATTCCTAATCCTATCCTCCACCTCCTAGGTACAATCTTCCTTGTCGTCACTCCGCTGGATGCAAACAAGTCTAATAATTTTATTCCTTAACTCCTTCATGTCACGATCTACTATCCCCTTCAACCATCTCACATATGTCAAATCCATCTTTATAGATAAATCCTCCATCTCCCTTTGTTCTACTACCAAACTTAGGTCATGCACACATTTCCTTAAATGCGATATATGAAAAACATTATGCACACCCGTCAAACTACTTGGTAACTCGACTCGATAGGCGAGTTTACCAATTTTCTCAATCACTTGATATGGTCCTATATATCTAAGTGTCGACTTCCTCGCCTTCCCAATGCGCATATTTTTTATCCTCGTGTCGGTGAAACTTCCATGAATACACGATCGCCTACTGTGAACTCTAGCTCTTTACTTCGCTAGTAGGCATAACTCTTCTACCTCGATTGCACTGCTTTCATTCTGGCGTGGATCAACTCTACCTTCTCGATAGCTTCTCTTACCACATCAAGTCCTAACGTGAGTCTATCTCTCATGTCTATCCAACATATCGGTAACTTACATGATCTGCCTCGAACGTTGCCATCCCAAAACTTGACTGGTAACTATTACAGTAGGCAAACTCTACCAGATGCAAATAATCTTCCCAAAATCCTTCGAAATCCAAAACACATGCTCTTAGCAAATCCTCGAGTACACTGTTCACTCTCTCTGTTTGACTATCAGTGTATGGGTGGTAAGCCATGCTTAAGTTCAACTCTATGCCCAATGCACTATGCAAACTTCTTTAAAACTCACTGGTAAACAATGGGTCTTTATCGCTAAGGATATTGCTTGGCATTCTATGTAGTCTCACTACATTCTTCACATATTGCTTCGCTAAGCTACTTGCCATTCTTGTCGACTTCACCGAGATAAAATGGACACTCTTAGTCAATCTATCGACTATCACCCAAATGCTATCATTTTCCATCCTCAACCTAGGCAACCTATCAACAAATTCCATAGACACTGAATCCCACTTTTTAGTGTGTACTTCGAAGGGTTGAAGTAAATCGCTCGGCTTCTAATGCTCAGCCTTCACTTATTGATAGATAAAGCACTTCTTCACACATTCTCTTATATCTCTCTGCATCCCTTCCTAAAAGAAAACTCTCTTCATATCACGATACATCTTCGAGCATTCGGGATGAATAGTAAACTTCAACCGATGACTTTCATCGAAGGCTTCCTTCCAAAGGTTTCCTATATTCAAAACACAGAGTCTTCCTTTCTTTCTAAGCCATCCCTTCGAGCCAATCTCGAATCCTTTTGGATCCTCAATGTTTGACCTCATCTCCAATCGCCTAATTCTTTCTGTAATTAGCAGGTCCTCCTTCCATCTTGCAATAATCTTATCCACAAGTGCTAGACATACCTCAAAAGTTGCTAAAACACACTTAGATCTCTACTCGATAGAGTATTTTTCCTATAATGCAGTCCGCAAGATGGCTAACGTCTCTAACGTCATCCATTCTTCAATCATGGCTAACACTCCATTCTGATGCTTCTTACTCAAAGCATGAGCAACCTTATTCCCTTTTTCCCGGCGTATAATCTATCCCGAAGTCATATGCCACCAAGAATCTAGCCATCTCTACTACCTCATATTTAACTCCTTCTGAGAGAATAAATACTTAAGGGACTCATGGTCCGTATAAAATCAATCCCTTCTCCTAACAAGTAGTGTCCCTAAATCTTCGACACAAACACCACTGCTGCTAACTCTAAGTCACGAGTCGGGTATCTAATCTCATGTAGCCCACTATACTATATACGCAAATTTGCAGTGCCCCTATGCGAAATAATATACATAAGATTATTTTAACAATAATAATAATATCAAGTTTAAATATATTTTTTATAAATATACATGAATTTTTAAAGAAATTTTTTTTATTTATATGTAATACTTATTTATAATGGTTTTAGTAAATTCTAAATTAGTTACTTTTACATAATATTTTATATGGACATTTAAAACATATTTATGAGTAGTTTTAAAAGTGTATATATATAGGAAATTAGTCAAATATTTTATAAAAAGGATAAAAGGGTTTATGTAACATTTTGTTACTTAATATTATCCTTGTATATAATTTAGTATATATATATATATATTTAATTTTTAAAGGTTTTTAAATATATATACAAGTATTGACAAATGATTATTATTTGATGGCTTTATAGTAACAATGTTTGCGTAACATTTGTTTTTAACCATTTTGATTATATTTTTGAATGGAAGATCTTGTTTAATGATTTATGAATATAATTATACCTTTAAGTATTTGAATATATTTAGAAGAATTAAAAGAGTAGAATAAATAGTGAAATAGTAGTGTACATGTATATATCATTTATAAAGTTATTTTAAATATATATACAAGTATTGACAGAGAAATATTATTTGATAAAAGGGAATTATAAGTCGCTTGTAATTTGATTGTGTTTTTTTTATTCGTTTATGGGAAGTATTTACTCCTGTACTTAGCACTAAAAGTCAACAAAGTAGACTTGTTCTCTTTATAAGAGTTAAGAATGATGTGTTAAGGTAGGGCTCTGGTGTAACAAGTACCCTAACCTACCTAACTTCACACTTAACCAAGAATAGTGTAAGTTGAGAAGGTCGAAAAGGGAGATAAGTATACCAGACTTGATTTCCGTATGCAACCATTTTATTTTGTATCAAATAGTTGACTTATCGACTATCGAACATAACCAAAATTTACTTAGGAAGTATATATAAGCTTCACGGATTTAGGGTCTGAGATCCCCTAGGAAGAACTCATTTGTATGAAACATCCATCGCTTTAAGAACGTACATTTGAGATCCCTCGGGGAGAACTCCTATATATCATTTGCTTACTTCTGAAAGAAACGAAATTAAGTTAATCGGAAATTTACTAATTTAATTTTGAAGAGTCCAATATTGTGGAGAGTATACTTATATGAGATAACACAAAACCGTAACCACATCAAAAATGATATACGAGTTATTTGTTATAGAAGCGATTGTGGAGCAGAATGTTATAGAGTTGTATTATCTATCCTAAGGGTAACTCCGAGGGAGAGGTCAACGTTAGCATTTCGAACGATTTTATCGTGTTAAACTGTTTACCTTGAGGGTAATTCCAAGAGAGAGGACATTGTTAATATTTGTTGGATGACTTATGCTAGAATCCATGGAGAGATTCGTGAACTATTCGAGTGATAAGGGCTCGTGTGTTGAGATGTTGAAACGTGACTTCACCATCGAAAATGACAAAAAACAGAGTAGGGGTATAGCCAATGGGTATAGTTAACCCAATGGTATATCAACTACATATTTAGAGATGCTTACGGTTGATGCTAGCATGATTTGATGATACTCGGTATCTTGTGTTTGGGCGTGGACCAATTATGTTTATCTTTATGGTATAATTTATCTAGAGATATACGCCACTTTGAAAGATACTTTCTAAGCCTTATTAGGAAGATAGGCTCGACATGCCGAGGTCTCTTCCAACCAAAATCCATTTGCAAACGCAAACCTCGGTTGTTTTAGCTGTATACCTAGTACTATTGTGATGTGAGATGCATGTATCATGGCTATTTTCCAATTTATATTCTACACCCTTGACACTGTCTATTATATCACCATATTTTGGTAATTAGATGGTTTTGGTTCTTTTTTATTGGAAAACCATTTTCGCGATTCGGTTGGTCTCAAAGGATACTGTTATGCATGCATTTATTTCTTAGGTTTCTCACACCAGACATATGTCTGACTCGTGGTTTTATTTTCACTTAAATCCCCAGGTGCTCTTTTCAGTGGTCTGAGAAAGGCAAGTTTACGTTGATGTTCTTTGGAATTTTAGGAGACAAACTGGATGCTTTCACATACCTTGGTATTTCTATTTTCACTACATTATTAGTATGTACATATCAGCATTTGTGAGGATAGGCAGTTATAACTGTCCAGGCTGATGATAGTACTTAGGTTAGTAACTCTGAAATTACTCTGTATCTTGGAGTAACCCTTTGTATTGTCTTTTTGGATATTATATATTATCGTTTAGTTGTTAGATTCAGATGTTTTATTCTTTCTTGCTTTTTCATTTCTTTCTTGCTTTTTCATTTCTTTCTGCTTTTTCCTTTTACCCTAATAGTCTTCATTTTGAATGCTTAAGTGATCTATACATGAATACCGTGGATGTATGTGCTTATGAGTTAGAAAGTCAGGTCATTACATAAACTACCTTTAAAATAAATCTTCAAATCGTATAATATTCATTGTAAAGAATGTTTCAACCAAATATTCCTCTCTTTAAAATAAGCATTCTCACTAGATGTTTCCCAACATGGTACTTTGAACAAAAACATTTTAACCTTATACTATCTTCAAAATAGTTTTCTCCCTCAAAACAACTTTTTTAATAAATCATAATGAGGTTACAAAATACCTTTCAACATTTATTTTTCAAAGGATGTGCCCAAATTAAAAACAATTTTTACCTAAAATGTTCTCATTAAAATATTTCTATCAAAATAAAATATTTTAAACTAAATATTTTTCATAAAAATATTTTTGAATAAAATATTTATCAACAAAAATTTCTCTTTCCATATTTAAAAATCTTCCTCATTAATAAAGCATTTCCAAACCATATTACCACTTTAGAATTGTATTCAGAAAGATGTTTTAAAAACAAACAAACCTCTCACATTAAATTATTTCTCCAAAGATTGAATCCAACTTTCAAAATCTAACTAAACACCTTTTCATTAAAATGCTTCCAAATAAAATATTTTTACAATATTCAATTTTCTTTACGAAAATATCCTTATAAAAATATTTTATATCCTAAATTAATTACGTTATTCTCACCAAAAATGTTAACAAATCACTTTATACCTAAAAATAGGCATTTTTTTTCCTTTTTAATAAAATATCAAAGAATGTATATTTTGTAAATTTTCCAAAAAAAACATTGTTCACTTAAAAATAAAAAATGATTCCGTCTTATCAATATCAGGTTTCAATTATAATTTATCCTCTTGTGTGTGCCACTTAGGTTATAACCAACACTTAGCCACATTTATAAGCATTCATCATACCCCACTCCTACTTTATTTATCTTCCATATAAGCGTCATCGTAAATAAACGTAATTTTAGGGTATGGTAATGGTGGTTAAACAAAAAAACCCACACACATAAAGCATACAATTATCTGTCTCATTCTATATTCTAACCTAACTTTAGGTGTAAATTCCTAAATTTTCGAACATACCCAAGGCTTAACGAATCACTAAACCTATGCTCTGGTACCAAGTGAGACGACCTACAAAATTTTAATTTCTACAATCAACTATAAACGTCGTTATAATAAGCTAATAACTAAATTCAAATATTAAAGACAATGGACCGTAGGTATATAAAAATTAAAATGTCTAAAATAGTGAACATAAAAGGGAAACCTCATAGTAGAATTTAAACATCAATATGTGTGTGTTTGTATTTATACATCTCATTTTAACAATTAAATATTACTCAATTCCATACATCACATAATATACATATTTCAATACATCAATTATTAAGCAATAACTATATAACTTGATGCAAGAGGTATATCAAACCATCCTATGTATATGACTTGTTTCGGACTCTTTTGCTCCCTTCTTTGCTTCCAACTACGAACTTACAAATGCACACACATGGATATATATATAATAAAGGGAAAAGGTTTCAACTATGTTTGGACCATGCCAACCCTATATACTCTAGCCTAAGGTTTAAGAGCTATTGCATAGGAAAAGACTGTCTACGTACCCCTTGGGAATCAAGCCCATATAGTTCAATTTCCTGTTCTTCTCCTGCATCCAAATACTTGTTAGTACATACCAACTATAGCATCCATGTAACCATTGCAACCGATGCAAATAGTACAAGCAGAAAATAGTATTCCTAGTTATCCATCAAAACAAATCATTATATGGGGCAACAACAACAATAACATACTTTGCCATTAAACATTAACAACATAAAATGCAAACTCCAGTCATCAAATAAGAAAACAACAACATCATAAATACACTTAAACTCATTATTGATTATCAACAATAGTAATACGTCATCAATGTTGATATAAGTCATCAAATGCATTCTAATCACTCCACAATACTAACACAACATTAATCATCAAATCTGTACTAATCGACTCAATATTAGTAGCACAACATCAATCAACAAATATGCACTAATCCACTCAATATTAGTAACACAACATCAATCATCAAATAACCGTAATTGACTATCCATCATTTGGTAGTAAAAATGGTAAACTATCACATCCACTTCATAGTTCGATTCAATCGTCACAAAACAAACATATGTGATAATTCAAATTAACAATTAATCACATATTACATCCATTCAAAATAGTAATTTTACGACCAGTATTTTATCTTAAATATAAAATCATTTTATTATTGTTCATTATAAAACCACCTTTATTTACATATGTCGAAAATAATAATAATCTTTCCAAAACAATAATATACTTTAAAATAATAATCTTTAAGTACTTCTTAATATCGCATTTTAAATCAAAAATAGTAATCTTCATTAAATCTCTTTACAAAATGATAATTTTATTATTTTGATCAACATAATATTATATATTAAAACCTCATTAATACTTTTCAAAACCAATTTATTACTATTTATTCCAAAGATACAATATTCTATTTTAAATCACTGAAACTCCCTTTTAATTCTACTTATCTCAAAATAGTAATTAATCTATTCAAACACACTTTTGGAAAACAGTTTTTTTATTATTATTCATAAAATACCATTTTATTTTATTTCTCAAACAACAACAACAACAATTTTCTATCATATACCGTAAAATTAATCATTTTATCATTTACCCAAAATGATACTATTTTCACTAAAATTCATGTTATTATTATTTGAAATCCAGTTTTATTTTATAAATAATAATAAACTTCCTAAACCTCAATTAAAAATATAATTGTAGTTATTTAAGAATTTCCCCAGAAATTCATAAATAGTAACCATATTAAAGTCCATACTTTAATTTCAGTAAAGCTTATTAAATCATCATTATTTATTGATAACATCCATAATCCGTAAATAATCTCATTTATCACCTATTTATCTATTTTTCTCATTATTGTACATTTTATTCCAATTAATTATTTTCTAATTCCATTAAATAATTTACTTTACTTAAACATCTAAAAATGCTAAAATCAACAACATTTATCCAATCAAGGAACCATACGTCCAAAATATTATAATAACCAAACAATTGTCCATTGAACACAACAAATATAAATAAATATGACTTTTCATTAATAGGTATGTGTTTCATATTTTGAAATTAAATTAGATTAAACAAACCAAACCAACACGCTTTGGCCAATGGTCTCCAAACTCAGCAAATGCAGTGCCAAATCGATCGGAATTCCACCATAAGTCTAACAGAAGAAAATTGTGCATGAATTGAAGTTTGTACGTGAAAGATATGGAGATTAGAAGGTCTTAGGTTTAATTTGAAATAAATAATTTAGTACAGACTTAAACATAAAATTACCTCACCCTCTATAATAGTAGGTCGAACTTGATACACCTCTTTGTGCTGCCTTTGACCAGTCACCACGCTCGCGTCCGGCCACCTGAACGTCGTCGGGCCACCTGCCAGACCCACCGCTTCCTCCTCCATCAAATGCACTAACTCTAATTGCATATGGTCGCTACTAATGTCATAATTATCGAAACTTCTGTGGCCAAATTCCAGTGCTATAGTGCCCAATAAACCCTCCGACCACCTTTGTTAGACACTACTCTTAAGTTCTATAAGCTCATGCCTTCAATTTCACGAATAGATGCATGAATAAAAAAAACCCCTAATTTAGGCCATAGGTTTCATAAATTTGAACTTTGACCAGCAATTCTAGTTGTCTCGAGCCTCCATTCCTAAAATGAATACTTGCCTTTGATTTGTCTCGTCTAAAGCTTCAAAATGACTTATATTCAATGGATATCGAGCACTTTGATTTTTAGAACAATTTATAATTAGCTAAAATCATATGTCATTAAAATGTGATTCAGAAGGACTACATGATTAAGAAGAGAGACTTGTATGACAGTTGCCTTTGTAACACCCTATAAAATTTATAAGAAATTAACTAATTAATAATGATGATAAAAATTGGAATTTTACAAACGTCGGAATTTTGCCACAAAATGAAATTGGAAACCATTAAGGTAGGAATCCCGGAGAGATGGCCCAAAAGTCCAAAAACCAAGTGCAAACAGAGCCGCAAGATGAAAGGCAAGCCATCATAAGAAGCAGAGTATAAAAGTCCAATTATATGTAGGGTCGGTATCGATCCAACATCATGGATCGGTACCGATCCATATTCCTTCACCCACTTTTGCCCCTATCCATGCGACTCGCTCTATTTGATAGTAAATCCTATTCTATGTGTTATTTTATCGATCCCATGCAATTCTCTATCGATCTCCATAAGCACTGGGATTAGCATCTTCATTCTATCATAGATCCATCATTTGGACTTAGAAACAAGCTAATAATGTGCAAACAATTATGGAATCACGAAGCTAACCACAAATCGAGCCAACACAAAGAGTTCAAGACAACCATTTTGGCCATCTTACGGATCAGTATCGATCCAAGCCCATAGATCGGTACCGATCCACGTATTTTGCAGAGGTGTCCACCTATTTTCTTAGAGAATTGGTCTATCGCGTGGAAAACGAGATGGAGATTAGGGAGGGCAAGATTTTAGGCTTTCAACCTCTATAAATAGGAGGGCATGGGTTATTTTATGGATCTTTTTGGCCCTTGCTTTCTCTACTCTGATCTCTTGTAATCACCCTTGGATTTATACCGATCCGTAAGAACAACTCCTTGTAATCTAGTGATCTAAGCAATAAAATCACTAAATTGACATAGGTCAAGATTAGCCAAACCACTATAAATATTATGTGTTCTTTTCTTATTCATTTTCTTTTATTTTCTTCACTTTTTATCCTCTACACAAACTCTTGGGTGTTTGTGCCATTTTTTATTCAAGCATTTTGGTGCTTTCACTGGGAAATATAATCTCAGGCTACATGGATCCGTTATCTACTATTGATTTTCATAGATCCGAGAGATAGATCTAATCTTCCAACTTAAATGTTCTACTATTCAGATTTTCGACAATCTAAAAGAAGTTATTCGCCATGACCCCATCAAGGAAATAACTTGCTACAACTTCCAGAGCTATTAATGATGCTGAGAACCAAGACACTAACTGTGTGGATGAATTTTCCCAACCAGAACAAGTTGAGATCTAGAATCCAACTGAAATCGTGATCAGAATAGAGATGGATCATATGATGAAGTAGATGGAGGATAAATTCCAAGAGACTCACAATGAGATAACCAGCAGTTGCAACAAAGCTTGAGGCTGTTGAACGAACCAACTCAGAATAGTCGTAGGAGGATTAGAAGGGACTTAGACCATTCAAGTTCAAACTCTGAAAGTTCCTCATCATCCGAGAAAAGGTGGAGGGATAAGAAGAAGAAGATGCAAAACATGACTGGAACTTCGTATCAAGGGGCAAGACAAATTCACGGCTCGAGTTTGTGGATCCGTACCGATCTAAGAGGATTGATCGATACCGATCCAATTATGTTGGATCTGGACCTCCCCTGCGGATTATGGTGTGGATAAGACCTTTGGAGATGCTGTTAATGATCAGAATCTGGAACATCGAGCTACTGCTAATGATGCAACATAGGGGAATCGAACAGTGGGACTGCTGGATGAATGGACCTCCAAGAGTCTGGAGAGCCTAGGAATAGAGACCTTACCCAGAAGCGTTCGATGGGCCAAACACTCGAGGCAGACCCCGACTACTGCCATTCAGTTGAACCTGTAGACCTGTAGTACTTGGAAGATACGGTCAGGAGATTTGTAAGTGGAAACCGATTCATAAGCAATGATGAATGAGGTACTTCACCTAGTCGAAATCTGTTTACTGAGAACATTCTGCATGCGAATATCCATAGAGGTTTATAATGCCAACAATATCGATGTACGGTGGAAAGACAGACCCAAGGCAGCAGTTGATGAAGAATGAATGGCATATGGACTCAGCTAGAGCATCTAATTCCTTGTGATGTCATTGCTTTCCAATTTTCCTATAAGGAGTAGCAACAATTTGGTTCACACGGCTCCCATCGAGATCCATATCGTCTTTCGCCGAGTTGTCATGAAAATTTCTAGAGCAATACCGTTTACACACTTCACGTCCGAAAGATGTGACGTCATTATTAAACCTCTTCAAAGGAGTAGGAGAGTTGTTAAAGTATTTCTTAAACTAATTCAATATAGCTGTGATGGAAGTAACTAATCCCAATAATGACATCGGATTAATAGCATTGATCGGGGGGACTCATCCTGAGACTGACTTAAGGAGATGTTTGGAAATGGAGCCCCTATCGACGATGGATATTTTCTATAGGAAGGCTAATTACTTTCTGCATTTGGAAGAGAACACAATCATCCCAAACGAGGTGAGGTTGGGAGTTCAGCTGAAGTGATATAGAGCAACATTGCTAAAAAACGGTTCGAAGAAAGTCCGGGGAATGTGGATGTAAACATTGGCAACAAGAGTGAAGGTCAGACGTAGAATAACGATGGGGCTAGAAATCGAAAATCTAATAATAGGAATTGTCACAAGATTCCGAAATATGATAATTTTACTAAATTGAATAACTCAATCAAGAATATCTATCTGGCAACTCACGGTACCTACTTATACAGGAAGCCGGCTCCAAGGGAGTCGACCAAGAAAGAGAATAGATCTGGAAAGTTTTGCAGATTTCATGAGACGCACGGTCATAATACCAATGAATGCAGACACTTCCATGATGATTGAGAAGGTGATTCAAAAGAAGAAATTTGGAACTATTTATGAAAGCCCGCAGGATGGCAGGTAAGGAAATTCTAACCCTCTTGTGTCGTCTTCCTAACGGAGGCAAACTAGACCTAGTAGTGAAGAGCTTAGTTGCCCTGAAAAACGTTTGGTGATAAATACAATCATCTGTGGACCACATCCGGCTGACAAGGGCTGGAACAAGATGGATCGATATGTTGGTACTTTAAAACATGTAGAGAATGAGAGCTACTTTGCTATAGAGGACGGAGCTCTGGCAAAACAATTCAGAACCATGACTGATGATATTGTTTTCCGAAACAGAGATGCTAATGGGGTGGAAGCTCAACATTGACTTGTTGGTTATAACAGCCACAATTGGCCTGCTATTGTACGTAAGGTGCTGGTTAACTATGGTAGATTAGTCAAGTTTCTATCTAAAAAAGATTATGACCAGATGCTTTTGGAAGGAAAGAACTTGAAACCATGCAAATATCGAACCCAAGGATTTAACGGGACAGCTACGGAGCCAGTCGGATATGTGGAATTACTGGTGGTACTTGGAGAGAGCGACCGCAAGCGAGTGCGGCTCATGCCTTTTGTGATGTTAGATATTTACTCTGCTTACAATACATTTTTGGGCTGACCGACCCTGGCTAAGTTCAGAGCAGCTATACTCCTTGGTGTTTAACACTTAAATTTCCTACCGAGAATGATGTGGGAGTAGTGCATGGAGATAAAGGGCTTAGCCCGAGTGTTATATCGCCGAGTTAAAGGAGGCGAGGCGAAAAGAGAAAGGAAAAAATATAGAGAACACCCTCTGCATCAAGGCTTTGGATGCATAACAACCAATGCCCAAGCAATGGCTTGGGCAACGCAGTCAGTTCTATAAAGATATAGATCCATGAAAAGAGATAGAAGGTGGAAGAGAAGCTCCAACCAAGTCGACGATTAATATCCCAATCATTCAGGATGACCCAACACAGATCCTGAAAGTCAGATCATAGCTTGGTGTCAGAATGATGAAGGAGTTGGTTGGTTTTCTCTACCTGAACCTAGATGTGTTCACCTGGACACACTCTGATGTGTGTGGGATTTCACCAGAGACAGCAAGCCCTGCATTAAATGTAAATCCCAAATGCATTCCTGTGAAACAGAAGAGCCACAGCCTGGGTTTGGAGAGATCTGTTACACTCAAAGAAGAGGTGGATAAGCTAATAGAAAATGGATTTATCCACAATGCCTTATACCTGACACGGATATCAAATCCGAACTTGGTGAAAAAGTAAAACGGGAAGTGGAGGACATGCGTTGACTATTTTAATTTGAATAAGACGTGCCCGAAAGACAACTTCTCGCTCCTAAGGATTAATCAACTGGCGGATTCAATAGTTGGGCATGAATGCTACCGTTCATGGATGCATATTCTGGATACAATCAAATACCGATGCACATAGCAGACCAGGAACACACCAGCTTTATTACTGACCTGGAACTATAATGTTATCTAGTCGTTCCTTTTGGACTAAAGAATTCCAGAGCAACTTACCAAAGGTCGGTACATAGGATGTTCAGAGACCAAATTGGGCGTTAGAAGTCTATGTGGACAACATGCTCGTGAAGTCGCGGTAATCGGGAAACCACGTTGATGATTTGGCAGAGAAGTTCGGTGTTCTTTGAGCTCTTTTGGTGTTGCGTTAGGGAAATTCTTAGGCTTCACTGTGAACTCCCATAAGATTGAAGCCAACCCAAAGAAGATTGAGGCATTAAGAAACATCAAAGATGTTGAAAAGATTAGGGACGTTTGGAGTCTAAATGGGAAGGTCACCACCCTGAGTCGATTCATCTCCAGAGCCACTGAAAAATGCATCCCTTTCTTTGACATGATCAAGAAGGGAAAAAGGAATTTTACTTGGAATCAGGAGTGTAAATATACATTTCATGCTCTGGTAAATCACTTGGAGAGACCCCCCATTCTCTCGAAGCAAATGGATGATGAAGACTTGTTTATATATCTAGCGGTGTCGGTCCATGCTTTGAGTGCCGCACTTATGTGTGAGGAATCTCGTATCCAACGACCGTTTTATTTCATCGGTAAGATATTGACAAGAGCAGAAAGAAATTATCCGAAGCTGGAAAAGCTTGCATACTAGCTGTTGATCGCTTCAAGGAAGCACCGCCTCTACTTTCAGGCTCATCTGATCAAAGTTCGTACCGACTAACCTTTGCAACAAGTCTTGCAACGGACCTAAGACGTCTGGAAGGCAGTTGAAATGGAACATTGAATTGAACCAATACGATATATTCTATCACCCTCGGAGAGCTATCCAGGGCCAAGCTTTGGTGTACTTTATAACTGAGTTCACTATGCAAGACAATAATCCGGAGAGTAGTGGTGAGCAAAATGCTAGGTAGAAGATGTACACGAATGTGCATCAAACAAACGATATTTTGGTGCTAGAGTTGTACTTTTCACTTTCAAGGAACATTCAATAAGTTATGCCTTGAGACTCGACTTTCCTACAACAAACAATGAAGCAGAGTACAAAGCATTGATTGCGGGACTTAAAATTGCCAAGGAACTAGGAGTTAAAACTTTACACATCTTTTACAATTCCCAACTGGCAATGTGTCAAGTCAAGAAGGAGTTTCACACGAAAGGAGCGAGGCTAGCTTCTTGTCTAAACTGGACTCTTGAGCTTCTCAGTGACATTGAATATTACATAACAACGCATATTCCTAGAGAAGAAAACGCAAAGGCCGATTCACTGGCCAAGCTAGCCAGTTCTGGAGATGCGCAGCTCATGGGCCTGGTTCTGGTGGTGGTATTGTCGACTCCAAGCATCGACCATATGGATGTTGATTGGATCTTGGAGGTCGAGCATAAGAAAGAATCATGGATGACTCCCATAAAGAATTATTTGCATTGGGGAATCCTTCAGAACAGAAAGAACGACAAAAGATCCTTCGTCAAGTTTTGAGATACATCTTTCAACAATCAGTACTTTAAAGGAAAGGATTCTCAGTCCCACTGCTACGATGTGTCGCCAACGACGAGGCCAAACAAGTCCTGAGAGAAGTGCATGAAGAGGCCTGTGGCGATCATACAAGAAGGCAAACCCTAGTAAAGAAGATTCTCCGCTATGGGTATTTTTGGACAACTGTCAACCGAGATGCAGCCGATTAAACTAGAAGGTGTGATAAGTGCAATAGGTTTGCTAAAATTCCAAGAGCCCCACCGACGGAGATTACTCAATAATCAGTCCTTATCCGTTTGCACTTTGGGGAATTGATATTATCGATGTATTGCCGATATCTAAAGGAGGTGCGAAGTACACCATCATAGCTGTTAATTACTTCATCAAATAGGCTGAAGCGGAGCCATTAGCCACAATTACCATAAATAAAGTAATCAACTTCATGGTCTGGAATATCTTTTGTCATTTTGGAGTCCCATAAGCAATCATTACCGATAAAGAAACCCAATTCGATAGCATTGAGTTTACGGATTTCTATCGCCGACATCGCATAGAGAAGAGATTTGTTGTGGTGGCACTCCCTAGGTAAATGAATAAGTTAAAGCTGCAAACAAGATTATCAAGTCCATTCTAAAGAAGCGATTGGAAAAAGCTAAGGACAAGTGGGTTGATGAACTTCCATTAGCACTTTGGGCTTATCGGACGACCCACAAGTCAGCGACTGGCCATTCTCCATTCACCTTAGCCTATAGATTAGAGGCTCTGATTTCAGTTGAACTGGAAGTACCTTCCCATCGAATGATTCACTACAATACATGGATAAATGAACAACTCCTTCTAGAATCTCTTCACATGATCAATGAGAAGCAAGACGAAGCTGACTTAAGAGCAGTTGGGCACCAAAACCGAGTCACCTAATATTACAATCCCCAAGAATTAGACCTTTGAGATTGGTGACCTAGTTCTCAAATGAGTCTTCCCAAGCCCTAAGAACTTGGGCCCAACATAGGAAGGTCCGTATAAAATAGAGCAAAAGCTCGGAGATGGCACTTTCAGGCTAACTATGGTTGACAGGATCTCACTCCCGAGGGCGTGGAATAGCGAGCACTTACGATGCTATTTCATTTAGAATAAATTTGCACATAATTTGATGAAGCCATGTAATAAGATAGAACCTGTCATTTCCCATCTTCAATAAATTAAATGGCTTTCTGGATCTAGGTCTCTGCCTTTACATAGCTTAAGAGTTGTGAAATATGATCGATTCGAATAAATCTGCACGTGTATAATGCAGGTATGCAAGTACCCGGAGTTAGGTGCCAACCAAACTTTTGTGGTCCATGATCGGACCCTTGGTGTTCAACCATTCTTGGCACCCAAAGATGGATGGAAATTAACTCCTTCCTTGATGTGGGGGCAGGAGTATAAACCAAATAGGATGTGATTTGACCGTCCTCTAACTAACTCTTATCCTTGATGTAGGGGCAGGAGTATAAACCAATAGGACATGATTTGACCATCCGTCAGCTAACTCTTGTCCTTGATGTGGGGGCAGGAGTATAAATCTAAAAGGATGTGATTTGACCATCCATTGCTAACTCTTACCCTTGACGCGAGGGCAGGAATATAATCCAAAATAGATGTGACATGACCATCTAATCACTAACCCTTTGCCCAAAGTAGGTAAGACAAAAGATCCATGCCTGGTGGAAGGTGGGAACTTACCTATAAACTTGGATCAACCCCCAGACTTAGGCATGATTGAAAGTAAAACATACTGGATGAGGATGTGCAAACTACGATCTCAAGTATTAGCTCAAAACCAGCGCTCGGACCTTGGCGCGATCGGATGTCACTATCCTAGAAAAGGATACCTGAATAGTTATACTAAATGGTTTACCCCAACCGATGCCCAGAGCTTGGCACTTCAACAATTGCTTTGCATTTACTAGAATGACAAAAGGCTGGCGGATGACTAAACAAGCTAATAACTTAGTCCAACCATAATCATGAAAAGAAATGGGTCACGAGTACATATAATGGAAAGTGCATTTCTTAAGTACTTAAACAAATTTACGCAAAGCTTTGGCAAAACAAAAGTCTTTATTACTCATAGTCAAAATAAGACTTGGAAGAGAGAGTACAAGTTTTATTTACACCTAAGCTAGAAAGCAAAAGCGGAGGCTGAATCCAAGCAGCACCGGCCGAAAAATAAAAGGCGAACAACTAAAAAGAGCCTAAGTATTACTATACAACCAAAAAACACAGATAAGACAGATGATCACTTCTTGATCCTCTCCTTTCTCTCTTTCCTCTCATTCTTCTCTGTAGAAGATGGCGCACTAGATCCTTCCAATTGCTTCCTTATCCTTCCCCTTCTTCCTTTACCAATGGATGGAGTGCTCTATAATGATCCAGCAGGCATGCTCTGGGTGCTCCCGAACGGAGGAAGAGTGATGAGAACAAAGATAGTTTGACCGGGCAGAGCTATAGATAAAGGAGGAGAGAAGGTCTTTATCTTCTTTAGCTTGACCTCTTTGGCTAGGACATGCTCCTGCTTAAGCGTACTCATGGTTGGACCCCATAGGGGCTCGGAGGACCCAGTAATAACAACATCATCATCAGTCTAAGATCCATGAAGCTAACCAGTCCCTTAATCCTCTAGAGCATCTATCATTCGCTCATCGGGCCTAAGAGTCTCACCTGTCGGGATATTCGGCACCGTCGTTGAAGTGGTCACAATCACCAATTCTGTTGTAGATGCTTATTGTCCTGACTAGGGACCTTTGCGGGAAGCGGGATGACTTGGAGCTGACTTGAAACTTGAGAGATATAAAAAGAGAGATTAGCAATGTTAATCGGCAACATATGGACTCTTTGCAATACATGTAAGGTCAACGAGATACCTCCTTTAGTTTAGGATTCGGTGTGGAACAGAGTGCCTTTGGAATTCCCTTCCAAGATAGGAGAAAGGATGGTGGACTTTAGCTTTGGGGTTGATCTGGATTATATCTCGGGACCAAAGATGAATCATGAGCAGTTTTAGGTCCAGAGTTGTCCCCAATAGTTACGTCTTGAGGCGATGATCCGGAGCCTTCGCCTAAGCCTTTCTGCACTTTATTGGCTAGCTCTGGATGGATAATAAGCTAGCTCTCTTTTAGCTCCTTAGGCTCATCTCCTATTAAGATTTCCTTTTCAGGCTATGCCAGATCCACCTTGCCACCTTTCAGGAATTCTTTCTCCTCTGTAACAACTTGTTCCCAAGCAAGGGCAGGAACTTTGGTAATCGCGGTCGAACCACTCTAAGTTGTGGAACTTGAGTACATTGGCATTGTACTTGTTGAGCATTGGTTCGAACTTCTCCATCATCCACTTCTCTGCGGCTTCAATCTCCCTCTTGACAAAGCGTCCACATCTCTAGCATGTTCAATCGCCATATCCCTTTCCTTATGAGTGGTAACCAGCTCTTTGAAGTACCCTGAGCTTCTTGGAGAGCATTGTTCTTTTCCTTTGTCTTGCTCTTGAGCTTGGATGATAGCTCGCTTACTTTTGTGGTCGGAGCATCTTTTTCTAGTATTAAGTCGTGATTTCGATGATGTGCAGTTCCATTTCATCGTTATGCTTGGTCTCGCTTTCTAGTGTCTTGGTGGCATCCTCAGCCTTTTTTCTTAGCTTCAGATTTTAATTTTGTCAAGTTTTGAACTTCATCATCGAGATGGACAATGATCCTTTTATCTTGTGCCTCTAGAAGTTTCAGATTTTCAATCTTGAGTTTCCTACCCCTCAAAACTTTAAACGCTTTCTCAACTACCCACACTCATTCATTATATTGGCTGTAAGCGTTTACTACATAAGAAACTATCGTATCTCTAACCTTGGGTGGGATTCTCTTCAGATTGGGTAAAAACATGAGACCGTCAAAGCATATTTCTGGAAACTGCTCCTTAGTTCAGCCATTCAAGCATCGGTGGCAAGCTGTTGCTCTGTTGTGACGACCAAAGCTTCAATTGGATTCTTACCAACCTTGTGATGAGAAGTCTCGAAACTACTCTTATGGTGCCTGCAGTCAGAAGATCAACTAGAATGGGATGGTGTCAAATGTTGCATAGAAATGGAAGCTGGAGGGGGTGCACGAGAAGCATCGCCTGGTGAGAAAGTCATCACGATGATCAGAGTGCCTCTCCGAGCCTCTGGGCGAAGGTGATCTAGACCTGGAACGATGTCCGAAAGTAGAGTCCTACGATGGATAATCTTTGTCATAAAAACCTTTATCTCGACTGCCCCTGTCGTAGCTAGATTGATGGCTAGATTCAGAATCTTGACCACTGCCTTGATGGTACGTGCTAGGACGATGCCTATGTGGTTGGGATGCATTTTCCTCCAAGAATTGAAATATATACTTTTTTCTTTCCATGGATCCTGCAAATGAAATAAGAACGAATTAGTTTCGACTAAAGAGGATGCGAGTCAACTACAATGCCGTGCATGTGTGTGAGTGTCCTAGTGTCCCCCCGATGGACCATGTTTTGGAGCTTTGCTCATAGGAACCTCTAGGCTCATTAGTGTCAAAGGATTGAAATATACGCTAGTAGGAATGATATCATCATCAAAGCGAAGGGGAAAAACGAGGCCCTCTAGGGTTATATTCCCAATGCCGAAGGAGCCAAACTCGGTAGGAATTGCCCCTAAGTTAGCAAAAGTATATGTTGAAGGAAGGGAATGAGTTTCTTCATGGTTGTGACTGGTAGAGGCTGTGTAGAAGTTTGTGCTTTGGTAATGTTCACAACTAGCTTCTTCTTCAGAATGAATTGTTGGTTATCCTTGGACTGCTCAACCGAAGGCTTGTGGCCTAAATTAACATCATCATGACCAGCTTCACCACCTTCACCAATGATTTTTCCTTCTTCGGCGTGTTCTTGCTCTCTTTCAACTTCGGCCACTAGACTTAGGACTGGGGGCACGTCAAGATTTACATTGCCACATGTAGGCGAGTTATTATCATCATCATTATCATTATCGTCGTCAGAAGCCACTTGGACTAGACCAGTGTTGTGGCCCGCTTCTAGCAAATTATGAGCTAGGAGATTCTCGTCGGAAAGAAGAACTCCAATATCTCTATCCCCCTCCGAAAGTGCCATAAGAACTCTGATGGCATCTACGAGAGCGTGCCGCTGGGTCTTGCTGGAACATCCGAATGGCAGAAAGAATATGAGTTAAGTTTCCAAATTCACAAGGCGAGTTTGTAGTTAATGATGAAGTATAACTTACATCCAGATAGCCATCTTCATGCAAATCCAGGTGGACAGCGGACATAGGACCATTCACTCTTAAAATAGCTCAACTTATTCCATATATCGAAAACAACTCTACAGCTCTTTGTCTGTTCTAAATAAATCAAGAAAGGCTTCTTTTTCGGCTCTTGAAACTACATATATACCGAGCTTCCTCGTCATTGGGCACTCGATGCAAATGTTGATCAAAGACGATATACATGCTATGAAGGAAGCGTAGCTATTTGGATGTATTTGCATCGGAGCTAATCTCATGAAGTTCAGGACTCGATGAATAAATTGGTTGAGTGGTGGGACGCAACCTGCCAAACACATGTATCTTTTGCAAGCAGCATAACCCTCTAGGGGGTTGTGAGCTCTCTGGTGGCGAGAAGGGACTGGTACATCCTCGAATGTAATTCTGTGCTTGTTGTAGATTCTGTAGAGCGACTCCTCTTCTATCTTTAAAGCAATGGAATCGACGGGACCATCTAAAATGAAGGCATCTTAAGAGTGTCAGGAGCAGGTTCTACTTCTGGTTCTTCATCATGCTCTATAGGATTTTCTGGAATATGTTGCTCTGCTTGCAGATTTTCTGGCTAAGGTACCAGCTGCATTGGAGTTTGTTGTGCAAGTGTAATTGTAGTCGAGCTTTACTCGGTGTCATATTCGGCAAATTTAAAAGTAGATGGACCTGCAACTTGAATAGCAAGATGCTTGGAATGTCTATGCTCCATTTCTATAAATACTCAATAGATAATCAACATCAGACTAATTAAAAGCTATACCCTCTGCGCTAAAGTGAAACTAGTGTGGTGCCGTGCAGTGTAGATTTTCAATATTATATAACTGTTCATTTTAAGAATTTGAATTTCACCCGAAGTGAAAGTCATTGCCGACCATCCCAATGGACTTCCCATTAATGATACTGCATTTGTAGTGCCTTTGAGTTAAGGAGGGAAAGGCCTAGTTTATGTTTAATCGACGAAACAAAATTCGGTATGAACTCTGAAAATAAAAAAACTCACCATGAGCTGGATCGGCACCGATCCAAGCCCTTGGTTGGATTTATGATCTCTCCCTCCATCTCCACCATTGTTCCAAGACCCGACCATCAATGCATGTTCATCCATGCCAGTCCCAAACTCCTCCACCTACCTAAAAGGCATCAATTTCAATAATGATTCAAATAAGGATTTGGGTTTGAGGCTTAGAATTGAATTCGACTATGAGTCAATGGGCTCGTCTAAGGCTAAGATCAGGAAGGCGATGCTGGTGGTTTCGAAGTTGGAGTAGGAGGCGCTGGTCGATGGTGTTCACAAGCAAAGATAGGCACGGGTTCGAGAGGCTGAGGGTTTTCAATGGTGGAGCTCAAGTTTTGGGTCGATACAAGATAAAAATGAAGAGAAGGGATGAAGTATGGGCTTGTAAACCCAAGACCCAATTTTCAAGGCAAATAAAATAGGAGATTTTCTCCTAAGTCCCGGGTCGGTACCGATCCAAGAAGCTAGATCGGTACCGAGTCTTACTCAAAAAAAGGGAAAGACCTATGGTGATGGTTGAATAATGCATGCCTACGTAAGTATGTTCATATGCTTGGTATTCAACAAGGACGTGCATGTATATACAATTGCATGTATGTATCCAACCCAGACGACTAGAGTCAAATAAAATCAAATTCAAACTTGGAAAGTTCATGAAAGGAACCAGTTTAAAATTACTAAACTTGGAATGACGGATCGTGAGAGTGCACTATGGATTTATAATACTGGAAGCTAATAAAATGTCGCAACGAATGGCTATAAACATGACATTTCACAAGATCAATCCGTTGGAAGAGCAATGACCATTCAAAGCATGGAGGAGAGTCCTTTATAGCAACCCTGACTTGTCTTGATTCAAAGCACATTGTGTTTGAAACAAGATGTACTTTGGGGGGCAAGCGTTATCCAGCCTTTTGAGCAGGCAATATTTGGATGGATTGGACGAGACAAACTTGGAAACCATCAAGGCAGGAAGCCCGAAGAGATGGCCCAAGGGTCCAACAAACAGAGCCACAAAAAGAAAGGCAAGCCATCACAAGAAGTAGAGTGCAAAATTCCAACTATATGTTGGATCGGTACCGACCCAACATCATGGATCAATACCCATCCATGTTCCTTTACCCATTTTTCCCCAATTCATGCGAATCACTCAACTTTATACTAGAAGCCTGTTACCAGTGTGATTTCATCGATCCCATGCAATTCTCTGTCGATCTCCATAAGAACTGGAATCACCAACTCCATTCTCCCGTAGATCCGTCATTTGGACTTAGAAACAAGCTAATAATGGTGCAAACAAGTATGGACTCACGAAGCTAACCAGAAATCGAGCCAACAAAAAGAGTTCAAGACAACCAATTTGGCCATCTTACGGATCAGTACCGATCCACACCCATGGATCGGTACCAATCCACATATTTTGCTGAGGTGTTCACCTATTTTCTTGGAGAATTGGTCTATGGTGTGGAAAACGAGGTGAAGATCATGGGGGCGAGATTTTAGGCGTCCTACCTCTATAAATAGAAGGGCAGGGCTCATTTTTAAGGATCTTTTTTGGCTCTTTCTTTCTCTACTCTAATTTATTGTAACCACCCTCAGATTTATACCGATTTGTAAGAACAAATGCTTGTAATCCAGTGATCTAAGCAATAAAATCACTAAGTGGACATAGGCCAAGATTAGCCGAACCACTATAAACATTGTATGTTCATTTCTTGCTCATTTTCATTTATTTTCTTCACTTTGTATTTTCTACACAATCTCTTAGGTGTTTGTGCTATTTTTGGTTCAAACAACCACCCAAGGAAGGCCAGTCAACTAGTTAAAGAGGCGGCTAGGATGCTCTTGGGCTTGAATAGCTTGAAATTTTTTCATATTTTAAACCGACTTTGATCGTACAACCCAGGCATGTTCTAACCACTATAAACAATAGGCTAGCCCCCTAACTTTTATTTTCAAGAAAAATAACATTGCTAGTAAAACTATATCAATTCTCTTCCTCCTCTATAAACTTTCTAGATTCAAGATTCAACCTTTAGGGAAGAAATTAATTTGATTAAAGGAAAATGGTAATAAGTTTTAGATATATATATTTCTCTATTTCTATTCTTAAAACTAACCTTTGAATTATGAATTTAATCTATATACAAATGAATTGTTTTATATTGTAAAATTAAAAAGAAGATAACTTTGGGAGGAAATAGGCGAAGGCGTGGAATCAAATATGAAGGAATTCAAGGAAAGCTATCTGTGAGTGGAAATCTTTGTTTTTCATCCTAGTTTTTCTCTTTTTAGTAGTTTGTGCAGTTAATTTTTGGATTTTTTTACGCCTTGGGAAATTTTATGTAAGAAAATATTAAATCTAAAACCCAAAAATATCCTCGTGAAATGTCTATTCTTGGACTAGTTGGAATCTTAACGGTTTCATGTTAATATAGTAGAGTTTAATATGTTGTTATTTGCGATCTGAATAATTTATGTTCTATTAAACTTCTACATTCCAATTTCCAATTTCTGTTTGTTGTGACAAAGGTTTCTAAAAGAAAATGAATTAGGAAAGGATGTGCAAAGTATGAATTTTTCCGAGTTTGTAGTTTGCACCGCCTATTTCCGTAATTTAAGTAAATATGAATCCTTTTTCACTTCAATCTTATATATGTAAAAGTTGAATAGAACATAAAGGATTTAAATTGTAAAGTTTTGTTCCGTTGAAATAGAGGCGTTAGTTCTACTATATTAATGTAAGATAAGTTGTATATTTTGATTCCATTCTTTTGAATATATATATATATATATATATATGTATGTATATGTATATGTATATGTATATGTATGCAAGTTTGACATGGAAGTTTTGACATTCAGGTTATCTTAGCAATTATTAATGTGAACTATTTTATTGGATTGAGACTTGTATGGATATGAAGTTTTGACATTTAGGTTATCTTAGCAACTCGTATAGGAAGAAAACTTTAGTATAGAAATACTTTTACGCACAGTTAGGAATATTAAATAAAAACTAACTAGCCTAAAATTTACGTTAAGTACAGATATATTAGTAACGTATAATTCATAACATATAAAATAAATAGGCAAATAAATAACACCAAACCTTATGGAAAGGAAGGTAAGAACAATTATGGAAATTAATCCATAATTGAAGGCGAAATAAGGAGTTTCCCTTATATGGCCTTAATATGTAAATGCGGATGAGGTATATTATATATAGTATATATATCTTAGGATATTTTTTATTTCGAAGAGCGAAAATATGACAAAGTTATAGCGATGCAAAGTCAGTCAAAAGTACAAAGAAGTTTTCCCAGCTAATCTGGCTACCAGTAGTATGATTCTGGGACTGATGTGAGACATTGCTTATAATAAGTACCTACAGTGGACGCGAGGTGAGTCCCAATTATATAGGGTAAGCATGACCAGTTAATCTGGCTACCAACATCTACGAATAGTCGTGCTAAGTGAGATGTCACCAGTTAGGTTACGAGTCATAGAATAGATATCCCTGTATGGACCTGCTTCTTGATTGGAGGTATTAAATGGCTATTGTAGAGTCAGCCTCCTTCCCATTCAAGAAGTATTAAATAGTTGAGATTATTTTTTAGGTGTGGTAGTGGGAAATCTTTAGAGATTGTCCGCTTTGGGTTTGAGGTATTAAAGGCCTATTAGAGGGTCTGTCTCTTCCCCACTAAAGAAGTATTAAGTGGCCTTATGAGATTTCTTACGATTTCAGCTAGGAAGTACCAAAGAGGGGTCCACCTTGGGTCTAGATATTACATGATAGGGATCTGCCTAGGGTATAGGTATTAAATGGTCAGAGTCTGCCTAGTTCCCATTAAAGAGGTAATAAGTGGCTTGGGTTCTTTCTCCCATATCGTTAGGACATGGTTGACGGAGATGGGTTGTTGGACCTAATAAATTCCATAGCTACATTGCACCCACGCTATAGTTATGAAGTTGGACTGGAAAAGGTCATTGGCCTATAGTTGGAGATACATTATGGAGCTAGACTGGAAGAGCTTTTGAATTACAGTTGGAGGTATTCTTGAAAGGACATAGTATAGGATGCGTAAGACATAACATTCACCTAAATGATCCTGCCCAAATACCATTATGGTAAGACTTGAGATTTTCGTTCACCAAATATTTGTTGTTCTGACTCCCTCCTCGTTACAACCCACGGGTTCTGGGAACGATGCTGATGAAGATTATGAAGGAGGCGGTGAAGACTTATGGTAGTTTAGTTATTTATCAATGTATTTGATTTATTCTGATGTATCCAGAATTTTTGACTTGAAGATGTTCTATTTTGAGATATTGGGTTATGGATATTTGAAATGTTGTATTTTTGAAATTTGGAATATGTGAAATGGTATTTATTTTGTTATTATATTTTATCATTTTCGTTGTAAGATTCTAAAAGCATAGATAGGTATCTATGTATATTGTTTAGTCAATTTTACTAACCAACAACTAGCTTAGGAATGGACCTAAGGTTCGATTGGGCTTTTATTGGGTCGAAAATTAGGACCGTTACATTTGGTATCAGCGCTTAGGTTGCCCGATCAACGATAATAGGTATAAGCAAGAGCACGTATTTGTATTTTTGAAAATACTTTTCAAAACCCTAATACATACATACATACATATATATACATGTATGAACATACGCAATCACCCTAGCAAACTTTTGATTCGGTAAGTAATACTATCATAGGAAATCAGGATTAATCCAAAATTTTGAACCTACAAATTGTTGAAATGGCTGAGAATAACACCTCTGAAGTTGGAAACCACCCCACCTTAGAGATACCCACCATTCTGGGTATGCCATCATGGTTCCAACAATATCTAAGGCTAATGGAGTAAGTTCTCATTCCTCAAGAAGCTACACCAATGGCGCCAGTTGCTCTGCCTGCTGAACCAGCACCATGTCCACTAGACTTTCCAAAGATGTGTAAATATTTTTACAATATGGGAGAACGAGCATTTTTGGAGGCGGGAGATTTTGTAGAAACCAAGGCATGGATTAATAACTATCACCGTGTATTTTGGGAGCTAGGATGGGAAGACCGAGTTAAGAGAAGGATAGTTGTGTGGAACATAAAGGAGGAGGCGCTGGATTGGTAGGCATAGTGGTTGAGGAAAATGAAGAGGAAGGAACTACTTGGGTTGAATTCAAGGACCGATTCGAGTCAAGATTCATGTCTAAAGCTGAAGTAAGTCTACAATTGGAGAAGTTTATCCAACTAAGGCAGTGAGACTCCAAGTGAAGGAGTACATAAATAAGTTCATGAAATTAGCTAAGTTTGGAATGAGCCTGATCGACACCCCTGTAAAGAAGTGATGAAGTTTGTAAAAGGCCTAAATTCTCCACTTGGGGAGCTACTTTTAACTCAAGTTCCCACAGGTGCCACATATGAGGTAATAGCTGAAATGGCCCTGCTTCAGACAATTGGCTTGAAAAAAAGGACAAATTTGGACAGACGCATAATCAAGGTGAAGCGAAGAAAGGGAGATTATGGGCAGACAAGAAAGCTAAAGGGAAGGTCAAGAAAGGAGGTATGGTATGCCATAGGTATCTGAAGAAGAGACATGTCGCTAAGGACTACAAAGTGAGTTTGATGAGGGAAGAGTTCAAGGGAAGATGCTATAACTGCCATGAATAAGGGAACTACAAGAATCCATGCCCGAAATTAGTAAAGGAGTGATGAAGTTAGCAAGGTTATGCCATTCAGGTTGTACCTGTCTTAAGAAGACATCCTCCCAAGGACAAAGGAAAAGTTGCAATGGAAGGTACAACTATTATTTTCGAAAATAATATTCATACCTTATTTGATTTTGGAGCATCACATTCACTTATAGCCAAGAATGTAGTTTACTCTTTAAGACTAAAGACCTAATTTATCACTAACCATATAGTTGTGTCAAATCCTATCAAGGGGTCCACACTAGGGGTAGGCATTTAATCGACTTAACCGACATAACCGACTGAATCGACCACTACCGAACCGACTTAACCGCTAAAATCGATTAACCGACATCATTGGTTAACCGACCGACCTTAATCGAATATTTTCGGTTCGGTTAACGGTTAACAAAAATTAGGTCGGTCGGTCGGTTAACCGTTAACCGACCATTTTATTTTCTAATCCATTTAGTTTTGGGCCCAGCCCACTACTGACCCACTAACCTTTAACAAAGTTTTGCCTCTTGACTCTTGAGACTTGAGTAGTCTCGTGACCTAGCTACCTGTAAGGTTGTAATAGCAATTAACAAATTCGTACTTCAAAAAAAAGACGAAAAAAAACCCTAGATCTATGACGTTAGTCGAAGCCTCCCCCAAATTCCAATCGCTTGAGCGCACTACCGCCGCTGTTAGTCGAAGCCTTCAAATCCCAATCGCTCGAGCCTCGAGCGCATCTAGCCATCTACTGATCTACAGTAGCTGCTACGATTACTGTTGGTTGCTGCTACGATTGAACGCCATGCCGGCGCCTTTTGCCAGGCTTCAAGCCTTCAACTGTTCAAGTTCGACTTCGAGTCGAGTGACTACTACAGATAGACATGGCAACATCAACGAATCCATCGACGACAAGAAAGAGAAAGAACGTGAGTGTAATTTTTTATTAAGCTAGATTTAGATTGCTAATTTGCTAAGTTGATAACTGCTAGTTAATTGCTGTTAGCCTGTTATTCAATTTCAGCTAGTTCAATTGTTCAATAATCAGTGATTTGGTATTGTGATCATTTAGGAGATGTTTACTGACTTAATATAATACAACATTGTTGAATATTAGTGTTGTTTTATGTCATTGAACTTCAATAACCAAAATACCTAGAAAACATATATAGATTGTTCTCTAACAGACAACCTTAAGAGATCTAAATCATGTATTTGAGCCTGTATATGCACCTGAGGTCAAGTGCACACTGCACAGTTTCAGTTTTATGTATAGCAAAACCAGTACCAGCAGCAAGTCCTTATTCATGATTTTAGTGACCTTCTTTTTAAGACAGTCACTTCTCGGCATAAAGTTGTTTTCACTAGTAACTACTTGTTTGCCACTCATCAATCTAAATATGTAACAATTGTTTTCACTAATTCAGTTTTTGTAAATAAATAAGTTCAGCTTGTACGTGATATGAATACAATGTTCTGATCAATGTTTATATTATTATTTTCAGATGGAAGTTGGCACTACTGATGATTTACTGGATAAAGATTGGGTGGAAGAAGTGGCAATTCTGAGGACAACGATGACGAAGAAGAACTGGTCAAAGAGCCTAACAATGCAAGAAAGCCTCCGTTAAATCTTAAGCGCAAAGCCTCTACTAGAAAACCATCTATGGTATGGGAACATTTTACTAAAGAGAATCCTTTAAATCCTTTAAATCCTAAGTGTATTTGCAACTATTGTCATGCACAATTTGCTTGTGATGGTAAAGCAAATGGTACTTCACATTTAATCTATCATATAAGGCAAGCTTGTAGGTCAATTCCTCGAGAAAGTGATAAGAAACAAAAAAGTTTAGCTTTTACAAAAAATAGTGAAAGTGAGGCAAGTAACACCCTTATTACATGGACATTTAACAAAGATGAGTGTAGAAGTCTCTAGCTCGAATGTTAATTATTGATGAGCTTCCTTTTAGTTTTGTTGAGGGTAAAGGGTTTCTTGATTTTTGTCGGAACATGTGCCCTAGTTTTGAAGTGCCTTCCCGTAGAACAATTTGTAGGGATGTGCTTAACTTATATGGAGACACAAAAGATTATCTTAAAATCATGTTTTCTAATTGTTTGCATGGAGTATGTCTTACTACCGATACATGGACTTCTTATCAAAATGTGAATTATATGGTTTTAACTGCGCATTTCATTGATAATGATTGGAAATTGCATAAAAGGATTTTAAATTTTTGTGTGATCACTAGTCATAAAGGGGAGAACATTGGAAAACTTATGGTTTCTTGCATCAAACAGTGGGAACTTATGCGAATAGTGTCTATCACAGTCGATAATGCTAGTGCTAATGAAGTAGCAATTAATTATGTGAAAAATGCGTTGAATGATTATGATGGATGCAATGGTTGTGTTTTGAATGGTGAATTCCTTCATGTATGTTGTTGTGCTCATATTGTTAATTTAATTGTTAATGGTGGTTTGAAAGAAATTGGTAGCAGTTTTGCTGGGATTCGTACTGCCGTTAGATTTGTAAGATCATCTCCGGCTAGATTGGCTAAATTTAAAGAGGTTTGTGTTAATTTGAGAATTGATGATAAGTCTATGCTTGCTTTAGATGTCCCTACTAGGTGGAATTCTACATATTTGATGTTGGAAGTCACTTTGAAAATATAATAAAGTTTTTAATGAAATGAAAGAAAGCGATGGTATTTATATTGCCTATTTCAATAATGAAATCCAACCTCCGAATTCACTAGATTGGAAAAATGCTGAATTTTTTGTACAATTTTTGAAATTTTTTTATGGCATTACTTTAAAGTTTAGCAACTCTTTATCTATTACCTCAAATGTATGTTTTATGGAGTTAGTGGAATTCAAGAAGAATTGCAAGAGTTGATTGAAAAAATGGATCCTAATCTTTCACGAATGGCAAGAAGTATGAAAGAGAAGTTTGATAAATATTGGGGGAATATTGGTAGTATGAACAAAGTTTATTTATTACTTGCGTGCTTGATCCTATATATAAATTACAATTTTTGAGGTTATGTCTTGATGGCATGTATGATAAAGAAGTGGCAGAAGGTATATTAGCAGATGTGAAACGTATTCTAGTAAGATTTTTTGATTTTTATGCCACTGATTCTACATTTGGGACGCAAAGTTGTGATGAACCACAACTTAGTTCATCCATTTCTAGTGGAAGTACCGATAGTGGTGGTAGTGTTTATTCTAGAAGAATGAGCAACTTTCTAAAACAAGCTCAACAACAAGATAATGAAAGTAATGAATTGGAAAGGTATTTAAATGAGCCGGTTGAATTACCAAAAAGTAACTTTGATATTTTATTATGGTGGAAGGTAAATAGTCCAAAGTATCGTATTTTATCTCTACTTGCATAAGATCTTCTTGCAATTCCGGTGTCTACGGTCGCTTCAGAATCTGCTTTTAGCACCGGAGGACGAGTTATAGATCCATTTCGTAGTACTTTAAGTCCAAGGATGGTTGAGGCATTGGTTACAACCCAAAATTGGCTAAGGTCTAAACCTATTTTTGTAGATCACCGAATTGAGGTTCCTTGGGACGATGTGAATTATTATGATGTTATTATTTGAAATTGTCACATATTCATCTTCATATAGGGGTAAAATGGTCATTTTTATGCATTTATTAAATTGTGAAAATTTACTTGGAATTTTCTATGTTGTTTTGTAGGAAATTTTGTGAATTTTACAAGTGGTTACATGATGATATATGCATGCACAAGAGTGAAGAGAACAAATGAAGATGGAAATAATTCAAAGTGAAGATAGACCCCACCTACCCACCTACCTTAATGTACAAATTAGAGGCTAATGCACATGCTTATGGAATTAATGGCTTCATGTACACTTAAATGAGGATTATTTGAAGCTAATGATTACTTGGCCTCCACACTTCCTAAGAGGGTATTTTGGGCATTCCCCAAAAATATGAATTAGGGTTTAACACATGTATAAAATCCCCTTATGTTTCATGTAACCCTCTTGTAAAATTCACAAAATTTCCTACAAAACAACATAGAAAATTCCAAGTAAATTTTCACAATTTAATAAATGCATAAAAATGACCATTTTGCCCCTATATGAAGATGAATATGTGACAATTTCAAATAATTTGAATTTTGGTTTAAACAAGTTAAAATACCCAATATGATCATTTATTTAATTTAAATAGATTAAATATGGTGGTAAAAATATGCACATTTACGTGCACATTAATGATGTTGTTTTTTCAGGTAATATTTCTCTTTGGTTTGTAAATTATGATTATTTAATCATCACATACTGAATACACCCTATCATTGACTTGTTTGGCTATAGAGTTTGTACATGGGCGTGGTTCGAGAACTTCTTTAACTGTGGAAACGTTAACGGAGAATCGATCATCATCCATAGGCCTACATTGAGGTAAGTTAAATTTTTGTCATTTTTGTATCTCTTTCATTTTAGACTGTACATATAAAATTATGCTTCATTGCTTAGATTTGGGTCAGTTTATGTTCACTATTTTTGCCTTTATGGTCTCACCCAAAAGAAAAAAATATACCAATCTGCCATCTGGTAGTTTCTTCAACTTAGATTAGTGGATGCAAATGTTAATTGTTGGATATGGAGTTCTACTATCGTAAAATTTGACTGTATTCAAGTTTAGATAACTCCACTTTTTATTCTTTACTTAAGAAATCAAGTATTTTGATGTCCTTGAAGATTCGAATGTACTTTACAGAAGCAACAAGTTGCTCTGATAATCTCAACATTAAAGTTTATTTATGCTTTTATTTTTTGGATGCTCCATTTTCAGTAATTATGTGAAGATAAATATTGGTTGAAACAGACGTTAATTGTTGAATATAATATGAGCTCTTTCAGCAGCACATCTCCAGTCTGTGGAAGATAATATTACAATCTTCAGAAAATGATTTATGTACTGTTATATACTAACAATTCAAGTATATTCCATGTAAGAACCAATATATTAAGCAAACATTTATATCACAGCACCAGTGCACTGTCATGGTAGCTTATAATTATATCACAACATAATTGTTTGATACTGCACTGTCATGGTTGATATTACACTTATATCACAGCATAATTTTTTATCTCTTGCATAATGCTCACCTTCATAGTTCATAAGCACTGTCATTTCCTTATAAGTAATTAATTTCCAGTTTCCTTGAAGCAGATAAACACACTTGCTAGTTGTTGTTGCTGGCATGCTGCCTTCACTTCAGCCTTGCATTTGGTGGCTCACTGGTTGTCTCTGGCTGTACTCTGTAGTTGGCTGCTGCTGTATTATGAACTTAATAATTATATTATTGTAATATATACTAATATGTATGTATGCAGTAATGGTATGGACTATTGAGTATTGAATTATGTCATTGTAATATGCTAAAGCATTGAATTATGTCATTGTAATATGTATGTGTGCACAATGAGTGTGCAGTGCTTTATAGTTTGTAATATGTATGCAGTGCTTTGTAGTTTGAATTAATATGTTATTGTAGTATGTATGCAGTGCACAATGGTATTAACTATTGAGTATTGAATTATATCATTGTAATATGTATGTGTGCACGATGAGTGTGCAGAGCTTTGTAGTTTGTAATATGTATGCAGTGCTTTGTAATTTGAATTATGTATGCAGTGTGTATGTAATATGTATGTCTCTGTAAATCTTTATTTGTTTGCTTGACTGTGCACACATTTTCGATTAACCATAGTTAATCGGTTTTCAGTTAACCGATTTAGCTGAGCGGTTAACCAATACTTTAATACGGTTAACCGCGGTTAAATTATGGCGGTTCGGTCGGTATAAGCTGTTCAAATGCAATGTCGGTTCGGTTAACCGAACCGTGATTTCTGAGCAGTTAAATCGGTTAATTAACCGAGCGGTTCGGTTAACCGACCGCGCCCACCCCTAGTCGATGCACCTTTCTATTATTTGCAAAGACCTAATGGTGGATATATCTAATGTTGATTTTATATGTAATGCGTATGTTCTGGGTTTTGAGGTGTATCAATTTATCTTAGGGATGGATTGGTTGTCTAAATACGGGAGTGTCTTAGATTGTGATAGGAGGACTGTATGGTTAAAGAGTTGTAGGGTCAAGATATAGACGTTTATTGCATGCCCTAAAGCTTAGTTAAGTTAAGCTATTTGCATTCTCTTAGCCTATCATAGGATGAGCTCTCATTTGTGCTCGTTTTTTGAGACTTTCTTCATGTTATGAAGAAGTTTTGGTCTCCTATCCCGAAGGAAGATCGAATTTAGGATTGATTTGGAGAAGGATGCTAGACCCACCGCACTACCATTGAGACATATGGCATCCTGTAACACCCCTAATTTTAAATAGCATTATTCAGGAGATTTAATTAGATAAATTAAATAGAATAATGTAGAGACTGGAGTGATAAGAGAATTGAGAATGGAAAACTGATTAAGGTTGTGCCTTAACTAAATGAATCTATAAGAATGGTTTATAAGTTAAATACTTAAGAGTATAAGGCAAGGGAAATATGGGAATAGCCGAACCCCATAACCCTTAAAACCCCTTACCACATTCTCATTCTTATTCTCATTTACATTCTTACAAAACAGAAACATAAACAAAAGAAAAACAAGGCCGGCCATAACCCTAGGAGAAGAAGAGCTCAAAAATAAATTAGAGGCTAAGATTCAAACTAGGAAGACTAAAGTGTAGAAGCAATGTCAAATTCCTTATCCAAATAAGGTGAATAATGATCTACACTATCTCATATAAGTCATCTTGAATGTTTCAATTCGGGTTTGAGGTTTAAAACCGTATGATTGGATGAATGATGATATGTTTTAATTTGAATGCCATGTTATAAATTGAACAAAGATTTTTGGAATAATGTAGTTTGGTTTTAAGGATAAAATCATGCAACTAATTTTCAAATGCTATGATTTTTGAATATGTTAAGTAAAACATTATTTTGGAGATGGGTTTAAATTTTCATAACATTCCAAGTTGTGAATAATTTATTATGAATTTTTGAGTAAAAGAAATGGATATTTCGGGTTTTAATTAATTTAAGGAATTAATTAATTATTTTCAAGCTGAAAATTTTATATGATAAAGATATTATCATTTTGGAATTTATGTGAATTTCTGAGATTTTCTCAAGAGATTTGGGTGAGTTTTGGATTTAATTAGAAAGATTAGTATTTAATGATTAACTAAATACAAGGGGTTAGTTAATAATTTTTAATTAAATATTGGAGCATTGGGAATTACATGCGGCAGCAAATTATGAAAAGAGTTTTATAAAGGCTTTGTTATCCAATAAAAAATTTACAACATTAAGGATTAGGTAAAAAGAATTGCTTTACTTAGTTAAAAATTAGTTTTTATGATAATTACAACAACTCCACTTGCCTTCGAAAGCATTGATGCCTTCAAAAGCATTGATACCTTCGATAGCATACAATCTGCTTCCCTTATAACATTAAGGGGATAAGGGTGTCGCGGTAGTTGACATACACTAGAATGAAGGCGAAATGGTCCTTCCGCACCAATCAATAGTGTTAAAGGGGTCCCTCCGCATACATACACTTTAATAAGTGTGCAGTGCTACATTGATTGATCCAAATATCATGAAAAGGGCCTTTCGTGCTAGTAGATAGTGTCGAAGGGGTTCCTTCCGCTCTTATATGCTCTGCAAGTATGTTAATCAATGAAGACGGAAGGGGTGTGCCGCACCAACTATGGTGTCGATAGCATACCTTCCGCACCTTTATACTTGAGTAAGTCCAACCATTACGGAAGGTACCTTCCGCACTAGTTGATAGTGTCAAAAGGGTCCTTCTGCATGCATGTTTAATTATAGAGGTAGAAGGGTTGCATTGCACCCAATCAATGGTGTCGATAGGGTCCTTCCACATGGTTTCAAAAAAGTAGTGGAAGGGGCCTTCCGCATTGCTTTAGTAATGATTTCGAAAGGTCCTGCCGCTAGAGTAGAGTGGCGAAAGGGGCATAGCCACTTGTTTCGAACCCATTAGTTAAATGGAAAGGGACGGAGGGCTTGGTTGCTCTATGATGTTGAAAGGGACGGAGGGCTTGGTTGCTCTATGATGTTGAAAAGGAGAGTGACGGAGGGTAACTCATGATGTCACAATGACCCGAAGGATGTAGTCGAAAGCCTTAGTTTTCAAATTAGAGAACCCAATCTCATTTTTAAAGTAAACACATGGCAATGCAAAAGTGTTTGGAAATGACATTTAACTTTGAAATATTAAAGGAGGCTTTCCTTAGTAAATTGGTAGGTTAAGAGTATTGACCACCTTTCATTAGAAAAATGGATATATGGAAATAAACTATGGATGTTTATATGGTGTGTATCATTTATTCAGTTATCATGAATGTTTGTGTTATCATATTCACTTTATAACACATATGGGCATGTTGGGGGGTTAAAGGGTAGGATGACCAGCTAGGTTGACTCAACAGTGAATGTAAATTGAATCACAAGACCATGGAGTTAAAAAGGTATTGGTTAGCCCATAGAAAACTATAATTTGAGGGACTATGTTTTGGGGGAAGGTTTGAGTTATTCATCGACCACAAATCTCTTAAATACCTGTTTTCCAAAAAGAGTTGAATCTTAGGAAGTAGAGGTGGATGGAGTTTATAACATCATATGACTTTGAAATTCAGTATATACCCGGAAAAGAGAATGTTGCCGTCGATGCCCGTTGCTGGAGGTATGCTACTCTTGGTGCTATATATGAGTGGAGGAAGTTGGAGTTCCTCTCGAATCTCAATTTCCAACCACCATCAGAATTAACTCTAGGTTATCAAGGGGCTATGGAGGTAAGGCCAACATTGATGGACCGCATCGGTCAAGAACATACGACGGATGCAGAAATAGTCAACATTTTGAGTAAGTTGGGTAGGGGAGAGCATTTCTCCCACATCCGTAGGTATTTGATCGACTAAAGAGGATGGCTAAGGAGAGATGGATGGCTATATGTTCTAATAGTGGAGGATGTTCTGGAGGAAGTGCTGGCAGACTACCACCATTCTATGATGACTATTCGTCCTAGTGATGATAAGATGTATAAAGATATAAAAGCGAGTTTTCTATTGATCAGGGATAAAAAGGCAAGTAACGGAGTATGTCACAAAATGTTTGATTCCAAAGGAAAAAAGTAGAACAAGGTAAGCCTGAAGGTCTGTTATTACCATTAAAGGTACTGACTTGAAAGTGGGAGTATATATCGATTGACTTTATATATGGATTACCTAGAAGTTAAAGAGGCAATAATTATCTGGTTATAGTGGATAAGCTCACTAAAAGAGCTCACTTTATTCTTATAAGGAGTAATAGGACGACAACATCACTAGTGCAAATTTATATCAAAGAAGTGGTACGATTGCATGGAATTCAGGTCAACATTGTTAGTGATAAAGACCCCTTCTTCTCTAGTGAATTTTGGAGGAGTTTGTAATCAGCTTTAGGAACGACATTAAATCTTAATACCGCTTCCCAGCCATAGACCAACGGAAAGACAGAAAAGGTGAACAGAATTCTGGAGTGTTTATTGAGAGTTTGCATTATGGATTTTAGGGGACATTGGGAGAAACATTTACCCTTAGTAGAATTCATATACGACAATAGTAATCAGGCAACGAGTGGTATGATACCCTTTGAAATCCTATACAGGAGGCCGTGCATGTCACTTAATTGTTAGTGGGAAACTACCTACAAAATTCTACTTGGACCAGATTTGATCCGCAAGACAACGGAAAAAGTTGAGGTAATTAGACGGTGAATGAAGGCTGCTCAGGACCGATAGAAGTCGTATGATGACAGGCGAAGAAAGGAGTGGGAGTTTTCAGTTAGAGATATGATATTTGCTAAGGTTTCCCCGCTTAGGAAGGTAATGAGGTTTGGAACATCGAGGAAGTTGGCGTCAACATATGTTGGGCCTTTCCGATTTTAGAAAGGGTGGAGAAACTTGTGTATCGAGTAGAGTGTTCAGGTAAGTTAGAGCGAGTCCATGATGTTTTCCATGTATCACATTTGAGGAAAATTCTGCACAACACCACCACTGTAGTAGAGCCTGATCAGTTAGAAGATATAGAGACAGAGCCAATAGCACCTCGTGCCATCACACGTATAGTGGAGCACGGAGATAGGAGGCTTCGTAATAAAGAAATTAGGCTGGTCCGAGTGTAAAGAGGAGATAATCTAGTGGAAAGCATATGGGAGACTAAAGAGAAGATGAAGGCTTCTCATCCTGAGCTTTTCTCTGGTAAATTTTCTCTCTCCAAAATTTAGTTAGGTTTTTGTTGCATTGTGGTTGCTAGATTGGATGGTAAGGGATGGTTTCCACGCTTTGAGATTATGAGCAAGCTTAGATGTAACAACAAGATGGATTATGCCTAGATGTACCAACTAGATGGAACTTTACTTACTTAATGCTTAATGCAGCACAATAATATAAGCAAGATTTTGAAAGATTTGACATCGAAGACCGGTTTTATAGAACGGAGCTAGAAAAAAATATAGGAGTGCCTACTGAAATTGATTGGGAAAATGCTCGAAAATTATGTAGTTTCTTAAACAAATTTTATGAACTTACATTGCTTGTATCAGGTTCATCTTATGTTACTAGTAATTTTCATTTGCATAAAATAAGTAAAGTCGCCGACAATTTAGAAAAGCTACAATTGAGTAATGATGACAATCTATGCAATATGGCAAGAAAAATGAAAGAAAAATATGAAAAGTACTGGGATAGTAGGGATAAGATGAATATTCTGACATATATTGATGTTGTACTTGATCAACGTTGGAAATTCAACTTTATAGGGTTTTCATTAGAAACATTTTATAGCACTACATGTGTTGAGAAAATATGCTTGTTAAAGATGCCACCTTTCATTTATTTGATGATTATGTGATAAAATATGGAGGCTCAAATCAATCTAATGATATAGTTGATACATTTAATGAGATGGATTTAATAGCTCATTTTAAAAGAATGAAAGCTGTTAATAGTATAAAAGGGAATAAATCAGAGTAGGAAAAGTATCTCAATGAGGAGAATGAACTTGATTCGGTGGGGTTTGACATTTTAGATTTTGGGAAAGTTAATAGTTCAAGATTTCTTGTTCTTTCTATGATGGCTCATGATGTATTGGTTGTTCCTATATCCATTCCAGCTTCAGATCTACATTTATTCATTTAGAAGTCCTTAACTCCTAAAATTGTTTAGTCGCTTATATGCAGAGAGGACTGGCTTCATGCTTCTTTCTTTTCATTTAAATTAGATGTAGAAGAAGACTTACAAAGCTCGAAACAATTAGAATCTGGTATGAAATATGAGATAATTTATTCATTTTACATTCTAATTTTATGTTTTTGTTTTTCTTTTGAAATAGAACTTTGATGTGAATTATTGTTCTTTATTAATCTCCAGATTTAAGGAAATTAGCTTTTGATCCTGTAGCAGAAATGTAGTATTTGGTTTTACAAAAATCTGCAGTGGTTTATCATTGTTTAAAGTGTTTCGGGTATCTTTTGCACTCTTTAGTCATAATTTATCCGTTTTCCCATAACTTCAAATATAATTTCATCCATCTTTTGTAATTCTCTATTTCTTTTCCTCCTTCATCTGCACTAAATTAGCAATCATGCTCATTTTAACACATATATCAAAGTCTTGTATTAAAGTACATTAATGATTCTCTTAAGTGGATGTAAAGCAGAGTGAATTTTCTCATTTAGTTATCAGTAGTTTTCCAATTCACCTATTTACATTATTAGAATATATATATTTCATGGATTTTGTTGATTGCTACATAATCAATTTAGTCAATAATGTCAGTAAACAAAAAAAAATTGTTATCAATTTATCAGAGTTTCAAACTTTATAATTGTGTGTTGATCATTATTTTTCTTTCGAGTTTTGGCTTCCTGATTCAATACTGGATATGTGAAATATCAGTTTTTCTATACTTTTATACTTATAGTAATTATCAATATGTTTGCTTTAAAATTTCTATTTTTGAATTATTACATACTTACTAACTTTATAAGATGCATCAATGTATACTTTCCATACTCTAAATGTTTATTGATTATATTAGTTACTGAGAAAATAATGTGAAATTTACTTATCATACTATCTATTTCTAAAATTATTGCATGTGCAGATTCCAATTTTCTAATTATGTATTGGATATATGAATGTATTCTTCCAAATTCCATAATGTTTATTGATTAAATCGATTACATACCATATAGCTTATTATCTAATGTAATTTAAGTAGGTCCTTTATCATATCGTATTAACATGTAATCTGATGTAATTTAAGTAATGCAATTTTCATCCATCTTTTATTTGCCTTCAACTTTTTTCCCTCTTTCATATGCACTAATTAGTAATCATGCTCATTTTTTCATAAAGTTCAAATTCTTGTTTGGAAATCCATTAATATTATTTGTGTACATGAATTAAATTGCATGCACTTTGATTACTAATTTTAACATTAGTATTATTATTTATCTATTTCCATTTAATTATTCAAAACTTTCCAATTTAAGTATTTACATTAATAGAATGCTTTATGAATTTACCATTTTTCTACATAATCAATTTAGTCATTATAGTCAGTAAAATATTTCCTACTTATTAATTTATCTGAATTTCAGACTTCAGAATCATGTGTTTATCACCACTGTCTTCTTATTTTAACTTCGTGATTCAATATCAGATATATATGATCTATCCATTCTTTCATACTTCATACTAATTTTACTGAATACAATATATTGCCTTCCATATTCTATTTTTGATTTATTTCCTACTTTCTAATTTTGTATAAGTTGCATTAATGGATACTTGCCATAATCTTAATTCTTACTGATTATATTAATCACTCAATATTGCTAATGGATCTTACCAAACTATATAATTCCAAGTTTTGTTGCATATTTTATAGTTCTAACTTTCTAATTATGTATTTGATATATCAATGCATGCTTTCCTGTTGAAATTGTTTCGGCACCCCCTCGCATCTTCCGCTATGTGCGTGCTTCATTCAGTGTAGAAGAAGGGCAAGACCACTAAACGAAGCTCTTTTGGTGCCAGCGTTATGATTGGATATCCCTACATCCCCTAGAGCACATATATTTTCATGGCAACATTTATTTGTAACAAAAGGAATCAATTGTTGTTACATGCTACCAATCCCATATATATGTTGATCTCTTTTAGAATATCTTGCGATGTGGGACTAATCATAATCCAATCTACGCACCCACTCTAATACAATGCGAACCACACCTAACAGATCTCCACCTTGGCGAGCATTTTCTCAATTTAACTTGAAGTTATACAGAGTCCTCAAACACTTGGATAAGGTCGCTAACACCTCCAGTAGTTTAGATTAGGTCGCTACCACCTCCAGCAGTTTGGCCAAGCTGTTTCACATAGAGTTCTCTTTTCCACGGTTGGAGCAGACCGCGTTTTAACTTATAACTGCACCTTAATGAGAATCCCAAACTCAAACCACATATTGGAGCATACTTAGGTCAATGCTGCATCATATTGGTCCCATCGAACCATCGGCTCGGATACCATGTTGAAATTGTTTCGGCACCCCCTCGCATCTTCCGCTATGCGCGCGCTTCATTCAGTGTAGAAGAAGGGCAAGACCACTAAACGAAGCTCTTTTGGTGCCAGCGTCATGATTGGATATCCCTACATCCCCCAGGGCACATATATTTTCATGGCAACATTTATTTGTAACAAAAGGAATCCCTTGTTGTTACATGCTACCAATCCCATATATATGCCGATCTCTTTTAGAATATCTTGCGATGTGGGACTAATCATAATCCAATCTACGCACCCACTCTAATACAATGCGAACCACACCTAAAATTTCCTACTTTCATACTCTAAATGTTTATTGATTATATTAAATACCAACCGTATAGTTTATTTCAAATACTAACCATTTAGTTTATTATCTAATGCAATTTACTATCACATTGTTTAACATGTATAATGTTTCTTCTTATCTACAGGTAAATCAGTCTTTGGATTTGGATATGCTTTATAGTGCCACTAAAGTTAAGTAGACTTTATTGGCTATTTATATTGTGCTTTTCTTTTTATGTTTAGCTTGTACTCTGTAGTACTTTTTCAGATTCCTTATATTTTCGATTTACTGCTTCTTATTTAATGTTTCTTTCTTAGTACCGTGTAATACTGTAATAAAATTTCTTTGGTATTCTTTTGCTCTGTTTAATTGTTTAATTCTGTAAAAATAGCAAGTATGAGGGAATCATTGTACTTCAAATGGTAAGGATCTTATTTAAACTAGCTTTTAATGGTATATTATCACAACTCGGATTAATATTTGAATTTGAACATGTTCAATTATTTGGCCATAACCGGTTTAACTAACTGAACTGAATCGATATTTTTTTGTTTGGTTTTTTTGGTTTTAAATGAAAATCTATTCGGTTTGATTTGGTTTTAATTTACGAAAGAAAAAATTTGGTTTTTAAACTTTTAGCCAGAACGTGACCGGACCGACCATTTACTCACCCCTACGAGACACAACATAACTAAACACTTTAATGACAAAATAGTCATCAATAGAACTTAACACATATTAACAAATATAAAATTTTCATCGATGGATATCTATTTAATTCTTTTAAACAAAGTTCAGTAATAAAACTTCAAATTTAGATCAATGAATACATCGTTCAACAATAAATCTCATATAGTAATTTCTAAAACATTTTTAATATAAAAATCTTTTGTTTAGGGAATAAATTTCTTTTCTGAGTAACTCATACTCCACCTAAAAGCAATAATGTAAATCTAACAAAAATCTCAATTGAACTATATATCTCATGTCAAACAAAATTGAATAATAAATTTCAACTATTTTCTGATTTTGAAACATCATCCACATTAAAAAAATATCTTCATTTAAACAATAAATCTCACCAATATAAATATAAATTAAAGTATCTAATATATGATACACAAGCATTCACCTCAAATGAAGGTTAACATACTGTATCATTTAGATATCTAGAGTTTAGTCTAAGGTAAAAAAAACTTTATTAATATTTGTATTTAAAAGCATACACTACGTTAAAGTCCTTGGTTTAAACTGATAATCTTTATAAAATAAGCGGTTTATTCTAGCCAGAGATTTTGACTTTAAGTTGAATGCCAATAACGGTGATACTAACCATCTACAATGAAGGAGATTAATCCAATGTTGAGTAGCGTCTCACTTTAAATAGTTTCAAATTGTACCCAACCATGGCCTTAACATGGTCGTCATGCCATATGCTTGATAATCAAAGTACAACCTACCTACTTAAGATTGACAGTACTCTAAAGTATGAAGACTAATGTATGTCGTTATCACGAAATCTTCTATTTTGAACTAGTTGTATTAACCTCTAAAAGACTCTTTTCGAATTGTTCAATGATTTTCCAAATAATCACAAGTACACATCCCATTGTTGTCCCCAACGGTTATGCGTAATTCAACGTCCATCCTGCGGAAAGCAGTATGTGCACTAGTCTTAATGGATGTGTATATATTCTATTCTCGATACATCTTGACTACAAATGTTTAAGAAGTAAGTGTTTAAATATTGTTTCAACACTCATGGTTGCGAACACATTCTTAATCGTAATCGACAAAATACTCCTCTTAAGGATTTTCTACTTATATATGTTTAGTGTGGTAATTAAATTTATTTGTATCTTTATATAACAACACTTATAAAAGAAAATAAAACCAAAAGCCTACTTCATTTCAAACAAGATTACCTTATGAGAGTTATGTTACATAACAATTATATAATTTCCCCTAGGGCACACCCTTAACTCTATTAATCTTCCACTTATAGTCGGGGCCAATTAGGGTGCCTCATGCCCATACCTTCAATCAGTCTATCTAAATTAGAATAAGAAGGGTCTTGGTGAATGGATACATGAAATTATTATTTTGTATCTACCTTTTGATTATAATTCTTCATCATTAAAAAACCTTTTTATCATGTGTTAATTATGTAAAATACATCTAGACCTCTTATCAAGATATCAGTTCCCTTTGAAACCTACACTGCGTTATTGATATCATAATACATTACTGGATTCTCAATGGTGGGAACACCCCTAGTTGTTTGATAAATTTGCGCATATAAACTACTTTCATTGTGGCATTACTCAAGGCAATGTACTTAGCCTCCATAGTTAAATCTATCATAACCTCTAGTTTAGAACATTTACAACTTAAAGCTACTTAATTAAGGTTGAAGATGAATTGAAGGTTGACTCACTATCCTTGATGTCACTTATATAGTTTGAGTATAAACACTTCTTCATAAGAAGTTCATTGTTTACATTTCTATGGTATTTCATAAATACTTAAGAATACTCTTTACTGCCATTCATGACTACCTCATATTTGATATTTGCTTATACACCAAGTGTATAAGAAAGATTTAATATACCACATAACATAACATATATGGTGACTCCTATTATCGATGCATAAGGGATCGACCTAATATAATCCACAATAAATAAACTAATACTTTGTTTGTGTATATTGATTGGGGCAATCCCAGCATCCTCTTAGCATGTATAAAGGACATCGCTTTTAAATCCTTTATCGAGAATTAAAACAAGCAAACTTTAACTGTTTTAACACAGTCACATCGTTAACAATCAGTGTTATGTTGTTTACTTATAGTATTAAAAATGATTTAGTACCATTGATTTTGTTTCTTACAAACACACGCTTCCTCTGCATTTGACTTAAAACAAATTATTTAATTTCATCAAAATACTTTCTCAGCTTTTATATGTCTTTTGGACACTACTATTGCATCATCTCTTGGATCCTATCCAAAATTCCACAAGCCATGTTATCCCTTCCCCTGACTTTATGACATTTTGAAAACAGTCTCTTCTAAATCATCATTTAGAAGTTCTATTTCAACATTAATGTGCTTAAACCCAAACTTAAATTGTATGATAATTTGCGAGTAGAATCCAAGTGGACTTAAGAATGTTGACCAGTAAAATTATTCTACTAATTTCAGCATTTGAAATCGACAAAGTCATTTCCTATCAACACTGCTTTATATAATTCCAACTGCATTGATCTTCTTCTTGAAAAATCACTTGCAGCTGATGAATCATATACTTTTAGGTACGATTACCAAAACCATACTTTGTTATTGTACTTGGAATCATTTCAGATTTAAAGTATCGCACTATGTAGTGGAGACTATACTCCCCATGGCATGTCAATAACTGAGGAAGTGTTAATCTTAATAATTCATTTTCTTGGTATTAGTAAGAAATTCATAGTTTCTTTTCAATGTACTAAAAAAATTATTTTAAATTCTAATGAGCTACATCTGCTTTGTTCTTGCTTAAATTTAATTCTTCCATGCAATCGATTTCTTTGTTAAAATCTTGGATCGTATCTAAGTCCGTCGCACTACACTAATTTCTGTAGAGAGAATTCCTTTGGAAGGAAGATGTCATTTTCTAGAATAATAATTTTTTTTCTTAGTGCACTAGAATTGGCATCCAAAATATTTTATTAACTGCCTACGGGATTACATAAAATAGATCTAATTTTGAGTTTTTGAAACTTACGACCATAATGTAAATTGATAACCATACATATCTTAAACTATTTAAGATTGGTTTCCTTCCCAATATGAATTTGCAATCTCCACTTTAGATGAAAACAAAATTTAACATTTATAATTACTCTTAAGTACTTATCCTTGTATAAAGCAATAACTCAAATTCAGTCACTATCAATCGTACTTTATCCAATAAAGTTTGATTACTCCTCATTGATACATAATTATGTAGAATAGAGAGGTGTGACTTTAAGAGTGAATCTTATTTGCTTTTAGATAGTATTGGAACTCTTATAAAAAATAGTCACTTATTTGATCAAATAATTTTTTTTCGTTCTTTTACATGTTCTTATTCTCTACTTCCTTTTTATATTCTATGAATTCATCGTACATCTCTAACTTGTGTATCAAATGCACATGTTCATATTTGAGAAAATTCATTGGTGAATTAAATGAAGTAAGTAGATCCACTTCTGGTGTCATTAGTCCTTGGATTGCGTACATCTATATGTATCAATCCGAAGAGTTCGTTATTTTTTTTGTCACTCATATCGAATGAGTGTTTTGTCATTAATCATTTGAGATATAGTTCACAAGTACTGTGATGCCCCACCTCTATACTCACGCTAGCCAAGTACACTACGGAGTAATGCCGTTAACTAGCACGAAGAATAAGGCTGTTGAGGAGCGACCATCCGTGTAATTGCTTTGTGCGAGTACCGATATGTCAGATAGTATAACATGCATTTCATTTCAAGAGGAAATCCGACATATCAAATACAAACTCAAAGCTACCACACAGTGGCTATGAGGCCTTCGGAAACAAATATAGAAATAAACATAACATAATTCAGTCACAGATGTTCATATCTCAAAGGCGGAAACAGATATGAATTTAACACATAAAAGTGTACATCAGAGTAGTGGTCAAACAAGATCCACAATATCACAAAAGAATAGATACAAGTGCTATACAAAAGAATAAGTATACGTTATGGAGTCTATTTCTCAAATGTATAACAACAAAAACTACAAATGTAATGTAGTTAGACAAAAGTCAGAAGATGATCCCAGATAAGGAGTCAAGCAGAAGCACCTGTAACATCTCGGTCTAACCCGAGTATTATTTAATAAGAAAATAATAAACGGATCAGTCTAGCTATAATTATCATTAAAGAAATGAGATATTAGCAGAGATATAATAATAACGTATGATAACAATAATGTCATACTAGGACAAGTATGATTTAAACAACAACAAAATCATACAATATCTCAAGAATTTCAAAGCACCAAAAAGAATATCATATTCTTATTTTATTCACCAAACCACAAATATTGACAAACATATTAATGCCAATCGCAAAAGTTGGTGAAACACAAATTCTTAGAAATCATCAATTAGAAATCCAAAAATCACAGAGGGGGAAGCCTATCAGAGCATGAAAACTCACCAACACGTGTATCACAAACGGAACGCTATTCCATGGTCGCTAACTATAAATTTTGAGCCGAAGCTCCACAAACGGCCCGAAGACCACGGGTCGCTACCCCGCCAAATTGAACCGAAGTTCCACAAATGGGGATTGTAATCCCTAAACAAACAAATAGACATCGCACATCGCTAGTCTAAATCACAAAATGATCATCATCGATCAATAAAAGTGTCGATTACACTAAGCTAGTAAATATATGAGTTTAGCTTCATGTCCCATAACCACTAGCTTAACTTAAATATTTACAAACAAATTGTAGATTCCCACTCGAAAATTGTCACAAGAATTTCAATCGAACAAGTCCAAAAATTAACCGACGAAGTAAACGCAAGCGTTTCATACCACTTGTTTTTCTAAGCCGTTTAATTATATTTTCTCATACGAGTGAGATAAAGGTTTGTATATACTAATAGATTGGAAAACGGTTTTGACAATAAGCTTTATATTTAAAAATAGAGTTGAAATCATCTTTGGAAAAAGAGTTTGAATATTTACTACTAGTATAGAAAACCTTTATATTTTAAAGCGACAATTCACAGAAATGATTGTAGAAACAATCAATCACCAAAGTCCACATTCGAAGACGTGAATCAAATCCAAAGAAATCAATACCGAATCCATTAAAATGGATATTCTCAAAAATCCCGAAAAAGAAGTCATCAAAGTCAATAATAAATGATAACCATAAATCGGATAATCACGGATCGATAAAAATTGGAACCTCAAGCAAAATAGGCAAAATAGGCAAAAACAAGAAGGTCAGTCCACTGGCCTCTGCAGTAAGTCGACTGATCCAGAAACCCGAGAGTTTCAGACCCTGCAGTCAGTCGACTAACTGTAGAGGCCAGTCGACTGGCTGGAGCTGAAACTGTTTCACAGCCTATTAAATAAAGAGCAAACTCTCACCATTTTCAACCGGTCGAGAAATGGGCTTTAGGGGCTTTTGCCAATCGACAACCCAGCCCTATAGGCTCTCCGATACACCACCAAAAACATGTTCACAAATCAAAGCTAGGATTTTCAAAGTTTTGACTTCAAAACACCAAAATTGAAATGTTCACCAAATCAATTCAAATCAAAAGCAATTGAACATGAATAGATGCTAGGAATTCATACCTAACAACAATGATAGAATAGACAAAGATGTGAGTTCAAAAACTCACCTTTAAACCCAAAAACGATGAAGGAGAAGCTTGAAAGCAAAGGAAGATCAACTACACTTCAACTTCAACTCTAGAAGCTTGAATCTAAGCTCAAAATAAGAACATTTCCTAAGTTAGGTTTAGGAAATTTCTGAAATTTAAAGAGAGAATGAGTTGGAGAAGATGAAGAGGAGGCTTACCTAAGCTTCTCTTTGATTTTAGAGCTAACACTTGGATTTGTAAAAGAAACTAGGGCTTAGGAATTTCTAATTTCCCATTCCTCTCCCCATTTTTACTTAAGCTTGAGTGTATTAGGAAATGAGGATGAATGAAGAGGGTAAGGGGTGGAGCTAGGGTCTTATGTTAGGTTATTGGGCTGAAACCCAAACCCAAACCCAAAGTGAAAAAGTCATAATTTTTACTCAACTCCAAACATATCGATGTTTATACTCAAAAAAGTTGTAAATGCCATTTTGGACTCAATGTAGGTGGTCTCGAATCCCAATTCGACTGTTTACAGAAAGTACCTTTTCGGACTTCAATCCGATTAACGATTCTATATTTAAATAAAACATTTAAATATATAATCGTAAAATATGCGGGTTGTTACAGACTCCCCTCCTTAAAGAAATTGCGTCCTCGCAATCTTTAAGAAATAAATAAGAAGTAACAACAATAAAAGCATATCGACACAAAAAGAAGAAATTTGAAATAAAAAGTTCACCTTAAGAAGCACGAGAGAGCAAGTCCGGATATGTTCGCTCGATGAATTCTCTGGATTCCCAAGAGCAATCCTTAGGATTTGAGGACCACTGAATTTCATAAGAGGAACATCTTTATTTCGAAGGCGTTTAACTTCCGAAGCAATGATACGAATAGGATGTTGCTCATAAGTCAAATTAGGCGAAACTTCAATTTCTTCAATAACACCGGGCTCAAGAATAAAATTGGAATCTCGAAGGCATTTCCATAGTTGAGAGACGTGGAATACATAATGAATAGCAGAAAATTGAGCCGATAATAAAAGGCGATAAGCCATGGAGCCAATGCGTTCGGTGATGGGAAATGGGCCAATATATCGAGGTGTTAATTTTCCCGATCGACTGAAACGCACAACACCCTTCATAGGTGAAACACGGATAAACACAAAATCTCCCACAGAAGATTCTAATTTCCTCCTTCGGTTATCGGCATAGGATTTTTGTCTACTTTGAGCTTCTTTCATCCTATGACGAATAAGGTCAATCTTTTATGTGGCATCACGGATAAAATCTGGACCTAAAACCAGCTTCTCACCGGTTTCAAGCCAACACGAAGGAGATCGGCATGGCCTTCCGTAAAGTGCCTCGAAAGGTGCCATACCAATACTAGATTGGAAGCTATTATTATAGGAAAATTCAACAAGAGAAATATGATCTTCCCAACTTCCACCAAAATCAAGAACACATGCGCGAAGAAGATCTTCAAGAGTTTGATTCACACGCTCGGTTTGTCCATCGGACTGAGGATGATAAGCGGTGCTAAAATTAAGCTTCGTTCCCAAAGCTTTTTGAAGACCTTTCCAGAATCCACTAGTAAACAATGGATCACGATCGCCAACAATAGAAGTAGGAACTCCATGCAATTTAACAATTTCGTTGACAAAAAGTTTAGCCAAAATAGGTACGGTCCGATTGGACCGAACGGGAATAAAATGGGAGGACTTTGTAAGTCTATCAACTATCACCCATAGGCTATCATGACCCGAACGAGAACGGGGAAGACCGTCAATAAAGTCCATGGAAATTTGATCCCACTTCCATATTGGAATTTCTAAAGGTTGCAATAACCCACCGGGCCTTTGATGCTCGGCCTTTACAAGTTGGCAAGTCATTCAACGCTTAACAAAGTTAGCAATATCGGATTTCATCCCATCCCAATAATAAAGTTGCTTAATATCCACATACATTTTACTACTACCGGGATGAATGGTAAATTTAGAACGATGAGAATCTTCTAAAATGTCTTTACGAAGATCAATAATATTTGGCACCATAAGTCTACCAAATTTTCGAATACCGCCACGAGCATCAATATCAAAGTCTTTCAAAACTTCAATATCAATTTTATCCCTACAACTTTGGCTAAGAAGAACCAATTCGGGATCATGCTTTTGAGCTTCAAGAATGTGGTCTAAAAGAGAAGGATGAGCCTCAAGGCTACATAAAACAAGAGATGAACATGAATTGGATTCACGATCTCGAATCTCACAAGAGGATATAGTCGTGAGATCATTCCATTCGGATATCATCATGGAAACAACCGCTTGTTGCTTACGACTAAAGGGCATCGGCAACACGATTTCCTTTTCCGGAAGTATAAAGAATATCAGGATCATAAGATGCAAGGAACTCGAGCCAACGTTGTTTACGCAAATTAAGTTGCTTTTGAGAAAATAAATACTTCAAAGATTTATGATCGGTGTAGAGAACAAATTTCTCTCCCAAAAGATAATGACGCCAAATTCTAAAGGCAAATACAATAGCCGCAAGCTCTAAATCATGAGTGGCATATCTAGTCTCGGCAGGCTTTAATTGCCTAGAAGCATAAGCAATACCACGTTCCGTTTGCATGAGAACGGCACCCAAACCAACACGACTAGCATCGGTGTAAACAGTAAAATCTTGGTTCCCATCGGGAATCACAAGAATAGGAGCCACTAAAAGCAGTTCTTTTAATTTCTGAAAAGCAACTTCACATTTGTTCGACCAAATGCATTTAACTCCCTTCTTTGTCAAATTAGTAAGAGGCACGGAAATTTTAGAAAAGTCTTTTATGAACCGACGGTAATAGCCCGCCAATCCGAGAAAGCTATGAATTTCCATCACACTTTCCGGTCTCTTCCAATTTTGAATCGCTTCAATCTTTGAAGGATCCACGGATATTCCAGAATCAGAAATAATATGCCCCAAAAATTTCAAACGAGATTGCCAAAAGTGGCATTAAGAAAAAATTTCTTTCAATTGGTTGCTCCTAAGAGTTTCCAACACAATCCGAAGATGATTTTCATGCTCTTCCTCGGTTTTAGAATAAATAAGAATATCATCTATAAAGATGAGAACAAATCGATCGAGGAAGTGTTTGAAAGCTCGATTCATAAGGTCAACGAAATAAGCTGGATCATTCGTCAAACCAAATGGCATAACAAGCCATTCATAAGATCCATAACGAGTATGGAACGATGTCAAAGAAATGCTATCCTCTGCAATACAGAGCTGATGAAAACCGGTTGCTAAGTCTAACTGTGAAAAGACTTTAGCACCACTAAGCTGATCGAATAAATCATCAATCCGAGGCAAGGGATATTTATTCTTGATGGTGAGATCGTTAAGCTTGCGGTAGTCAACGCAAAGCCTAAGTGTACCATCAGATTTCTTCACAAAAATAGCTGAAGCTCCCCATGGAGAGGAACTAGATTGAATAAATTGCTTCGCTACCAATTTGGATAATTGTTTGTGCATCTCCTCATTTTCTTTATTGGACAAACGATAAGGAGGACGAGTAATAGGTAGAGCTCCAGGGATTAGATTAATTCGGAACTCAATTTCTCGCTTAGGTGGTAATCCTAGAACGGGCTCAAATATGTCGGGAAATTCACGAACAATGTGAATGACAGAAATGACATCTTCCTCATCATCATTATCGTCATCATGAGGATTTAGAGAATACAAGGATGCTTTCGAATTGGAATCTGAATCTTTAAGAACGAGAGAAATCTGCTTAACAGATTGAGGATGCCGAACATATATAGTCCATTCAGGACATAGAATATGGGCTTCATAACGGTTAAGCCAATCCATTCCCAAAATCATTCCAAAACCAAGGTAACGCATAACATGCAAATCGGCTCAGAAAGCATAATCACATAAAATAATTTCGACTTCTTTACATAGTAAACTGAGTGTTGCGGATCCACCAACCGGATTTTCAATTCTCAAAGAAGTCATCAAGCCAATAACATTCAAAGACAAAGCATCAACAAGTTCTTTTGATATAAAAGAGTGAGATGCACCCGTATCAAAAAGAACTCGAATAGGAAGATCACCAAATATAATAATGCCATCAAGGATAGAATGAGAAATACCTTGACCATGAGAAGTGTTAGTAGGGGCTTGTACAACATTTAGCTTGCCTTCATTCTTGCTTTGAAGTTTGGGACACAAGGATATAGTATGACCCGAACTCTTGCAATAGCGGCAAGAAATAGACTTCGGACACTTGTTTGCATAATGGTCCTTAGAACCACAATTGTAACATTCTCCCCGACGAGAGTTAGGAGTATTTGCTACCAAAGTTGTTTGCTTCCCCTTTTTGTTGGGATTAGGCTTGAATTTGAAAGGTCTCTTCTTGTTGATGTTTTGTTTAACCTCAACATCACTTTCTTTATCGGCCTCTTCGAGTCGAAGAGCGATATCAACTAGCTGATCGAAAGAGACTTCTAATTTCAGAAGTAATGGCTTTTTGAGGTTCTTGTTCAACCCATAAACAAATATCTGATTTTTCTTCAATGGGGTATTAATATACTCGACCCCATATTTAGATAGAGATTCAAAAGAAGCGACGTAATCCGTCATAGAAGATTCACCTTGAACAAGGTCAATGAAGCGTCGAGCTAGAGATACTTTTTCAGCTTCCGGCACAAATTTCAACTCGAACCTTTCCCGGAATTGCTCCCGAGTAAGGTCCGCTTCAATAATTTCAGAGATCAAAAGCTTGTACCAGTCTAATGCTCTTTCTTGGAGCATACTAGAAGCCACTTGGACTCGATGAAGATCAATAAGACTCATGCGAGAAAAGATGCGGTCGCATGTTCTAAGCCAAGCTTGGACTTCTATAACGCTCTCGGAACCTTTGAATGGCTTTCCACCCAAGTTGGTGTAATCACTGCACAAGCGTGCAAACCCAGATTTAGGATGAGTGGGCTCTGGAATGGGTCCGATAGCTTGAGCATTTCTAACAAGATCTAGAAGTTCCTGAGCAGACATAAATACTCCATCTTGAGGAGTAACACTGGATTGACCGGCGCTGGGACGGCCTGGTCTAACCATTTTTCTTCTTTAAGAAAGAAAGAAAAGAAGAAAAAGGTTATTCACAAAATGAATATCAAACAAACTTGATTGATAAAACAAGGCATCATGAAAAGAAATAGGATAGAACGGTACGAGGACTCGAATTAAATCCTATGGCACGATTCCTAAGAAAGACTTAAGACAATGATCCTTGCTAGATTATTCTACATTGTTCCGAAGTTTGGCTTTGATACCAAGCTGTGATGCCCCACCTCTATACTCACGCTAGCCAAGGACACTACGGAGTAATGCTGTCAACTAGCGTGAAGAATAAGGCTGTTGAGGAGTGACCATCCATGTAATTGCTTTGTGCAAGTACCGATATGTCAGATAGTATAACATGCATTTCATTTCAAGAGGAAATCCGACATATCAAATACAAACTCAAAGCTACCACACAGTGGCTATGAGGCCTTCGGAAACAAATATAGAAATAAACATAACACAAATCAGTCATAGATGTTCATATCTCAAAGGCGGAAACAGATATAATTTAACACATAAAAGTGTACATCAGAGTAGTGGTCAAACAAGATCCACAATATCACAAAAGAATAGATACAAGTGCTAGATAAAAGAATAAGTATACATTATGGAGTCTATATCTCAAATGTATAACAACAAAAACTACAAATGTAATGTAGTTAGACAAAAGTCAGAAGATGATCCCAGATAAGGAGTCAAGCAGAAGCACCTGTAACATCTCGGTCTGACCCGAGTATTATTTAATAAGAAAATAATAAACAGATCAGTCTAGCTATAATTATCATTAAAGAAATGAGATATAATAAGAACGTATGATAACAAAAATGTCATACTAGGACAAGTATGATTTAAACAACAATAAAATCATACAATATCTCAAGAATCTCAAAGCACCAAAAAGAATATCATATTCATTATTTTATTCACCAAACCACAAATATTGACAAACATATTAATGCCAATCGCAAAAGTTGGTGAAACACAAATTCTTAGAAATCATCAATTAGAAATCCAGAAATCACAGAGGGGGAGGCCTATCACAAATGAGAGCATGAAAACTCACCAACATGTGTATCACAAACGGAATGCTATTCCATGGTCGCTAACCATAAATTTTGAACCGAAGCTCCACAAACGGCCCGAAGACCACGGGTCGCTACCCCGCCAAATTGAACCGAAGTTCCACAAACGGGGATTGTAATCCCCAAACAAACAAATAGACATCACACATTGCTAGTCTAAATCACAAAATGATCATCATCGATCAATAAAAGTGTTGATTACACTAAGCTAGTAAATATATGAGTTTAGCTTCATGTCCCATAACCACTAGCTTAACTTAAATATTTACGAACAAATTGTAGATTCCCACTCGAAAATTGTCACAAGAATTTCAATCGAACAAGTCCAAAAATTAACTTTTGAAGTAAACGCAAGCGTTTCATACCACTTGTTTTTCTAAGCCATTTAATTATATTTTCTCATACGAGTGAGATAAAGGTTTGTATATACTAATAGATTGGAAAACGGTTTTGAAAACAAGCTTTATATTTAAAAATAGAGTTGAAATCATCTTTGGAAAAAGAGTTTGAATATTTACTACTAGTATAGAAAACCTTTATATTTTAAAGCGACAATTCACAGAAATGATTGTAGAAACAATCAATCACCAAAGTCCACATTCGAAGACGTGAATCAAATCCAAAGAAATCGATACCGAATCCATCAAAATGGATATTCTCAAAAATCCCGAAAAAGAAGTCATCAAAGTCAATAATAAATGATAACAATAAATCGGATAATCATGGATCGATAAAAATTGGAACCTCAAGCAAAATAGGCAAAAACAAGTAGGTCAGTCGACTGGCCTCTACAGTCAGTCGACTGATCCAGAAACCCGAGAGTTTCAAACCCTGCAGTCAGTCGACTGACTGTAGAGGCCAGCCGACTGGCTGGAGCTGAAATTGTTTTCCAACCTATCAAATGAAGAGCAAACTCTCACCATTTGCAACCGATCGAGCAATGGGCTTTAGGGGCTTTTGCCAATCGCAAACCCAGCCCTATAGGCTCTCCGATACACCACCAAAAACATGTTAACAAATCAAAGCTAGGATTTTCAAAGTTTTGACTTCAAAACACCAAAAATTGAAATGTTCACCAAATCAATTCAAATCAAAAGCAATTGAACATGAATAGATGCTAGGAATTCATACCTAACAACAATGATAGAATAGACAAAGATGTGAATTCAAAAACTCACCTTTAAACCCAAAAACGAGGAAGGAGAAGCTTGAAAGCAAAGGAAGATCAACTACACTTCAACTTCAACTCTAGAAGCTTGAATCTAAGCTCAAAAGAAGAACATTTCTTAAGTTGGGTTTAGAAAATTTCTGAAATTTAAAGAGAGAATGAGTTGGAGAAGATGAAGAGGAGGCTTACCTAAGCTTCTCTTTGATTTTGGAGCTAACACTTGGATTTGTAAAAGAAACTAGGGCTTAGGAATTTCTAATTTCCCATTCTTCTCCCCATTTTTACTTAAGCTTGAATGTATTAGGAAATGAGGATGAATGAAGAGGGGAGGGGGTGGAGCTAGGGTCTTATGTTAGGTTATTGGGCTGAAACCCAAACCCAAAGTGAAAAAGTCATAATTTTTACTCAACTCCAAACATATCGATGTTTATACTCAAAAAAGTTGTAAACGCCATTTTGAACTCAATGGAGGTGGTCTCGAGTCCCAATTTGACTGTTTACAAAAAGTAGCTTTTCGGACTTCAATCCGATTAACGATTCTACATTTAAATATACAATCGTAAAATATGCGGGTTGTTACAAGTACCCTATGATTCATAATCATATGATTAAAGAATTATTTCTAAAGGATTTGGCTTAGTCCATAGTTTCAAAGATAATTTTTAAATATTTTAGATGCTTCTGCATTTTCTGTTGCTAATACATCACTATAGTTATCGAAACAAACATTATCATTGAAATGCCAAAAACAAATTCATTATACAATGAATATTCATAATATTCATATTCAAGAAAACTATACTATATTCATTCATAACCAAAAATAGTTATTATTTCATAAATAAGATTTGGCAGGCACGAAAGTAATATTTCAAAACTTAATGTGTCTACTAGCAAATGGCATATTGTATGCTCCTACTATTTACTTTGTTACTATGAGGTTCTTCATTTCTTTACTATAACTAATTTATAGTTGAGAGTTTTATATCAAATATCTCAAACTCAAGAAATGGTTCTTATACAGAGTACATTTTTATAAGACACTCAGAATAGAAATCATATTTATTTTTCCATTTTAAATGTCTATAAATATTTTAAACTTTTGTGTTTCTAATGTCTCTTCGCGAAGAAAAAGTGACCATTCACCCTCTTTATCCCAATCATGTCAACATTACTACTATTCTTAAGCTTTATATTTTTGTTTTAAATGTCAAACCGTTCAAAAGAGAAACCTTTTATTACAAGACTGCGTTAAATTCTTTAAAAAATGCATTTGGTCATCCTTAAAATTTTAATGATATCAATAAGTTACTTACACTTAAGTAAATAGATCATAAACGATGTTTAGTTGATCGAATTTTTAGATCTGTCTGTAGACCTTGGTTTAGTGTTATTTCTAGCACTTCAAGATCCTTATTATATTCAATCATATTAACACATGATCTCACATTATGGTTTACTTTCTCATTCTGAATGAAACATTTTCATTAAGATTTCATATAATATGAACAGGACCGTCATACAAATTTGTATGTATTAACTGGGTTTTTAACCAAGCAGAAGTCAACCGAAGTTAGAACGTTGAGATAAAGACGAAATGACTTGAAATCTTGGAGGCACATTTAGATAAGGAAAAGGAATAGCTCATGAAAGTTTGGCCTAAAAATATGCCGAGTACAGAAGTCAGTACCACCTTCATCATGTCGGTGGGGACTTCTCATAGCTTCATGTTTTCCACTCAAACTTTGTAGGAGTCATTCCCTACTTCTTATATGCCTGCTCAAGAGATTTCCAAAGGTTTTGAACAATCAATTACAAGAGTTAAAGATTTGGTAGTAGTAGTAGTAGAGAAATTCAGGTAATGAAGGAATTATCGTCAACATCAATCAACAATCAACAAAAACATTATGGAACAACCCAAAATTAAGTAGCAAGGAAAATGCAAAAGAGCTCGGTGCAATCGAGATTAACCACAGATGTCGGCACTGACATGACTGTGTAATCCTTATGCACTTACGATTTCACACACTCTATCAGGCTGGCTTCTAAACTTTTCTCCAACTCTCCTTCTAGCCTAATACGACTGCTATCACTATAAATATAAACCATATAGCAACTAAAATAGGATCTGGTTTCTGTCTTCACTATGCGAAAGCTCTGTCTCTTCTTTATCTCCTTCCTCTACGCCATAGTAACCAAGGCAGCTACTTTAGGCAATTTTAGGACTTAGCTAGAATCGGTCTAACCCATGTACTTATGAATTATTCTCTCTCAAACCATTTGTAATCTCAAGCAAACTCCATGAAATTTATAAGTAACAAAGCTATAAAGTGGACGTAGGCTAAAGACTACCGAACCACTATAAAATCTTGTGTCTTGCTTTCGTATTGCTATTTATTTTCCTTTACTGTTACTATTATCTAGATCTAGGTCTCATAGGTTTCCTACAACATATTCTTGGATGTTGATCCATTTTTGGCGTTAATATTTTGGCGCTTTCACTAAGAATTGAACTCGGGCTTAGATCTAGCTTGCTATTTTGGATTAGAAGAGATCCAATGGTTAGATCTAGGGAATTTTCTTTAAAGATTTATAGGCTTGCTACTAAAGATCAATGGCACCTAAAAATAGAAATCTACTTCTGGAAAATCCACATGAGCAACAGTTGGTGGTGATGAAGCAAACCCCCAACAACTTGAGGTTAAAAACACCAACAATCATCGAACAGAGGTTAATAATGGAAATCTAGCACCAGGATCCTTCACTCAACAGGAAGTTTTAACCAAAGGGGAGCTTAACCAGATGGTTATTGAACTTAACCAGAAAATGGACCAATAACCAAAAGGCTCTCATGGATAAGATTGATGTTTTGCTATCTGTAGCCACTAGGAGCACCAAGAGCTGGACAAGAAACTGCAGCTGCTATAGAGCAATAGAATTCCTCTATTTTGGGCCTGAGCATAAGGAACTGTAAATAAAAGTAGAAGGAGGTTATTGGTGGAGCTGCAAGAATCATACTAGAAGGCAACAAAAGTACTCCCACTAGAAAACAGCCTGCTGCAAACCTAAATCTTGGAGTGAACACTCCTCAAGTGAACAATGTAATGCTTGTTTCTGACTCTGAAGATGACATGCAACTTGATGGTAATAGCTGATGTAAATAGGAAATTTTTGGAAATCAAGTTCAAACTGCCCTGGTAAAACCAACCGTGCGCCAATGGGATCCTGTAGGAGTGGTTCTCCCAGAGAATGGAGAACTTAGGTCTTAGCTAGCAAACCAAGACCGTTCCAAGAGTCAAACACTCGGTGTAGCTCCTAATAGTCAATCAGCAGACCACCATGCTAGCGAGGAGTACATGGTTGACATGGTCAAACGGTTAATGGAGGAGAGTAAGTGCAGAAAGAATGAAGACTGGGGTTTCGTGCCAAGCTGAACTCCATTCATTAAAAACGTGCTAAGAGAAGAATATCCTAAGAAGATCAGTATGCCGACTATGCCATCATACGATGGAACAAAAGATCCTAAACAACATTTGTACAAATACAAGTGGCGTATGGACGAAGTTAGAGCTACGGATGTTGTACGTTGCAGATGTTTTCTTATTTTCTTGGAAGGAGTCGCTTCTATGTGGTTTACTAGACTTCTGCCAAGATCCATTCTACCTTTGATGAATTGGCAAGAAAGTTAATGAAACAGTTCAAATTCCATACTACGCGACCAAAAGATGCAATGTCCTTATTTGACTCTTTCCAAGTACCCAATGAGTCACTAAAATCCTTCTTGAATCGATTTAACATTGCAGTCACGGAGATAAGCAATCCTAAGGAAGATATTATTTTCATGGCTTTGGTTCGAGCAATCCATTCAGATACAGACATTGGTAGATGGATTAAAATGAAACAACCGACTGCCATAAAAAATCCATTAATAGGTGAATCGGTTCCTATGATTGAAAGAAGCAAGTATGATCAAAGGTAAGACTAACAACAACCGAAGGAAATGGTCCAGAGTAATGTTGTGGCTAAGCAGGAAGGCGACGACTCTAGGAATGCCATCGAAAACCTTGAAAGTCAAATGAAGAGGAACCAAAACTCTAGTGATGGATGTAGTGCGAATGTGAAGTGCCCAAGTAAATTCAAATTAGAGGACTATACACTGTTGAACAACAGTTTGGAGAATATCTATCTTGCTACTCGGGGAACTGAGCGCTACAACAAACCACCTAGGAAGGAAGACTCTGAGCGAAAGAAGAAATCGGGGAAGTACTACCACTTCCACGAGACGCATGGGCATAACACTAATGAATACCAATATCTGAAGAACATGATTAAGGAGTTGATAAGGAACAAAAAACTCCAGCGGTACATGAAGAAACCATTGAATGGCTAGGGAGCCATGAGACCCCAGGGTCCAACTGCTCAAAATAAATTGCCTAGGCCTAGCGGAGAGGGACCTCGATTAACTAACGGAAGACTAGTCATTAATTAGTAATCCAAGAACGATGCAGCATCCAAACATGATGCAACTTCGCTCGGCTCTATCTATGTATTTCCTATTTTTGCAAATAAGTCATCCAAGGACATTGGGGGCATTGTAAATAGGCAGAACTTGCCTCTTCTTCTATTTTATTAGTTAAGTTATCTTCTTGAACCGATGGAACCGTGTTCTTATAAGAAAAACCATCGAGTCGACGGGAAAAATCGACTCAACCGCCAGATCGATGGGAGAATCGACCTTACCTTTTGAGAATCAGTGTTGCCTCGGTAAAATTGGGAAGATTCACGACCTCCGAAGCCTTGATGTTACCCGGTAACATCGAAAAACTCTCCATTCCTCAAAAGCCTCGGTGTTGCCCCGGTAACATCTGGAAACTTACTCTTCCCTGAAGAGTTGTTTCCAGAACCGATGGAACTACGTTCTGGCAAGCATCTATTCCTATGCACCACCAATACGATACTACTTGAACCAATGGAACCGCGTTCAAGTATGCAACACTCCTGCATGCCACACCGTAAGTCATGCATCGCCTCTTGGACCGATGGAACTGCGTCCTTGCAAGCATATTCTTCTTATGCCACTTGAACTAATGGAACCATGTTCAAGTCACAACACTCCTACGTGCTACATCATATGTTATGCATCGCCTCTTAGACCAATGGAACTGTGTCTTTGAAAGCATATTCTTCCGTGCCTCACCAATAAACCGCACGTCGCTTCTAGAACCAATGAAACCGCATTCCTACAAGCAACCCTCGTGTGCACCAAACTATAAGCCACACAATGCTGCTTGAACCAATGGAACAGTGTTTAAGTATGTAGTATTCCCACACACCATAAGCGGCGTATCGCTCCTTGAACAAATGGAACCATGTTCTTGAAAGCGATACACATATGCACCATAAAACTAAAAAAGTATTTCCTACTCTTCAAATAAGAAGCATTGACTCCCAAAACCACTGGATCGATGGGGAAAATTGATCCTAACCTCCCAAATACCAACGTTGCCCCAACAACACTAGGAAATCCTTTTATCTTATAAGCTAGCAATGTTCATCGAGAACTTGCCAACATTTTCTAAGTATCAGCATTGCTCTGGCAACATTGGGAAAGTTGTCTACTTTAGGATTGGTGGAAATCAATACCTGCTTTCCAAGGGATTAGCACTGCCACCTGTGGTGCCGTGTAGATTCCAAACCACAAGATTGACAGTTAAAATCGATCCCTGTAATTTAAGTACTGGTGTAGCCCCAGCAATGCTAGGAAGTTCTAAAGTACCAAGGAAGTTGAAAAATCAACTCATAACGGTTAGAACTTGATATCGCCTGGAGATTGGAAACATAGAAGGAAATTAGCATTGCTCCAACAATACCATGAAAGCCCAAATCGCCGAATTACTGGCAACATCGAAGGAAGGTCCAAGTACTTGAGTTGTTCCAACGCTTCCGAAGACAGAAATTGATATGCGAACAGGATCTCAACATTGAACCTGGAAGAATCTGGTCACAGTTAAGGAACGAAATACTCAGAGTTAAGCATCAGAACCACGGGTTCCTGCAGATAGGAGCCTACTGCGTGCCCCAGACGGGGGGCAACCAAACAACTTGTCTAGAATAACCGATCTCTAACCAATTGCTTGAACCTTGAATTCAGAGTAACCAGCCCTGAGGAGTAAGGGCATACATACCCTAACACATGATCAGGACATGCTAAACCGAGATACACCATAGTTTTGTTACACCGAACGGAGTATTTTGGAAAATTATAATAGAGCAATGTAATATAATATGCTAAATAACTGCAGGAATACAATTTACATGCAAAAAATTGCATTAAATAAAGATATAGCATAGACACAGAAGTATATGATATAGGAGATTACAATACAGACAATCATATTATGTATACAAGCAGTTATTTGTAAACAAGCACAATACATAGAATGCAAGAAAAGTACATAGGGGAGATTACAATAGAAATGATAGTCTTTTATTACCAATATCATTTTATGTACAAACTCGACAAACAGTGGGGCCGTTCCCATACAACACCGGCTAGTTTCAGACATCATACAAAAAAAACAAACAAAACAGAAATTACAGACTTTGTATTTGTATAGACTGGTCTGACTATAAAAATATATAAAACCCATAAATGCTCCACTCCATTGGAACTCGATCACATCATCATTTCTTTCCACCATGGCCACCTTTACCATCCTTGCCAGGATGAATCGGAATCTTCTTCCTCTTGATTTCTTTGCCAAGGGAAATGACACCCTCCAAGGATGCAGACTCTTCTCCCGTAGCAAAGCCAGACCCCTAAGAACCTCCTATAATGGCATCTCCATCCTTTGACCTTCGGAGCTTGATTGTAGTCTAAGTCTTGCACTTTATTTACTACTCCTTCTTTGCATGTAGCCTCTTCTTTTCCTTCTCAAGTCTCACTACCATCATCTCCTTGTCAGTTAGGTTTGACTTACCGGTCTTTACCACTTCTTCTTCTTGAGACATGGTGACATCCTCAAGGTTCTGCAATGCCGCTATCTACTTAGAGTCAGGCCCAGACTTGGAGATTGGGGCAGGAATTATACCCGAAGCCACTACCGAGATAGTAGTAGAAGCGGTAAAGATGGCAGTGGCTCTCGAGCCTTATGTAGCTGGAGGAGGAGGTGGGAGAGATAGTTGACCTGTAAGTTGGAAAACAAAGTTGTATAGTTTAGTAAAGGATTTCAGAGTGAACTGAAGCTTTTGGAGTACTGGAGAAACGAGGGAAATACCTAAACCAAGGGTTTGACCTTGAACTTTAATTTCATAACCCCCTTTACTGGTTTCCATTTCGGAAAGCCGCTCGATGATCAGAGGAATATACGGCTTGTGTAGGGCTTCAGATGCTGGGAGAGTACAGGCGATTGTAGAGCCAACCCTTGTGAATGCAGGAATAGTCGATGTTAGCTCTTGGGATTTCGAAGTAGGTATATCGCCCAAAATCGAAGAACTTGGGTCAGCAAGAGCCTTAGCAGCGGCCTTCTCCCTCTCCTCTTTTAGAATTTCTCTACCAGCTACTAGGAAGTCTATATCCTCAGGATGGAGATAGGTAACCATTAGTTCCTCTTCGATGCACATATCCTCGGCTCACTTCGACCTGATCAGCACTTCTTCCCAAACCATAGCAAGAGTCCGGAGATAATCATCTCCAAGCCACCTTAAATAGCCCATGTTCATGGCATTGCAAGTATAGAGGTGTAGCACGATGACATCCATCTAGCTCATCGCCTCATTATGCTCTCTCTCTCAAGGTCTGCAAGCTCTGATCGTGTAACCAAATGGTCGATCTCGATTTCCAGTTTATCGGCTATAACTTGTTCTTTCTCTTTGGCTAGCCTTGCATTCTTCTTACGGAGTTGAAAGAGTTTAGCATCCTTCTCGGTAATGGTGGCGGCTTCTTCAACAATAGTTTGGTCCTGGGCCTTGATAGCCTTCCTTCCTTCGGTGACTTGCTCTTTCAGTTTATTGGACTCCCTGTGAGCTTCTTTGAGCTGATTGTTAATCATGGGAAGTGCTCTGTCGTGAGCCCGGTTTGCCTCAGTTAGAAGCTTGCCATTGGCAGCTTTTACCTTTAAGGCCACGTCTCTCTTGGTCTTCAACCGAGCTATCACATTATCGTGATCCTTAATCATTTTATGATGGTCTTCCCTTTCTGCCTCGAACGAAAGAATCTCCCGGTATTTAATACACTTTACGTCAGAAAGGGCTTGTACAAGAATCTACCACTCGAACTCCACTTCCAAGTCTTTGCGGACCACCTTAAGATTCCAGAGGGAAGTAGATTTATTGGTGGGCTTGATGTTCTTATCAAATTTAACTCGATACAAGAACAAATGCAGGTAAGCAGCTTGAAGTAAGAGTGGACCCAGTGGGAGTGTGAACTTTTGCCCCGTCTAGAAAAAGTAGGAGCAGCCGTAGTAGTTATGGCTTGAGAGGATGGGATTTCCTACATCGCGGCAGTCCGGGCCTTGGTGCGGGGAGGGGTAATGGATAGTGTGGTCCCGCGGCTATTATGAGAATCACTATGGCTTTTGTGCACATCGTTGGGGGTATCACCTTCATTTTCCCTTTTTCTCTTCTATCCCCTCTCATGCTCTCTCTCAAACTTGCATACCTCGTCATCTTTTCTCTTCCTCCTCTCGTCATCAGTTTCACGATGAGAACGATGGGCTGAATCTAGAGTTTGATCCTTGTAGGAGCCAGAATGTTGACGTAGTTGATGTTATTTTCCATGACCTATGGAACCTGGAACGAAAAGAAAAATGAAGTTAATACTCGAATACTAAAACCTAATTCTATGTAGAAATATGTGTCCATGATCTTGAAGTAGGGTGTCTAGTGCCGGTGGCCCCTAATATACTATGAACCATATCGACATGGTTTCAAAGTTGGAGTCCTGCCACCTTCGCTTATAAAGTCACTAGAAGATATGTTGATATGCAAGCCAATCTCGCCTATCATCTTGCTAATCGAGAAATCTCTAAATACATTCAAATGAATAGAGATGACTTTTGGAAAGTCGGAGTGTGACATATCTCCAATAGGTGTTTCAGCAGCTTAACCTCCAATTGGTTGAGGAATTTTATTGGTTAGTTGTTCCTGAGAAGAAATTGGGAGCTCAGGACTTAGCTCCTCGGTTGTTAGCAATTCTAGAGAAGGTAAGACAGGAAGATCAAGACTCATTGCGGAGGACTCGCCAAATAACTCCTATCCCTTCTTACTAGCATGGTAATCGCTATCATCATCATCCGACTCATACTCCTCTCCACCGACGGCTGGCTCTTTTCCTGATCTCCTCACAAATCCCACAACCTCCTTAGGGATCGTGACCATTTTAACATCGCCACCCTCATCGCCGGGGGTATCATCCCTTGTAGACTCATCAGCCTTTATACCAATAGTCTTCTTTTCATGTTTATCGCATGATCCACTTTCTACCTCTTCCCCTTGAGGACCCTTGTTGGAAATATAAGTGAGGGCAGTGGAATGGGTGCATTATCTATAACTGCTCCAAGTTTAGGATTCTATGTCGCCTATTCATCCTAGTTGGAGCAGTCTAAACTCTTACAGGTTTTCGTTCGTCGGAAGGAACTTGACGGTAGGGCTGTCAATGGGTCGAGTTGGGTTCGGGTCGGGTCAAGTCAGGCTCAGGTTGATTTTAAATGGGTCGGGTCAACCCACTTATTAAACAGGTTAGAAATAGCTCAACCCAAACCCGACCCGATTATAAACGGGTTGACCCGACCCGACCCGTGTAACCCAATTATAAATGGGTCGGGTCAACCCGTATAAGGTATAAATGGGTTATAAACAGGTCGTAAACGGGTTATAAATTGGTCAAATTCGGGTTCACGGGTTGGGTTGGGTTATAATCGGGTCGGGTCAACCCATATAAGTATAAACGGGTTATAAACGGGTCAAATTCAGGTTCACTGGTCAACCCGAAACCCACCCGTTTATAAACGGGTCAAATTCGGGTTGACCCGAAAATTACGCACCCACTAATCCGGGTCGGGTTAACCTGCTAATTTTCATGTAATCTTCGGGTCGTGTTTTGGGTCATGTTGGAAATTGATAGCCCTACTTGACGGTACGTTCGTTCGCTATAATGGCCTTTAAATGTTCGAGCATTCTCTCTTGCTCTGGCTTCTTGACCCACTTTGGAATACCTGTGAAGGACAAACATTAAGTTAGAAACTTAGGGATTCCGGTATGATAAAGGCTAGCACAAAGTGGCTTACTTCCTTTCAACCAGAGACGGTTGAATTCTTCTGGACAACAAACAAAGAAGTATTCGTTCTTAAAGTAAGAACGTTTATTATGTAGCGTCACGATGACCTTGCACATCACCCATGCTTCTATTATTACAAAGGATGGGCAATCCTTCCTACTCTTGAATTTGAGAAGATAGGCGAGCTCATTGAAGTATGGAGATCGATCAAATCTCTCTCTGAAGAGAACACATAACGAGTTTATTAAGGCGTGCCCGTTCGGATGAACTTGGAACGGGGCAAGTCCAATCTCTTGTAGAAATCTCAGCACTAAAGGATTGAAGGGAGGGATGGAACCATCAAGGCACATATAGCGACTGCAAGCGGTGAAGACCTACAGGGTATTATGAGAAAATTCAGTTATAGCTGGTAAACGAAAATTGTCCTCTGGGATGCCAAGTTAAAGGCAGATGTTTCAAAGCATCTTGGTCGTCAGAGTTATGGGTGCCCCTTCCAGTGGGTCATTTATAATTAACCTTAGAGGTAACGAACAAAGAGCTGGATTATTAGTACTAGTTGGCCATGAGACCCTAAAGTTGAAAGATGTTCAGCTCCGGTTGGAATGGAGGTGAAACCGGTGCAGTAGAAGACGTAGCTTCGAAAGGAGTAGATGATCTTTTACCAGGCTTATGATGGGGTGATCAGCGAGCCATTCTAAATAGCATAACTGAGCGTTCAACATAGCCGGGTAAATTTAACTTAGGATAGAAGAACCCGTTTGATCGACACCTGGGGTCCAACAGAAACCAACGTTTGTTGACTAATTAGATTTTGAGTGTTGATCGAGGCTGACGTAGTGTGTTATCTACATAAAGTGAGTCTAGTGTCCCAAGCACTATAAACGAACCATCATGTGTAGATAGCCTGCTTACATTCCAAAAACAAATCACATTTCATTTTCGAATTGTTTCTTTTGCAACTTACCCATTATCGATGAAAATTGATAATGGATTCGTTGTCCAAAGCGATGTGGAAAGTCTCTCTTTCAGGATCACTGAAGGTGCAGAAATAGAGAGGTGGCGCGATGGTGTCCTCCAACACATTCAGATTCGGAAACAAATCGTTGCATCGGAATTTGTTCGATGGTCAAGACTTAGCCAATTTTTCGAAGGAAACAATCGACGTAGAAAAATTAAATTTTCTCTAGAATTGCCCATGCTTAACTGAGGAAAACCCTAGCTTTATCCTCAATCAAGTGTGAAAAGATTCGATCGTTTCCCACTGAATTGAAATCAAGCAAGCCTAGACCATCTCCTCAGTCCTCATTGCCTGAGCAACCCATTAGTACACACCTAAGATCCAAATCAAACAACAGCTCAACCTAGGGTTTCGAGGAAAATCGGGACCAAGATTTCGAGAAGTGACCCTGGAGGTAACGATGGAACTAGATGGTGGCGAATTACTTGGAAAGGCGGTAGCAATCAACAATGGTGAAGGAGCAGGTCGGCAGAAATGGAAAATGGTAGTTGAAGTCAAGTTGGCATTAGGAGATCTCGGTTAGGAAGCTCAAACGCACGACAATAAAATATGAAAGTGTAAGGAGGATAGGTTACAAAAGTTGACTTATAAGGGAAAGCAAGAAAATTGTTTAAGTCCTCATGTCGGTATCGACATGGAGAACGCGGCACACTCATATAACCAAAAAGTGGGACTGTGTTGCGTTTGTAATTTCAAGGAATTATCTCTTCTTATTTTTATGGAAATAGACAGTGAAACTATGGAAAAGACGCCTTTACTTTGCATATCTCTTTCATTTGGACATATCCCTTGTTATTTCAAATGACACGCTTCTCATGTATAATTGTGAAGTTGGACGGTTTTTTGGAAATTTACATGGCAATCGATACAACTAAATTGTACTTTCCACAAACTAATGAATTAAAATTTATATTCCAAATCAAAATTAGAGCATTCCAAATGAATAATTAACGGTTTACAACCCAAATGACAAAAATCTAGAAATAAGCCATACAATTTTATTAATATCATATTTCATAAAAATTTTGTGATTATTCTCTCTAAATTCTAGTTCCAAGGTTTATATGTTATTTCATTAAAGTTAAATAATTTATAGAATATATAGGCAAAGATTTCAAATTAGATTTATTCATTTAAGCCTACAATCTAATGGTTTTAACGTAGGCATAATACAAAACAGAATTTCAATGATATAAATATAGTATTATGTAAATCACATAATTTTTCACTCGCTTATTAGGTTTAAATCCCCAGATCCAAATCATTTTTTCTTACTTGACTCCTTGAAACACCCTACCTTTATACCCATACTGTCCAAGAGTATTATTGGGTAATACTATTAGATAATATGTAGAATGAGGTTACATGGGGTACACATGTAAATATTCCCTTGGACTAACATTAGTATGTACTAAAACATCAAATAAATATCTCGCCTATATGTACATTGTACTGTACAAAGTAATAAACACGTGTGCCTCCAGGATAGAACAATAAACGATATTGTAGATAACACAGAACACAGAGTTAGAATCGCAGTGATAACATATAATATATAATATATGATACTATAAGGATACAAAATCATCACAAATGTCAACTATCTCAATGTAGTGCAATGAATAAACAATATACAACTCAATAGTGCGTGTACACACATACAAAACGAATCAGTGTCATACAAATATCATACAACAATCCTTATATAGTCTCCCCTAAGCCCACTAAAACACTTGCTGGTCATATCGTTCCTGTACCTGAAATGTCTCGGACTAACCCCGAGTATTGCATAAATAACACATGGGTTAGACGATGTCTAATCAAGTAACTATAATATAGGTAACACAGTATACACAGGGAATAATAACATGATAACACTACCAAGAATACTCAATTCAACACTCAATATGACTTTATAAATATAAATATATATACATATAGAGAGAGATGTATGCATGGAAAATAAGTATAATACCATAGATAATCATCAAAGCATCATATTACTCGAATAACTCAAAACCATGCATAAAGATGCCATCACCCATATAAAAACACATCAAATTCGCAATCACAGAATCAATACAAATATGTGAATCACACACATCCAGAAATCATCATCTAAATTTAGAGAATATCGATACGTGAGATATCACCGAGTATAAACAAGCTAGCATGTAGCATTGCCTAAATATATTTCTCAATCTCAATAAATAGATTATCATTATCAATATATAAAAGATAGGATAAAGTGCCTATCAATAGAATAATAATATGAGAATCTAATGTACTCTGGACATCTGTCATAGGTATAATCTCATCTTCCCATATATAGACTATCTGAATATATCATGATGAGAAATGACTGGACGACAGACATGAAGTCCCAAGTGGAGTCATGTATATATAACAACATCTGGGTCACCTAACCCATATCTATACCAAAGTGAGGTGTATCAATAGTATATGCCAATCTATCACTCTGTTAGTACCAGAAGGAAGACTAATAGCACAAAGTAAGCTCTAGAGTCACGAAGTCTCTACAGCCTTAGTTACCTTCATGGTATCATGACACGTATTCACAGGTGTGCTCGTCAATGCGAGGACTCAATAGTCACGACCCGACTCTCGCCCTATTGGTAACAGACTGCTGGCTATGTGACACAGAGGCAAACACACATAGCAAAAGCACGAAGCTATACAAATGGGGTGTCACATATCTAGGGCATGACCCCATGTTTAGGCCATTAGGGTGGATTCTAGCTATTCGGTTCTCTCTAATGTCAATAAAAGGAATACATAACTATAGACACGAAGTCATGCTCAACATCTGGCACATAGCCATGCTCGCTAAAGATAGACATGAAGTCATACTCATCGTCAGGCATGTAGTCTACTTACTGAATATAAGCACGAAGCCATACTTGTCACTATGTGCATTAACTCACACTCATATCACTATCCCCATCATGTGAGTGTTATCTACATACAGTGAATAATCGAATAAATATCACAACAGTGTCTTATACCGTTGCATGATACTGAAGCATTTATTCACTGCTTATAAACTACACTCGGTTTATGAACTATTCTATATGATGAGTCTAAAGAATATAGGGAGAAATATTACCAAAAGTCCCACACCATACAATATTATAACTCCTTTTATTTAGATTTCTCATCACACAAAATTCAATACAACAAAATCATATCAAGGATGTCATTACCATATCATATCAAATCACTAATCAAATCTATATCAACGGTGAATCACTCATGTTACCTAAATCAATAAGAGATAAGAAATCAGAAATGTTGTGTAAAATCTTATCAATCAAATATTTATATATTGATAGAAAATATTCTTATCTAAGTTTATTAGATTTACATAATGCTTTAAATACTAAAAGCTTAATTAATAATAATTTCCTATTTTCCAAATATTATATATATATGATATATGTATATATAACTTTCGAATAAACACATTAAAACCATAATATATTTGCTTTAGATAAGTTAATAACTTATTAAATATAATAAGTTATATTTCCAAATTTAGAATAAAATATCACTTCATAAATCTACACATTTAAATTATACAAACTAGCTATTAATGAATCATCCACGACTCCAATACTTAAAAGAAAAGCATTAAAAACAAATAAAAATCATTTTTAGAGTTAAACCGAATATCTGAGTAGATTTAAATTATCAAATATATGAAAATATAATCAGAGCTCTAATTAAATTTTATTAATCCAAAATTTTACTTTAAAATACTTAAAATGTTAATAAGATAATATTTCTTATTTTTTAGTAATTTATCTTGAATTTCTATAAATTATTAAAATCAAATTTTAATTTATTCTTTAAATAATAGTACATTTTAAAATTTTCCATATGACCTCCATAAATCCATTATATATATATATATATATAATACTTTGATTGTATATAAGTTATTATATTTTGCTCTTAATTTTAATTTTAATTTTTAATACTTTTTAAAATCAACCTCTGTCATCAGTTGATCGTTCATGGCCGACCGGTAACCCTAATGGTCGACCAAGCCTGGAGTGAATTTTCTCCTATTCCGACCAAATTCTAGCATATTTCCTCACTTCGACTTACTTACCCTGTTACACACATCACATACCTTCTACATATCATTCAAATTCAAGCACATACATTTAAAATTATATATTAAATATAGATTGTGTGAGCTTAAAACTCACCTATACATGGATCCTCCTTTCTCCTCTTCGAATGCACACATATAACATAACACTACAACAACGCATCTCGATTTCCTTCTTTCCATAGATGTATACGAGTATCATTATGCATATATTTGGATTTGACAATTTATAATAATTTACAAGATTAATTATTGGATTTAGACAAAGAGGATTATTGAGAAGGACGTATTAGGAAGCAGTGAATTAACGAAAGAATGAATACGTACAGTAAAAAATAGTAAACAAAGAAAAACCTCGAAGCAGAGAACTTTGTAAATAGTTTGGGCATGTGATATTTGGGCTTGGGCCAAGAAAATATTTAGAATTAACAAATATATATTTATTTTATTTATTTATAAAACTGGATTTTAATTAATTAAAATAAATACAAATTACATTTAAAAATCACTTCTTTTCCAAACCAATATTACATTTCAATTACATTATTTTTATAAAATATTATCTTCGCATTTCAACTTATTTTAATTTAAATATCCTATTTTCTCAATCTAAATCATGTTATTAAATAATCACTAAACCAATTTATTCAATAAATCTCCAAATTCTATTTTAATCAATTAAAACATCATTATTAACTTCAATTAGTTACTATTATAAATTCGGGTTGTTGCACTCCTTTTCTTTTCAACCAAAAATATGTATTTAAAGATGTATACATACCAATTATATTTGCATATTTGATAGGGATTTAACTTGAGTGCAATCCAAATTTAAAATTTCTAAACTTACATGTTTCGTAGAATTAATTAAATCCTTCCTTTCTTGTCTTTTATTTTCTATCCTTCTCCAATATGTATGTATGTATGTATGTATGTATATGTGTGTGTTTATGTGTGTATTATAGTAATTTTATAATTAATAGAGAAGGAAGCAGAGCTCCACTGCTCGGTTCAAAAAAATATGATAAGAAAAGTGAGGGTTAGGCCTATATTTATAGGCGTTGGAACCAATAATGTTCATTTGATTAATATATATTAAATCTGGACCGTTTAGGTGGAGGTTCAACTAGCACCGACCTTAACTACCCGATCGACGGCCTTTATATAGCGGCTATTCCAAGCAGTCGACCGGTGGGTGCAGGAGCTTAACTATGCCATTAACGTCATAACGACGTTAATTTATATTATTATTTAAATTGATTTGAATTCCTTTTAATTATTTTTGATCCAAAAACTTCAAACGCCGATTACTTCTTCATTTGAACTCTGATCGCAGAGCTTTATACATGAAAGTTGGTAAGAAGAGCGCCACAAATGCAATGGTGTAAATTTCATGGTCGAATTTTGAAGTTTGCTCAAATTCCATTTTTGAGCCCTATAAATTATTTATTAACTCTTTTTAATTAATTACTGTTTACTTTACAGGGTGTTACATAACTCATGATATCATACATCTTTATGTACATCCAATGTGTACTCCCTTAAGTCTCATGAGTTTTTTATTTATTTAACCTTCCTCTTTTCTTTATACATATAATATAGGGAAAGTTTGGCAAACATCCTTGTTAAAGTTTAAAATGTACAAAACATCCTTCACAAAAAAAAGTTGTAAATGACATCCCTGTTTTTGAATTTACGTACTTCATTTCCAAAAATATCCTTACGCTTCCTCGGTACAAAACCCAAAACCTTCGAAATTAATACATCAAAATCTGTTGAAGTAATCGATTATATTCCTGACATAAATTTTTTTAAGCGAACGAAAATTAAACAAAGAAGATGAAATCAAAACGACAAGAAAAGAAAAGCAAATTGAAGAAGGCAGAATCTACTAAAATGGCGAAATCGAAGGTAATCGCCTACTTTTCTTCTTGAAATAGATTTTTTTTCATTCATAATCGATCGATTTGTTTTAAGGATTCGTTGATAGCTCATTTCATATTATTCGCATATATTCATGATATTATTTATGAAATTAAATATGTAAGCACGAATCTGCAAGGTTGTAAAATAATACCCAAAATAATTAAGGATAATTGCAGAACATTCTGCAATTAAACAAAACAACTAAAGAAGATTCTACAATTACCAGAAAATTCTTGCGTACAAGCAAGAACATGTAAACTACAATACAGTTCCAAAAAAATATATGAAAAATTGCAGATTAATCTGCAATTAATCAAAATAATTGAAGAAACTACATCAATTATACACAAAATAGAATGCGCATAAGCAATTATCTAGAAAATTACACACATATGTCAAAAATATAAATAATTGTAGTATAATCTGCAATTAATCAAAATAATTGAAGAAAGAACAAAAATTAGATGAAAATTGAATGCATCCGAGTAATTATATGAAATTTTTTAAACATATTTCCAAAACTTAATAATAATTTCAGAATAGTCTGCAATTGATAAAACAAGTTGAAGAAATGAAGCCAACTATATTGAAAATTGAATGCATACAAGCATTTATCTGAAAATTTGCAACATAATTCCAAAAAATATACAAATAATTGTAGAGTATTTTGCAATTAATCAAAATAACTGAGGAAATAACAGCAATTACGTAAAATATTGAATGCAAACAAATAAATGGTAAAAATTAATTTCATGTTACTCTGCAATTATTTATAATAATCGCATATTTATCAGCACTTATTCACTAAATATCACTTATTATCATCTGCCATTGCAATTATTCATAATAATTACAGTAGTGTTTGTTTGCAATTACTTACTCAGCAGTTATTGGGAATAATAGCATCTATCTCTGCAATTATACTGATTAATGCTTATTTATCAGCCACAGTTCAAAAAACTAATGCAATAATTCAAAAAAGTGCAGAAATACATGCAAATATTCACAATATTTGCACAAAAAATGCACCAGATTTAAACATTTGCTATAATACTTTTGCATATCATTTGTTAATATTGTTTCCAGATATCTAAGAATTTTCTGTACATTATTGCAGAAAATTGCTCAAAAAGGAATCGAAGAAGAAAAGGTTATAGAAGAAAAATTAGCGATTCCTATTCAAACTGTTGTGGAGTCTGAAAAAGATGGCAATAGAAAAACAAAAAAGAGGAAAACAACCGAAGCAACAAAATTTCCTAATAAACAAGAAAATTATAGAAACGGTCTGAAGCCATTTTTTGAACTGATGACGAGGATTAGAAAGAAAAAATTGCTTAGGAATTCTCATACAAGATATCTTGAAAGCTTACCTTTCTACAATTTTATTGAAATGATTTATAATGGAATAATTTCAATTAAAGAAACAACCAAAACCTCGACATCTATTGATATAATCATCAGAAACTATAAAAAATATTTGAGATATTTCGAGTTTGGAGATCGGAAATTACATTTTCAGAGCTTGATATTGCACAAATACTTGGAGTTCCTACAGAAGGTCAATTGGTCAAAACATCCGGCCATATTAAAAAGGAAGATTAAAGCGACAATGAATATATCTCGTTCATCAGTAGACATTTTGAAGAAGATGCAAACGTACACAAGAAAAAGATAGAGCAACGGTTATTTTCTACAATTAAAGGAACTACAGTTCAAGACAGAGAAGACACAGCAAAACTTCTCCAATTATATTTGGTTGCAACATTTCTTATATCAAATTCAAGCTCATATGTATCATGGAACATGGTTCCATACCGTGTATATAATGCAAAAATGTCCCTGATTTCATGGCCCAAAACAATTCATAAACATCTTATGGATCAAGTAGAAAAATATGTTGACAAGCCAAGAAAAATCATAGCTTGTGTAACATTACTATTGGTATGATATTTCAACTTAAATAGATAAGATGCCAAAGTATTTAAGTATGTTTAGTTTTGATATTAATATTTTTGTTTCAGTGGTGGATTTGCGAAAAGACTCAAGTGCTAAAATCAGTTAAATCTGAATACGACATCTCATACCCATTAGCTGGAAAATAGGACATTTCAAAGCTTAAACCAATAATGCTACTGACGATGAAATACAAATCAGTAAGTATACAAATAATAACAATAGAATTTGCAAAATTTAGAAAATATTTGAAGAATGATGTTATTCAGTATACTTGTAGACATATCTGCATATATAAGATATATTTTAGATATAACTGCAATTTATAGAAATTCTTGCAGACATATCTGCAATAATCTTTCATACTTGTAGACATATCTGCATATATAAGATATATTTCAGATATAACTGCAATTTATAGAAATACTTGTAGACATATCTGCAATAATCCTTCATACTTGTAGACATATATGCAAATATAAGATATATTTCAGATATAACTGCAATTTATAGAAATACCTGTAGACATATCTGCAATAATCCTTCATACTTGCAGACATATATGCAAATATAAGATATATTTCAGATATAACTGCAATTTATAGAAATATTTACAGACATATCCGCAATAATATTTGATACTTGCAGACATATCTGCATATATAAGATATATTTCAGATTCAACTGTAATTAATAGAAATACTTGTAGACATATCTACAATAATATATTATACTTGTAGGCATATCTACAATTAAAAAACATATTCCATATATAACAAAAATTATCAGTAATACTTGTAAACATATCTGCGATTATATATAATTCTTGTAGACTGGTCTGCAATTATAAAACATACTTGCAGAATAGAATACAAATATTGAAAATAATTTCTTAATTGCTGAGTTATATACTCCACAATAACTGCAGACATATCTACAATCATTTATAAAACTTGTTGTTTCATATGCAATTATTACTAATAAATTCTGAAACTACTTGTTTTAACTTTATGTTTTAGGATACTCAAGGAAAACAAATAGACTTATTAAAAGATGCTTTAGAAAAAGGGAATGAATATGAATAAATATACAAAGCAAGAGAGGAAAAATACAAAGAAATAATTCAAAGGCTAGAAATGGATAACAAAAGCCTTCAAAATCAGAATGCCCGTTTGAAAATGAGACTAAGTAAATATGAAAAAGAAACTTCTTCCACTGATTCTGATTTAATGACTTTACCCTTACAAGAAGTAAGTGGTACTGAATATCATTCCTCTGAAAGTGAAGAAGTTGAAGAAAATGAAAGTGATAATGTTTCTAAAAAATTTGAAATACAGGCAAAGAAAAATGTTGATAAGGAAGAAGATGATGAAGAAGAAGAGGAAGAAGATAACGAAGAAGAAGATGATGAACAGGAAGTAGAAGATGATGAAACAGATGAAGAAAGGATTGAAGAAAAAGAAGAAGATGTTGCAGAAGAAGATGTTTCAAATACTGCAAAAGAAGAAAATAAAATGGTTCAAAGTGTTGAGCCAGAAGAAAAAAAGGAAAATGCAGACGATATAAATGAAGAAGAAAAGAGGAAAGATGATGAAGAAGAAGAAGAAAAATACATTGATGAAGAAAAGAAGGAAAATGAAATAAAACAAACTGAAAAGGATAAGAATGTTGATGAAAGTAATTTGAATGAAGAAAAAACCAAGATGAAGCAAAGAAAAATGAAGATATAGATGTTGCTAAAGCAAATGATCAAAAACAAACAAAACCTTTACTCGGTAATTTTCTGACTTATTCTCTGATATATCTATACTTATTCATAAATATTTGCTGATATATCTACACTTATTCATAACATTTGAGAAAACATGCATTTAGAAAGAATAAATGAAGATAAACCCTACAATAATTATAAATAACTGCTACATATTCTGCATTTTTTCTTATTATTTGGGAAATAATTGCATATATTCATTATCCTTTCAAAAGCACTAAATATTTAAATTTCAAATATATTTTTCAGTTGAAACCACTAAAGGAAATGAAGAGGAAATTGATCCTACTGCTAATAACGAAACAATTCAAGTTAAACATAGTCTTGAGAATGTAGATAAAATTACTCAAGATAAAATGAAACAAACTATTGTTGGGAAAGAACCTGCCAAGGAAAGTTCTGAAAAATAGAAAGAGCTATTGGAATATAACCTAACCTTTAAAATTGTTTCAAGTGAAAGTGGCAGTGAACCACAATGTATCAAAAGCAGTTAAGAGCTTGAAGATATCTTTAAAAAGGCAGAAGAAGAAACTGAAAAAAAAAACAAAAACCAATTGACAGAAATCAAGGAAGAGAAAAAAAGATCAAAATCAACTGAAGGAATTGAAGTTGAAAATGAAAAGCAGATCAAAAAAGCAAATAAGCAAAAAGAAATTTAGTTAATATTAATAGAAGACTATCAAGCAGAACCAAGATCGAATGAGTTGCCTTCAAATGCAATAATAAATGTCAGACAATGTCTGATTGTACAAAGGCTAGGCAACGAAAAAGTCATATTGCTTGAACAATTCTTCAAAAACAATGACCTCATGTAAAAATGAATGCATATATATCAACAAAGTACAAAATTTAAATAACTGTTTAAATTGCTATGTTGTCTGAAAAATAACCCCGATAATTGCTCTATTGTCTGTAAATATAACCAAAAATTGCAGACATATAAGCAACTATTGGAAATGTTTGCTGTGTTATTAAAATTTCCCTAATAGCGGCAGACATATCGATAGAAATTGGAAATAATTACTATACTGTCTAGACATATATCTATTAATTGCAGACATATCAGCAAATATTGATAATAATTGCTATATTGTCTGGATACTAATAATAATACTAATAGTCTTCAATAATTTTGTAGCAAGAGTGCATATCTCAATAGGGACAACGATATTATAATATCTAGATTTGCACTTGGTGAATTAATTATTGGAAGATTTATTGATGGCCAGGTACAGAAGTTTGAAAATAGTTTTTTATATTAATTTACAAATTAGAATTACAATTATTCATAATATTTACTGTAATTTTTCATATTAATTGCAGACAAATTTGCAAATTTTTATAGTATTTGCATATATGTCAGCAATTATTCATAATTTATGCAGATAATTCTTCAAAATTTCCCTAAAATTCAAAAATATATTAATATTTAACAAAATAACTATTCTTGTAGATCATTGACTGGTATGCACATGAGTTGCAAAAGATGCATTCAACAATTTTGTTCTTCAAATTCTATGCAATAGTAAGTTTTATAACTGTTTAATGAAATATTTATTTAAAAATTTACAAATTTAGTTTACTAATATATAATACAGAAAATTATTGTCAAGGACAAAAATTTTCAGCGTTTTTGCCTCAAGGACAGGCCTTCAATATTTTATCCTAAAGGACAACTTTGTTTAGGTATCAGTTTTTAGTCATTAATAGTATCAGTTTGTAGTTATCGGTAGCAGTTTTTAGGTATCAGTTTTTAGCTTGGTAGCAGTTTTGTTGTCCTTATGAATAATTTTGGAAAATATTTGTCCTTGTGAATAATTTTTAGATGAATGTTTGTCCTTATGGTAAAAATATTGAGGTTATGTCCTTGAGGCAAAAAATATACAAATCTTTGTCCTTTAAATTAATTCCCCCAATAGTTTGACAAACTATCATAAAATGTTCTTCCCAATCCATGTAAATGGACATTTCACTCCGTTGGAATTCATAAAAGAAAATAGACAGTGGATTCATTATGATTCAATGAAACCAAGAAGTGAAGGTCTATATGCTAAAGCTACAAGAAAACTAGTACGTAATTTTTTTTTAAAAAGAATAAATTATTTAAACTGAAAATAAATTATCTAATAAAAACTTTTATTTTTTACAGAGGGTTTGTGTATCAGCCTTGTAAAAAAATTTGGAAAAGAAAGATCACAAACCTTCAGGTTTAATTACATTTGCAGACAGCCCACAACAACGTAGTGATTCATAAGTACACCACAACAAATAAAATTGAAATATTTGCACATCATGCTGCAATTATTCTGACTAACTTGCAAAAAATCTGCAATTTTTGCAGGGTTGATTATGGGATTTTTGTAATGAATATAATGAGAGAAAGATGTGAAAACAAGTCCATAAACAATGAAGACAGTCGGTATGGATATGATGTTATAGAAATACAAAGAGCTGAATTAGTATATCAAATTCTATCATGCAAACCATACAGTTGGAGCATTGAAGAAAGCCTAACACAGCAATTTTTATTATCAAAAGCCAACAAACTTTAGTGATGTTTTGTAACTGTGGTTTTTAGTGTAGAACTTACGAAATGTACATATACTGGCAAACTTATGTGTTTGAAAGCCAAATTTAATGCTTCAATATGATAATAGTTATCAAAATTACTAAATAAGCATTTTGTGAAGTTGAATTCAATTATATGTATCATTGAAGAAAAGGTAAGAAAATATATTGAACTGTTGCAGACATTTATGCAAAATTTTCAAATTATTGCTGATATATCGGCACTTATCCAGAATAACCGCAGACAGTAACGCAAATGTTCAGAAATATTGCAGATATGTCTGCATTTATCCACAATAACAGCATATATTTATGCAAATCTTCAAAATTATTGCAGACATGTCTGCATAAATCCTGAATAACTGCAGACACTCGTGCAATTATTTAGAAGATTATTAGGTAGGTTGCAAATTCATAATATATTTACATAATTATTCGAAACATTTACGCAATTATTGAGAATATTTACACAGATATAAAGCAAAGTATTGCAATGGTTGCAAAAAAGTATGACAACATTTACAAAGTGCAAAAATATAAACAAATATTCAGGAAAATTGCAAATATGATAGCAATATTACTCAACTATTGCATAAAATGCTAGAAATATTCTTTCCATTCATTTAAAAATCAGTAAATATCCAATATAATAGTTGCAGAAATACCAAAAAAACACAAAATAAAGAAAACATAATGTTTTAGCAGTACATTAAAATATTTCCAAACGAAAAAGCAACAGTACTACATGTGTTTTAAAGGACACGTCCTTTTATTGTGACATAACTTCTTACATAAACTACATCTAATTGTCTTTGTAATCTCACCAGCATGTTTAATTCTCTTAGAAGCTGATGAATGGCCAGGTATTCTTCTACCTATTGGAGGTGCTATATCAACATCATCAAGTAAGACATCTTCTTGTATGAAGTTTGCAACTGGATTTATTGCATGGGAATAAGCTGAGCGAAAATACAAAACTTTGAAATAACCTTCAATGTAATCATACACATTCAACTTTTCACAACTCATAATACATCTAATAGCATGAACACAAGGAAAGCTATATATTTGCCACAAATTACAAGAACAAACCCGATTATACAAATCAACAGATTGGCCGACCGGAGAATGAACTTCAAATACATGTTCACTTGATCTAATAACAAACCAAGTAGCTCCCTCCAAATGTAGATTTCTCAAACGATTTTCATTGACTGGACATAAAATGCTATTCCAACTACTGGTAAGTTCTCGACGATCACACATAAGCTTCATCAACTTAATTCTAATTTTATCCAAGCAAGCAGTAATCGGTAAATGTCTTTCTTCCAAAATCCATTTGTTAAAACTCTCAGAACAATTAGATGACATTTCACCATAACGACATGTAGGAAAAAAACATTAGCAAACTTCTTAAAAGGAATTCCATTCAAAACGTTTGCCACAGTAGATCCACCAGCATCCTTAAATTTCTCAATGCTACATTGAAATCATCCAAGTTAGACGCATATGCAACATGTGCAAACAAATCTATCAACCATTTCTTCTTAGATTTCAGAAATTCAGATTTTAAAGCAACTTTCAAATTATTGTTCAAATGATAAAAACACAAACCATTAGCTAAATTCGGAAACACTTTTGGAACAGCAACAAGAAGACCAGGATGCCGATCAGAAATGAAAACAAAATTTCTAAGATCGTCTTTTAGAAAGTCTTTCAATTGTTCACAATACCAAATCCAATTATTTTCATCTTCACCGGAAACAATTGCAATTGCTATAGGGAAAAAACCTGATTGAATAGTAAACATATAAATAACTAAGTAAAAAAAACAATACTATAGCAGTTAATTTAAATAATTGCAGAAAAGTAAGCAACTACTATAAAATAGTGCAGAAAAATACGCAATTATTTATAATATGTGCTGAAGACTAGAAAACAATCGTAAATAATTGCAGCCATTTATGCATACAATCTTCATAATTGAATTAAAATGATAATATAATATCATGTACAATATGAATTTTTTTTTAAAACAATTACATAAAATACAAGAGAGTAAGAAGAAGAAAATATCTAAGTTTATGAAATAAAAAATTTCATATTTTCTGCACTTAACATTAAATTTTGCAGAAAAATCAGCAAATTTTAATACTTATTGCAGACATATCAGCAATAAATTAGAATAACATAAGGTATTGAAGCAGATATATTAAAAAAAGTAAACAATATACCTTTATTGTCATTTTTACCAGTAGCAGCCATCAAACAACCTTGAGCTCTGCCCTTCATAAAAGTAGCATCTAAAAATATTACTGGCCGAGAAAATTGAAAACCATGAGCACAAGCTTCAAAACCAATAAAAACCCTCTCAAATTGACGAGTACTAGAATTATGCTCCAAAACAACTTTACTGCCAGGATTAGTTTCAAGAACAACATCACGGTAAGACTTCAAGTGATGATAAGACATCATATCACTTCCATGTAAACGTTCTAAAGCCAACCTCTTTCCACTATAAGCAAAATAATACTTCAAAATAATACTATACTCGGTTTGAAAAAGATTAATAATGTCCTTCGTTTTCATCAATGGATTAGCTTGAATATGATCATAAACCAACAATTTAATCAATTTACTTGAAACTGGAGGATCATTAATATCAAGAATTCCAGCACCACAAGAATGCTCAGGCTGAAATCTCTTTATAACAAAATAACCAGGAAGATTAAACTTAATAGAAGCATGAATCCTGAAGGTACATTTAGATCGAGAACAAACAGCAGTGACTCTTTCCTTGTCAATCTTAACCAAATGAAGCTTGTACCCATTCTTAATACTATATATCATCAAACTGAGCCTAAATGCAGTAACACCACCTGAAAACTGTTGACCAACACCAGTAAATACAGATCGATTGGAATCATTTCTCAATGATTGCCTCAAATGAACATTAGAATCACTGGTGCTAGCAAAGGAAGAATCACTACTACAAGAAACTACATCTGACCTAATAATATCAACATTGTTTGCCGAACAACTAGATGGTACAATGTCAACAAAAATAACCAAGTAATCCTCACGATTATGAGCAGACAACAACAAAATAGATTGAAGATCAGAATTAGTTTCAATATTCCTTCTCATACCATCACTAACATAATATAAACCAAATGATAGTGGACTTAAATCAGACCATTTACCACAAACAGCATTTCTCAACATATCAACTGTACTATCAAAATGAACACGTAAAGAAAAGCTATCACGTCCAACCATCAGAAGCACTAAAACACCAATATTGCCAGCATTGCTGTAAATTAAAATAACAAAACATCATTATAACTACAAAATTATAAATAATAAACAAACCAGAAAAGAATGCATACCATTACAACTAGAAAATAGATTATTTGCTGATAAATATGCAATAATTAATAAAATAAAACTACATATAAATCTGCAAAAAAAATGAGAATTTCAATTTTAAAAAAATATAATTATTACGATCAATCTTTAACCTATAAACAATCATAAAAATCATAAACAACTAATGAAAGACAAGTTTGCATGTTATACAATAATTGCACATAAGTCTTCAGTTATATACAAAGAATTGCAGACATGTCTGCAGTTATTCACAATTCTTGCGGACAAATCTGCAATTGTTTACAATGTTTGCTGATAAACTGCTTTTATTTAAAATTATAACTAGTATAATTCAATTAAAACTTCTACAACTAGAATCGAATTTTTTCATGTAAACACTGATTAAATTCTACAATCATTTACAATAACTAATAAAAAAACATAATCAATTAGAAAGAAAAGCTTTTGATTAAAAAGTAGACCTCATCTTTACCTAGAAGATGATGAAGCCATAAAAAATCGAAAATATGATTTCAGAAAGTAGATCGATAAATGGAAACGAAGATTTTAAATCTTGGCTGCAATCACAAAACCGCGACAAATAAACGGGGGTATTTATGGAAAAAAATTAAGCCGAAACAAAAATAGGGACCGGATTTATAAAGTTTCAAACGGAAGGAGTTTTTGTGTACTATGTTTGGTTTTAGGGATGTGAGACCAATTTTCACTATAATATATATACCTTAATTTATTATAACATTTATCATTCATTCAGTTATATATACCCATATGTATCCATTTATTAATTAAACATTTTAGTTAATATTAAATATAACCATTATATTTATGTAAATTTAAAATAGTTTTAAAATTTCTTATTTATATCCTTTGTGAATAAAATTTTAAAATAATTTTAAATTATGTCATAACCCTTACAAAATTTTAACTTTAATTTAAAACAATTTAATTAATCGATTTTTAACCTTTATAAATTTAAATTTAAACCTCTTTAAATATGTACTGACATCGTATATCGATATGTGTATATATAAATTTTATATACATACATCCAAATAATTACTAACAACACTCAAACATCAAATAAACTATTAATTAATTTAATAATGTATAACATTTATAAACTAATTAAATCATATAAGTTTTTGGAGAATTTACAGTTGTGGTTGTGAGACTCAAAGGCATGAATACAATTAGCGATTGATATTAGACAAGTCAAATATTAATATATGCTGAAACCATGCTGGTCCATATGGGTAAATTTGGAAATTAAAAAAATCCCAAGTTGGATCTTAGTCGGCCTATGAAGTCTAATGGTTGTACTATATTCAATGTAGTTAATTTAAACAAAATCATAATTTAATCGATTTACATGATTTAATCAATGAACGTATTTTTATTAATTTAATATTTATATGTTTTGTGTATATCATTATATACTCATGTGTGTGTATAAGTGTAATGCGCAACGTAGAAAGGTGTACATGGTTAATGTATGCATGAGTAGATATTGGGATTTATATCAACTATGTATACGTTAGCCATTTATATATGTGTTAGTTGTCTCAAATCATTATTTAATGTATTTATAAAATATAAAAATATAAATTTCAAAATTATTTATATATAATAAAATATAAAATATCTAATTTAATTTTGACTAAGTAAATAAACTTTAAATTTAAATTGTGTATTTAAAATATATAATTAAGACGTAGTAAAACATTTTAAAATTCAAAATCAGAACTAAAAATTATTAGTTAAAATATCTTTAATTAAATCAAATAGGTATACTGATATAAAATTAATTGTTACAGCCAAAATTAATTTTTTATTTGTTTATTTAAAATACACAACACTTTTTAATATGTATAGGCAATATATATATTATAAAATAAATATTTTAAAATTATATATATGTAAAATATCATTTGTTCAATATATTTTTTCAAATCTGAAAGTGAATTTTAATAATTGTGTGTGTATTATAATATTAAAGATATACATTATATTAATTGATAATTACTATATATAATACAATATAACATAATTATGCTTTGACTAAAAAGGTTTTTTTATATATCCAACAATCAAAATTTTATTTTAAAATAAATATATATACAGATGTGTGTGTATGTATACGCGGCTATTTTAAATATGATTTAAAATGAATTTTAGGTTTTAAAATTAATAATTAATCATTAAAAATTATTTATAATTCTTTGAAAATTATAATATATATCAAAGTGTATATATATATATGGTCGAATCATAATGTTTACGTATATATTTGATTTCAAACTTTGTATTAAATATTATTTTATATAAAATTATTGTTTAATGAGATCTAATGCATATAAAATTAAGGGGAGACATTAACACATATATATAATCATTCTAGCTGCAAATAAATAGCTTGTTTATTGTAAATATAGACCTTACCTAAGAGGTAGATGCTTAGATTCACACTTGATTTATCGGCCTCTTAGATCAGCACCACTATTACTAGCAATTGATGCACCACCACTGGATATTGAAAGTTGCTATGTGATGTGACTTATATACGGAATGTAGAATGATCTATAATATGGCAAAATATAATTTAAGCTAATAATATAAGCAAACTAAAAGAAAGTAGTAAATAAATAATTACACCAGTGATTTTTATACAGGTTCGGACTTTCTGTCCTACGTCCAGTCCCAGACCCCTTCTGGAATTTCACTAAACTACCCTCGCTTCACACAGAGGAACAGGATTATACAAAACCACCTGAACAGCCAAACGGAACTTCAACACCTATCTTAAAGATCACTAAAATGACTTTACTAAAAACATAATAAATTCTGACTTTGACTTTGATGTGTTCTTAACAACACGGAGAAGTCTCCTTTTAGTACACCCTTCCTGTAATATCCTTCGATGATTTGCGAATTGATTGTGCAATGATATTGGAAGTAGAGAGTATTTTTGATCGATTTTGATTTCAAGAGAGAAATAGATCAATTATGAATTAGAGAGCAAGAATTGGTGAAATCAAAGAATGTAATTGTCATATATTTATAGTAGCGAAGAGATCTGCTAAAGAGTAGTGATTGTTTAAGAGATCGCATCTTTCCAATAGTAGATACTTCTTTTCAGAAAAGTGACGTCTGTTCAGAAATATAGTCATTTTTCTTTCTCAAACGTCCGAGCTAAAAGGTCAAATGTTTAGCTCTTTACTTTAAAAACAATTTAAAACAAGGTTGAACATATGAATAATGGGGCCAAATGTCTGAAATATTCCAGAAAAGTATGCATTCATTTTTGACCTATTTTCGACATCTGGCCCTATGATTCAGATGTCCGACTTCTGTTATAAGAAACTGGTTTTTACAAGGCCATGTTTGACTTCTTGGCTCAGACATCTAGCCATTTTCCAAAAAATAAAATGTTTAGAAAAGACAGGACTCGAACATCTAAAAGAGGTTACCAGACATCTTAGCACTAGGTCAAATGTTCGAGTAATGTTGCCAGAGGTCTGAGACCCTGGTAGCAAAAGCATTTGTAGTTCAGTTGGTAAGACGTGCAGATTAGTGTTTTATGCCCCAGATTCGAACCTTGGTGTTTCATATTATTTTTAAGTTGGTCAGACGTCTGAGTAATGTTATCAGACATCTGAGAACTTGGTACAAAAAGCGTTGTAGCTCATTTGGTAAGAAGTGAAAATTAGTCCTCTATGACCTAGGTTTGAGTCCAATGTTTTGAAAATTTTACTTTTTAAAATTTCCTAGTTCAAAATCTATTTTCAAAATTAATTTGATAATATTTGTGTGTGTATCATCAAAAGATATTGTACAAATATTTTCTAGACTCGTATACAATGACTAACTCATCTGAGATATAATCTTCATTCATCGAGCTCGTTAGCTGTAGTTATTTGCATTAGTCTGCTCATTAGCTGTAGTCATTTGCCTTAGTCTTCATAGTTTGAATTTCCTTGAAATAATCAACTTGCACAATATAAATCAAAATGTATAATTGTTACTTCAAAACCAGAAACGGAAGTTCTAATATTCTTCCCTTTTTTTATGATGACAACTATACATATACATACATACAAATATATAATTTTATTTTACTCCCTCATCGATATGCCCAGTTTGTCTCCCCTTTTATCATAAACAAAAGGTAATATAAGAGAAAAAGTAAAATATGAAAGAGTGATATGGCACAAATCACACAAAAACCTCTAAGAAATACCTTTTGAGAAGTGCTATTGATTATATTCCAAAAGTAAAAAATCTCTTCGTAAATACATATTATTTAATCAATAATTTTTTTAATTTAAAGATTTGAAATCATTTTATTTACCTGTATATATTGGTAAGATAAGTATAAATTCTTGTTAATAAAAAACATTCCCGTAAGAAATTTTAAAGTGTAAACATATTGCTGATTAAAAGTGAATTTATATCATCAAAAACATTCGTTGGTGTATTTTTAAAACATAATCTTTTTACAGTACTTATACTCATAAATATAATTCTCTTTTTAAAAAAATCCATTATTTTTGACAAGTGCTATAGAACAGTCTAAAATATCTTAATTTTTATCAAAAATCGAAATTATTTATATCTTTTCAAATTATTCATAAAAAATAAGTAACAGCTTAAAAATAATATTTTTCTCATAAACCCATATTATATATTCAAAGATAAGATAACGCAATTTTCTAATTTTTCTCCATTTGCAGCTCCATTTCCATATGCATCAGAAAATTCGAAATACATCTCTCCCTCGATATGTGATGAGCTTGCATAAAAATAAGAAAATAATTCTGCTACCCACTTCCTATATTAGAGTCCGAGGGTTAAATTTTCTATAACCATACCCAAGTGGGTTTGGTTGAAGATTTGAAAACGTAATTTGTACTTAAATGTAATTAGAAATAAAATTATATGTATATTTATTTCTAGTAAGTGTATTATTGGTTTTGAGAACCCAAATACTAATAGTCTAGGAACTTTCTAATTTTGTTTAACTTTTAGTAACTTCAGATTTTCTAAATTTAGTATACAAAGATGCATATCTCTTTTTAGCACTAGATTTGTAATTTATAGAATTTTTAAATCCCAAACCATTTTATTAAAGGCAAGGTTTTAAATATTCATCAAATTTGTTAAACTCTCTTTGCCTTTATTTTATTTTGAAATATTTTGCGATAAACCATTAATCCTAGATTCTAAAGTAATAGCTTAATTTTTAGATGTATCAAGAGATGATAATAAATCACAATTATCTTCTGAAAGTTTAACATTCTCATCTCGATAGATTTTTAGTTCTTTTTACAAAGCTTGAAATTGAGATATCAAATTTTCATTAGATTCTTATGCTTTACGTAATTCTTCTTCAAGAATCATTTTCTCATCCCTTAACAATTCCATTTCTAATTCTGCTCTATTTAGTTTTGCATTAGCTTATTTTCTTAATTTCTTTTCAGTTTTCTTTCTTCTAAGATTCTGTAACAACCCTACTTTCTACACTGTAAATTAAATAAATTTAACTAAAATAAAGTTGTTTGAATTTGATTTTTGGTAATTAATGTTTTTGAAAGTTAATATTTATTTAATTGAAGTCTATTTGATAAAAGATTTTTGTGTAAATAAATTGAATTAAATTAATATATTCTTTTTAGATAATATATTGAAATAGTGTGAAAACAAATTATTTTTGCGAAATATTGAATAATTAAATAAAGTAAAACAATATTGAGTTGAATGAAATTGTGTTGTGTTCAATTTATATTAGAGTGGAATTTTATTTACAAAAAAAGATAAGAGTTAATTAAGAAGAAAAGAAAATTGGTTAATTAAATTAGAGACCAAGCCCATTTAAAAATCCATCTTTCTTTTTATTTCTAAACTTTAAACCATTCCCTTTCTTTTATTATTAAATGCAAGCCCAAAACACTCTCTATTCAAAATCATAAACTCGAACCCCTCCCGTAACAGCCCCTAACCCTAAATCCCTCGATGAATATCGCGACCACTTAAAAAAACACACATGGCGACCTGGCATAGTTGATCGACGTAAGGAATAGGGTGGAGGCCACGGTATCGACGATGGCCTGGATGAGCGAAGCGGCCTGATGAGGTGAGCGCGTGTAACAACCTATCCCGAAATGGACCTAATTTTGACCAAACAAAAGCCCGTCGAACCTTAGGTCCATCTCAAGACAAGTTGTTAAATTGATAAAAATACACAATACACAGTATACAAGCTATCTATTTATAATTTTAGAATCTCATAGCGGAATGGATAAAATATAATATCAAAAATAAGTATCGATTTCATAAAAGAAAACCATTTCAGAAATATAAAATGTTAAATATTGCAACATGTCTACATAAAAGCTTCATAGTACAGTATTCAAAAAAACATAACTGTCTCAACTGGTACAATAAAAATATTTAAAAAGCATAAATAGAAAGATAACTGTCACAAGTCTTCATCTCTACCTTTGCCTTCTAAATCAGCATTGTCTCCTCTAACCTATGTGTTGTAATGAGGAGTGGGTCAGAACAACACATGTCTGGTGAAATGAAAATCTCAAGCATTACCATAATTGTACCTAGGCAGTATTATTTACATAAGAAATATGTTTTACATATTTAAAACTATATCATACTAATAACTTTAACTGCAAGGCTAAAGGCTTTTCCAGTCCAATTTCAAAACTCCAACGCAACTAACATCAATGATGCAAGAAAAAACACCCAAACCAATCAACACCCTTTATTGGAGATTAGACTGTAACGACCCATAATTTACGTATCGAATGATCATAAAATATTTTTATTTTATTCATATGAGGTCGTATGATTATATAATTTTAGAATATGACTCTTAGGGACATTTTACAACCAATGATTTTTCCAAATTTCTATGTAACCATTTTGACCATAAAAATCTTGTTTGGACTATAACTTTTGATAGGAATCGAATAAGGGTCTCAAACCAGTTCCATTGCTTCAGGATGATGATTTCACATTTCATAGAGTGGTCATAATAGAAAAAGGGACTTATGGTTAGAATGCAATGCATGTTTTAAGTTTTTTAAAGTTGTTGGTCCGAATTATTGTGTAATTCATTAAGTCCATTGGTGAGCTCATTAGACTAATTAGAGAACACTATAAATAGAGGGCCTGAGAGTTAAATTAAAACTTTTTTCTCTCATTCTAAATCAAGTCCAAACCCTAATTATCCTTAGATCCATCTTAATTTCATCCAAAATCATCCAAATTGCTCTCTAAATCAAACTAGATTGTGGATTAGAGATTGGATCATCGATTTGCTTGAATTAGAGTGTTTTTCTTTGATGTCTAGATTAGATCTACATACAAATTAATTAGATTTGATAATTGGTGATTGGTTTATGCTTTCTCACTATACTATACATGTTTATATGGTACAATTATAGGATTTAACATATTTTAAATTGATTTTGGAAGTAAAAACCTTTTCTAACTTTAATGACATGTTAATCCATGCATGTAATATAGATTGATTAGAAATCACCTTGATTTATGTTCATATATTCATGCATATGCAGATCTGTACTAGAAATTGCCGTGTTTATCTTATTTTGATGGATTGCAAGTTTGAGTGGATGAAATTACTTGTTATTCAATGTTTGGATGATATGATTTGATGTTTTTTGCGAGTGTTGTAATTGCATAGAAAGTTAGGTTGGAGAATTGAGTAAATTGGAGGCAAAGTTGGTCGGAATTGGATGAAACTTAGAAGATAGGCTCAGGAGAATGATAAAAGGCTACGTGATAACTCGCAAGTTGGTAGGAGTTAAAGTCATAACTAAGTATCAAGTTATGGCCATAACTCGACACCGAGTTATGGTGCTAATTCGTGTGCACTTCTCGACTTCGTGGATGGTAAGATTTGTCAAGTGGAGGTTGCCTATAGCTTGATGCGGGAAATTTGGCTAAGTGTTGGATGTGATGCCGAATTATCTCTAGAACTAGAAGATGAGGCTTTGGATTAGGGCCGAGTTATCAAAGAGGGATGAGCCATGGTCTAAGGCACCTAGGGAAGAGTACTAAAGGCAAGGAAAGAGGTGGTAGGCAATAACTGGCTAAGTGCATAACTCGGTTTTGAGTAATCTCAACGAGTCGGTACTGAGTTATCACATTGTATGGGATGGATGTGAAACTTTCAATGCAGGAAGAGGGTGCTCCGTAGATTATGTTGGAGATGTTAGCTCATTCATATTAGGTTGGATAATGATACAACATCATGATGAAAAGCTATGGTCTTCGGATGTTGACTCGTGTTGGGAGTAGGTTCCAAAGATGGCGACTCGTAAAGGAGGCATTCGTATGATCAAGGGATGTGGAAGTGTTCCTCATGAATAATGGAAATTGGATTGAGCAAGAAGGGCTCTGTATCTATGGAGCAAAGGTGGGCTTGGGTATATATGCTAAGAAATCATTGATGCTCGAAGAATTTCCAATTGTACACGAAGCAGGGGTATTGTAAGTGGGATGCCCATGGGTTATTTGACGGACCTATATACCTTGGACCTGTAACTTTGGGTCTAGTGTCCAGCTTTGGCCTGCGAGACACGTATCCAGCTTTGGACTAACGAGAGTACAATAGAGAATCGGGATTTCCATTAGTCTTTGGCTTGTGGACCAAACGAGTTATCATATATTCAGGGCACAAGGAGTGATAGTTAGGATTGTTGATGGATGATATGGATGCTTTGGTTGTTTTTTTAGTAGGATATCACTCATAGGTACATGGGAAGTAGGCATTGGAGATAGTAATACCTAGAAGACTGATATCCTTTATTTTGTTTTTGGTATATCTTTATGATATTGTAGAGTAGCATATTATAGTGCTATATGCTAGTTCTTTAGTTGTAGGGACATGTCAGGTATGGATCTTGTACTCTTGTTCCTTACCATATTTACCTACATAGTATTTTGAGACTCATTTACTGCTTATACTAGTCTTTTGTCCGATCCAAGGTTTTATGCTTTGCTTCTTATTATCTTGGGTACTCTTAAATAAGTAGACTAGATAACAGGTTTAGGTGACGCATTTGTTGTTCGGAGGACGAGATGAATGGAGCTATCTCATAATATATACATATATGGATTTCTATGATTTTCTGCTGTGCAACGCTGTGGAGCCCGTGATAGTGCTTGCTTATTTCTACTTATTGAGACAGTTAATTGAGTTTACTTCTACTGTATAAACTCTACTGCTTGATGTATATCTCTGTGGATCTATTGCTTTGATGATGAGTTGTTCACATAGTTATTACTATCTCTTATGTTATATATGTTATATTATATTTTTGCCATGCGCTGTGAGATATGGTAGAGTGTATGCTATATTAGTTTATTCTAATCCCGTTGATCATCTATATCAGTCGGGCATGGACAGCGTACTATTTATATACTATTGGTGCCAATGGTATTAGGTGATCGTCACATTTGGTATTAGTGCTTTGATTACACAAGTATCTGGAGTTGATATCATAATCCAGTAGAGATAGGGAAGGTGTTATCGCCTTAGACTAGATCGAGAGTATATATGTATACGAGGGAAAGCATACTTGTTATAAGTTTGGTTTTCAAAGCTATATAATAATATATTATATAGTATAAGTCACATACACATGAGCACTATGGACATGGTTTTCTTTATGAGAGACTGATCATTCTTGTTATAGATAAGAATGAGTCGGCATATAAGGAATGATGTGAGGATGCTTCAGGAGTAGAGGAAGGAGCGGGATTAGGAGTTCCTACGCCTGATATCTAAGCCATGTTCAATGTTATGATGGCTAATATGATGAGGAATGCTCCTGGGTGGTGATAGATGGAGGTGCTCTCGTGCAAGCGCCTAGGGCTGATTTCGCCAAGTCAAACAAAGATTATTCCACTCTTAGAGGGAAGTCAGCCATAGAAGTGCAAGATTGGTTGGATACTTGTGAGCTCATCTTTAGTGATATGGAGATGGAAGATGTTATGAAGAGGAAGTTGGCTTTGAGACAACTATAGGGTCGAGCCATGAATTGGTGGAATGTTGTTACTATTGCTACTCTAGAGGATTAGTTCAGCTGGGATTAGTTCAAGATAAGGTTCAAGGAGAAGTTTATTCCACTTCTCAGAAGTCAGTTCTGTTCAAAAAATTGCTGACTTCAAGCAGGGAGAGATAATAGTTTCTAAATATGTGGCAGAATTTGATGCTTTGTCTAAGTACGGTATGTCATTCATCGACACTCTATTGAGGAAGAATAAGAAGTTCATCATTGGGTTAGATGGCTATCTTCAAGAAAAGTTAGTAGACCATATTGTAGAGCCTTTTGACAAGTTGGTAGAGAAGGCACTTCGCCATGAAAGTTTATACCCTAAGGCTAAGACTGCTGTCGCTATTTCCACTAAGAAGAAGAAGCCTAAGCTGCAACAAGACGAGGCTTCGGCCGTCTGAGTTTAGCACGTGCAGCATTGCTTCGGCATTGCAATCGGGGATCTGGCCAATCCGGGTTTTCTGAGTTTTCTGCTTTGTTATGATTTCACCATTTTATGATGTTTTGTTACATCGATAACCTAGCGCTATATGAGATGTTATACATATGGTGATTTCATTTATGATGTTTTGAACTCTTATTGAGTTCTTTGAAATATGAGTTGATGCTTTCATGATTTTATAGAATATTCTAAGTTTGCCGTTTTGGCAAGATAGATTTGAGATGTATATACATTTATACCGATGAGATGAGGTATAAATGAGTTCGAAGATTCTTTTATTTTGAGATTTATGTTTCCATTTCATGGTACTTTGAGATTTCAGGTTATGCCGATGAGATAAGGCATATTTGAAATTTGAGACTTATCCTAATTAAGAATGTTTTGTGTTGCTATTTAACGAGATGCTTGTATTGACGATTTCTCCTAGTAGGAGATATGGTTCATTTGGAACCGTTATTGTTATCATTTAGATTCCGCCGATGATATGAGGCGAATATGATATTTAGATGGATTTTATCTTTAGAATCTCATTCTTGATAGCTCATATACTTATGTGTTATTATGTCACTTAAAGTTATGGCTATACTCTTGTTACCTCTTCTTCTTACTAAGAGGAGTAATCATCCTTTCCTTATGATGGTAATATAATGCTTATGGTATGGTATCTCTTGTATTAGAGGATACCCTATCTTTCCTATGCTTTACCTTATCTATTATTGTTATTCACTGATTTGTTTAGCTAGACTGACCCGTGTGTTTTACACTCGGGTCAGACCGAGTATGTTTCAGGTTAAGCATTTCTTTTGGATATAGCTATTACATGATGCTTCCGCATGGATGTTGGGTTATCTTCTTTAGCTGTTATTATCCTTATGAGTTGTATTTTATATTCTTTTGACTCATGTATATAGAGTGGTCGTCATACCACTTTGATGTATCATTAGTATTGGATTAAGATGTATCGTTGTATATTTGAGTGAGTGTGTGTGTGTGTGTATTTGTTGATGTTCTGTGATGAGTTATTCATTTAGTTATGGTATTTTGTTCTGATAGATCCGTTAGCCACCTATAGTTTTGTATTAAGTATTTATTGGATATGTCGATCCACTTGAGTAGCAAAAAAATAGATAGCAATTGTCGACGTATTCAATAGATATTTAAGACAAGGCTATAGATGGTCGCCCTTAACCAGCTCTATTCTTCGCATTAGCAGACAGGATTACTATATAATTCTCTTTGTTAATGTGGGTCTCGGGGTGCCCGAGACCCACATTAACAAAGAGAATTATATAGTAATCATGTCTGCTAATGCGGAGAATAGGGCTGGTTAAGGGCGACCATCATAGTCTTGCATTAGATAAGAGCTAAGTATGTCGGTATTTGTGCTCTTTTTTTCATCTCAATTATTCGACATACTTAATCCCTATCTAATACACTACTATGGTGGCTACAGGATCGATTCAGAAACAAAACATAATAATTATACAATCTCAAATCTCAAAAATCTCATAATACCGATATATCTTGCCTCGTATCATCGGCAAGTGCAAATACATCTCATAAGGCAAGAAGAAGTGGAATGAAAAGAGAAAGCAGTCCTAGGGAAAGGGTGGTAAGAAGAAGGGTAAATAGGAACCTACTTGCTTTGGATGCAACAAAAAAGGTCATTTGATTAAAGATTGCAAGGCGAGTGAGAAGAGGAAATGTTACAACTGTGACAAGCCTGGGCATTTGAAGAAGAATTGTCCGGAATTGATGAAGGATAAGCAGGTAGTGAAAGCATATGCCTTAAATGCAGTCCTGACTTCGCCAAGTGCTCCCTCGGCGAAGGAGAAGGGGAAGGGAGTCGTCATTCAAGGTGTGCTTTCTACTAGTGGTATTTCTATTCAAGTTTTGTTTAATACCGATGCTTCTCATTCTTTCATCTGTAGTGATCTAGTAGATAGATTGGGATTGGAACCTAAGATAGTAGACCGACCCCTAATCTTGGTGAACCCTGTTGGAGGCTCTACTAGTCTTTGCATGGTTTGTCGTGGCCTAGTTTCATCTAGTCATGGATATTATTTAGTTTCTGATTTTTTTTTTGAACTTTGTTGGGTTCAGGATTATCTTGGGTATGGACTGCTTAGGAAGTATGCAACCATAGTGGATTGCAAGAAGCTGTTGGTGACGATCGGAGATGTGGATGGGCGAACGGTAGTGATTAGCTACCTACTAGAGGATGAGGTGATGGTTAGCTTTCTATATTCGCTTGAGGTTCCACATGATGGATTTTCACCAGCCTATTGCTAGAGAGTATCTGGATGTCTTCGAGGAAGTGACTGGATTACCACCGCATAGAGAGATCGAGTTTTAGATAGACTTGGTGAAGGAAGCTAGACCGATAGTTATACTTTGAGGCGTATGGCACCTAAAGAGCAGAAGGAATTGAAGGTGCAAGTGAATGACCTATTAAGGAAAGGGTTCATTCGAAGGAGCATATCTAAGTGGGGCGCACCTGTAGTATTCATAAGGAAGGCGGATGGCTCTTTATAGTTGTGTGTGGATTATCGTGAACTGAATAAATTGATGAAGAAGAACAGGTATGACTACCACACATTGATGACTTGTTCGATAAGCTGCAATGTGTGCAAGTGTTTTCCCAAATGGATTTGGCGACGGGATTTCAGCAGTTAAGAGTAGCGAAGGAGAGTGTGTCTATTACTGCATTTTGCACGTCGTCGGGTTTCTATAAGTGGTTGTTGATGCCATTTGGATTGACCAACGCTCTGGCATACTTTGTAGATCTCATGAATTGGGTTTTTAGAGACCAACTAAATAAGTTTGTGCTTATGTTGTGGATGATATTCTTATCTACTCTAGAACTAAAGAGGAGCACGAGACGCACTTGAGGAGTGTGATAGAGATATTGAGGAAGCATAAGTTGAGAGCAAAATTCTCTAAGTGTCACTTTTGGAGAGAAGAAGTGAGATTCTTAGGTCACGTCATTTTGAGATAGGGCATAGCAGTAAAATTCTCTAAGGGAATGCAGTCGCAGATGCATTGAGTAGAAGACATGTTGGACTGAGAGTAATGTTCTTGGAATGGAAGCGGATAGAGTATACCGTTGGATTTGATTCAGGCCTCATTGCGAGTTGGAGACGGAGATGTTAGCAAGTTTGTCGATTAGACCTACTCTAATTGAAAGGATCGGTGCTAGTCAGAAGCAAGATGCTAGGCTGGCGGAGAACGTAGCGAAGATTGTAGGAGTACAATCTAAAGACATGAAGCAATACTAACTTGACTGAGAGGTTTGGCTTCGTAAGGATGAAAGATTATTTGTTCCCGATGTTGATGGATATGCGAGATGAAGTGCTAAGAAAGTGTCATTGTTCCAGATTGACTATTCATCATGGTGGTAACAAGATGTATCGAGATATGAAGTGAACCTGCTGCTGGGAAGGTATGAAGAGGGATGTCAGGGAATTCATCTCGAAGTGTATAAACTTTCAGTTAGTGAAGGCAAAGCAGAAGAAACCTAGTGGGTTGTTGCAACCATTAGAGATACCTGAGTGGAAATGGAAGCAAGTATCGATGGATTTTGTAGAAGGACTGCCGATGACTCGAGTAAGGTATGATGGCATTTGGGTCATAGTAGATCGGTTGACCAAGAGTGTGAGATTTATACCCATCATGTCAAGAAGAATGGCATCCAAGCTAGCAGAGTTGTATGTAAAGTGGATAGTACGATTTCACGGTATGTCAATGGGCATTATGAGCAACCGAGACCCATTGTTCAGTAGTGGGTCTTGGAAGAGCTTACAAGAGGCATTAGGGACCGAGCTGCATCTTAGTGCAGCTTATCACCCGCAAACATATGGGCAAACCCGAAAGAGTAAATCGTATATTAGAGGATCTCTTGTAAGCATGCATTATAGACTTTGGTGGATCATGAGTTGATCATTTGCATTTGGTGGAGTTTGCATACAACAGTAGTTATCAGTCAAGTATTGGTATGGCTCCTTACGAAGCACTATATAGCCGACCATGTAATGCTCCTTCATGTTGGTAGGAAGTGGGCGAGAAATTGATACTGGGCCAAATATGATTAGAGAGACTTCGGAGAAGATTAAAGGTGATTCGACAATGAATGAAAGCTGCTCAGGATCAACGGTAAAGCTAAGCAGATAAGAGACAAAGAGATTTAGAGTTTTCTATCGGAGATATGGTGTTTGTAAAGATTTCTCCTCTTAAGAATGTAGTTCGATTTAGTAGAAAGGGGAAGTTGGCACCGAGATTCATACGTCCTTTTGCGATAGTCTAGAGAATCGAGAAGTTGGCATATAGGGTCGATTTGCCTTAGAACATGGCAGGCATGTACAACATTTTTTATGTCTCTTATCTACGGAAGTTTGTGCACGACTCAGGCGTGATATCACAACAGATCAGCTAGAAGATGTTAAGGTAAAAGCAGAAGTTTTTATACCTCTTAGGCCGCTTCGTGTTGTTAGGTAGAATACCAAACAACTTAGGAGAATGACAGTCAAACTAAAAAAAGGTACAATGAAGCGGAAGAGCGGAAGTGATGCCGATTGTACAGGGAGACGGAGGAGAGCATGAGGACTAGGTGTCTGGAGCTCTTTGAATGGTAAGACCCAATGTTTATCGTATTTACTTTCACCATTATATATTATATTCGATAACTTAGTATTTCGCATGCTAGGATACGTTCACTGTACTATCGGTTGCATGGTTGCTTGTTTGAGATGTTTGATAGTTGCTTATGGTTGGTAGGCATGCCGAATGACCATGGTTTCTTGTACTTTGGCTTGTTTGGGGTTTTCTAGGGCGAAAGTCCTAATGGAGGAGAATGTAACCACCCGTATTTCACGTATCAGAGGATCGTAAAATATTTTTATTTTATTTGTATGAGGCCGTATGATTCTATAATTTTGGGTATGACTCTTAAGGACATTTTACACACCTATGATTTTTCTCGAATTTCTATAGACCATTTCGACCTTGAAAAACTTGTTTGGGATATAACTTTTGATAGGGGTCGAATTAAGGTCTCAAACCAATTCCATTACTTCGGGATGATGGTTTCACATTCCATAAAGTGGTCATAATAGAAAAATGGACTTACAATTAGTGCATGTTTTAAGTTTTTAAAGCTGCTGACTAGGATTAGTGTGTAATTAATTAAGTCCACTAGTGGGCCCATTAGTCTAATTAGAGAACACTATAAATAGAGGGCTGGAAAGTCAAGTTAAAACTTTTCCCTCTCATTCTAAATCAGGTATAAACCCTAATTAGCCCTAGATCCATCCTAATTTCATCCAAAATCACCCAAATTGCTCTCTAAATCGAACTAGATTGCAGATTAGAGATTAGATCCTTAATTAGAAGGTAGAGATCATTAATTTGCTTGATTTGGAGTGCTTTTCTTCGATGTCCGAATTAGATCTACACATAAATTGGTTGGATTTGATAATTGGTGAGTAGTTTATGCCTTCTCACTATACTATACATGTTTATATGGTAGAATTATAGGATTTAACATGTTTTAAATTGATTTTGGAAATAAAAACCTTTTCTAACTTAAATGACATGTTAATCCATGCATATGATATAGATTGATTAGAAATAACCTCGATTTATGTTAATATATTCATGCATATGTAGATCTATGTTAGAAATTGCCTAATTTTCTTATTTTGATGGATTGCAAGTTTGATTAGGTGAAATTGCTTGTTATTCTATGTTTGGATGGTATATTTGATGTTTTTTGCTAGTGTTGTGATTGCATAGAAAGTTAGGTCAGATAATTGAGCAAATCTGAGGTAAAGTTGGTAGAAATTGGACAAAACTTGGCAGATAGGCTCGGGAGAATAACAAAATGCTACATGATAACTCGTAAGTTGGTAGGAGTTAAAGTCAAAATTCAGTACTCGGTTATGGCCATAACTTGGCATCGAGTTATGGTTCTTACTTGTGTACACTTCCCGACTTCGTGGATGGGAAGGGTTTGTCAAGTGGAGGTTGCCTATAGCTTGATGCAGAAAATTTGGCTAAGTGTTGGATGTGATTTTGAGTTATCGCTAGAACTAGAAGATGGGACTTTGGATTAGAGCCGAGTTATCAAAGAGAGATGAGTCAAGGTCCAAGGCACCTAGCGAAAAGTACTAGAGACAAGGAAAGAGATGGTAGCCAATAACTAGCTAAGTGCACAACTCGATACTAAGTTGTCTCGATGAGTCGATACCGAGTTATCACATTGTATAAATGGATGTGAAACTTTCAGGGCTGGAAGAGGATGCTCTGTAGATCATGCTGGAAGTGTTGGCTCATTTGTATGAGGTTGGATGACGATATAACAGTGTGATGAAAAGCTATGGTCTTCAAATGTTGGCTCATGTTGGGAGTAGGTTCTGAAGATGGTGGCTCGTAAAGGAGGGAGCCGTATAATTAGGGGATGTGGAAGGGTTCCTCTTTAATAATGGAAACTAGATTGAGCAAGAAAGGCTCGGTATCCAAATGGAGCAAAGGTGGGCCCGGGTATATGTGCTAAGGAATTATTGATGCTAAAAAAGTTTTCAGTTTGTTAACCCAAAAATTGGATCAACACTCAAAATCAAGTTGAAAGCGCTAGTACATATTAAATTAAAATAAAAGGTAGAAAATTAACAAGAACGCACAGAAGTTTTTATAGTGGTTCGACTTAATCGCCAGCCTACGTCCACTTCAATCTTTGTTTTATTAGTTGTTCTCTCTTTAGAATACAACTAGTTTTCTTAGTTATGACCATAATATAGTGGAACACATATTTACGATGGAGTTTCTAGGTTGTTTGTGAGTCACTGGTACTAAGAATTTGCTGATTTGAGTCCTAGAACAACAAATAGTTGTTTCCTATGCGACTTTAATAGAGGATAGGTTAGAAGTCAAGAAGTAGAAGTCTCTAATGGTAGAGAATCCAGTCCCCATTTTGGTTGCTTTATGCTTGTATTTATAAAGGAAACAGTCGTGTTGGGCCAGAAATTCACCTGGGGTAGAGTCCAAATATCGGCCCAAGGTAGTGTGCATAGTTGTAGGATCTCCTGAGCTAACCAAAGAGGTCAGCATTGACCTCTCAAGTCGGGGTTGACTTCTGTTAACCCAAAAAAATGGATCGACACCCTAGAGTGTGATGTGAAAGCACCAACACTGTTAGAACAAGAGCAAATATAATAGAAAAGTAGTGGAAAAGTAAATAAATACGGATAATTTTATAGTGGTTCGGTTGTTAATTAAGCCTACGTCCACTTTATAACTTTTCTTATTGATTTGATCTTGATAGAATACGATTACAAGGTGATTGAAAGAGAATTAGTCATAGGTACAGGGGCTAGACAAGTTTTAAGTCCTAGAAATGCCTACAATAGCTGCCTTGGTGACTGTGATGTAGAGGAGAGAGTTGAAGAATAGATGGAGATCCCGAGTAGTGTTAGCAGAATTCGGATCCTTTCTTAGTTGCTCTATGGTTTGTATTTATAGTGGTAGTAATCATATTGGGCCAAATGGAGAGTTGGAGAATAGTCCAGAGGTCAGCCTGGGAAGGTACGTAAAATTGTGGACTCACCTGGGTTAACACCAGAAGTCGGTACCGACCTCTTCATGACGTGCTGACTTCTGTGGTTCAACCCAGATGGGTTAAGTCCACTTACATCTTTCATGCTACTTGTGTTTTCATGTTCCATGTAGTTTGTTTAGCATTTGGTTGATGTTGGTGATGGTTCCTTCATCACTTGGTTTATTCTGCCGTTCTGACTTCTAGCTCTTCAATCTTGGTATTTGGTTGTTCAGAATCCTTTGATATTGCTTAGGCACACATAAAATAGGCAAAGAAGAGCCTCTGTAGAGTTTGAGTGAAAAATATAGGAGTATGTGATGTCTCCACAGACCTCTCCAAGTTGGTACCGACTTCACACCATTGCTCCATTCATGTTGAAATTTCTTTAAATTGTTTCTATACTTAATTTAAGCATGCATGCAAGATTTCAAGTCATTTCGTCTTCGTCTCGATGTTCTAGCTCCTATTGATTTCTGCTTGGTTAAAAACCCAGCTAACATTTGGCCCCCAGAGTATGCTTTTGTTGAAAACAAAGTGTGCTCTGGAATGAGACAATTCCCGGATTGTTATTTTGTGGATTTCAGTTGACTGCTTAAGCGTCGTCTCAAGAAGTTGCTTTTATTTGGCTCTAATTGATCAATTTCTATTAGTTGTTTGCTTCAACTTGGACTAGAACTTCTATTCTCGATGTTATCTTCATAACTTTGGATATTGGTACTCACGTGAAAGTTCATGTATTTGAGTAAGTTCACTATAGGAAGTTTGAACAATTCTGGGTGGAAGATGGAATGTCGGTGCCGACTTCTGATGTCGGTACCGGCATGTGCATTTAAAAAAAATTTCACTTTTTTCTCTTTATAAACCAACCCGTGTTATTATCTTATTCACTTGCTCATATCCTATTATCACTTCCTGCCGAATTCTCAAGTCCTTCCACTGAATTCCAAAGCACAGATCTGATCTCGTTCGCTTCCAACCGTCATCGTCGTTCTTCCTTCGAGCTACCGCTGATTACTGCCACCTAGCCACGTTATTCGCCACCAACCAGCATCGTTCTATACTCCACTTTTTCCACCAATGATTCTCGAATCTGAATTGTAATCAAAACCCTAGGTCGATATTTCGTTTGATTTGATTTTGAGGTAGGTGGAGGCGAATTGCAAAGGGAGGACGGTGGAGGAGACGACCCTAATTTGGCTAGTCTTAATTTTGGTTGGAGTTTATTGGGCTTTGATGTGTTCAAGAGGGAACTGACACTAGGGTTATAAACTAGTTTTTGCTCGATTGGATACACATGATCCCAGAGAGACGCTTGATCCTTTGGCCCCGATTGCTTTTTCCATAAGATTAGCCAAATCTTAATTGTCAAACAAATATTGACATGGCAATTCGTTCTAAGTTTAGACAAGTTGGATGGCTTCACCACATCATCCTCCTATCATTGCATTTCAGTGATCCTAAAAATAAAGAATTTCCACGTCGCCTCGGACAACGGATCTGTTATCGATCGGTGATCAATGACGGGTAGGTATAGAAAAGTATTTTCAAAAGACAATATAAATTGTTTCTCAAATGCAAGCAAGCTATCTACACAAAATAGTTCGTTGCAATGTTCAGGGAACTAGATTTATCCCACGTAGACAACACATTGCACTTGCCCTGGTCAACACTTAGAATTTAGTTGGCTAACACACATCGGTTTCCTTTGAATTCCAAGCATTGGACACATGGATATTTCTATTTCAAGTTAAATTCCACCTAACTATGTTGGGTGCTAAGTTCTCTTATCTAGAATGACTCGCCATTCGACTCATCGCAAATCCGATGAAGGACCGTCAACTCCTTCTGAGGGTGCTTCTACTACTACTCTGGTTTCCCCATTTATTCTAGTTAAGACCAACCAACCTTCAACTTCCAGGTTTGAGAGTCAGATAGTGCTAGTAAATTCCAGTATCCTGCCCAGTTGCCACCAGAGCTAATTACAACTAACCTACCGGAGTAGGTGCTCACCATTATGAATGAAAAGATGCTTTGCAATGTCTGCTTGGAACACGGAATTCCTACCGAAGATGTTCGCTTACCGACAAGAAACGAACTTGCACACTGTCGCCTCCTAGTTTCTCAACTTGTAGCCGGTACATGTGTCTCAGCGGCGCCATTCCGCCTTTCAACTCTTTCTTGAGAGATTTCCTAGGAGAGATTGGGCTTACACCATTTCAGATTCACATGAACAGGTTTTCCTTATTGAGCTCACTATACGTTTTGTTTGTGCAACGATTTGAGCACCTTCCATGCTTCGGAGAGCTCACATATTTTTTCAAATTCAAGAGGAGAAAAGATTGCCCATTCTTTGTTATTATCAAAGCCTGGACTAGGTGTAAGTTAATTGGGGACCTTTATAATATGCGTTTGATGTTCAAAATCGAATATTTCTTTGTCCGCTGTACGGAAGGATTCAATCGTCTCATGTTAAAAGGAAGTGAGTTTTGTTCTATCGATTCTCTTTACAGTGACACTTTTTTACTCTAAACTTAACGCATATCTCTCACAGTTTTCCTGATGAGAGACAAGAGATCGAAGCACAAGAAGATGCTTAGACATCTACAGGCCGTTAGAGTGAGCAAATGCTCTGTCAGCTTCCTCTTGACAAATGAAAACTTGTTAGAGTATGGCTTTCTTGCCCCGAGAAGAGTAGCTGATGTCGAAGTTCCTTCATGGAGCGGCTCTAGGTCACGTACCCCTCCCACTGCATTCAATCATGGCTTTGACGAGGGTCCTCAAGAGGAAGAGGAAGAAGGTGGATCGGGCGATGGACTTGAATCTGGTGATGATCATGAAGAGGAGGCTGTTGATATGGAAACCGACGAGCCTCTAGGAGATGACAAAGAAGGAGAGAATGTTGAAACTGGGCGTATGGGCCCGTGAAAGAGGGCGCCCCCAGTTATGAGGGTGATAGCGGGAGAATGCTTACCATCCTGGAGGAGGATGAGATGGTTAAAAGAAGAAAAGGAAAGCGGGCTATGGTTGTGGAGGAAGGAGAGATCTTCGGCGATGAGAACAATAGCGATCTTCAGGCCATTAAGGAAGGAGAAAGTGGATCCAAGGATGAATCACCGAGAATAAGCCCTGGACTTCCCAACCTTCCTTCTCCGGACCTTTTAGTTGATGAAACAATAAGTCCAGATCTCAGTACTTCTCCTCCTCCCGAATGACCAGCCATCGAGACCCTACTTTCTACGAGAGATCACATTGCAGGGACTTATGTTGAGCCTACATCAACTTCTAACTTCATGAAAGATGTTGCCATCCATGTGAATGAGCATAGATATATCTCAATTACTGAATGATAGAAGAAATCGGCTCACATATCAACATATCTTCCGAAATGCATTTATAAGTGAAGGAAGTAGCACTCCGACTCTAAAACCACACCCAACCGGTTTATAAACCATAAAAGGGGTTATTGGTGTTATGTACTTTACTCTAGGATCACGAACATTCATCTTCGCATAGACATCGATTTGTGTAATTCTGATGCTTATGCGTTTTTCTTTGTTTCAGGTTCATTGGCATGTGACAGATACAGAGCACTTCACCAAAGCTCAAGCGACTATAGAAGGAGCACTCCTTACCCTTATCCTCATAACTATGAAACAGACGAAGAGAGTCGAAGGAGAAAAGAGCGCAAACATGATGAAGCTCGCTGAGATAAGAGAGAATGCCTCGATGCCGAACAATAAAGAGTGAAGAGAAAGAGGGATTTTGGGGGAGATTCCTCCCATGAGACTCAAACACCCCGGAGAGATTCCTCCGAGCACCATGGAGCCAGTAATTCTATTATTCCTCCACGTTTCAAAGCTCAAACTACTATTATCCAAGACACTCCTTCATCATGGACCATTACAACTGTCGTTACCCTCACTCTTTCTCAAAGCATTTTAACGCTTACACTTCTGCCTGGTTTATCCCACCTCCAAGTCGCTTATCCATACTTGTGTGGATTAAAATTTGATCACGATATTAAAATTGTTATTAGAGAAGTGCGGTAAAAAACTTGAAGACATTGCAAAGTGACGTTGACTCGCTTTTTGGATGGCAACGATTGTGCAAAGCTCTTTCTAAGATCAACAAGATCAACTTCGCACAACTTGACTAGCTTGAGAAAGAGAGCATAGAGTGTGAAGAGGCAATTAAAGAATGGGATGCTGACTTGATCAAATTTACCAAGGAAGGAGATCTCGCACTCGAACAGAAAGCGAGTGGAGACAGTTTGATGGAACAGATGAAGCATGCCCATACCAACATAGAGACAGTGATGAGGAATAATCTTAGGGCCGCTCATCTTGAAACTGAGAGCTATAAGAAACAAGCCAAAGAGATGGTTTAAATAGTAAACGCGAAAGATCAAGCCCTTTCTAGACAGGAATTCGAGCTTGAATGTCTCTGTCAAGAAGTGCAAATACTCCGTGAGGAAAACCAAGGGCTAACCAGAAAGTTGGACACTCTATCATCCGATAAGCTTTCAAATAACATCGACCTTACCGTTTGCCGGAGCTAGTTGATTGATCTTAAAAAGCCTGGGATGCCGAGAACGAGAAGAGGGCCCAAGAGAAGGAAGACCTCAACCAAGCTCTCCAACATTTCTACGTGAGTGTGATTATGCATAGGGATCTAAATTGCTTAGGAAATAATTATCCTACCACCCTTTCTGATGCGTGGGAAGAAGTGTTGCATCAAACTCGAGGCGACCATTCCGAGACCGAGCTACTGGCGCGGTACTTGAGTACCAAAGAGATAGATGTGCTTACCAAAAAGAAGGCAATTCTCGCTGAGGAGGATGCCAAAGTTATTGCTACCTATGCTAGCTCAAGCTCTTCGGGTCAGCGTGAAGTACTTGTCTCACAATTTGGGGTCTAGTGACAATCAACCCTTCTTCGGCCGCACTGCACGAACCTTATTTCCCAGTTCCAGCGATGAGGCAGTTCCCAGCAATTAGAAAGTATGAGATTGACGTCATACCAAGGAGTTCGAGTGCAGATATTTCTCTTATTTCTCCCGTGCTCTAGCAGGTCGATCTCACTCCTGAATCTGTTACTGAGCTATACCATTCTGTTTGTGAACTTATAGGTCCACTCGACGTCCCACCTTTGCCTCTTGTTTCTTAGAGTGCATGAATTGAAGCAATCTTCACCACCTCCATTGCTATTTCCAGCAGTCCAACTGCTACACTCCAACCTTCCACCTTCAGGCCCGAGTCGAATGCCCAACAGATTGCAACGTTGGAAGGGTTGGAGGACATCACCGTTTCTAATGAGGAGGATACTCAAATGGTTAGTGCTACTGATCCGACTAGGGAAAAGACGATGGTGGAGCAGATTTAATAGGAAGAGAGAGAGAGAAGGCAAAGCTTAAAGCAGAACCAGATGCTGCAAAGACCAGGATCCTCCCATTCACCATCAAGACTAGAAAACCAAAATTTACAAGTGAGTCGGTCGTTAGGTCTGAGGAAACTGACTCAAGCAAGGTGGTGGTGAAGAAGAGAAGACCGCAACCCAGCCAGGTAAGAGTGGCAAAGGTGGTAGCGAGAAGAAGTGATAGGATCGAGCATCAGTGGAGCTGGATTTTGGTAGTTCTTTTAGTTTGTGTCTTTAGATTTTTTGAGACTTTTTGTACAAGTGCAAAGTCTATGCTTAATGTCTTTTCTTTTGTTGTTGCGTCAGTAGGGTTTGTACTTTTGCTTTTTAGTGTCTAAACAGGACATTGTGCGGGAACGGGTCCAGATGTTTGATATTGTACATAAAGTGATATAAGCAATGAAAAGATTAGTATTTCTAATATAATTTCTTATGTGTACTTTTCTACATTCTATGTATTGTGTCTATTTATGTACCACTGTATGTGTGCGTAATACGATTGCTCATCTTACAATTTCCATATTACACACTTTGTACTGTGTGGTATACGATGTGTTTATTTACCGCAATCATGTGCATGTAAATGGTGTAAATAGTGTAACTTCTAGTTATTTAGTTTTACTATTTTACTTAGCTCTATTATAGCTGCCAGAATTTTTGTTTGGAGTAACAGAACCGTGGAGTGACTTTTATTTCGACCAAGTGTTAGTATGTTGTAAGCCCCCCAATCCATGGAACTGGTTACCTTGAACACTTGATGCGAGACCGGGAGCTTCGGATTACTCTCTGGTTGCCCCTAATTAAGGACGTATTAAAGCTCCTATCTCCAGGAACTTATAGTCTGAATGCTCGGTTCCGAGCATTGTGTACTTTAGTCACAGCTGATTTTCTCGGAGTTAGGTATTGAGTTTCTATTCGTACATCAGCCTCTGTTTCTTGAAACATGCAGACAACTCAATTCCTTGGGCTTTGCTTCAACGTTGTCGATATCTGGGCAATATTGAGTTTTGTGCGGTGGGGATTAATTTCTACCAATCCTGCAACTGATAAATTTTCTGATATTGTTGGAGCAATGTCGGTACTTAGGAGGTTTTGAAAAATTGACAATATTACCGGGGTAATAGTGATGGTTAAGAGTGTGCTTGAATGTGTTTCCATTGGTTCAAGAGACAAGGGAGTGAATGCTTGCTTGGATGTCATTCCATTGGTCCAAGAAGCAAAGGAGTTGGGCACACTTAAATGCAGTTCCATCGGTTCAAGTGGCTAAGTAAACGAGTGCTTGCTTGGACATAGTTTCAAGGGTCCAAGAAGAGAGGCGTGGCTTATAGATGCGCATGAGGGTTTGGGCCCACCAAATGTTGTCTAAGCAACACTGGTTTTCAAAGGGCAGGGATCGATTTTCCCCATCAATTTGGTTGTTTGAGTCGATTTGCTTCCGTTGACTCGACGGGTTGCTTACTTGTACTGTAGTTCCATCAATTCAAGGATCATATGGGTGGAGCATACTTGGACATGTTTCCACCGATCCAAGCAGCGAGTTAATGGTTTTCGAGTTGATCTGATCCCATCGACTCAGCAGGTTGGTTATATGAACGTGGTTCTATTAGTTCAAGAAGCGAAATAACTTTATTGATAAAATAAGGAGAAAGGCAAATCCAGCCTATTTACAATGCCCCCAGTATCCCTGGGTGGATTATGTGCAAAAATAGGATATATAAAGATAGAAATTTTAAACAAAATAGTACTATAGTGAATCGTTGTTCCAAGCATGGGGAATCTAGATTCCATCGACCAGTGTGAGCTTGAAAGTCCCATCTCCACGTTTCTGGCTGATAATGTAGGGTCCTTTCCAGTTTAGGCCAAGTGCCCACATATCCAGGTAGATTCTTTTGAGGACAAGATCTCCCACCATAAAGGTGCGATTGCGAACTTTGGCGTTGAAGTGTCGTGCCACTCTCTTTTGATGAGCAGCGATCCTTAGCTCAGCTTCTTCCCGCTTCTCATCAATTTGATCAAGCGATTCGAGCAAAAGCTGCTCATTTTCACTTTGGTTGAAGTGTCATCTTCGACGAATGAGGACTTACAATTTCATTGGAATCATTGCTTCCGAACCGTATGCCAAGGCAGAAGGTGAGTGCTTGGTCGTCGATTTATGAGTTGTTCTGTAAGACCATAGTGCAAGTAGGAGTTCATCAACCCAATTTCCCTTTAGCTTTTGTCAACCGTTTCTTAATGGTGGATTTGATGATTTTGTGCACTGCCTCCACTTGCCCATTTGCTTATGGGTGTGCCACCATGGAGAAGCTCTTTTCGATCCAGAAACGCTCGTAGAAGTTCTTGAATTTGGCACTCTCGAATTGAGTTCCATTGTCTGTGATGATTTTCTATGGTACTCCGAACCTACAAATAATATTTTTAGTAATAAAGTAATTACTTCCTTAGTAGTGATGGTGGCCAACGGTTCTATTTTGGCCCACTTGGTGAAGTAATCAACTATGACGATAACAAATTTGGCTCCCCCTTTAGCTATTGGTAATATGCCAATTAGATCGGTTCCTCAGACTGCAAACGGCCACGGACTGACCATTTGCATTAGCTCTATAAATGGGGTTCTCGTAACTTCGGCAAATCTCTGGCATCAATCACAATGTCTAGCATAGTCTACTACATCTCAGTTGATTGAGGGCCAGAAGTATCCATAACAGAGGACCTTCTTTGCTAGTGTCTGCTCCACCGATGTGGTCTCCGCGGTTGCCTTCCTCAACTTCCCGGGGGATCCTCTTGGCTTCGTTGCTGGTTACACATCTGAGTAAGGGGGTGGAGAATCCTCTCTTGTAGAGCATTCCCTATTGTAGTACGAATCATGGAGCCTTTCAAAGAATCTTTTTCCGCACATTCTGATCCCTAGGGAGTGTCCCTCTGAGCATAGTCTTTGATCGGTGTCATCCATGATTCATCTTCCTTTTTGGTTTCTAGAATCCAATCGGCATCCATTTGATCTATGTTTAGAGCCGTCAGCATCTCAACTGGAACCAACCTCATTGACTGTGCATCTTCGGAACTGGCTAGTTTACTTAGGTAATCTGCTTTAATATTTTGTTCTCTCAGAATATGACTTATGGTATAGTGTTCAATGTCTTTAGCAAATCCCATGCCTTTGACAAATAAGGGGTAAGGTTTGCCCCCTTAGCATGATATTCCCCTTTCACTTGATAGATAGCTAGCCTAGAGTCGCTGTAGATGTGCACGGCCCTTAATCCTAATTCCTTCAAAATTTTCAGTCCTGCTACTATTGCCTTGTATTTCGCCTCGTTATTAGTAGCAGGGAACTCTAACCTTAGAGCGTAGCAAACAGACCATCCTTCGGGAGTCTCGAGAACAACTCCCGCTCTTGAGCAGAAATCATTTGATGCACCATCGATAAACAGTTTCCACTGTGACACTACTTCTGGAGTGTTTTCTTCTTCACCATCTCGTATTGTGAACTCGATGATTAAATCTGCCAATGCCTATCCATTGATTGCCCTTTGGGGGTGATAAGTGAGGTCATACTGACTCAACTCTATGTACCATTTAAGAAGTCATCCCGACGCCTCTGGATGGTACATCACCTACTTCAAAGGTTGATCCATCAACACTTTGATTGGTGAGCCTGGAAGTATGGGCGTAACTTCCTTGATGCGATCAACAGGCAATAGGCTAGTTTTTCCAACTTTGGATAGTTCTTCTTGGCTACAATGAATTGCTTACTGATATAGTAAATGGACCGCTGGATTCTAGCTTCCTCGCGTACTAGTGCTACGTTCAGAGCGTGAGTTAACACTACTGGGTAGATGAATAGGTCTCCCCGTTCACTGGTTCAGATAAAACTGGTGGGGTCTCCATATGTCGCAATAATTCCTCAAAAGCGGTTTGGAAGGTTTGATTCCATTTGAAATTTTTTCTTACCCTTCTTCAATGTGTCAAAGAATGGTATACACTTATCTCTTGCTTTGGAAATAAATTGGTTCAACACTGCGACTTTTCCATTCAAACTTTGCAATTCCCTTTTGGTCGTAGGGGCTATGACGTTCCATAGGGTGGTAATTTGCTCGGGATGAGCCTCAATGCCTCTAGCATTCATGGTGAAACCTATAAATTTCCCTAAAGCCACGCTAAAAGAACATTTCAACGGGTTAAGCTTCATTCCATATTATCAAAGAATTTGAGACATTTTCAAGAGGTTATCCAAGTGATTTCCTAACACACGTGACTTGACTAGCATGTCACCCACGTAGACCTCCATCGTTCGTCCGATCTGATCCTTAAACATTGTGTTCACCAACCATTGATAAGTTGCTCTGGCATTCTTCAGGCCGAAGGGCATTACTCGGTAATAATACAATCTAAGGTCGATGATGAAGCTGGCATTCTCATGGTCGGGTTCGTGCATCATAATTTGGTTGTATTCTGAGTAGGCATCCATGAATGAGAGTAGTTCGTGGCCTGCAGTTTCGTCTACAAGCTGGTCAATTCTGAGTAACAGGAAGCCGTCCTTTAGACAAGCTTTGTTTAAGTCTGAGTATTCAATGAAAGTTTGCCACTTCCTATTGGACTTCTTAACTAGAACTGGATTCGACACCCACTTAGGATAGGTTACGTTGCAAATCAAGCCGTTAGCCAACAACTTATCCACTTCTTCCTTTAGTGCAATGGATCGCTCCAGACCCAGGCTGCGTCTCTTCTGCCTCATTGAAGTGTATTTGGGATCGATATTGAGTGCATGACATGCTATCTCCGACGATATCCCATACATATCAAAATGCGTCCAAGCGAACACGTCTAGGTTATCGTGAAGAAATTTGATCAATTCTTGTTGCATTTTGATCCCAAGTTGTGATCCTATTTTTAAGACTCGAGTTGGGTCATCCATATTGACAGGGACCAACACCGTAATCACTGCCAGTGCCACCCGTTCCTCCTCTGAACTCTTCTTCCTAGGGTCGAAGCCATGTTGAAATGACTATGGTCCCTGAGCTAGGGCAACTCTGTAATTGATTCGCGAATGTTGAGAGACTTCCCCACAGTCTTTCCCTTTTCCATTCATTTCGATTTGCGTAACTCAACGATGTAACATTCTCTAGCGATGCTTTGATCTCCCTTTATAACTCCAACTCCATTCTCCATCGGGAATTTCATGGTAAGGCACTATGGAGCCAAAGCGATCCTAAAATCAGCAAGGGCTGGTCGCCCAAGAAAGTGTTTTAAGCAGACATTTCATCCATGATCACGAAGGTTTGCTTATCCTTCATTCTCCTTCCTCAAGCTCGACAGGAAAGTCAATCATCCCAACTGGCTGACTTGGTTAAGCCTTGGATTTTCATTCGGTAAGCAGACCCATCCTTCGTGCTGATCATCATCAGATTGAACGAATGTCGAAACAAGATGTTGACAAAACTTCCACCATCTATTAGGACTCGACGTACAACTGCCAGCCCGATTCTGATGGTTAACACCATCGGGTCGAGAGTTGGCGCTTCTACTGCTTCAGTGTTTCAGTTTCGAAATACTATATCATCATTGAGTGTACTTTGTTGCTTGGCTAGGGCACCATTCTCAATCACAAAACTAGTTTCTTTCAGAGCATGCTTTTGTGAACTCGCATATCGCTCTATCTTCCCCTAACTTTTGTGTGCTGGGTGAGGCCCTCCAGAAATAATGCTGATAACTAGTCTCTATTCCGTCCATTTGGAACCTTCTCCATTGGGTCTAGGTTGTTTCCCTGGAGTACTTGGAACTCGAGGTCTAGCGGGCTGGTCAGAGTTTTGAGATTTCTTCACGTACTGCTGAAGCCTGTTGTTCCTAATCAATTCCTCAATCAGATCTTTCAGATGTCGGCACTCGTTCGTGTTATGCCCGTGAGTCTCACGGAAGCGGCATACTTCCCTAATTGCTTCTGTCGTTCAAATTTTTCCTTCTTGGAGGGCTTTTTGTATCACTCGATTCCCTGAGTTGCAAGGTAGATGCTCTCCAGGCTGTCGTTCAATGGCGTATACTCCTTCGGTCTTAGGTTCCTGATCCGCTTTCCATCCCTATCACACCTACTAGCGTTCTGGTTTTTCCTTTTCTGATTTCCATCTTTTCTTGCACTTCCTGGCATGGCTCCATAATGGTTTCCATCATGGTTGACTGCTACATTGCTCTGAACTACCTCCTTTGGTTTCATACTAGCAGTCTTTCCCTCTAATGCATCCGCCTCTTCCAATCTCAGATACTAACTTGCCTTCTGGTTGAACTCCTTTATGGTGGTTGGTTGTTTCCTCTTAATCCATTTTCCAAAGTCTGTTTCGGATGGATAGCTCGTACTAAAGCCATGAATACCATATCTTCATTGGGATTGCTCGCTTCAGTAACTGTAGTATTAAACCAGTTCATAAAGGTTTATATCGACTCATTTGGCCCCTGAAAAAGGCCAGATAGAGACATCACGTCTTTTGGCTATGACAAGTGAAGCCTAAACTGTTCCAATAATTTCCTTGCTAACTCGTCAAATGTAGAAATGGATGTTGGTGGGAGTCTGGTAAACCACATTGAAGCAACTCCTGGAAAATAGGGAAACGTCGACATCGAACTGCATCCATTGCCCTAGCTCCGTCATACGCCAATTGTAATTGTACAAGTGTGCTTTAAGGTCTGTCATCCCATTATAGGCTGGTATGGTGGGCATAGTGAACTTCTCGAGATATTACTCCCTTAGGATATTTTCAGTGAATGGAGTACGGCTTGGTGGAGAACACAAGTCGTCGTCTTTTCTACCCTTGCTTTCTCCCATCAAGAGTTTGACCATGTTTACTATGTATGCCTCACTAGTTCGGTAGTCTACAGGTTGACTGCTAGGGGATGCACCAAGCATTTGGCTCTGCAAATGGCCTTGGTTTTCCAACTGAAGCCTAGGCTCTCCATTCTTTAGGAGAACCACTCCTGTAGAATTCCATTGGCACGTGGTTGGCCTGGTAGCAGTAGTTTGGACTTCTTTTCCGACATTCTGCCTGTTTATGTCAATGTTTAATTCCAGTCCTTTAGCATCGAGTTGCATATCATCTTCAGAATTGAAGAGAAGCATCGCAATATTCCATTCTGGAGCCTTCGTTTCAAGGTTAGGGTTTGCGGCAGGGTGTCCTTCGGTAGGAGGGGTACTTCCATTACCTTCAAGAACAATTCGGTTACTCCATCAGCTATCTTCTTTTGATTTTACTTGGAATCCCTTCTATTCAAGCCTGAGATGGAATAATTTTCCTATTCCATAGCCTCCGTAGTTTCTAGCCTAGTCCTCGGGGCAGTTAGTGGTTGTAGTGCAAGCAAAGCGCCTATCTTGTCCATAAGAGATTTTTGGCTATCAGCCATTTATTGGTTAAGCTGATAAACCATATGGTTAAATTCTCCTTTTGTCACAACTTCATGATGAGAAGAAGATTTCGGTGCTTGATTTCCAGTATTAACTCCTTTTGGTAAGTTGATGGTTTTATTGCCTTCAACCCACTGGCGCTTTGGTCCATCACTACCAATTGTTGCACCGGTAGATCTCCCATAAGTTGTTCACTTTCTACCCGCCATTGGTCTTCAATGACAGTCTTCAAACTCTTTTCACAGTGGAATTTGTGGATCTAACTTCTGGACCTATTCGATCCAAAGTAGAGAGCTAGATCTAAGCCCGGGTTCATTGTTCTTAGTGAAAGCACCAAACTTTTAACACAAAAAATGGATCAACATCTTGGAGTGTGATGTGAAAGTACTATCCCTATTAGAACAGAGCAAATATAATAGAAAAGTAGTGGAAACGTAAATAAACATGGAGAATTTTATAGTGGTTCAGCTGTTAATTAAGCATATGTCCACTTTATAACTTTTCTTATTAATTTGATCTTGATAGAATGCGGTTACAAGGCGATTAAAAGAGAATTAGTCACAAGTACAAGGGCTAAACAAGTTCTAAGTCCTAGAAATGCTTATAGCAGCTGCCTTGGTGACTGTGATGTAGAGGAGACAGTTGAAGAATAAATGGAGATCCCGTGTAGTGTGTTAGCAGAATCTGGATCCTTTCTTATATGCTTTATGGTTTGTACTTATAATGGTAGCAATCATATTGGGCCAAACAAAGAGTTGGAGAATAGTCCAGAGGTTGGCCTGGGAAGGTGTGTAAAATTGTTGACTCACCTAGGTTAACACCAGAAGTCGGTATCGACCTCTTCATGTCGGCACTGACTTCTATGGTTCAACCTCGGTGGGTTAAGCTCACTTACATCTTTCATGCTACTTGTTTTTGCAATGTTCCATGTAATTTGTTTGGCAATTTGGTTGAAGTTGGTGATGGTTCCTTCATCACTTGGTTTATTCTGTCATTCTGAATGCTAGCCCTTCAATCTTGGTATTCGGTTGTTCAGAATCCTTTGATATTACTTAGGCATACATAAAATAGATAAAGAAGAGCCACTACAAAATTTGAGTGAGAAATATGGGAGTATATGATGTCTCCAACGACCTCTCCAAGTCGGTACCGACTTTACACCATTGCTTCATTCATGTTGAAATTTCTTTGAGTTGTTTCTGTACCTAATCTAAGCGTGCATGCAAGATTTCAAGTCGTTTCATCTTCGTCTCAATGTTCTAGCTACTATTGATTTATGCTTGGTTAAAAACTTCTCACTGTAGTTCGAATCACTTCGAACCTTCTTGCATCCTTCTTCTTACTTCATTTCAAGGTGTCTTGTGCTATTTCGATCGATCATTGGTCGTCCAAAACAAGTCGTCGTCTACTTCTCTCTAAAACAGCCCGGTATCAGCCTTTTTACCTAAGAGGTCGGTAGTGATTTTTTTCTTATCTCGAAATGACTTGTACTTTTTGCAACATGCTTCTAACTTCATATGGAGGTGTCCCAAGAAGTTGCAACATCTATGGAGTTAACATGAGAGGTCGGTACTGGCATCTCTCTTTAATTCGTCTAAATTTTTTGAGCTCAATTCTCTAGTCATTTTAAGTGTGCATCCAAGTTTTCAAGTCGTTTCATCCTCATTTAAATATGCTACGTCCAGTTGAAATCTACTTTGCTAAAAAGTGGGTTAACACTTGCCCCTCAAAGTATGCCTTTCGAATGTACGATGTGCTTTGCTCAAGAACAGGTTCCAGTAGTCACTCTTTGATAGTTAAGCTCTCCGGCTACTTTAATCTTGGTGAATCATCCAGTTCCTTCGGGTTCTCTTGTGAATCACGAGTCGTTTCAAACCTTTTACAGCTTAAGACTCTAGTCTCCGCCTAAGAGTAGTTTATACATCATAATCATTCTGATTTCATTTGGAGTTTTTACATCACATATCTCTTATTACATCACATATCTGATTTCATTCGAAGTTATTACATCACATATCCTAAATCGTCCTGTGTTTATTCGAGATTTATCAGTTTTATTCTAATTACAAGGCGTTTAAATCCTTTTATCAAATCTGCATCTGTTTTAAGGTTTGATCTCTCAGGATTGTTTTATATTTAGTCTAATGCGCGATCTCTCCGGATCGTTTTATATTCAATTTAATGTGTGATCTCTCCGGATCGTTAAATGTCTAAGTTAAGAGGAAGATCTCTCCTGATTGTTTACTGTTTAACTTTAAGGGACGATCTCTTTGGATTGTTTATTTCCAATATAGTGTTTCGATCTCTCTGGATCATTGCCGAGTCCGTTCGCTCTCCAATAAAGGGACTCAACAACCAAGCAAGCCCATTTGCTCACTCTCCAGTAAGGGGACTTACTTTTCGTACAAGCTCATCCACTCACTCTTTGGCAAAGGAGCATGCACCTTGGACTCCGGTCCCGTCTCTCCGGTTGGGACTTAAAGCGATCAATATCAGTCATCGCATTCAATGTGGATTTTTTAAAATTCAAATCAAATGAAGGCAAACAAGTAGAAATAATAAGTGTTCATCCCAGACATCCAACTCAGAGCATGCCTAGAGACCAATCTAAGTCTCGTACACGTGTAAGCAGTCCGAGATTATTATTATCCTAAGCAATCACCCCAGACATCCAACTTAGTGCGTGACTAGGGACCAATCTAGTTTTTGTGTACATCTAAGTGGTCAGAGGTTATTATTATCCTAAATAGTCATATCAGGCATCCAACTCAGAGCATTCGTAGGGACCGTTCAGAATCTCATACATGTGTAGGTGGCCTGAGGTTATATTGCATCATTTATTCAAAGTTAGGATAAAGGAATCGAAGTTGACCTCAATCCATCCCGATTATGGGGTTATAATCTGATGGAAATCTCTGATCCATAACTTCATTTTGCCCTTTGTTCCAACGGTGGGCTTCTGGTTCCAGCTCCTACTATCATGTATTTGTATTTTGATTTGCCTCTCTAGCGCCAATATCGTTGTTCCAGGCATTAAAGCTCATCCTAGATCCAAATTAAATTGCCCACGAGTCATGGGGGCATTGTTTAAGTTTGTTTTGCTCTAACTCCAGATGCTCCAGGATTGGTTCCTTGTCCTTGGTTCTGAATTCATGTAGCTCTAGCAATTCCTTGTTGTCCCACCCTTTAGAAGAATCCTTCAAGCATTTCATATTACCTAGTCATCACTCCATCCTGCATCTCCTTCATCATTCTCTTCATCTCTTTGCTGGTCATGTAGATGGATTGATGAGATTTTAAAGACACCTCCTAGCTGCCCCTAAGCTCTAATTGACTTGTTCCGATTTTAGATATAGTATTAGGCCTCTTCATCTTCTCCAAATCTCAAATTCAAGCTTCAAGTTTTCAGATCCATCTTTGCTCTCAATGAAAGCACCAAAATGTTAACCTAAAAATTGGATTAACACCCAAAATCAAGATAAAAGCACTAGTTTGGATTAAAGTAAAAGAATAAGCAGAAAATTGACTAGAATGCACAGAAGTTTTTATAATGGTTCGGCGTAATCTTCGGCCTACGCCAACTTCAATCTTTGTTTTATTAGTTGTTCTCTCTCTAAACTACGACTAATTTTCTTAGATTTGACCATAATCTAGTGGATCTCATATTTACAATGGATTTTGTAGGTTGTTTGTAAGTTAGAAGTACTAAGAATTTGCTGATCTGAGTCCTAAAACAGCAAATAGTTGTTTCCCATGTGACTTTAATGAAGGATAGTGAGAATTAAAGAAGTAGAAGTCTCTAATGGCAGAGAATCCTATCCTATTTTGGTTGCTCTATGGCTTGTATTTATAGAGAAAATAGTCATGTTGGGCCAGAAATCCACCTAGGGTGAAGTCCAAAAATCGGCCCGAGTGGTAGCGTGCAAAGTTGCAGGATCTCCCGAGCTTACCACAAAGGTCGGTGTCGACTTCTCAAGTCAGGTTTGACTTCTCATCGTAGTTCGAATCACTTCAAGCCTTCTTACATCCTTCTTCTTACTTCATTTTAAGGCATCCTATGCTATTTCCATCGATCGTTGGTCATCCAAAGCAAGTCGTCATCTACTTCTCTCCAAAACAGCCCGATATCAGCCTTTTTACCTAAGAGGTCGGTAGTGACTTTTTTCCTTAGCTCGAAATGACTTGTACTTTTTACTGCATTCTTCTAATTCCATATAGAGGTGTTCCAAGAAGTCGCAACATCATGGAGTTAATATGAGAGGTCGGTACCTACGTGAGAGTTCGGTATCGACATTTCTCCTTAGTGTATTTTTCGTCCAAATTTCTTGAGCTCAATTCTCTAGTCATTTTAAGTGTACATCCAAGTTTTCAAGTCATTTTGTCCTCGTTTGAATCTTCTAAGTCCAGTTGAAATCTGTTTTTCTAAAAAACGGGTTAGCACAGTTGTACTCAAAGCAGGGGTATTGTAAGTGGGGACATCCATGGGTCAATTGAGGGACCTATATACCTTGGACCTATAGCTTTGGGTCAAGTGTCCAACTTTGGGCTGCGAGACACGTATCCAGTTTTGGGTTGCGAGATATGAGATTACAATAGAGAATCAGGATTTCCATTAGTCCTTGGCTTAGGGCCAGACGAGTTATCATATATTCAGGGCATAAGGAGTGATACTTAGGAGTGTTGAGGGATGTTATGGATGCTTTGGTTGTTTTATTTAGTAGGCTATCACTCATAGGTATCATGGGAAGTAGGTACTGGAGATAGGAATACCTAGAAGACTGATATCCTTTATTTGGTTTGTGGTATATCTTTATGATATTATAGAGTAGCATATTATTATGTTATATGTTAACTCTTTGGTTGTAGGGATATGTCAGGTATGGTTTGTATACTCTAGCTCCTTACCATATTTACCTATATAGTATTTTGAGACTCAATTACCGCTCACACTAGACTATTATCTGACCTAAGGTTTTAAGCTTTGCTTCTTATTATCTTGGGTACTTTTAAATTAATGACCAGATAACAGGTTTAAGTAACGCAGTAGCTCTTCGAAGGACGACCTAGATGGAGCTATCTCGTTATATACATATATCGATTTCTATACTTTTCCTTTGAGCAACGCTGTAGAGCTCGTGACATGTGCTTGCTTATTTCTACTTGTTGAAATAGTTTATTTGAGTTTACTTCTGTTGTATAAACTCTACAACATTTGATGTATAACTTTATGGATTTATCGCTTTGATGATGATTTGTTCACATAGTTATTACTTTCTCTTTTGTTATCTCTGTAATATTATATTTTGTCCATGCGCTGTGAGATATGGCAGGTTATATGATATATTAGTTTATTCCAACCCTGATGATCATCCTATATCAGCCGGGCACGGGTAGCGCACTATTTATATACTATGGTGCCAGTGGCATAGGGCGGTCGTCACACAGACAGACTCTAACCATTTAGTACCTATAAAATAGGCAGATCCCCGTCACTTAATACCTGACTCATTTCCAAATTCTAATGCAACTATCGTTAACGATGCGAGAGAGAACCTTCAAACCACTTAATACCTCTTTCCTGGGAACTTAGGCAAACTCTGACCATTTAAGACCTATAAAATAGGCAGGTCCCCATCATTTATGACCTAACCCAAGGCAGGCCCTTACATGGTTCTCACTAACTGACATCGTAAGAAATCCCATTAGGTCACTTAATAGTTCTCCTAAGAAAGAGGTGGATCCTACCATAGCCACTTAATATCTTTGACCCGAAGTAGACTCGTCCTAAAGATTTCTCCTATCGTCCCAATAGCATAAGTTATGACCCATAACCGAACAGTGACATCTTAATCCGACTATTCATAGGTACTGGTAGCCAAATTAGCTGGGCAGATTTATTCTACAGAATTAAGACTAAACTCGCATCCACTGGGGTTATTTATTATAGACGTTGTCCTACATCAGTCTGCAAAGTCACAATGTTGATAGCCAGATTTAACTGTGTAGACTTCCATATAACTATGGGCTAACCTCACATCCCTATAACTTATTCGTACTTTGTATGTATACTACTTATATACATATACCATCCTACACGATTAACAATCGAGGCCATATAAGGTAACCCCTTATTACGCTTCCAATTAAGGATTAATTCCTTAATTTATGTTAACTATCTTCCTAAGAAATTAATACTATTTACTACCCAATTAATTATAGTCAATATGTTCAATACACTATAGTTAATACATTATTATTACTTTAATAATCAATACATTAATATTTTATATACACACACACACGAGATTCGAATAAAATATTTCTAGTCGCACGCAAAGAAAACGTTTATTAATCTAAATGTCAAAACTCATACAAGTCCCGAACTCCAAACAAAAGAATAACTAACACCGTTAGCCAACAATTTGACTTGTAAACAAAAAGGAATAATACCAAAATTATCTCATATTAACATAATAGAATTAACTCCACTATTCAAGGAACAAACTTTACACTTTAAACCTTTTATATTCTACCCAACTTTTGCAATTACCACCTTGGAGTGAAAAGGGGATTCATACTTATTTTAATTTACAGAAATAGGCGGTGCAAACTACAAATAATCAAAAATCATACTTTGCACACGATTTCTAACTTTATTTATTTTTGAATCCTTTAACACTACAAGAGAAATTAAAAGATATGAAGTGGGATAGATTATAAATTTCTTAAATCTCAACACAGATATGATTATACTATATTAATACAAAACAATTAAAATTCCAACATATTCAAAGATTGATATTTATTTAGGGAAATTCTGGGGGTTTTAGATGTTATGTTTTCATTTACCAAAATTTCCCAAGGCATACATCAAATGCAAATAAATACTATTCAATTACAAAAATGTGAAAATTTGATATATTCACTCACAGAGAATTGTTTGCTTCCTAACTGGATTTGATTCCACCACGCCTAATTTCCTTTCAGATCTCCTTCTTTTGGAATATACAGCAAGTGAATTGTGTATAGAAATTAGATTTAGAATCTGAGATTATAAAGGAACAAAATCAAAAATAAAAGGATTAAACATCTAAACCTCTTACCTGAAAATCCTAACTGATTCTAAAATCTAAGGAGGAAGAAGAAGAAGATGGGATCTGATTTATACCACTCCAAATTCTCTGTTAGAACTTCCCCTTTTTGAATATACAACAAATAAATTGTATTTATAGATAGATTTTAGAAATCGGAAGACAGAGAGAAGAAGGATTAGGAATTTAATTTAAATCGGAGATTAGAATTACTTACTAGAAAGTTTATTATTTCTGAAAACCCAAGGAGAAAGAATTTGATAGAGCATCGCCGTTGCTGTAGAATTTTACAAGGAAAAGTGGAGGGTCTAGGGGTCATTTGTAGAGGTGAGAAGGAACTAGATCCATTAGATTTAAATAATTAAATCCGGATCGTCAAAATAGCCAAAACCCTAGCCTCCTTCACTACTTAGCGGTCGACCGCTTGCCTATGGGCGCTCGACTGGTCTCTGTTTATGACCGTGAATTTCTTTCTTTCCGTTTTATCATATTCATTACTTAATTAATTTGTATGTTATTTTTAACTCTGATGCTTAATTAAACGTTAAGTACCCCTTAACATTAATTATTTACATTTAACTTTTAAACTTTTCAAAATTCAAATATTTAAAATTTCAAATTTAAACTCGTTTGAATTATCCCAAATTCGAAAACTGCAAACGTCCGTAACTTCTCCATTTGAATTTCGATTTCAACAAATTATATATGGAAATAATGTTAAAAATGTTATACAACTAATTTGTCTACAATAATCTGCACAACCATTTACTCAACCAAAAATTTAATGTGATTATGTATGCAAACATACTATAGGTGAGCCCAATCCTAGCGTGAATGCAAGGTCGTGACATATAAGCATGTATGCAAGCATCCTAAATATAAATGGAATTTTATACGCGTGCAAAAATAATAGTAAAAAGTGTGGAAACCATCTCCTACCATCCAATCTAGCAACCATAATGCAACCGAATACCTATGTTTTTGAAGAGAAAAGTTTATCGGAGAAAAGCTCAGGATGAGAAACATTCACCCTTTCTTTGGTTTCTGATGTGCTTTCCATTGGGTTATCTCCCTACTGAACTCAAAGTAACCTAATACCTTTGTTACGAAGCCTCTTAATATCGTGTTGCACAATGCGTGCAATGGCATGGGGGGCAATAGGCTCCGTTTTAACATCAATAAACTGATCAGGCTCTACTACAAAGGTAGTGTCGTACAGACATTTCCTCAAGTGTGGAACATGAAAGACGTCATGGACTACCGCTAACTAGTCTGGAAGATCCACCCAATAAGCAAGTTTCCCCACCCTCTCTAAAATTAGAAAAGGCCCAATGAACCTTGGCGCCAACTTCCTCGATGTACCAAACCTAATAACCTTTTTAAGAGGGGAAATCTAAACAAATACCACGTCCCTAACTAAAAACTCCAATCCCTTCATTCGCCTGTTGGCATAGAACTCCTAACGGTCTTGTGCGGTCTTCATTCACCGCCTAAACGCTTCTACCTTTTCCAAGATCCTCCAAAGTCCATGATACAAGCTCTCGGCACATCTTCTAAATTCAAAGTCGTTTCCAAAGCAGATTGCAAACCCCATCAAAATTCACTAGTGAACAAAGGGTCCTTATCATAAGAATGCTAATTTGAACTCCATGTAGTCGCACTACTTCCATGCCATAAATCTATACTAGAGATGTTGTAGTCATATTACTCCTATCAAGAATAAAATGAACCAATCTTATGGCCTAATTAACATTATTTTCTCTAGGCAACCCATCTATAAAGTTTATCGACATATGCTCCTATATCCAAGTTGGAGCTTCGGATGGTAATAACAATCCCCCGGGCTCGCCTTGCTTAGCCTTAATCCTTTAGTATGACAAACATCTAAAAGTTAATCGGCGACTCTCCCTTCATCCTTGACCAATTAGAAAATTCTCTTCATATTCACATACATCTAAACTCATTAGGGGTAAATGGTGATGCTCTACAAGCTTTGGGTTTGAAGCATTCTAACCTAATTTACTTGCTAACTTCCAGTCTTATCTTCGGTTTATCGCTAGTTAAGTGTCCTTATGAAAATTTTCTTATTTACGATGTTCCTTAATATATATTTATTTAGCAATCTAGTCTTATCCCTAAAATCAACACAGTCATAAAATAGGAACATGCCTTATACCATATCAAACACTTTTCCTAAAGGAGACAACCAGTGATTTCAACACAAAAAATCTAAAAGAAAATTTTGTTAGAAGCAGCCTTTAGTCATTAACTGATGTTAATGATGTTGGGGTCCTAATGCTCCTTACCCTTTTAAGATGGACATTCCTAGAATGTTATTCCACCGTTACCCACCTTCCTTAATTTCCTTTCTTATTCTAATAAATATCTATCAACCATAATAACTGGTCATTAATGTCAAAATTGACAATATTTAATCAATCCTTGTTAAATCCATTTCAACCTATTACCAGTTTAAAGATTTTTCATATTATGAGTATTCAATTCCTTTATAAATACCGTATTAAATTCCTCAATCAGTCCCCTATTTAATTCCTATTTATTCCCTATTAATTACAAAATAGTTGCCATTAAATCTATAATTAAGGTCCACCAATTCTAATCTTGTAATTATTACATTGTTTATAATTAATACGAATATTGTTGTTAATTGCGCTATTTATATATTTCTTATTGTTGATTATTAACTAAACTAGAACATTCCTTTCCATATTTTATTTTATCAAAGACATCCTTTCAAATAGGATTACCGTAAAAAAATTCCATAAACTAACCACAAGTGATATTTTTGCATTGTTTGAAATTACAAGAGATTATTTCCCTTTCTTTTATTGAAATAGATAGTGTAAACTATGGAAAAGAATCTCCCTATCTTACACCTCTCTTACCCTTCTTTGGTTATCCCTTGTCATTTCAAATGCTACACTTTTATGCATTTAAGGAATTAGGTAATTTAAGAATTGTTATCCGGGTTTTTAACCCATCAGGATCCAGGAGAATATGGAGCGACTTGATGGAGTCAGAATGGCTCAGAACTCAACCAAAAAGGGCTAAAGCAACGACTGAGAATGACTAAACCAAGAGACCAGCGTCCGTCTAGTCCAATAAGCAGCCACAACGCAAACAGCTAGTAAATTGTCATCAAAACAGAACAACGTGCAACGAGACTACGGAAACAACTATGACACAAGATCATGGAAACATGCCAAACTCCAAACTCCAGAAAAAATCCTAAGTGCTTGGATCGCCAGCGACCCATAATCTATGGATCGCTAGCGACACATGCTTCTCCTTGAATCTTCAATGAGCTATTAAGGAGGCAAAGGAAAAGGAGCTAAGTCACTAGCTCGTGTACGAGCTAAGTCTATGGGTTGCTAGCGACCCATGGTTTTGGCTCGGTTCGCGAGCTAAACCCCCTAAGTCGTTCCCTACCTACCTACGAGCAGTTGATGAAGTGGTCTGGCCCAGAAGCTCTCCGACCCCTATAAATACCATCCTACCGGCAACATAAGCGGGATCTTTTCCGGACTGGTTGTTGAAGCTCTATTGGAAACATTCTCACTCTTTGTCTCCCTTACAACAATCTCCAAAGGAATTCACTGTGATTCTCCAGTGGATTCCAACTCTGGGGATTCAATCTACCTAAGGATAATCAAAGATTTGTAATCAAACATTTCTTGTAACAACAATCAGTCTATAATAAAACTATAAAGTGGATATAGGCTTCATTAACAGCCGAACCACTATAAAAATACCTTGTCTTCTTTCTCTTAGTGTTCCTTTTCTATATTTGTTATCTATGATATTGCTCTGTCGGAACAGGGCTGGTGCTTTCAAACTCAAACCAAGGTGTTGATCCATTTTTTGGGTTAACATTTTAGTGCTTTCCCTGAGAACTCCAACTCAGGGTTCAGATCTAGCTATCTACGTTGGATCCCATAGGTCCAGAAGTTAGATTCTCACTCTCTGCTTAGAAGGTTTGCTATTGAGAACAGAAGAACCAACCAATAAGGATCGGGGAAAAAGCAAGCAAACACATGCTAAGGTGATAGGTCGCTAGCGATCCATCTCCTATGGATCGCTAGCGATCCATGATGTTCACTCGTTAGTCAATCAACTCTCTCGCATCATGATCCAATAGGCACCCTAGAAGACGAAGTACTGAAATCGAAAGGAAGCAATCGATGGAGCTCCAAGAATGAGGATGGAAGAAACTGTTAACACTTCACCTACTGCAAAAGCATCGGCTACAAACTCGAACATAGGGGTGAAAACCCCACAGAAGGATATAAGGATGGCTCTCTCCGGCTCTAAAGATTACAAACAATTTAAGGAAGACAAATTGGATGAAAATGCCAATGTGCAAAAGGCTAGAATAAGCTCTAGAACCCATATCGTAGCACAGTGCTAAGCAAAGGACGAGGAACTGCTAATCAAACGGTACTTCCAGAGGCAGAAGAACCAAGAAGATATGACATAAACCTGGATCGATTACAAGGCCAAGCTCCCAGGGTATATTGTGATGACTCCCAACTGACCAGTCTCCAGTCCCATCATGGACCTCTCATCGTCGAATCACGAATGGTCGTCGTCGAAATCATCAAAAATCTTCAAATTGGTCATTGAAAAACTCACTTCAAAGTTGACTCGAAGTCGAACTTGGGTAATTGCCTATTTGAATCGAAGCATGTTTTGGAAGTCCCGACTCGAAGTCGAACTCGGGTAATCATCCATTTGACTTGAAGCAAACCTAGGAAATTTTGGCACGAAATCAGATTCGGGTAAAACTGAGGTTTACTCCAAGCAAACATGCAAATGGCTCCAAGCAATGTTTGTCACCAACCAAGCGCTTCAAATTCTGTGACTCCAAGCGAATCATGTGCTGACTCCAAGCAAACAGAAAATTTTCTCGGGTTGGACTCCAAGTAAAATACCACCAATCCATCAATGTCGATCCATCTTCTTTTTCCCATAACTCGAATGTGCGAACTCTGAATACCTTAAAATTTAGAATGCAACCTTGTAGGTCCTTCTTTGTCGCCCCAGACCGATCTAACCTAGTTTGAATTTTTTTGGAATCGTCACTGATTCATGATCCTATCATAAGTGATTTGTCATTCAATCGGCATTTCCAATCATTCAAGCGTAGACGATCATGCATGAATCATTCTCAAGAATTATAAATAGCCGTAACTTGAAAACAGGCCGATCTGACAACAATTAGAGCATCTTACCCAATCGAAACCCATTCAGCGAAGCCGTTCAACATGCAGAATATCCAAAGAAATTTATCATGCCAACTATTCCTTTTATACAACTGTACAATTGATTCGAAATTGCTTCTTTACAGGTATGACTAGCATATGGACGAAGCGAGGGCGACGGATGCAATCTGCTACAAGGCCCTCAGGAATCATTAAAGGATGAAACAACCTACTACCTAGAAGAATTCTATGGGAAAATAGCTCTAAAGACTAGAAGTAGTGCAATTAGTAGAAAGCAAACCCAGTAATGTGCCAAAGAACATACCAAACGATGAAGGAGCTACAAGACCTCAGCGACCTTCTACCCAAGCAAGGCTACTAAGCCCTAGCAGAAAAGCGCCCCAGCTAACTGACGAAATCAAATGAAAGGATGATTACCAAATAACACTCAAGCTAGCTAGCAACTAAGGAATAGGGCAGCAACGTAAAATGATGCCTTCTAAGAACCGACACTTGGGGCGTTGCAGATATCACGACAAAAGAAATGCTTATATGCCCTCGACGAGTCATGTCGATCTTCCTTTTGAGAATCGGTGTTGCTTTGGTAGCATCGAGAAGTCTTGTCTAAAGGATCGTCAAACAAACAAATCCAACCCCTTAGTTTCCAGGATCGGACAAAATTGTGTTCCCTTGAGCTGAATTCGAAAAATTTCTCTTAGACCGTATGCCAGTCAAAGACCCATTCTCTGAAGGAAGTTGGACCAAGAGCTAAGAGTCAGGCCCTGAACTCCCATAGGCTCTTTCTTTAATCCATCTTCATGCGGTCAGCTATAGATCTCTCCACCATGTCAACCTAATCTATTTGGACGTGCACATCATCCAGAAACATAGAAGGATCATCCAAGCCATGGTTACTTGAATCGAAAACTGTTTAGCTTCTTGAACCAATAAAACTGTGTTCATGTAAGCAACCTGCTGAGTCGACGGGGTCAAATCGACTCAAACCGATGGATCGGCAGAACCCGATCCTTGCCTTCTAAAAACTAGTGTTGCCCCGGCAACGTCGGGAAGCATAAAAAAACTAACTTCTCGCGTTGCCCGGAGATAGGCAACGCCGAGGAGCATCAAAAACTAACCCCTCGCGTTGCCCGTAGATAGGCAACGCCGAGGAGCATCAAAAAACTAACTCCTCGCGCTGCCCGGAGATAGGCAACGCCGAGGAGCATCAAAAACTAACTCCTCGCATTGCCCGGAGATAGGCAACGCCAAAGAGCACCAAAAAAACTAACTCCTCGCTTTGCCCGGAGATAGGCAACACCAAGGAGCATCAAGAACTAACTCCTCGCGTTTCCCGGAGATAGGCAAAACCGAGGAGCATCAAAAAACTAACCCCTCGCGTTGCCCGGAGATAGGCAACGCCGAAGAGCATCAAAAACTAACTCCTTGCGTTGCTCGGAGATAGGCAACGCCGAGGAGCATCAAAAAACTAACTCCTCGCGCTGCACGGAGATAGGCAACGCCGAGGAGCATCAAAAACTAACTCCTCGCATTGCCCAGAGATAGGCAACGTCGAGGAGCATAAAAAAACTAACTCATCGCACTGCTCGGAGATAAGCAAGGCCGAGGAGCATTAAAAATTAACTCCTCGCATTGCACGGAGATAGGCAACGCCGAGGAGCATCAAAAACTAACTCCTCGCGTTGCCCATAGATAGGCAACGCCGAGGAGCATCAAAAACTAACTCCTCTCGTTGCTCGAAGATAGGCAACGCCGAGGTGCACCACAATACCAACTCCTCACATTGCCCGAAGATAAGCAACACTGAGGAGTACAAAAGGCGCGCATTTCATAAGCCGCGCCAGAACATACGCTCATCACATTGCCCGAACATAGGCAACACCGAGGAGCATGAAAAGCCACGCATTTCATAACCCGCACACTAACTCCTAAAACGTATGTTCCTCACATTGCCCGAAGATAGGCAACACCGAGGAACATCACCGAAAAATCACGCTCCTAAAGCGTAAACTCCTCACGTTGCCCGAAGATAGGCATCGCTGAGGACCATCAGAATTGGATCGACGGGCCATGTCGATCCCGAACATCGCGCATCTCATAACCAGCACCAACCACTTCTAAGATTAGGAATAATGTGCACAACAACAGCAAAATTGGAGTGCTACAAACCAACAGAAAAGTTTCAACTGATGACACTTAATGATTAAAACTTCCCTCAGTTAACCCATGCCATGTGCTCCTCTAAAACACGCATATATCGCATACTTGCCAGAATATCTCAGAAAGTTGGATTACATGCTAAAGTTGCAAAACCCCCGAAAGAAGGAAAATCAAGCCGCGACTTAGCCAAATTTCAAGTTTAATATGAAAATTATCTAAACTATGAGTTACCGGTCATTTGAAGTAAACAGTCCTGTGAAATGGGGGGCGCACACCGGTACTTAAATAAAAACAATTGAAAATAATAAGTTCACAAGTTATGTTACTTCAAACAAAGAATTGTTGCTCCAAATAAATTTTTTGCGGCAATCACAAAAATGGATAAGAGCAAATAAAACAAGCACAAGTGCACATAACACATATGAACAGACAGATAAGAGTACAGTTAAAATATCAATGTATTGCTTATAATTTTCTTTGCATAGGGTCAAAACGTAGGGGCTGTACCCACACAACACCGGCTAGCAAATACAGACTCCATGACAAAAACACTAAGTGCGGACTCTGCACTTGAACAAAATGACTCAAAAAGAACCAAAATCAGACTAGTCTCCACACAAGCTCATCAACGCTTCCTTCCACCACTCCCCCTTCCGCCCTTTGTTTGCAGTTTCTGCCTCGTCTCAGAAGTGGTGCCATTGCCGGTAATATCAACAAACTCATCGGTGGCAACGTCCTCCTCTTGCTCCACCGCCTTCTCAGAAGATTCTCCCTTTGCTTTGCGCTTCCGTGAATTGCGGGAGCTCTTCGAGGCTTTAATCGCTTCAACCTTCTCCTTCTTGATAGCGACAAATTCATGTTGAGTCTTACGAGGGTGCTCCGTTTGAACTTCCTGCTCCTAACTTCTGTCGTTGTTACGTCACCCTCCAAAGACACAGAAGGGTCATCCAAGCCATGAAGCACAGCTATCTTTTCGGACTTCGGCCCAGGCTATGAGCCAGACATGGACATAGAAACAGGAACATGAACAGAAACGAGCACGGAGGCTGCGGAAATAACAGCAAATCCGGGCACTGAGGAAGCTGGCACATTAACAGGAAATCTCGATCCTAGCCTTCTAAGAACGGGTGTTGCTCCGGCAACACCGGGAAGGCCCAAACCCTCACGCATCAATTCTTAAGCCATGGAACCATGCTTTTGAAGCATGAACTCCTCACATTACCCAAAGATTGGAAACGTCGAGAAGTTCCAAACTATTTCGGATCAACGGGTCGTATCGATCCCATAAGATGCACATTTCGTAAGCCGTGCATCCCCAAAAGTCGTGAATCCCACGAGGCACGCACTCTCATAAGCCGCGCCACCCATAAGCCACGCACTACTAGAATCTACACGTCTCGTAAGCCACGCACTGTCATAAACCACGTGTCTCATATGCTACGCAAACACTGCCCAATGTCGCTTTAGCATCATCACTGGACTGTCAGAATTATCTAAGTATCGGTGTTGTCTTGACAACACCGGGAAACTTGTTTATTTCAGGATTAACAAGGATTGATCCTTACCACCCAAAAGGACCGACATTGCTCCGGTAATGCCACAAAATCCCCGAACTAAGATTTCAACAAAGAATTATGATCTTTGACCAAAATGTCTAAAGTTAAGACATTCAAATCACGAGCTCCCAAAGATAGGAGCTGCGACACAACTATGACTGGGGACATCCAGAGAGCCACCCAGAACATCAAGTCTTGCATCAAGTGTTCAGAGTAATCAGCCCCGCCAACTGGTGATACATAACACATAACACTTGGTTGGGACCAAAAATCACTCCAAGGTTCTGTTATGCCAAACAGAGAATTTCGACAATCGCAACAAAACTAAGCAGTATAGTAGGCTGGATGAATGCAGAATTAAAAAGGAAACTACTCCAACCCGCTAGACATCGATATTGCCTCAGCAACATCGAGAACTTCAGACCGTCATATCAACAAGAAAATCGAACTCCTTAAAGTTCACCATCGCTCAGAAATAGGGATAAAACGAGGAACTTACGATAACCAGAGATAGATAATGATGGAAGATGTTTCCAAAATCAAGTCATCGACCCAGCGGCTTCCAAAGACAGAAGCAGGTGCTCGAATAAGGTCTCAAACCCTAACTTGCAAAAAACCAGCCGTTATCCGAAGACGGACAATGGCAAGAAGAGAATGCTCAAAATCAAGTAGTTAAACCACTGATTCCCGAAGATTGGAACCAACGAATAAGGTTGATATCTGCAACAATGCTATTAGTCCAACATAATGCACATGGCCTGAAATAAGCAAGGTTAGGTGTCAGGGACTTAAGACAAACACTACCAAACTCTACTGGTCCATGATCAGTATAGGAATGAACGCGGTCATATTGGAGGCAATGCGATGACTTGCTCCACAATTTCAAATTTTCTATAAGAACCTGGAGTTTGAGACCTAAAAATGAAGGGTTCCGCTAATAGTCGTCAGATCATAATGAAAACCGGTTGGAGGAAGTTCGATATTTCGTGAATATGAATAATTATGGAATTGGTTAAGCAACAACCTTGTATCTCCAAGGGATATATTTTACGATTAAACAAAGCTAGGAAATGGAAATGTCTGAGACTCTCACCCTTTCAGAACGTGGCGTATCCCAGATTTAAGCAAAAAACAGCCACATTGGGTTAAAAGGAATCTACTTAACTCTACAAGATTGGATGAATGATTCAATCCTCACCAACGTGACTTTAACACTGCCCAAAGATAGGAAGCACTAAGAAAATACTTCTACAATCCAATCACCGAAGTGCTAGTTTCTGAAGATGGAAATTAGTACCCAACTGGACTAAAAGTACCGTCGAATCGACCGAGAAAATCGATCCCAAACTCCTGAGTGTCGGTGTTGCTACTGCAACACCAAGGCCTTCTTTTATCTTTCAAGTACTGGTGTTGCACTGGCAACGCCGGGAAAATTTTCTATTTTCTAAGTACCAGTGTTGCCCCGGCAATGCTAGAAAACTTTCTATTTCATGAGTACCAGGGTTGCCCCGACAATGCTAGGAAACTTTCTATTTCATAAGTACCGGTGTTACCCCGGCAACTCCGAGAAACATTCTACTCACTAAGTACCGAGGCCAGGAAAACTTTAATTTACGGAGCCGATGAGAAACACTCATCGCAGTGAACCATCGATGCAGTAGCTTCCGGAGATAGAAATTAGTCCTCAATTGAGTTTCTACCTTCTCTTCAGAAAACTATTATTTCCCAATGACAGGCAACGACCGGAAGACATATCCTTTCATAGGTCAGCCAGATGGTTCGACATTTCATCGCAGGAATCAACCATTACACGGGAATAGAGCTGCGTAGAAAGGAAATCCCAGGATTGAATTGCTCCTGTGCTAATTTCTAAGGATGAAAGATGTTGACAATTGAATTCCCAAAATTCAACTTAGAAAGAATTTAGATACAGCCAAAAAATAGGCAGCCTCGAGGAGATGTTGTTCAGAACCAAGCAGCTAGGTTATTAATTCACAAAGACAGGAGTTGACATATGAACAAAACTTCTGTGATGACATCAACAACCAAGAAAAGCATGCATGGCCAAGGACAGGCAGGAGCAATCATGACAGGTCGGAAATAAACTCCCCGAACTTCCTCAATTCCAGAATGGGATTGAGAGTCAGACTGGGGGTAATTAAGAAATTCGCCTCATAGATATCCATTTCTCACAATCGCCCAAATACAGGCGTTCGAAATAACTAGTCCCTCAAGAAGGGATAGACACACGGATACTTGATCGAAAGAAATGTTTCAAAGTCCAAACACGAATAACCGCAAGGTCGGTTAGATCATGGTTCTATATCACAAAACAGAGCATTCTGGCAACAAAATCGCCAACAAAGGAAATGAAGGATTTAATATTCAGAAGTCAACCGTCGCTCATTGTCTGGCGATGACGAGAGGTATCGATGACCTACTTACGGTCTAACTAGATCGTCTGGTTCCAACTTGCAGGAATATGCCATTACCCGAAGTTTGGTGATGCCAAGAAGAAACTCCCAGAATGAAACTATCGATACATCGGCTTTCGAAGGTAGAACAAAAAGCTTGATCGAGTCTTTAATCCTACCTTTTGGAATCTTACGTTATCCGAAGGTCCACAACATGAAGGAAAAATCCACAGGTTTGAGTAATCTATACATGAGTCTACAAAGATAGAAACCAACACATGATTAGGATCTTAATGACGGACTCAGAAGAATCTACTTTAGCAAAAGATGCCAGAAACGCATCTTTCTAATACATACTGACATCATTACAAAACTCAGATCTTGGGATCAAGCAGCAAAGTCCCTAATTCTCGAAGATAAGAGCTATCGTGTCAATCAAACTGGGGCAATCGAACTTATTGCTTAGGAGACCTAGTCTCCCAAAACATGTTGGTTCGGTAGTCAAAGTAATCAGCCCTACGGACTGAGGCATTTACACCAACACTTTGTTGAAACGAACTCAATTGAGCATAAGTAGGGATTAGCTACAGAATTGGCTAGACCAAGCTACTTCATAGTTCTGAACAAAACTATGGAACAAAATATGCCGTAATAACCATAGAAGTAATACTTACATGTATAAAATTACAGTAAACGAGTATGCTGCATATGAGCACAAGAAGTGCAACAGCGAGGAAAAGCAATGCTCAAAATCTAGCAATTAAGCCAATAGTCCTCGGAGACAGAGGCTGGTGTGCATTGGATACTGAAAAACGCAAAGGAAGAACAATCGCACTCGGACAACTCATGCGCTAGTTTCCGAAGGCTGAAACTGTGCCTGATCGAACTTCAACTACAACTCTACAAGAGCAACTGTGCCTTGAGATTTAACGGTAATCAATTATCCCAATATGATAGGAATAATAAGCGAAGCCTAAGTTGCGAAGGACCCAACTTCTGAAGGAGTGGAAGTTCCTCCACCAGACTAAAGATTGGAAGACCGAAAATTCATTTTCAACAACAAAATTTGGCATTAAGCCCTGTCATGTATGTTTTACTTTAAATAATATCCTCGTATGATTAACACCTGGAATCCAAGGGAAGTCGACGTATGTTGATCAATCGGGTCCTGAGCGTTGACCGGGGCAGATGCAGTGTGTTTTCTACATGATAAGAGTCCAGTATCCTGAATACTGCGAACAAACCATCTAGTATTGATAGCTTGCTTACATTTGAAAAACATCCATATCGTCCTTTGAAATTATCTCTTCCACACTTACCTGTTATCGATCAACGATCGATAACTGAGCCGCTGTCCGAAGCGACGCGGGAAGCTTTTCTTTTCAGGATCACTGGAATATAGAAATAGGAAGAGCGATATGATTGAATCATCCACTATATCCGATTTTGGAATAAATTGTTGCATTGGAATTCAAAAACATCAACGAGAACTTAACCAAATTCTTGAACAGAAGAAGTTAAAGACCAAGAGCAAGACTTCGCTCTAGAACGGCGTACAATCTTTCGAGACAAAACATAGCTTCACCGCCAATTGAATCAAGACTATATAGGATAACTCCAAACCTACATCATGCACCCACTTACCGACCTAAACCCTTGCGTAAACTACGGAGCAAAGATTGCATCGTCAATACCTGGAATTGAAATTCAGATTGAAATAAAAAACGAACGACTGTCAGAAGTCGGTCAATTGAGAACAACATCTTGAGATGGACTCTGACGATTCAAATCGAAAATTCAACAGTCAAAGCCTAATTTGCATGGTTACCTCGACACGATAAACTAGAATTCACAAAATGAAGACTCAAAAGAAGTTACTTCCAGAGCACGCCTTGTTTTCAACGAAGGCATACTTCAGGGGGCAAATGTTATCCGGGTTTTTAACCCATCAGGATCCAGGAGAATATGGAGCGACTTGGTGGAGTCAGAACGGCTCAGAACTCAACCAAAAAGGGCTAAAGCAACGACTGAGAATGACTAAACCAAGGGACCAGCGTTCGTCTAGTCCAATCAGCAGCCAGAGCGCAAACAGCTAGTAAATTGTCATCAAAACGGAACAACGTGCAACGAGACTACGCAAACAACTACGACACAAGACCATGGAAACATCCCAAACTCCAAACTCCAAACTCCAGAAAAAATCCTAAGTGCTTGGATCGCCAGCGACCCATACTCTATGGATCTCTAGCGACCCATGCTTCTCCCTGAATCTTTAATGAGCTAACTAAGGAGGCAAAGGAAAAGGAGCTAAGTCACTGGCTCGCGTACAAGCCAAGTCTATAGGTCGCTAGTGACCCATGGTTTTGGCTCGGATCGCGAGCTAAACCCCCCTACGCCGTCCCCTACGTACCTGCGGGCAGTTGATGAAGTGGTCTGGCCCAGAAGCTCTCCGACCCTTGTAAATACCATCCTACCGCCAACATAAGCAGGATCTTCTCCGGACTGGTTGCTGAAGCTCTGCTGGAAACATTCTTCACTCTTTGCCTTCCTCACAACAATCTCCAAAGGAATTCACTAGGATTCTCCAGTGGATTCCAACTCTGGGGATTCAGTCTACCTAAGGATAATCAAAGCATTGTAATAAAACGTTTCTTGTAACAACAATCAGTCTATAATAAAACTATAAAGTGGACATAGGCTTCATTAACAGCCGAACCACTATAAAAATTCCTTGTCTTCTTTCTTTTACTATTCTTTTTCTATATCTGTTATCTGTGATATTGCTCTATCGGAACATGGCTGGTGCTTTCAAACTCAAACCAGCGTGTTGATCCATTTTTTGGGTTAACACCAATATTACACGGAGCCTGCTCCCAATAAATAAAAATATGGAAACTCATATTCCAAGGGTAATCTAACTTACAACCCAATTATATATTTGAAATACCTTTACAACATTACCAACATTCTACAATAAATGCTAGGGACAGATTTCAAATTTCCAGATCAGGTTGTAATTACCATTCCTATTTTATTCATATTCTGAAACCTTTAGCCTTTCCTACCTAAATAGTGATCCCTATCTACTCCATAAAATATAAACTTAGAAACCCACATAATGCTAGTATGTAACATCTGAAATTCAAACTTGCAAAAGAATTTCCACGTCTCAAAAGAAAACTTCTAACTATGTTTTTCAAAAGAATTTCCAACTTTCCAAAAATAGTTTGAGGGAATTGAATTCTTAAAAACATCTAAACGCTATGTTTTATTTTACTCCATACATCTATTCCATTTTTATGAAACTTTTCAAAAATATTAGAACCCAACTTTTTAAATTTTCAAAACATTTATCGCTTTATTCTTAACCCCAAATTTAAAGGTTCTAAAGTTGCTTAGTAAAAAAAATTCTTTCTCAAATGCTTTACCTCAAAGACTTACTTCATTAAAAGTAGGGTTTTTGACCCAAAATGTTCAAAAACTTATTGTTAAATCAAGCTATCAAAAGTTCAAAAGGGACTGCTTAATTCTAAAAAGGAGCAAAATAATTCTCCTTATTCAAAAACTTTCTACATCAAAGATTTATTCTTTTAAAAGTTGATCTTTAAATTCGAAACATTAAAATACATCTTCTATAGCTTTAAACAATAAAAAGTGAAGTAGACAAAGACAGCTTCCATCTTATTATTTTCCTATCCTATTTTCATCACTTCTCTCCTACATTATCTCTAACTAGATTACTAACTATTTCTCCTGCTCAAATGGCTTCTATATCATTTTTAATCAAGTTCCATTACTATTTTAAAAAGAAATTTTTTAAAGAATTTCCAAATTTATGAAATAGGGAAAAATCATCAAGTCCAACCTATACTCTATTTTACATTTATTTCAAAAAAAAATCCCTGTATCGAAAAATATTTAAACCGAAAACTTTTTGACCCAATAAAATAATAAACTAAGAGTTTCAAAATGAAAAACCCTTTTTTTAACCAAAAACCTCTTAATCAGAACTTTTGACTCCACAACTTCTTTTTAAATTATGATTTTTCAAATTTTCTTATTTTTCCAAAACAACAACTTCTTAATACATCTTGTGGAAAATCCAATCAAAACATTTCAAGGAAGTTTCCAAAGAAAGTATTTTTATCAAATTCTTTCACATGGGGTTGGGATTTAGAAATTGAGTTTAATTGTCTTTCCTATTTAATTTTCTTATTCTATCATCCCTTACCTCTTGATGTTTACAACTACACTACCTTGTAGTATTTAATTACTACTTAACATGCTTATTTACTATTTCTATAAATGTTAATGTCCATAATAAATGATTATTATTCTAACAGAACAATTTCTAAAGACATTTATTTACTCATCCAGCCTTTCCTATTAAAACTCCTTTACCTCTCCATAATTACCCTAATGATCTCTTTAGTTAGTCCATTTATGTCCTTATTGAATTATTATAACTCCATATTTTTCACATTTATTATCCTATTTAATTTTAGAATTACAACCTTTTCATTTACGCCCCTTATAATACGACCTCCGTCGCATAATCCTTAGACTGTTTATTTTCCAACCCATACCACAATCGCCTCGCCCATCCTTTCGAAATATGGTCGTGACTACTTCTATAGTCGGAATTTATAAAGTAAATTTAAAATAAATATATATATATATATATATATATAAGATTTTTGAAAAATACTCTCAAAAATAACAAGTACACCACTTATATGTATATTTATCCCCATTGATGGGTAACTTAAGCTCTGATACCAAGTGTAACAACCCGCCCCAAAAAGGACCTAATTTTGACAAAATAAAAGCCCGTCGAACCTTAGGCCTATCTTAAGGTGAGTTGTTAAGTTGATAAATACACAGTACACAGAGCTATCCATCTATACTTTCAAAATCTCACAGTGGAATGGATAAAATATAATATCATAAACAAGTACCCATTTCATAAAAGAAAACCACTTCGTAAATATAACATGCTAAATATTACAACATGTCTATATAAAACCTCCATGGTACAATATTCAAAATAACATAACTATATGAACTAGGTACAATAAAAATATTTAAAAGGCATAAATCGAAAGATAAATACCACAAGTCTCATCTCCACCTTCGTCTTTTAAATCAGCATTGTCTCCTCTAACCTATGTGTTGTAATGAGGAGTGGGTTAGAACAATAAATGTCTAATGAAATGAAAATCTCAAGTTTTACCATAGTTGTACTTAGGCGGTATTATTTAGATAAGAAATATGTCTTATATATTTAAAACAATACCATATATATTAATAACTATAACTGTAAGCCCAAAGGCCTTTCCAGTCCAATTCCAAAACTCCAATGCAACTAACATCAATGATGAAAGAGAAAGCATCCAAACCAATAAATTCTCTTTATTGGAGATTAGGTAGACTCTAACCATTTAATACCTATAGAATAGGCAGGTCCCCGTCACTTAATACCCTACTCATTTCCAAATTCTAACGCAACTATCGTTAACGATGCGAGAGCACGAACTTCCAAACCACTTAATACCTCTTTTCTGAGAACTTAGGCAGACTCTGACCATTTAAGACCTATAAAATATGCAGGTCCTCATCATTTAAAACCTAGCCCAAGGTGGGTCCCTAGATGGTTCTCACTAACAAACATGGTAAGAAATCTTATTAGGTCACTTAATACTTCTCCTAAGAAAGAGGCGGACCTTCCAAAGCAACTTAATAGTATACCTGTAACCCAAAGCGAACCCCTCCTAAAGATTTCTTCTATCGTCTCAATAGCATAATTTATGACCCAAAACCCAACCGTGACATCTCATATTTATCCGACTATTCGTAGGTACTAATAGCCAGATTAGCTGGGCGGATTTACCCTACAGAATTGGGACTAACCTCACGTCCATTGGGGTTATTTATTATAGATGATGTCCTACATCGGTCCGCAAGCCACAACGCTGATAGCCAAAATTAACTGGGCAAACTTCCATGTAACTTTGGACTGACTTTGCATCCCTATAACTTAGTCATGCTTTATATGTATACTAATTATATACATATACCATCTACACGATTAATAATTGAGGCCATATAATGCAACCCCTTATTACATCTCTAATTAGGGATTAATTCCCTAATTTATGTTAACTATCTTCCTAAGAAATTAATGTTATTTACTACCCTATTAATTCTAACCAATATGTTCAATGCGCTATAAATATTACCTTGTTATTACTTTAACAATCAATATGTTAATATTATACACACACACACACACACTAGAGATTTGAATAAAATATTTCTAGTCACACGCAAAGAAAATGCTTATTAATTTAAATGTCAAAACTTATACAAGTCCCAAACTCCAAACAAAAGAATAGCTAATATCCTTAGCCAACAACTTGACTTGTAAACAAAAAGGAATAATACCAAACTTATCTCATATTAATAATAGAATTAACTCTTCTATTCAAGGAACAAACATTACAATTTAAACATTTTATATTCTATCCAACTTTTGCAGTAACCACCTTGGAGTGAAACAGGGAGTCATACTTATTTTAATTTACAGAAATAGGCGGTGCAAACTACAAATAATCAAAAATCATACTTTGCACACCATTTCTAACTTTATTTATTTTTAGAATCCTTTAACACTACAAGAGAAATCGAAAGAGATGAAGTGAGATAGATTATAAATTGCTTAAATCTCAACACAGATCCGATTCTAGTATACTAATACAAAATAGTTGATATTCTGGATGTTTTAGATGTTATATTTTCGTTTATTAAAATTTCCCAAGGCATACATCAAATCTAAACAAATACTATTTAATTACAAAAATGTGAAAAACTTGATATTTCCACTCATTGAGAATTGTTTGCTTCCTAATTGGATTTGACTCCACCAGGCCTAATTTCCTTTCACATCTCCCTCTTTTGGAATATACAGCAAGTGAATTATATATAAAAATTAGATTTAGAATCAGTTTTTAGAGAGGAATAGAATTAGAAATCAAAAGAATTAAACATCTAAACCTTTTACCGGAAAATCCTAACTAATTCTGGAATCTTAGGAAGAAGAAGAAAATGGGATCTGATTTATATCACTCCTAATTCTTTATTAGATCTTCCCCTTTTTGAATATATAACAAATAGATTGTATATATAGATTAGATTTCAGAAATTAGAAGATAGAGAGAAGAAGGATTTAGAATTTAATTTAAATTAGAGATTATAGATTAGAATTACTTACCAGAAAGTTTATTGTTTCTGAAAACCTAAGGAGAAAGAATTTAACATAGCTTCGCCATTGCTACAGAATTTCATGAGGAAAAGTGAGAGGGGTATAGGGTCTATTTATAGAGGTGAGAAGGAACCACAACCATTGGCTTTAAATAATTAAATCTGGATCGTCAAAATAGCCAAAACCCTAGTCGTCTTCACCACTTGCCGGTCGACCGCTAACCACAAGCGGTTGACCGCTTGCCTATTGGTGGTCCACCGGTCTTTGTTTATGACCGTGAATTTATTTTTTTCCATTTTATTATATTTATTACTTAATTAATTCGTATGTCACTATTTACTCTAATGCTTAATTAAACGTTGAGTATCCCTTAACGTTAGCTATTTAAATTCAAAATTTAAACTTTTCAAATATTTAAAATTTAAACTCATTTGAATTATTTTAAATTCAAAAACTTCAAACGTCCATAAATTCTCCATCTAAATTTCGATTTCAACGTATTATATATTGAAATTGATTAGAAAATCGCCACGGATGTAAGGGTGCAACTTTCGTGGCCAAATTCTAAAATTTATAAAATTTCCATTTTAAAACTTATTTTAATTACTTAATTTCTTATTAAATTTTATGAGGTGTTATAGCTCGAGTGGATGTGACCTAGAGGGTGCGTAAGTATATGGGTTTGCACGGACCTAGATGTGGTGGAGCTCTATGTAATGGTTGTAGTCGAGGGTGGTTGAGTTGATGTTGGCAATTTCAGCAAGGCAATTATGAATGTGGAGCACCATGATGTGGTTGCAGGCATCGACTTTTTAGATTAGTGGCAGTTGGAGATTCGGAGCAGCGATGATGGGTGTTGTGTTGGGGCATCGGCAATAGTCGACGAAGGTTGTTGATGTGTAACTCTACGATAATGGTAGTATAAACTTCACTGGGAGTTTTAGTGAGTTTTATACTCATGATTATATCTAATTTCCTTTGCATCATATACTTATATATGTGTGTGTGTATGTACACACACACACATATCCCGATATTTGATTGCATTGCTTCGTTGAATTGGTTGAGATTATTGATTGAATTATCAAGATGAATCATTTGTTAGAGATATTGGATTAATTGTGTGGATTTGGATTAGATTGGAAGATTTTGTGTATGTTGGATTGTCCAAAATGCCAAGGGGATGCTGTCGGATTACATTTTGATTTGTATATATTGCATCTCTTAGGGCCATTCAGTTGAGAGTATTTTCTCGAATTAGAACTGTTGGTCAAAATGGATTATGAAGTTTTATTTGTTGTGTGTGCAATAACGGATGACTGAAATTCGATTTGGGTCGAATGATAAAATGTATATTGATGATTTGTTGTTAATTTTGGAGTTTTTCTCTCCATAATTTGTATTGTAGACGATTTATTGATTTCCCGGTTTTAAGATATTTTTGAAAGCCTAAGGGAATTATTTTTGATGTTTTAAAATTTAATAGAAGTTTATTTTTAAATAAATAAAAGCGGTTAAGGAATAAAATGATTTATTGGAAATTGTTTTGGAAATATAAGTTGTTTTAAAAATGAAAATAGTGATTTTTAAGAGTAATTGAATACATGGAATTTTCATAAGTATAAATGAGAAGTTTTTAATAATATTTTCGAAAGGTAAATTCTCTTAAAAAGTGTGTATATTTAATAAAAAAGGAGTAAAAGGAAAATTTAAAAGGTGATTTTTTTACTATAAAAATCTATTTTTAAGAATTTTGAAAGTTATTCCTCTTTTCTATATATTTTATTGGTTCAGATTAGTTTATTTGATGATTTTGCATAATTAAAAGGTTTTAATAATATTTTCGAAAAGAAATTTATTTTGTAAAGTGTATGTTTAATAAATAGGATTCAAGAGATACTTTTGAAAAGGGATTTTTGAGTATAATGCTTATTTTGAAGATAAACCAATCTGAAATATGTTCGAATGGTTTTAAGAGTATTAAAATATAAATCCCTTTACGTATATATATATATATATATATATATATATATATATTTAATGGTTAGAATTTGAATTATTGGATCGTATGAGAAATTATATATGATAAGAATATTTGATTTATGTTGTAATGTGATTCTATATAATGAAGATGTTGACTAAACAGATTAGTAATACCTTCTGGGATGGGACATTTGGTATCATTTTTTTGGTTATTCTATTGACTCGTATTATAGAATAACTGTTGTTTGATAAGTGTAGTTTACTAGCTTTTAATAAACGTTCGAGTAATACTGAGTGGAATGGGATGCTTAAGTAATACTTGTTCGATTACTATTGGTTAGTGGATGTCACTTATATTTTAGAGATGGGTTAGGAATTTGTGATATTGTCTAGAGGTAACTCCTTAGAGCTTAGTAGTCGAGAGTTCTATTACTCTTCAAGGGCTACAAGCTGGAGATATGTTGGGATTTATAGATTTATCCTCTTAGGACTAACTAGTCGTGTTATATTATATTACTCTTAAGGCTAGTAGTCGAGGATTTATTATGTAGTGACGCTCTCATTAGGATGTATGAAGTCGAGAGTACTTATTATTACTCTCATTAGGACTCATCTCATCGAGAGTATATTTTGTTGCATTCTCTAAGGACTAACTAGTCGGGTATCGTTATCTACTCTCAGAGCTAGTAGTCGAGGATTTGTTATATTGAAATGTTCTCATCAAGACCTGTATAGTCGAGAGCGATTGCCCTCATCAGAACTTATAGAGTCAAGAGTATTTGACGTGGCTCTCATAAGGACTCATCGAGTCGAGAGTATCAGTTATTGCTCTTTATAGGACTTATCGAATCGAGAGTAGTAGTTGTCACTCTCATCAGGACTCCTAGAGTTGAGAGTACTATTTATTACTCTCATTGGGACTTATATAGTCAAGAGTATTTGCTGGGAATCTACGTTATAGGGTTTACACCACTATGGAGAGCGCATGAATTAGACCCACCAGATAGGCTAGTTATCCACTATAGCGGTCCCGATTGCGGGGTCATGCCCCAGATCCGAGATGTCAATTAGTGAGTTTATGATATAAGAGTTCTTTCTCTCATTAGAGCCATTGTCCTAACATCACTTAAGGACCAACAGTCCATTACCAATTGTAAGTAGGAGTCATGGCGAATGCCTGACGTAGTCCGACAGTGTGTTTATGACATGCGATGGATACGAGTGTCATGATTCTGGGAGTAACTAAGGGACTGTAGGAAACATGCTACGGTCATTAGAATTTCCTAAAGCAGTGCTACGGTACGTCAATCTCCCATCTGGATGACTTAGGTAGATCCATTATATATGAGTTATTTGATATTATCACCTCATTAGAGACGATGATTGTATGAAATTAGAGACTGGCTGCGTGTTAGTCTGTTTAAGTTAGCCTAGCCCAAGGCAGCTGTGTGTTGTCTATCCATGACATTAGAGATTTACTACGAGCTTGTTTGTCATTCTCTTGTAAGAGCCTATGGCTAAGAGATCTTCTTCTTTTTGTATGTTTTGTTGTTTCTATCTGCTAAGACCAATCAATTGAGTGTTCACCTCTTTAAGGACTATAGGTTAAGATATATGATTTGTTCATTGAGATTTGATTGGTTTTGATATTAATTTGAGTTCATGTTTCTGGATATCTCCGAGGGTCTAACAATCGGAAGTTATCTCTTCCATTAGGGTTGTAGGTCGAGGTAATTATTTGAATATTGTTTTTGATATTTTGCATGCATTGTGTTTTATTTGGATTCGTGTTTTCGCCTATCTCCAAGGACTATCGGATAGAAATCTTTACTTCCATCAGGAGCGTAAGTCGAGATAGTATTCTTGGATATTAATTCTTCTATTTTGTATGAATTTCATTCTATTTCGGTTCCATATTTTCTGATTTACCTTCTTTGGCTTAACAGCCGGAAGATATTACTTCAATTGGGGCTGTAAGTCAAGTTTTAATACTTTGACTATTTATTTGGGATTATGCCTTTATTGATTTGTATTTTGGGCTTGATAGTCGGAAGTTTATACTTCTATTAGGATTGCAAATTAAGATATTTTAGTTATTGATCCTTGGATTTGGTTTGATTTGAGATTCATTCCTTTATTTTGGTTTTATGGATATGTTGTGCGCTATTCCATGGTATTTTGAGATTCCGATGTTATCACCCGATTTATAGTTGTTGTGATTCTCACTTGCTTATGTGTATTCCATGCGTGATATTTGAGATGTGTGGCATGGTATTTTTTATTAATGATGCTATGTTGGATATTGGGTATATGCATTGTTTTTCATTTACCATGCTACTGCTATGCACTCGCCTTGAGTTTAGATATAGTCTGGCCTGTATATTATTTATATAATACTCGGGTCAATTCGAGACTTTTCAGGTACAGGGACATTAGCTGTTTTGGATGTTGGGCTTTGGAGGAGACAGGGTATATATTATATCGTGTTTGAGTCAGCGATGTATATTTTCCTTTGGATGCCCCCTTGTATTTGTTGATTTGATGAGATGGTTATAAGTTGTGTATTTTGAACTTGGGGGGTGTGTGTGTCTATATATTGTCGTAGGTCGACATACATCGTTTGGTATAAGTATATTTTGTATTATATTTTTCTACTACGATCTATGACTCTGTGTTCATTTGTATATGTTGTATAATATTCTATCCTAGTAAACCCACTTGTTTAATGCTTTGTGCTGATATCAAATACATATGGCTATGTTATACTAGATTTTTAATATGTACCGGTGTTAGCCTAAGGGAATATTCTCGTGAAGTTGCTCCTAACAAGCCTCATTCTCTGTATTACCAGAGTGATTACCTAGAAAATCTCTTTGGTAGTATGGGTTTAGAGGTGGGGCATTACAGATTCCTATATTAATTTTGAGCATATCATCATAAGAGTAAGTTTTTCGTACCTCATCATCAAATGCCATAAAAAAACATTTGCTTGCTAAGTGACACTTCCTCGTCAGATAAAAAAGAATCAAAGTCATCCCAAGTGACTTGAAATGCCTTTTTCTTTGGTTTAGCCTCTTGTTGATTTTTAGACTAGTTTTCATTTTTCAGCTTTGGGCAATCCTTTTTATATGACCCGTCTTATCACATTCAAAACATTTTTGAGTTGATGAGTTGTTATTTTTAAAGTTGCTTGATACCATCTTGGTTTTTAAGTACTTTTTGAAACCCGTTGCAAGGTAGACTAATTCATTTTGATCAATATTTAAATCATCTTTAGCTTGAAATGCAATTGATCTCTTTTCTTTTTCTCATTGCTTCCCAACTTACAAATTTACTTCATAGGGCATGAGTTTATCGATTAACTCTTCAACCTTGAGTTTGGAAAGGTCGTTTGCTTCTTCAATAGCAAGCACTTCTTTTCCACTCATTTGTTAAAGAATTTAATTTTTTTGAAACAATATCAAGTTCAGATATATTTTCTCCTAATTGCATAAGTGCATTTGTAATATCTTGTAAATATGAATACATATCAATTGGCTCATTATCCTTCATTCTAAAAAGTTGTAATTGTTTTTTCAACATGGAAATCTTACTTTGTTTAACTTTGTTCATGCCTTCATGTGTAATTTGCAATGTTTTCCATATTTCATATGCAGACTTACATATACTAACTCTATTAAATTCATTCCTATCAATGAATCAAATAAAATATTCATGGCTTTAAAGTTGTTTTTGGCTGAAGTAACTTGTCGAGTTATTCATATACTAAAATCAGTAATTAGTGGTTCATACTTAGCTTGAGTCATGTTCCAAATAACATAACTATTCGACTTTATATATATTCTTATTTAGTGGACCAATATGCATAATTTGTGCTAGTAAAAAGTAGGGGTCGTGCAGTCGATTGTCCTTCTTTGAAAATAGTGAAATTTGGTGCCATGTTATTTTCAAAATTGATTTTACTATTTTTGAAATGTCAGGCTCTGATACCAAATGAAAGCCGCTACGTGATGTGACTTATATGCGGAATGCGGAATGATATATAATATGACAAAATATAACATGAGCTAATAATATAAGGAAGCTAAAAGGAAATAGTAAATAAAAGGTTACACTATCGATTTTTGTACTGGTTCAGACTTCTCATCCTACATCCTGTCCCAGACTACTTCTAGAATTTCACTAAACTACCCCTACTTTATATGGACGAATGATTTTCAACAAAACCGCCTAAACAATCGAACATGACATCAACAACTTACTTGAAGATCACAACGGGAATTCACTAAAAACAAAATAAATCCTATTGACTTTGATGTGTTCTTGACAACATAGATAAGTATTTTTTAGTACATCCTTCATATAATATCCTTTGATGATTTATGAATTGAATGTGCAGTGATATAAGAAGCAGTGAGTATTTTTTGATCGTTTTTAATTTTAAGAAAGCAACGATTATGAATTAGAGAGCAAGAATTGGTGAAATCAAAGAATGAAATAGGTATATGTTTATAGTAATGAAGAGATCTACTAAAGAGTAGTGATTGTTCAAGAGATCGGATCTTTTCAATAGTAGATACTTCTTTTTAGAAAAGTGACGTTCATTCAGAAATATAGCCGTTTTTCTTTCTCATACATATGAGTTAAAAGATTAGGCATTTAACTTTTTGTTTTAAAACAAGGTTAGAGGTCTGAATAATGGGGTCAGATGTCTGAACATATTCAAGAAAAGAATACATTCATTTTTGACTTATTTCATACGTCTGGCCATATGATTCAGAAATCTTACTTCTTTTATAAAAAACTGGTTTTTACAAGGTCAGACGTCTGGCTTTATCGCTTAAACAACTGGCTATTTTCCTTAAAAGAAAACATTTAGAAAAGACAAGATTCAGACGTCTAAAAGCGGTTACTAAACATCTGAGCACTAGGTCAGACGTTTGGGTAATGTTGCCAGACGGCCGAGACCTTTGTAGCAAAAGTACTTATAGCTTAGTTGGTAAGATGTGCAAATTAATGATTCATGATTCAGGTTTGAATCTGGGTGTTGCATATTATTTTTAAGTTGGTCAAACGTCTGAGTGATGTTATCAAACATTTGAGAACTTGGTACAAAAAGTGTTGTAGCTCATTTGGTAAGAAGTGAAGATTAGTCCTCTATAACCCAAGTTCGAGTCCCACATTTTGAAAATTTTCATCTCGAAATTTTCTAAGTTCAAAAATGTATTTTTAAAGTCACTTTGATAATATTTATGTGTGTGTCATCGAAAGATATTGTATGAGTATTTCCTAGACTCACATACAACGCCTGACTCATTTGAGATATGGTCTTCATTCATCGAGCTCGTTAGCTATAGTTATTGTCTTAGTCTGCTCATTAGCTGTAGTCATTTGCCTTAGTTTTCATAAATTTAATTGCCCTGAATTAATCAACTTGTACAATATATATCGAAATATATAGTTGTCACTTCAAAACCAAAAACAGAGGTTCTAATAGATATTATTGTAGGTTCTTGTATTTAGGACAAATGTGGTCGGTAAATGGCTGATTGAGGAGTAGTTATGCAAGGCCAAACTTTTGGGGAACGAGGAAAAATGTATAAACTAAAAGTAGTGGCTTGGATTTGTTTTTACAGGGAGAACCAGGAGACCAAATATCCACGGTTCTCTCCTAATAATTCAAATCCAAATCCACATCACTCTCCTTCTTTTTACCCCTTCTTTGACCGGTCTGTATTGTTTTCATAACGGGTCAATTAGACACTCAAACCCATTTGTAATTAATTATATTTAAATCCAATTTAAATGTACACCGATATCGTATATCAATACGCACATATATAACTTTTATAAACGCACCTAATTAATTACTAATAGCATCCAAAATATTTTTAGAGGCTACCCTATTTATTAAATATACCCTTACAAGAATTACAATAAAAAAATTAATATTTCATAAATATTACTTTATTTGATTAATTTTTAATGATTGTAAATCAATTAAATTGTATGGTGTTTCGAAGATCGAATAGATACATTTGTTGACTCATAGGTATGAACTCAGTCGACGATTAATATTTCAACCATTCAAACACGAATATTTACACCTCACCTTAGCTAGTGGTATAACAGTTTGTTCATCACTTATATATCTTATCGGTATTATTCAATTTTACAATTTATGTAGTATCTTTTAGTAACGATAGTTTACACACATTCTTTTCACCAACACTATATCACTTTAGGATGTATGGAATTTGGTTTTGGTCAGAATACTAATATTACCCATATTCAACCTAATTAGTCTATAAACAAAGTCATTGGTTCAATAATAACATTTATTATTAACCGTACTACTATGGCTAGAGATTTTGACATTTGAGATGACTACAGTTGATCGTGATGCCAACCTCGTACAACCAAGAAGAAAATTATTTATTGAATAATGCTTCACTTCCTATGCTTCTACTCAGACCTAACTATAGTCGCTCGATCGTCGTCATGCCATAATTTGACTATAATCAAAGTGGAGTATCCATGTAGAAGTTCCACTTTATTCTCAAGTCAAGAGACCTCTATAACATTGTCACTTTGAGATTTTCCGTTCGATCTAGTTCTTATTAACCAACGTAAAACTCTCGGACGATTCACTCCATGGTTATGTAATAACTACCAGTATGTAACCCTTGGTGCCCTAAGCAGTCATGAGTAAAACATCACCCAACATTTGAGAGCACTGCGTACTCTGGTCTCAGTGGAAGTATCAATATCATTTCTCGAAACATCTTGACCAAAATATTTAAAACAATACATTATGTATTTGTGATAGTTTTCTTATGATTACTATTACCTGTAACTATTATCACATAACATACTATTTAAGGATTTTCTAATTAATATGCTTTAAATTAATTACTTAATTAATTATATCACTACATAAAAAGTATATAATAGAAATAAAATACCTTGATTATGAACAAGATCGATTGATTACAAAGTTAGATATATGTAACCAATTACATAATTGCTCATAAGGCATACCCCAATTTTTTTCAACGTTCACATTCCACCTTAGCTAACAGTGTGACAGTTTAGCCGAATTCATCACTAATAGATCTTTTCAATAAAATCATTTTTTATATTATCTTAAGCGATACTAATAGCGATAATAATTTACATATGCTCTCTTCCCCAACACTATACCATATTAGGATGTAGCCAGGTATTGGTCAAACTCCAATATTATCCACATTCAACTTGATCGGTCCATAAACAATTTTTTTAATAATAACATTTATTATTAATGGTTCTACTCTACCCAGAGATTTGACTTTGAGCTAACTGCAGTTGACTATGATATTAACCTCATACAACCGAGGTAATGAATTCTCCATTGAATAGTGTTTCACTCTTAATGCTTTAATTCGGACCCAACTGTAGTCGCTCGATGGATCGTTGTTTTATGATTTAACTATAATCAAAGTAGAGTATTTACGTTGAAAATGCACATTATTTTCCAGTTGAGGGAACCATTTAACATAATCACACTAAGATTTCCTATTTGACCTAGTTATTACTAACCAACAGAAAACTCTCGGATGAATCATTCCACGGTTATCTAATAACCACAAGTATCTAACTTCTTAATGCTTCCAGCAGTAAGGCGGGCCCAAAGATTTCGGTTGCCCAAGCCGAAAAAAATTATTTTTGTTCTTGTTGCCTTCATTTTTTCAATAAACCAACATTTTTATAAAAATGAAGCATTGCTTAATATAAGCGGCAATTTCAACCCTTATTTCTTCAGTGCCACTACAATATGTTCCATATTTAACTCGTTCATTTCCAAGGTTAAACTACTCTTTTAAAAAACTGAATTAATTACTATCCTGGATTTTGTTCCACCAATGTACGTGTAGTTTAGTAATACACTCAACAACCTAGTGTTAGTTGCTTCATAATTATTCCATTATGATTTTTGAAAGATGATAGCTTTTCTTATTAAACATACTAAGGATTTCAGACACTCACTTATGACTTAACATTATTAGAACAAGTACTCATACTAAAGGAAAAGGACTGTATTGTAAAACTGCAAATATAACTAAACTAATTTTGTGCAAAAGGAAGAGGACTCGGAGGAAGAGAGCATTACTAGTGTAAAAAAGAAGCAATTTTAACCAAACTTAAACATAGATAAACCAATTACTCAAATAGTGATTTAGCAAATATCAAAATTTAATAAATTTAATAACTCACATATAAATTTGCTCGGTCCTAATAATTAATTCAAGTACCACATAAAGTGTAGAGAATTAGAGAGAAGCTGAAGGATATTGATAATAGTATAGGAGGCTGCAACGACACTATGAAAGGCAATAATGATACCGTAGGTGGTGGTCGTAACTGGTATAGCAGGGTAATAATTGGAGAAACAAGAAGAAATTATAACCCTAATCGAATTTTAATGGTCGAGATGCAAATTTAGTTACTCCCTACTGTCCGTGTTGCTCTAGGCCTAAGTCTCGTTAGACTTGCCTTTGGACCGGGCCTGCCAAGCAGCCATGAGTAATATATTGCCCACCACTTAGAGAGCATTACGTATTCTGGTATCAGTGAATGTATCGATATCTTTTTCTAAACATCTTGATCGGAATAAACAAAATATTATTTTATTTTGTGACTAATAACTAACGATCGTAACTATTTGCAACTACAATCACATAACACTTTATTTAAAGATTTTCTTATTAATATACTTTAAATTAATTACTTAATTGAATTTATCACAATATAGCAAAATACATGACAAAAATCAAACACCTTTATTACGAACAAGATTGACTATAAAGTTTGGTATATATAAAAAAAATTACATAATTGCCTCCATGACATACCAATAACTCTTTCAGACATAGTCCGAAGGGGTATGTCGATATAGATGTCTCTATGCCGACAAAGTCATAAGGGGTATGTCAACATACATAGTACAATTTCGGTTTTCTTTTTCTAAAATCGGATAGAGACTTCCATGTTTTAAAACTCAGATTGTATGTTTATATAAAGATGTTAAGGATTAAAACAGAGTCAAATTCAAGAATAACTTCAATCACGTTAACTATGGGGTCTTTAACAAAATTCCAAGACTCTTATTGAATACTTCAGTTATCTTTGTCGCTGAAGCACTTGTGTTCCATTTATATCGAGTCAATTACATCTTTCATTTGTTCTGATCAATCTCCATATTTATAGCTCATTTGCTTACTTTTCTTCACCTAGTTTCTTGAATATCTCTGTAAATATCACCATAGTATATTTGAATACTGCATAACTCGAAGAAATATTAGTAGTAATATTTATACGATTGTCGTCATCCAAATCAATACTTAAGTATTAACATGATATATCGATCGTTTCAAATGAACATGACATTTTGTTGTTGTACGAAAGTTTTAGTTTAGTAGTTAAAAATTAACTTCAATACCCATGTTAGACATGCACATATGTGTATGTATATATATATATGCTATGTTCATTAGGAATTTTTCTGTTTGGAAGGTAAATATTATTCTTTAGTTTTCTTTCACTAGCATAAGATATTCTAAAGTTCACTCACTTAATAACACACACTATTTTCTTTTACATTTTGATACAATTCCCTTTTTTAGTGCAACTACAACTAATAAATATGGTATAAACCATGCATATGTTGAAATATTTATGCTGCTACATATCATCCAAATCCTATTTCGACTACAAATTGTCATATCGTTCGACTAAGCTAAGAGCATACATATAAATGGTTTTTGGATGCAAAAGACATGCAACATGCCTGATATGCCATGTGAAGATAGATGTATTTTACAAATTGCAAGTGTATTCTTTGTTAAAAATATTTTGAATACATAAATTACATATCAATATTCTACTTATAGCGTGCTTGATTGTAGAAGTGGATTTCGTACTCCTCTGCTTCATATATCAAGTGATAATCTAGATGCTAGAAAATATACTATACAAATTGAAGTTGTTACTTGAATTATAATCCTTTAATGAAAGATTAAAAAAATAATCAATTTATCTAATGACACAAACGAGGTTAATGAGTAAGAGTAACTACATGCATGATCTTATTGTAGTTGTTTTAGTGTTGTTTATTTACTTATTTAGTTATGGGGCGTATAGTTTCCACAAAAAGAAGTTTTTATGGGATAAATTGAACATTTCACTAGTTATGATATTGGATTTCGTATGTGTAGCACGGGTTCATCCTTATGTGTGTGTGTGCCTGTGTATGCATGTATGTGTAGTAAATGTTAATTTTCTTCAAATTACACAATCCAAACGGTCAGTTTCTCCAACACATTGTGTAGGCGTACTAGTTGTTTCTGATATAAGTATCATGTTTTCTTAAAGAAACAAAACAGAGAGAAAGTGCAACACCCCTAATTTTTGATAACATTATTCAGGAGATTTAATTAGATAAATTAAATAGAATAATGTAAATAGAAGTGATAAGGGGATTGAGACCTGAAATAATAAATTAAGACCATGCCTAATGGCTTAAGAATGGGTTTTGGTTAATTAAGTCACATAAGGGTATATTGGGAATTGCCGCCCCTAGCTTCCACCTTTATATATATTTCGTTCCCACCTTCTTACTTCCCATTCATGTCATTTTAAAATGCAAACAAAATTATAGAGAACGGTCGGCCATTAAGAGGAAGAGAAATTCAAAATTAAAGCTAGAGATTTAAGCCTAAGGGAAATCAATCTCAATCCAATCTTCTTATCAAGAGCAAGGTGAATAATAATTCCATCTCTATTTTGGTTTTAAATCATATATTTTCGGATTTAAGGGATAAATTCGTTTTTATGATATATTGGATGATGATATGCTTGATTCATGATTTATTTGATTTAAACAAGATTGTTTAAAAGGGGTTTTATACGATTTTAGATCAAAACCGAGATTAAATGATGTTTAAATGCCATGGGAGAATTTTATGTTATGAGAAACATGATTTTGGAGTCGGGTTTCAATTTTGAGAATTTTCCAAGCCATGGAAAGGTTATTATGAATTTTTAAAGAAAAATATGGTTATTTGAGTTTATAATTTATTTTGGAAAATATATCAAGAATTTGGGTCTGGAATTTTGATATGTTAGATAACATGATTAAAGTGAATTTCTGGAATTTTTGGGGATTTTTCCAAAGTGATTTGCTATGCAAAATAAATTGTTTTCGAAGAGGAACTTTTTTGCAAAAAATTGGAAGGGCGAGTTTGATAAACTTAACCATGGTTTAGATCTGGATTAGCGGCAGTTATTTTTGAAAAATTTAAGGCAACCAATCTGGAGTTGACATGTGGCAGGTCAGTTAGAGAAAATTTTGCTTAAACAAGAATTAAACCTGATTTTGCTCAGAAATGTGGTTCCGCTTACTTAGGAAAGTGCCTTTCGACATAGTAGCTTAAACCTTCATCCTTGTCGAAACCAACTATGCCGAAACCAATACACATGGTATCACTATGATGGTACGTAGTGGATTGGAGATAGGCAGATGGTAGGGTATCGAAAGCATAGCTTCCGAAGGGGTTGAAACCTTGGTTTGTTTTTACAAGAAAAGCGTCTGCCTATGTTTTGTATTAAGCCTTCGATAGGGTCGAAGCATAAGGTTTCGAAAGAGGTTTTAAAGGGTTTCAAAGGGAGTTGCCATTAACTTATAATTGCTTTCGACTGGGTTCCTTACTTATAACAAAATGTTTTGAAAGAAGGGGTTCCGACCTAGTCGATACCCTGCTGCCATTTTATAGCATTTCGATGATGTTGAAGATATCAACACCTTTGGAGGGTACTTTGTTTTATAAAGTTTAAGCCACTTCCTAAAGCTTTCGAAAGGGGTTAGGGGTTTCAAAGGTGATTGTTTCGGAAGGGGTTTCGACACCAACCTTCTTATGTTTTATCCAGATGTTTTATGCTTTCGAAAGAGATGGTGCTGATGCCATCATGGTTCCCCAATGTTTTATAAATGATAAAGATGGTTTCGAAACAGATGTTCTCGACTATATTCACTTTGACCAAACTATGTTTTAAGTGTAAACCCAATGCTTTCGAAAGGGATAATTTCAATGGTTTCGGAAGGGTTACTTCCATAAGTGTCGAAAGTGGTACTTTCAACTGGTTTCGAAGCTAAAGCTTCTAAAGTTATATACTAATACTTTAATATATTCGAAAGGTTTCGAAAGGTAGAATTTAAAGTATCATAAGGCATGAGCCTAATGTTTTTAATATCTTTCGAAGGCGGTTATCCTATGAAGTCGAAAGCTGGGTTTCGAAGACATCAAAAGGTTTTATGGCCCAAACTCTATTTTTAAAGGAAAAACCCATGGCAATATTAAAGGAGATTTTATAATGGTTTTAAGAAGAGGCTGTCTTTGATTAAAAAAATAGGTTAAGGGGATTAACCATGTTTTATTTTAAACCCACTGGAGTGGTATTGCTATGTTTTATATTGCTTCTTCTAATATGAATATATTTACTTTATAATGGATCCATAACTGCATTTTGGGGATAAAAGGTAGGAGAACCAGCTAGGTTAACCCAGTAGTGAATATAAATTGAACAAACTCCTGAATGAGTAGAATTGCATACAGGAGGTTAGGAAGACCAGAATATAGAATATAAAGGAAAGATATTGGCAGGGGCCAATAGGTTCACAGTAAGCCCATGAAAACTGTATGATATTGGCAGAGGCTAATAGGTTTATAGTTAGTCCATGAAAACTATGTATAAAAGAAGATGTCAGATAGACAGGTTCATAGTTAGCCCATGAAAACTATGAGTAAAGGAAGATGTCAGATAGACAGGTTCATAGTAAGCCCATGAAAACTATGAGTGGATAATGGCAGGGCCAGTAGGTTTGTAGTTAGCCCATGAAAACTATATCCGGATGTAATATTGACAGATGTCAATAGGTTCCTAGTCAATCCATGAAAACTAGGCTAAGAGTAATATTGGAGTTACCAATAGGTTCATAGTGATCCCATGAAAACTATGTAAATTGGATAGAGAGTCCTTAAATGTTTAACCGGATATTAGTCAGCCCATGAAAACTAATAGGTTAATAGTAATCCTAAAAACTATAACTGAGACAGATGGTCTAAATTGAATGGGGATGGGTAATCCAGAATTTATTCAATTGTTTTGCATATCATCATATTATACTGTTTTGAATTGTTTTAACCATTGTGGATGCAGGAGCACAATATATAGTTTAGTAAAGGTTTTGAGATACCAGTGAGGGAAAACCCGTTACGCTAAGCAGTGTGGTCTCACTAGATATCTAAATGATCGAGATGGTAGATTATTATTCATATCAGGCTTTATGCCTAACTCGAAGTTTATGTTTTCCCCTTAAACTCTCGAGCACTCAATTGATTTTGAGTAGTTTGAGATTTGAGGTTTTCAGGTACCTCTTAAGATGAATAAGCTTCCGGAGACGTGCATGAGGCATGATAGCTATTTAGAGTTCTATTTTCTTTTGATTTCGCCATGTTGATTGAAATGGAAAAGTTGTTATATTGCCTACATATACTCTGATCATCCAAGGGAGCATCTTCATATGTCGCTCTTGGACGTATATTGTAATAAATATATTTTCTCTGAACGTGGTTTGCGAATTTGGATTATGTAATGAATTTGGAAATATTTTGAAATGGAATGTGATTTTGTTTGAAGTTTAATTTTTTTCCATATTCATGTGTTTCTGTGTATTAATGAATCGAACACCACGGTATTTGGTTGCCGATGATTAATAACTATGGATGACTACAACATTCGTAGCCGTTAGTTTTGGACCTCCAAGTAGGGGGATGTTACAGAAAGGGATAGAGCCTTCTTTATAGTTCGTCGATTTTCAAAAATTCTCTTCAATTTTCAAACCTTTTAACATTGTCCAATGAAAAAAAAACATGTTAATACGGGTGCGTTTGTAGATAAATCATGCCCCGTTCCTATTTTGATGTGTCGGACGCTGAAAACGTAGATAAGGCACAGTGTCTTTTTGCCTTGCTCCAATGAAGTGAAGGGAAGTGGAGTGCTGGCTCATGAGCGTTAGACGCCAACTACTATTTCCAAACGAATTATTGCCTTTTCCCTTTTCTCCACATCTATATATTTCCATGAATTTTTCTTCGTCTCGTTTAAAAAATGGATAGGTATTTGGTTACCATGGAACAATGTACTACAAACAAAGAGTGGTGTATGGTCTGTTGAACTCGATCGCGTTTAAGAAAATGACAAATGGTGGTAGATAATTATGTACTGATTTTGTCAATATAGAAATTGTGTTCCCTCCAAGTTCAAGTAGTTGGATCAGATGTATGATGGTGCAATAAAGAATCGAAATTGTGTTTACAACATTTCTCCAACATATATAGCACATCCAGTCCACTGCTACTACTCAAGGGTGGACATTCGATGTCGCTTCATTGTCATGGGCTAGGCAATCGGGACCCACTAATCAAAGAGAGGAAGATATGAATTTCAATGTGTTCAAACAAAAACTATTGAACATTGTCTCATAATTCGATCATCTGTACACGATTATGATGAGTGAGAGCTTGTATTAATTTTTGTCAGTAAACCAAAACATAATTAACTTGCACGTTTTATATTGAGCAAAGAAAATGAACTTAGGAGTCTTTTGAATTAGGAGTTTTATGGATTCTTTTATTCGAATATACATTTGAATGAAATTTAACAAATTTTCTGCAATGTACTTTTGAATGAAATTTAACAAATTTCTACATTTGCCAACATTTATTCAAATATACAAAAAATAATCTAAAACAAAAGGAAATATAAATAAATTCAAAAAAAAACATTTTGGTTAGTTCTATTCATACATCAAAATTTACTATACATACACTGGTTTTTATTGAAAAATTTAGACTAAATTACCCTTATCGATCAAGAGTAGAAAACAATACCATATAGAATATTTATAGGTTTATATTATTATCTCGTAGTTGTTCACTTAGATATACATTATTAACTCGTGGTTAATCATCTAGGTGTACATTATTATCTCATAGTTACTTCCATCAGTGTATATTATTACTCTAGTTGCTACATTTGGAATTTCGATCATGACAACAAACAAAAATTAATAGCGGTAAAATGTAGAGTTAGTGGATGTGCAGTTTTGTAAATTGTAGGATGTACCAAAAAAAGTGCAAATCTATCAAATAATAGTAAAGCGGAAGAATCTCTAGCTCTCATTAATTATAGAAGTTTTCTCTCTTCTGCTTAATTCTCTCTTGACATTTTATTTATCAATTAAATTATTTAGCCAAGTCTCTCTCATCGTTTTATAATATGTTATATATATTCAAAAGTTTATATAATTATTTACAAATAATTCATTGATTAACTTCTAACTTTTTATATTCAAGTTTATATATTTGGTTAATTAAATAATCCAAAATTTAAACTATTAAAATAAATTCAGTCAACTAATATTTATTAATATTTCAAATAGATACTAAAGAATGACAATTTAATATGTATACGACTATTGTACCAACCAAAATTGTAAAATTAATTTTTTTATTCGATTAGGATTTGTAAATCATATAAAACAACAATAACAAGTTTAATTTGTTAACTCAATACATTTGTCATACATTGCATTGTAAAATTTTACTTTTAACTTAAAATACCTATATTTAAAAATACAAGAATTATTTACAAAACCCACCCCAGTTTCTCTTAATGTTTTACGTTTCAGTCCACATATTTAAATTAATTATGTAATCTTAAGTTTAAACTAACTAGATAAACATATTAAGTGATATTCGTTAGATCGCCTATTGATGAAAATATGAAAATTTCAATATGTAGGTCATATTCATATTAACAAAATAGTAAAATTGCATTTTCATTAAAGTAAGACACATAAGTCATGCGACATATAATATAGCATAAACAATAGGTTACTTTTGTAAAATACCCTCTTCAAATTTCAAAATACACAAACGTTCCTTCTCAAAAACATGTTTGAAAAACATTGTTACTTTAATTTTCAATCGGACTGTAGATAATTGCAGTAAAAATGTAAATATTTTCACTTTTGCAAAAAATTCAAATATTTGCACATTTGCAAATAAATTCAAAAAAACAAAATTTGTTCATAGAAACATGCGATTAAGTTCAAATTTGATTTAAAAAAAACATAAAAAAAATATTAAAAAAATATCAGAAAAATTATCGAAAAAAGTATCAATAAATTCATCATATAACGTATTACAAAATTATGTTTTTTTACTACAAATACCTATTTAAAAATTCTATGATCTTGTACAAAACCCTCTCAGTTCCCTTTTAATATTTTTCATTTAACTCCATATATTAGAATTAATCACGTAATCTTAAAACTACTCAATTAAATTTAGTAAACTATTACTTATTGATTTGTCTAATAAATCATAAAATACGAAAATTTTAATATTTGTACCATATTTGTGACGACCCGCCCTTTCGACCATCGAAAATCGACATAAATATGCTCATTGTATAACATGCAGAACGATCGAGTGCCGAAAAGACAGATTGTTGAGGGGAAAGAAAGTAGGTAGAAGGAAGAAGAAACTAAACAAACAAAATCTCACAACGGACTGAATAACATATAATATAAATAGTTCTTTACACCAATCAAAACTGTAATATACATATCTCACATCAGAGGACATAAATCAATAATTACCAGCCTGGGCAGTTATAACAACCTGCCCTCACAATTGCTGGTAATTTCAACAAAACACTGCAGCGGAATAAACAAATACGAGAATACGTCTCGGTCTCCAGCTCGTCCCCTGAGTTCCATAACATCCTAACCTGAACTTGTAATACTCGGTCTGACCCGAGCATTATAATAAAATAACACCCGAGTCAGTCTGGAAAACCAGCGTGAGAAAACACACTCAATTGGAATTATTAAAGTGTCAAATCCCTTGAAAATCAAAGGTATCAAGTAAGACCACGCCACACATAAACATGATGGGTTTTACCTTATGATAACCAAAACATTTCATATCAAAATCATCTGATATTATAATAGTGTCTAAGTACAAATACTTATTCAAATAGCTGAAATGCTTGCATCTCACGTTTCAGCATAGTTGGGCATAATCAAAACCGTACGACGCTTATTGGAGAATGGATTTCATACGAATGACTAGGTACTGGGTATCACCTGTCACAGTACATGTCTAGAAACAATGTACCGAGGACCACGCCGGGATCCCCTGCCACACAAGACCGGACTATCCCTAACTTGGGTAGACTGAATATGCTATCACATTGGGTGTTCCCACCCTTTCCGAGCTCCTTCCATGAATCGTAGTTATAATATCCGAGGGTATCTAGAAAGGTGATAAACATACCCTGATTGGGTGCTACCCACTTAGCCTTGCTGCATCTCCCCTGCTTTTCAGTCACACCCGGTTGATGAGGCTAGAGGCTACGATTACCTTTTAAAGGAATTTTCACTTAGAATGCTCATTGTCCTCCAATGACAATGTACTGATAGCATTCATCCATACAAGTCCGTTCTGGGTCCGAACGGAACCGAAGGCACTATTCCTACTACATCCATTTTGGAATAATCCTCAGAATTAGTAGCTATTATCCCTTGCACTTCACTGCTCCATCTTCGACTCCATGCTTTTGTTTTCCTTTCGAATATGTACTCGTTGGATCGAAGTGGTTTTCGGATAATTTATCTGATCCCGGTCTCTTCGAAACAACGTTCAATATTTTCTGGCAAACTCAACCTAGGTTCTTTAGGAAATAAACAGACGAAATAAGATCGAAGATCACCTCCTAACCGTTAGTGGATGGATTTTCCTATAAACGTCCTAGAAGAACGAAACGAGTTTATACGTACAGTATAGCACCTCGAACGACAACTGTACCATATAATTCCCGTTTTCCTCCTAGATATTTCCAAAGTTATATTTTAGGTCCAGATTCGATAGTCGGTTATTCAACTATCAAATAAACAATCATTCAACCAAATATTCCATTTTCCACTAAAAAACCCCAAATCTCTTTTTAATTTAATTTTGATAAATTAAACCCCTTTATCCAAAATATGTGTACTTATCTTACCGAATTCAATAAATTTACAAACTGTCCTTCAAAGATATTTGAAAACCTTTCGGAAACTAATGTGGAAAGTGCCACTGCGGTATCAAACCATGGATTCACAGCTCAATGGTTACGTCTCTATCCCAGAGAAACCCAAGAGTTAACTGCAGGCACTCACTGCCTCCGATTACGCCATGTGAGTATATCGTTTACTTCCCAAAAACTTTATTTCATAATTATCTCAAAATAATGCTTATAAGTTTCTAAAATAAATTTTCAAGTTTAATCTAGGCAAATATACTTCAATAAAAGTTATTATACAAAGCCATATTAATATTTAATAATTTATCTTTTAAAACAGCAATGTTGACTAATCTTAAATAATAATAATAATAAATCTTTAACAATCATTATAAGGCAACTAATTAATAATTAAATATGTTTTAAACAATTTAAAATAATTAAATAACTAATTCTGGAATACGTTTAACACTTTAAAGTTACCTAGTTAATAATTAAAAATCCTCTTTTTAAAACAAGCCCTATTTCTCGATTCTAATTTCACTTCGTAAATTTGGAAATCTTACTTGAGCTCCAGTATAACCAATTTTATACTTATTTCTAAATCCATTTCTATCCTTCCAATCTATTTAAAAATCTCGATTTTTAAACCTTTTTATTTTTAATCAAGTACCACTTAAGAATTTATTATTTTAAAATCCTTTTACATACTTTATTCCAAAATCCCTGTTCACAATATCCCAAATTAGTTAAGTACAAATTTCAAAACCATTATTTTATCAAATCGGTTAACTCAAAATTCTATATAAATATTTTACTTCAAAAGTCCCTCTAAAATTCTTTTCCAATTCAAACCATGTATTATTGGTATTTTAAAATACCAAAATCTTGGCCAAAACAACCGTAGCATCATATCAATTCAAATCACATAATAACCTATCGCAGATTATTCCAACCAAACATATATCACTATATATGAAATTAAATTCAACATTTTTGAGGAATCCAGTTGGATCCCTCCAACCTGTATTCCTGCATCCATAGATGTTAATACAACATAAAAATACCAATTCCGCTTCGAGGCGGAATATCGTGGTATATAGGGTCATCCGCTATTATACGGGGCGCATAGGGTCTCTTCCGCTATATATATGCGGGAATATCAATCACTCCAACACACACACACTACTATACATAATATCACATTCAATTGATAAAAATGTATCAATTTAACCAATCAACCATTAACAAATTTTAACTATTTAAAATTAATACCAGAAGTCCAAAATTGAGTGAGATTAACTCACCTTGAGTTTTAAATTTTGCCAACATTCTAATTTTAAATTAAATCGAACACGTTCGATTTAACCTAAAATTTTAACCCACTCCAAACATCTCTAGATCTGTTCCAGAGCGTAGTGCTCATCGCCACGATTCCGTCGCCGCTTGTTTCGTCCGATTCCGACCTCGTATGACAAGGATACGTTTTTTAAAGTTTTGAATATAAATTATATAAATAATTTTTTTATATATACCTAGAAACAAATCAGGCCGTACATTTTGAATAAGCAGACCTGGCCTCTCCTTTTTGTTTCCCTCTCCTTCTTCACATTCGTTCGCCCCAGGTCAAAGAACCCATCGTCGATTATTACAAACGATCGTCGTTGCCCCTACGGCTAACTATAGGATGATCAGAGAGTGCCAAACGAAGCGCGTACCACCGCCACACCAACGCCATGAGCCACGAAGGGCTCGGCGCCTTCCTTCCCTTGGAATTCATGCACGAACGCAACCTCTTTCCTCTCTCCTCGCCGCGCCGATCTCGATCACCACCGTTGAAAAGTAAGAGCCCGACAATTTCCTAGTTGGAGGTTTTCGAAATAAACGAGTGGATTTGGTGGAAATCGAGGAAGAAAATAATTTCGTTTCGACCATTGAAATAAAGAACGACGGCTACGTGAAGGAGAGACTAGGGTTTACTATTTATACAGTATATATAGGCGTATATATATATATTATTTTAATATTATTTTCGAAATTTACATGCTTTTCCGAACGAACTCCAAACGAAGCGTGCCGCTTGGCATTTATAATGTTTTACCCCTATTCCGAACACAATGGAACATGTTTCGAGGCCTAATCCGATCGTATGTGGAAGATAGCTTTTTCGAATCGAATTAAAATATTAAATTTTTGATAATTATTTCAACGTGTTTCTATCCTGTACGACCAAACGATAAATCCAAACGTTACAAAATTTGAAATCCGATAATAATACACTATCACGGATCCAATGGAACTGGTTTCGTCGAATTCTGAGACTATGCCCCGGAAGGCTATTTTAACGCGTCGATTAAATCGAGCGATTTTCAAAATTGATGGAATTGCTTGAAATTCGAATTTTAAAATCTTACTGACTCATTTATAATTCAAATAAAATTTATATCCATATTAGAAATCATTCTGATTTATATTAAATCAAAATTCCATTATTTACAATATCTCAAATATTAAATTTCACTATTAAATTAATATATAAATTTCAACTTTAAATTTATCGACTTTTAATTCCATTCAAAGTCTAATATCATCACTCTAATTCAAACACAGTTTAAAATCAACTTATACATCATTTCCATTTCCATTTATATCCAGATTCCCATATTTACCCAATTTCAAATATTAACTTACTATTCACCCAATTCGTTAAATCGATATATTTGAAAATTTTAAACTATTTCACTAATTCAATCAAAACCTCCATATTTAAACAAATAATATTTCAAATTCAACCTTTAAAATTAATTAAACGTTCAAAATCAAACGACCAAAATTCCGGATCGTTACATTCTTCCCCCCTTATAAGAATTTCGTCCCCGAAATTGCTAAGGTAGGAAAAATGCTCCCAAACCCATTAACTTATCCAAAACCAACTTACTTAAAATCCTACAATCACTTCCCAAACCTTTTAGTTTTATCCAAAACAATTTGTTTCCATTTCTAACTCAAAAACCATGATTTCTAATACAATTCAAAAATCAACTTTCCTAGTTAACAAAAAATTTCTAAAATTTTTCTAACACCCTAAATTTTCGAATTTTTTTGATAGTCTCCTTTGTACGGAGAGCCTTTTACAATATCATAATATGATAAAAATAATATACATCGACCCACACGGCCGGAAACAAAAGATATATATCGATATATTATCGTTTCTTTATTTTATTGCGTAGGCGTACCTCATATTAGCGTTATTAAACGAGTGGCTTATTTATATGCATTTACGCAGCCATAATCTATCCCAATAGCTCCATGTACATGTACTTACTCAAAATAAGCACATAAGATTCATAAACATGAAATTTTAATAACATTTCATTTATTTACTATCTAACACATTAACTTCATAGCCCGAACATGCCAATCATATATTACAAGCAATTTTAAGGTTCCAACACTAATTTAATTTCTTTCCATGGATCCATATATCATTTCATTCAATTTGAAATGATTTACAACCAACTTTATTGCATTCAATCTATATTTACAACAAACAAACTCATATTCATTCCAAATTGATTTATATGTGCTTTACTTGCATAAATGTACTTTTATTCAATTTCAAATTGATCCACAATCAATTTATTTGCATTCCATTCAGTATTGACTTTCATTATATGCAAATCCATTTTATTAAGCTTTCATACACAAACATGTCATATCATGTGTTTTAGAATGCATGTGCAATTTACAGGGTTCAAACACTCAATTATACACTTCCAATTTGAGATTTCCATACCATTTATTCAATTTTAACTTGATCCGCAATCCATTCAATTTCATTCTATTCACATTCACACTTATTATATTCATATCCATCTTATTAAGCTTCAATTGATCCATTTAAATTGATTTTAAATCAATTCATCTATTTTCCATTGGTTCCCATTCGTGTTATCCACCAAACTTTGTTCGCTACATGTTGTATTAATCAACATTCCAATCCATGTTAATTTATTGATGAATTCATTTCATAAATAATCACTTAGGTTAAGTTTCCATAGCAATCAAGTTCCATTTCATTTTTAAATTGATTCATATTCAATTTATTTGCTCCCATTTACTTAGTATATCCAATTTATATTATCACTTAGGGATCATTTCATATAGATCAACTCTTGAACAATTTATTATACCATAACATGGTTCATGCACTTTCAGTTCAATTAACTTTACTTCCAACTTATATTACATCTTTTCCATTCACTTCCATTTTAATTCACATAGTGTTATTCACTTCATTCTATAGTGAACGACATTTCCTTCCATGCTAATTTATTTATAAACCATTTCATAAAGTTATTCCTAATGGTTATTATAAACATTCCATACCGCTACTTAAGTTCATATTCGACTTTATAACATAAGTCCATACCCAATCTTATCCGACCCATATTCCAAAATCATATTCAATTTACTTTCTTGTTATCAATTGCTTAACTATTTTAACTTGGTCATATTTTTCCACTTCCTTGGTTTAACAAGTTACACCAACTTATTTTATTTATAACTCCTTGAATTTCCACTTAAGTTAATTCACATTCTATATTTATAACATATAGTTATATAATCACTTCACCATTCATATTTATATTCAATTTACTCCATTTAATTCACCCTTCATTTAAAATTCAATTTTTGAATTTCCATCCCTTTACCATAATACCAAACCATTTTCATTTTGGTTTTACAATTGCATTACTCAATTCATAAGTTCAAGAACTTATTTACTTAATATCTCCTATTACTTACTTGAGTTCATTCACATTTTATAATCATAGATTATATATACCACTTTATATCTTAAGTGTATTCATTCCATTCAATAATTATAACTTACAATTACATAACCATTTTACATTTCAGCTTTATATTCCATTCAATTCAAATCCAACTTCAATTTTATTTAACTTATCTTAAGTTAAATTCCAACCTATCTTATTCACTTTAATCTACTCAAGTTAAATTTTAATTTCAGGATTAAAATTTACATTTTCCTTTTCTTATCTATACCAACTTCAATTTATAAGTTGAATTAACTGATTTCCCTGACCTTAGAAATCATCTAAATGGAAAACCCAGAATTCAACCACTTGGTTTTTATTTCAAATCATTTTGAAATCATAAATATACGTATATTCCCTTGGTATATCAAATCATACCTTCGAAATCTCAAAACCACTTGGTTTTTCCCAAAACAGTTCCCCTTTGGAATTTCTAAAACGAACTTGTTTATTAAATAAGTCCAAAGCGAATAATCATAACCAATCCCTACGGTAGCAATCCATCACTTAGAAACTCGAAAATGAATACTGATGATGCGGCCGTCATTACCAGAATTATTTTCCAGCGACTGAAGTGAGTTCAGTGCTTCCCTACTTCCAAATTCATTTAAAAACAATTTCTATTCAGAAATATTTCCAAAATACTATTATTATTATTCCTTTCAAACCACTTTGGAAAACATTTCCAAAAGCTCTAAGATTTAAAAATTCCTAAACATCTAGTTCAAACCCAATTTAAAACATTTTCCAAAATTTTCGGGTTTTAAATTCTGGTTTAAATCAAATTTTAGTTCTACTCCTTTGTATAAATCATACTTATAAAATCTCTATTTGGTTATATATATATAACCATTCCAAATTTTATAATCTTACTTGATTATACTATTAATAACCAAACATCCAAATATATACACTATAATAATTTCAGAAAATTATTTCATTATAACAAAATACAGTTTGGGTAAAATTATTTCATTTACCCACTTCAAAACAATACTATGTTGGTTTACCGTGTTTAAGAGTTTAGAAACCCCCATCGATACGGTTGTACTTCCCGTACCGACCAGAATTCATAAACACTCAACCGATAAGTCAACACAATATATAAAAAAACATTTTATATTCACTAACAATTACGCGCTCATATCTATTAATACACTCAACTCATTCTAGAGTACTTCTGACTCTATCTCTAATGAGTAATCCCCACCAAAGCCAGGTATATCGCCAACCTAAGCTCTGATACCAACTGAGACAACCCGCCCTTTCGACCCTCGAAAATCGACATAAATATGCTCATTGTATAACATGCAGAACGATCGAGTGTCGAACAGACAGATTGTTGAGGGAAAAGAAAGTAGGTAGAAGGAAGAAGAAACTAAACAAACAGAATCTCACAGCAGACTGAATAACATATAATATAAATAGTTCTTTACACCAATCAAAACTGTAATATACATATCTCACATCAGAGTATACAAATCAATAATTACCAGCCTGGGCACTTATAACAACCTGCCCTCACAATTGCTGGTAATTTCAACAAAACACTGCAGCGGAATAAACAAGTACAAGAATAAGTCTCGATCTCTAACTCGTCTCCTGAGTTCCATAGCATCCTAACCTGAATCTGTAATACTCGGTCTGACCCGAGCATTATAATAAAATAACACCCGAGTCAGTCTGGAAAACGAACGTGAGAAAACACACTCAATTGGAATTATTAAAGTGTCAAATCCCTTGAAAATCAAAGGTATCTCGTAAGACCACGCCACACATAAACACGACGGGTTTTTACCTTACGATAACCAAAACATTTCATATCAAAATCATCTGATATTATAATAGTGTCTAATTACAAATACTTATTCAAATAGCTGAAATGCCTGCATCTCACGTTTCAACATAGTTGGGGACAATTAAAACCGTATGGCGCTTATTGGAGAATGGATTCCATACGAATGACTAGGTACTAGGGTATCACCTGTCATAGTACATGTCTAGAAACAATGTACCGAGGACCATGCTGGGATCCCCTGCCACACAAGACCGGACTATCCCTAACCTGGATAGACCGAATATGCTATCACCCCAAGTGTTCCCACCCTTTCCGAGCTCCTTCCATGAATCGTAGTAATAATATCCGAGGGTATCTAGAAAGGTGATAAACATACCCTAATTGGGTGCTACCCACTTAGCCTTGCTGCATCTCCCCTGCTTTTCAGTCATTCTCGGTTGATGAGGTTAGAGGCTACGATTACCTTTTAAAGGAATTTTCACTTAGAATGCTCATTGTTCTCCAATGACAATGTACTGATAGCATTCATCCATACAAGTCTGTTCTAGGTCCGAACGAAACCGAAGGCACTATTCCTACCACATCCATTTTGGAATAATCCTTAGGATTAGTAGCGATTAGCCCTTGTACTTCACTGCTCCATCTTCGACTCCATGCTCTTGTTTTCCTTTCGAAAACATCCTTATTGGATCGAAGTGGTTTTCGGATAATTTATCCGATCCCGGTCTCTTCAAAACAACGTTCGATATTTTCCAGTAATCTCAACCTTGGTTCTTTAGGAAATAAACAGACGAAATAAGATCAGAGATCACCTCCTAGCCATTAGTGGATGGATTTCCTTATAAACGTCCTAGAAGAACGAAACGAGTTTATACGTACAGTATAGCACCTCGAACGGGAACTGTACTATATAATTCTCGTATTCCTCCTAAATATTTCCAAAGTTATATTTCGGGTCCAGATTTGATAGTCGGCTATTCAACTATCAAATAAACAATCATTCAACCAAATATTCCATTTTCCATTGAAAAACCCCAAATCTCCTTTTAATAATTTTAATAAATTAAATCCCTTTATCCAAAATATGTGTACTTATCTTACCGAATTCAATAAATTCACAAACTGTCCTTCAAAAATATTTGAAACCCTTTTTGAAAATAATATGGAAAGTACCACTGCGGTATCAAACCATGGATTCACAGCTCAATGGTTACATCTCTATCCCAGAGAAACCCAAGACTTAACTACAGGCACTCACTGCCTCCGATTACGCCATGCGAGTATACCGTTTACTTCCCAAAAACTTTATTTCATAATTATCTCAAAATAATGCTTATAAGTTTCTAAAATAAATTTTCAAGTTTAATCTAGGCAAATATACTTCAATAAAAGTTATTATACAAAGCCATATTAATATTTAATAATTTATCTTTTAAAACAGCAATGTTGACTAATCTTAAATAATAATAATAATAGTAAATCTTTAACAATCATTATAAGGTAACTAATTAATAATTAAATATGTTTTAAACAATTTAAAATAATTAAATAACTAATTTCTGGAATACTTTTAACACTTTAAAGTTACCTAGTTAATAATTAAAAATCCTCTTTTTAAAACAAGCCCTATTTCTCGATTCTAATTCCACTTCGTAAATTTGGAAATCTTACTTGAGCTCCAGTATAACCAATTTTATACTTATTTCTAAATCCAATTCTATCCTTCCAATCTATTTAAAAATCTCGATTTTTAAACCTTTTTATTTTTAATCAAGTACCACTTAAGAATTTATTATTTTAAAATCCTTTTATATACTTTATTCCAAAATCCCTGTTCACAATATCCCAAATTAGTTAAGTACAAATTTCAAAACCATTATTTTATCAAATCGGTTAACTCAAAATTCTATATAAATATTTTACTTCAAAAGTCCCTATAAAATTCTTTTCCAATTCAAACCATATATTATTGGTATTTTAAAATACCAAAATCTAGGCCAAAACAACCGTAGCATCATATCAATTCAAATCACACAATAACCTATCACAGATTATTCCAACCAAACATATATCACTGTATATGAAATTAAATTCAACATTTTTAAGGAATCCAGTTGGATCCCTCCAACATGTTTTCCTGCATCCACAGATGTTAATACAACATAAAAATACCAATTCCGCTTCGAGGCGGAATATCACGGTATATAGGGTCATCCGCTATATATATGCGGGAATATCAATCACTCCAACACACGCCACACACACACACACACTCACGCGCACTACTATATATAATATCACATTCAACTGATAAAAATGTATCAATTTAACCAATCAATCATTAACAAATTTTAACTATAAAATCAATACCATTAGTCCAAAATTAAGTAAGATTAACTCACCTTGAGTTTTAAATTTTGCCAACGTTTCAATTTTAAATTAAATCAAACACGTTTGATTTAACCTAAAATTTTAACCCACTCCAAACATCTCCAGATCTGTTCTAGAGCATAGTGCTCATCGCCACGATTCCATCGCCGCTTGTTTCGTCTGATTCCGACCTCGTATGACAAAGATACGATTTTTTTAAAGTTTTGAATATAAATTATATAAATAAATTTCTTTTTTTTATACCTAGAAACAAATCAGGCCGTACATTTTGAATAAGCAAATCTGGCCGCTCCTTTTTGTTTCCCTCTCCTTCTTCACGTTCGTTCACCCCAGGTCAAAGAACCATCGTCGATTATTACAAACGATCGCCGTTGCCCCTACGGCCAACTATAGGATGATCGGAGAGTGCCAAAAGAAGCAGCGCGTACCACCGCCGCACCAACGTCGTGAGCCACGAAGGGCTCGCGCCTTCCTCCCCTTGGAATTCGTGCATGAACGTTGCACGAACGCAACCCCTTTCCTCTCTCCTCGCCACGCCGATCTTGATCACCACCGTTGAAAAGCAAGAGCTCGATGAGCCCGACAACTTCTTAGTTAGAGGTTTTCGAAATAAACGAGTGGATTTGGTGGAAATTGAGGAAGAAAATCATTTCGTTTCGGCCATTGAAATAAAGAACGGTGGCTACATAAAGGAGAGACTAGGGTTTACTGTTGATACAGTATATATAAGCGTGTGTGTATATATATATATATAATTTTAATATAATTTTCAAAATTTACATGCTTTTCCGAGCGAACTCCAAACGAAGCGTGCCGCTTGGCGTTTATAACGTTACCCCTATTCCAAACACAATGGAACATGTTTCGAGGTCTAATCCGATCGTATGTGGAAGATAGCTTTTTCGACTCGAATTAAAATATTAAATTTTTGATAATTATTTCAATGCGTTTCTATCCTGTACGACCAAACGGTAACTCCAAACGTTACGAAATTTGAAATCCGATAATAATACACTATTACGGATCCAATTGAATTAGTTTCGTCGAATTATGAGACTATGCCCCGGAAGGCTATTTTAACGCGTCGATTAAATCGAGCGATTTTCAAAATTGAATTGCTTGAAATTCGAATTTTAAAATCTTACTGACTCGTTTATAATTCAACTATAATTTATATCCATATTAGAAATCATTCCGATTTATATTAAATCAAAATTCAATTATTTACAATATCTCAAATATTAAATTTCGCTATTAAATTAATATATAAATTTCAACTTTAAATTTATCGACTTTTAATTCCATTCAAAGTCTAATATCATCAATCTAATTCAAACAGAGTTTAAAATCAACTTCTACATCATTTCCATTTCCATTTAAATCCAGATTCCCATATTTACCCAATTTCAAATATTAACTTACTATTCACCCAATTCATTAAATCAATATATTTGAAAATTTCAAACTATTTCACTAATTCAATCAAAACCTCCATATTCAAACAAATTAATATTTCAAATTCAACCTTTAAAATTAATTAAACGTTCAAAATCAAACGACCAAAATTCCGGGTCGTTACAATATTCATATTAACAAAAACGTTATAAAATTCATTTAGATATATAAATACACAGTCACATGAAATAATTATATACATAAGCAATAATAAAAAAATTAATTTATGGTTCATCTATATCAATACATAAATGCATTGCATTATGAAGTTCTTATTTTAACTTACCTACATTTTGAAATTTCTACCGCTGTTTACAAAACTTACCTCAATATCACGTAATTTTGTACATTTACGTCAATATATTTTTAATTAATTATGTAATCCTGGATTTAAAATATTCAAATAAATTTATTTAATAAGTATTCATTAACTCAACTAATAAATCTTAAAATATGACTATTTCAATTTGTACCATATTCATATCGAAAAAGTGCTAAAATTGATTTTTTATTCGATATAAAGATATGTAAATCAGATATTATAAATTATATACATAAATAACATTAACAAATTTAATTTATTATTTATTTATCTCAATAAATTTATCATATATTGCATTATAAAATTTTGTTTTTAACTTCAAATATCCACATTTTGATATTTCTACAATTATTTACAACCCTCATCGATTGTTACCTTTTCTTTTATGTTTAAATCCATGAATTTAAATTGCTTATGAAATCTCAAATTTAAACAATCTCAGTAAATAGTTAGTCTGTTCTTTTAATAAACCCTAAAAATATATATCAGTTATATATACACACACGCACACGCATATTAATAAAAACCATAAAAAATTGTGTTCAACTATAAAGATATATAGGTCACTTATGTACATTAAATTATGTACATAAACAATAATGGCAAAGTTAATTTGTAAATCAATTTTAATCATTTATCTCAAAATTTTATTATCACCACGTTACAAAATTTTATTTTTAACTTCAAATAACACCGCGTTAAGACCTCTACAATTTTTTTTACAACATTCTTCTCAACTAGTGTGTAACCCATGCATTGCATACGGTATGTTGTAGAAAAATAATATTATAAATATTTTTGAAGAATAGAATTTACTATGCAATAGTGAATTTGTTAGAATAAAGGAGTTATAAATCGAACTTACTATATTTCAAAATGTATAATTTTTATTACGAAATTTATATATTTTCATATTGGAATATTAATTAAATTACTAATTTTTTTGATAAAAATGAGTTACATATTAATTTTTTTCTTCAGGATTTAATATTTTTATGCAAATAAATGAAAATTAGTTATTCCTAACTTAATTTTGAAATTAATACCTACACAAAATTTTATAGATAAAAATTCATATACATAGATTATTAAATTGACGTTAGGTTTTTGATACATTTGACTAAAATATAAATAATGTATAGATTGAATTTCAAGTGGAAGTGTAATGCTATTGAATCTATATATTTTGATGCATTTAAAGTTCTACCAGCACATATTTATCAAAAATAAGTATATGATACGAACAAAGTGATGCATAAAATATTTATTTAACTATTAAAAGAAATATTAATTGAAAATAAGGCCTAAAATGCTACAAATCACAGGGCCGTTTGAATTATGCAAAAAATAACTTTTAATTCATTGTTTCATACCTCAATAATTTTAATTTGTAATAAAAAGTTTCAAGAAATATTTAACATTTACCTTAAAAGATAATAAAATACAAAATAATTTTTTTTAATTAACCAAAGTATTGTATAATTTTTGTCCATCGATTAACGTAGATTACAGATATAAATAGTTAAAATATAACTTTTTTACAAAAAGATTCTAATTGAAAATGTTAATTATTTTTTAGCATTATAAAATACAAACATTCGCTGCTTATCATTAACTATAATGTCATTCTTCACAAAAATAAATTTTACTAATGACAAAGAATTCACTTAATGTACAAAATACGAACAGTAAAAATTTTATGTTTATAATGATATACTAATTTTAGAAAGAAAGAATTGTGTATATATTTGTTTGTAATAAAATACTAACTTTAGAAAGAAACAATTATGTATATTTCTCTATATTAAAATACTAATAATTGTATTGTTGAAATAATTTTTTTTATGAACTTAAATGTAGAATAATATAAGATAACTAAAGATAATTTTGTATATAATTGGAAAAAATTTAAATCATATGAACTTGAATGAAAAAATAGTTTTACTGTTTGTCAATAGGAATGTGATATACATTGAATTGTCATTTTTTAATGATTTATTAAATCAATTAATAATTGTTCTTAGTTGTAGATTCATTTAAAAGGTTTAAATTTCGGACAACCTAATAAATTCAAATATACGTAGTAAAACAACATAAAAAACTTATGAGAAATCTGAAATAGTTTTGAAAACTATTAAGTGTTAGTATTTAAATGTAAAATGATATAGGAGAAAATTAGTAAAACATTGTAATTTTATATAATTGTGAAAATTTTGAACTATATGAGCTTGAATGAAAAATTAGTTTTAACATTTTGCCAATATCAATACACACATTGAATTATAATTTTTTTTAAAAGAATTTATTAGATTAACTAATGAATATTTGTATTTATTTAGAAAATTTAAATTTAAGATCACCTAATTAGTTTTAACATAAGGACTTAAATGTAAAATAACAGAACACTTGGGAGAATAAATAATTGTATAAAATTATTAAATGTTGGTATTTAAATATAAGATGATAGAAGAGAGAACCAGTAGAAACATTGTAATAATTGTAATAATGATAATTAACTAGGCTTGGAAATTAAATATCTAGAGAGAATTAAGGAGAGATAAGAAAATCCATAGAGTTAATAATAGAGCATAAAATTATTCCTACTATTTAATAGACTAGTGTGTAACCCGTGCGTTGCACATGGTATATGGTAGAAAAATAATAATATAAATATTTTTGAAGAATATAATTTATTATGCAATATGTGGTGAATTTGTTAGAATAAATGAGTTCTAAATTGAATTTTTTATGTTTTTAGGTGTACAGTTATTGTTACAAGATTTACGTACTTCTGAATATTATCAAATTATCATTTTTGTAGATGAAAATGGGTTATATATAGATTTATTATTTTTTAGGATTCAATATTGGTTAAGTAAATAAATGAAAATTAGTATTTTTAATCAATTTTGAAATTAATATTTTATAAAATTTTATGGATAAATATTCATGTACATAGATTTTGAAATAGACATTAAGCTTTTGATATATTTGACTAAAAGATAAACAAATGTAGGTTGAATTTCAAATATTACTTAAGAATTGGTGAAAATACATAAAAATTGAAGTGTAGTGTTAATGAATCAACATATTTATATTAATTTAAAGTTTTTATAGCATATTTTTGGGAAAATAAGTATATGACATTATCAATGTGATAAACAAAATATTTATTTAACTGCTAAAAGAAATATTGAGTGAAGATAAAACCTATAACGTTACAAATTATATTGTCATTTCAATTATAAAAAAATGATTTTTTATCCAATGTTTTATACCTCAATAATTTTAATTTATAATAAAAATTCAAAAAACATTTAACATTTACCTTATAATAAAATACAAAAGAAAAAATATTTCTAATCAAAATATAGTATAATGTTTGCCCACTGATTATCGTAAATTACGGATATAAACGGTCAAAATGTAATTTTTTTACAAAAACATTCTAACTGAATTTTTTTTGTATTAAAAATGAAATACCAACTTTAGAAAGGAAAAAATTATGTATATATTTATTTGTATTAAAAATACTAATTTTAGAAAGAAAGAAATTTTGTGAACTTGAACTAGGGATGGAAATGGGGATGGTTGGAACGGGTATTGTATGCCCCAGACCCATCCTAGATTTTTTAAACCCTGCCCCAGACCCGTCCCGTAGACCCGGTGCGGGTTTGAACTTTCGCCCCATACCCGAAACCTACTCGGGTTAGGATGGACCCGCCCCGCCTCAAGACCCGGCGAAGCATTACATATTCATTTAAAATTATGTATTAATTTATATGTATTTAATTATTTTATTTGTAAGAGGGATTGTCACTAAATGATAAAATAAATATAAATATCAATGTGTTTACAATGATAAGTAAGGCAATAAAAATGAGGTGTATGATAACGGTTCAAGAAAAACATGCATACATTATTATCTAATTATTAGTGATGCAACTTAATATCATAAAATTATATAACTTATTAAACGGAACATTAGAAAATCCATGTTGTAACCGCTTATGTATAAAAAGATTAACAAATCATCGTTATCATAATAAAGCGATTTTATGAAATCTCAGTAGTGCGGGTCGGGTTGGGGCGGGTCGGCCAAGCCCCAACCCAACCCTAGACCCGGAGCTCTTAAGAATGGTTCATGGGTCTACCCGCTCGATGACCCAGTGGGCGGGTCTTGGCGGGTCAAAACAGGGGCGGGTCTACCGGGTTTAGACCCTAGACTCGCTCCATTGTCATCCCTAACTTGAAAATAGAATAATGTAATGCTATTTAATAAAATTTTGTAAATAATTGTAAAAATTTAGAATCATATGGACTTGAATGAAAAAAATAGTTTTACCATTTTTGTCAATAGGAATGTGCTGTACACATTGAATTGTCATTTTTTATGATTTAATAGATCAATCGATAAATATTTGTTAATTGGATTTATTTAAAACATTTAAATTTAAGATCACTTAATTAATTCAAATACAATATGGACTTGAATGTAAAATAATATAAGAAACCTTAGGAGAAACCCATAAATAATTGTAAAAACCATTAAAACACTTATATTTAAGTGTAAAATGGCAGAGGAAAAAATTAGTAGAACATCGTACTAATTTGCATATAATCACGGTTAAATTATATAGACTTGAATGAAAAATTAGTTTTATCATTTTGTCAGCATGAATATGGGACACGCATTTTTTTAAGATTAGATCAATTAGTGAATATTCGTTAATTATATTTATTTAAATAGTTTAAATTTAATATCATCTAATTAATTTTAAAACATGGACTTAAATGTAATTAAAATAGCAGAAGAAGAGAAATCTACAAATAATTGAAAAAATTATTAAATGTTTGTATTTAAATATAAAACATTAGAAAAGAGAATCGGTAAAAACATAGTAATAATTATAACAATAATAAATTGAAGAGATTTGAAAATAAAATATCTGGAGAGAACGAAGGAGAGCAGAGGAACGCCCTAGAATCAATAAGAGAGCACTAAATTCTTCTACTTTAGTATTATTTCATAGATAGATTCATTCATTCTATTTACCCTTAAGTTAATATATTTTAACCAGTGGAAAATAGGCACAAGGATAAACATTGAAAAAAAATTAGACCGAAGGATAACAAGTTTCATTTTTAGGCTGAAGGACAAACTTTGAAAAAAATCAAGCTGAAGTATAATGCTAAATATAACTAGCATTTTGTACAGTGTAAAACTGAATATAATGCTAGTTATAACTAGCATTTTGTACAGTGTAAAAACTGAATAACTAGCATTGTCCTTCCGTCCAATTTTCTTTCAAAGTTTGTCTTTTAGTCTAAAAATGAAATTTAGTGTCCTTTAGCCTAATTTTTTTAAATGTTTGTCCTTATGTCTAATTCCCTCTTTTAACTAAAGGGAATTAGGGAAAAAATTAGGGAAAAGAACAAACTTCAAAAAAAATTTGGACTGAAGGACACCAAGTTTCATTTTTAGACTGAAGGACAAATGCTAGTTATAACCAACATTTTGTATAGTGTAAAACTGAATATAATGCTAGTTAACCATACACTATAGATAGTTATAACTAGCATTATATTCAGTTTTATACTATACAAAATTAGCTTATAATCAGCGTTTGTTTTTCGGTTACAAATAAAACTCGGCGTCTTTCGTTCAAATTTTTTCCAAGGTTTGTCTTTTTAACATATTCCCTGGGCAAAATTATCCGCCAAACTCCCTTACAACAATTTTATTTTGGCGCCTACACCATCAAAACCCTAAAATAGCAAAATGACGGAAGTTTACTCGCCTATGGAAATCGACGCCTCCCATTCACCGATCCCGAACAAGGGAAAGTCTGTCGCTATAGCACCCGATGGAATTTCGGCTCCTTGGGTCGAAAAGTACCGCCCGAAGTCTCTGGCCGACGTTGCCGCACATCGCGACATTGTCGACACGAGTAATACTTCTCAATTTATTCCTCAGTTAACTGTTTTAATCCTTTATTTGGAGTTTTATATTGTAGTTTGCATTATTGTTTCAAGACAGCCACTTAAGGGCGATTTCTTAATTTTTATTTTTTTATTTTTTTGAGGGGAAGAGTCTAAGGACGATATCGTAGCAGCATAATTCTTTTGGTCCAATTCGACAAACTGTAGATTTGGTTAGTTGTGTGAAAATTGATTATCTTGGAGCAAGTGCTTGAGTATTTACTATAAATATGCTTATATTATTTTCGTAGAAGAGGGGCTGGAACTGAATTAACCCTGTTTTTGTGTTGCGATAAGTGTTAGAATTTATTTGTTTCAAAAGCTTAAAGGTGAATGTTGAATTCTGACTGTTGATTGCCGAATACCAAATCATGGATCAATTGTTTGTTTAATTTTTAGAACCTCTTATTATAATTAAAATATACACGGTTAGTTTGATAATATTATCCTCAATATTAGTTGGTTTCCACTTGATAGTGATTAAAATTAAGCATTTGAATTATGATAAATGCAAACTATTAGAACACTTGAAATTTGAGGCCTCTAACATTTGGCTTGAAAATAAGTTTTGTGTTTTCAATACGTATATCAAATGACGTGAAAGAGCAAGATGAGTTGGATAACCTAGTCATTTCAACAAAAGAGGAAAATGAAGATGAAGAATGTAGTGTTTGATATTTCCCAAAAGGTGGAAAACAAGAAAGTCATTAAAATTTATATGTTAAAACCATTTTCTGAATCGATTGTTTTCCACCCTTTCCTCCTTCATGCATTTTAAAGTACACGTCGAAGATGAAAAACTCGTTTTCAAACCAAACGCTACCTAAATTTCTAAAATATTTGAATGTTAGGAAAACTTGACCATCAAATATAAAATTGAAAGTTTTTAATATAATTGTTATCATTCAAAATTTTAAATTTCAAAATATTATATTTATTTGAAAAATATTTTTTGCAAATTTAATTTTCAAAATTTGTTTTAAGAAATTAGCTAAAAGAAAAGATTAATTATTAGAAAATATTTTTTGCAAAAATAAAAAAAAAGGTGGAACCCAGTGCACGAGGCTCCCGCACGATAGCGGGCTCTGCAGAGGTTGATAATGTACGTAGCCTTTCCCTCGCATTGCAAAGAGGTTGTTTCCGGACTCGAACCTGGACGTCCAGATCACCATGCGGGTGACCTAACCGTTGCGCCGAGCTCCACCTCATTTTTTGCAAAAACTTTAACTTTCAAAAATTTTGATGGTAAAAACATGTAAATATAAAAGGAATTTCAAAAATAAGTTCAACGTAAATCGATTTAAAATTTTGAAATATTAAATTTTCATAATTTATATTTTGAAATTTATGTATTTTTGAAATTTTAATATTTTTGAGTTAAAATATTTTCATTGAGGCAAGGACATAAATGAAATAAATTATCATCAAGCATTCGGAACTTGAATAAGCTATATAAAAGTGTTGAGTACCTTTTCATTTAGTAAGTGTCTTGTTTGAATAATCATTAAAAACAAACACTTTTAATGTTCTCATTGAGCAACAAGTGGTCAATTAAGCGGGTGCTGACTGGAAACAAACGGGCACCCAAGTTAAAAAGCAAGTCACCGGGAGGTTTTGCTTAATTGTAGTACATTCAGAACTATATCTCAATGCTGCCATGCATTGTTGTCAAAAATCTTAAAATCTTACGATCTAAATCCCGATTCGGATCGAATCTCTCCCTTTACGATTCAATTTATATTTCGATTCAAACTTAGTTAAAACTGCAATTACAAAAATTATTCAACTCGGATTAACATATCTAATATACTTATTTGGATTCACAATAATAATTATAATATTTTCAAAATAAAATAAAAATGAAATAAGAGAGAAATTTGAGTTTTAAGTTTAGTCGTATAAGTTTAGACATCAAATTCAATTTCAAATTTGAATCCCGTTTTGATTTAAAAATTGAACTTTACGATTTAAACCTCATTTGAAAACCTTGCCGCCATGTACAAATGTAAACATTCAGGTACTTTCTGAAGAAAGAAATCTTAAGAATTAGGGACTTGTATTACTCTTACAATTTGCTGTTGCAGTTGACAGGTTGACTAATGAAAATAGGCTGCCACATTTGCTTTTATACGGGCCTCCAGGAACTGGGAAGACTTCAACTATATTAGCATTGGCAAGAAAATTGTATGGTAATCAGTATCATAACATGATTTTGGAGTTGAATGCTTCGGATGATAGAGGAATCGATGTTGTTCGACAACAAATTCAGGATTTTGCGAGTGCTCGAAGCCTCTCCTTTGGGTAAAATTGCAATTTGGTTCTATGAGAAATGTACTATTTTTAAGAAGTTATTTTAGCCATAATTGCATGCCTTCCATTTGTTAGTATGTGTGCTACTGTAGAACATTTGCATGAAATTCACCTTCAACTCTTATCACATGTCTGGAATCCTTGAATCCATACTGGGAACTTATGGAAATATTGTGCCAATCTAATATGGGTCGTTCATTAAATGTAAGAACCTACAAAACGGTAGGGCGAACAAGAGCATAATGAAACAGGAACAATAACATAACTGCAATGGAAACAGAGAGGCACAACCACCGTTTAAAGTTCACAGTTGATAATGAGATGGAAATGTATATATAAATTATAATATGTTCACTCATTTTGTCCTGGCATTGTATAACATATTAAGATTTAGTTTTGGTGGTTTCTTTACTAAAATAAAGAGATTATATAGCATTCAAAAGTCAGTTCAAACACAATTAATCTAATAACTTATCGTACTACCATTACTTGCAAACAATTGAAGAAATTTCAAAGGTATAAGTTCCCTAAATAAAAGAAGCAACATAATCAACATTTTCTCTTTTACTTCTATGTGACAGTGATATAACAAAATACAACTATATTTCAAAACAAGTTTGCTATTTTAATTTTTTTTGGTCATGTTACTGGGAGTGTTTCTCACAAAAGAGATGTACTTTCATATATTTTAAACATGTTTTTGTTTACTTTGGAATATGTTAACATAGACTTTGGAATATGTTTTGATCAAGTTTTCAACTACGAACTATCAAATAAAATTATAAAAGTTCTAACTAGAAACATTGGTTTTCTAAAAGATTCCGACCTATTCTTAGCACGAATACTGAAAAGGTTCTGACTATTAAAAGCATGCCTATATCAGTCTTCTGTGTGCTTGGGGATTCACACTGGATTCTTCAGTCAAAAGTGTATTCCCATTAAGTTTTAATATTTTATACATATGCGCTAGAATATGTTTTGAGATTTGTTTTGGGTTAAACTTATCATTTGATTATTGTTCTTTATATTATTTTTTATAAGCAAACTTAAAAAGCTATAATTTTGGAAACTGTATTTGGCTTTCTAGTTACATACATACATATATCAGCCATATAAATTACTATATACATACATATATCTGTCGTCACAAAATTTACAAACAGGAAGGTCGAAAAAGTAAGGATAGAGCTGCATTGAGAGTTTGAAACTAACAAGTTTTTTTAGGTATAAAAAGAGTGTTGATCTCTCACCTTTTCTCCTTTGTCTTTTTTTGGGGGTCTAATTCTTTCTACATTTTTATACATGCAGTCAAGTAATTATATAACTATAGTTGAACAAGCATTTTAAGTTTTCGCTAATATTGCTTAAACTTTATTTGTTTAATGAGAGTATTCATATAATGTTTATAATAATTGATTAATACATTTTTTTCTATGCAGAGTCACCTATATCCCTACCCTAATAATTTAGAAAATGATGACAGCCTGCACCTGTATTCTCGCTTTGTTTTTTAATGTTTGCCATAGATCTATTGCTTATAGTTGGAAGATTGTTTTCAGTTTTTGTAGTTATTATTAACTACTAGTTACCTAGGTTAAGGTATGAATTGTAGGATTTTTTAATTTAATTTCTGTCAAGGGGTGTGCTCTAATATAATCAACTTATATAGTACAGTGTTTTAAAAATATGGGGTTTTAGAGCCCAACTACCAGAACCGAGGGTATATTTTTACTAGCATCAAGAACTGCATAATTATATCCTTCTGTGCTGCATACTGCATTATGCATCAGCATAAAATATTAATGCCCTATTAAGAAAAAGGACTGGTATTTTCTGATTTCACAATGGCAACAATTATGTTTTCAAATCTTCTCTCTCTCTCTCTCTCTCTCTCTCTCTTTCTCTCTCTCTCTCTCTCTCTCTCTCTCTCTCTCTCTATCGAGCCCTCTATCGGTACTTATATTTGATTTCTCCTAAACTGGGGTTGATTATGTGCCATCTATAATATATACTTCTCTCAAATTTTGTGCAGCACGCCTACTTCAGTAAAATTGGTTTTACTCGACGAGGCTGATGCCATGACTAAGGATGCTCAATTTGCACTTCGTAGAGGTATGCATACTTTATTTTATTTACAGTTATTCTTAAGGTCAATCCTCATAACCTTTTTTAATCTCTAATGCAGTGATTGAAAAATATACAAAGAGCACAAGGTTTGCACTTATCTGTAACAATGTCAACAAAATCATTCCAGCATTACAATCAAGGTGCACTCGGTTTCGGTTTGCTCCACTAGATACTAAAAATATCACAGAGCGCTTACAATATGTGATAAATTCTGAAGGGTAACATTTAGCTCTGCTTAAATTTTACAGTTTATGTTATCACTGGGTATCATGATTCATATGTCAGCTTAGAATAAATACTGGGATGCACTTTGGTTGAACCAACTAACACAGTTTTCTATTTTAGTTTCTTCACCATGGATGCTGATTTGTATTGCATCTTACATAGTAGGAAATAGCTGTTTTTAATTTAATCAATTTTGCAATCTCCGTTGAGTGCATTTAATCTCATTATATGCTAGTGAAATTCACGTTGACTACTTTGTTTGTGTGATGCTAACCTTATTTTTTCCATTAGGCATGATGATATGATGCTTCATGAGATAAACATAATTGATTTCACCATAAGCTCCATCCAACCTGCTAAACTAATTATCAGTATCTTAGAATCCCGACTGGGTCTGCGAACATATAATGGGAACAAAAACGTGGAAATACATTTTTAAGAATGTGCAAATTGCTATGAATTCACATAAAATTTAGTTTTGTTGCACCCTTTAATGCTGTTATAGAATTGGTAAACAATCATTATGAATACATAGAAAATGGTACTTACTAATAGTATTATGATATCTGTATTCACTAGAATTCATTATATTCTTTTACCCCAATGCTTACAGTAAATACTATATAAAATTCAATTCAAACACACTGCTTTCAATATTTTTTTTCATCAAGTAATATTAGAAAATGAATTGTCGAATACGTAAGATAAATTTGATTCATAATTTCTATATTCTCTTTGTTCGTGCTTTCATGATATTTTCATGCTATCTCAGAGTTGTTTTTAAGTTTAATGCAAGTAGTGATTGAAGAAACGAGCGTTCAATATTGAACGATGGTACATGTATTCTAATCTATTCATTCATTTAATAGAAAAAAAACCATTGTTATCTTTTTTCTTCTTCAGTACAATACATGCATAGTAATTTTTTATCATTAATTTTCAAATCGATTATTCATGTTTGAGAATTTATTAATTTTTATTGAGTAGTTCCCATCGATTTGGAAATGTGTTGTCATCTATTTTGAAATGTATCTACATTTATTTTGAATTTGAAATGTGAGTTAAATTCGAAACATTTTCTAGTTAAATTTTCAAATAAGAAATCCAAACCTCTGTTCTTACAAAGAAACGTCAGCCTCCTACTACAAGGTTTACCTTTTAAGGTCAGTATGCTCTATGGGTGCATTTTTCAAACGCAGGAATGAGTGAATAGTGGTTTAGTGAACTTGTGTTTTTGGACATTTTGAATGGCGGTTGAAATTGGATCTTTAATGGAATTGTCTATACAATGTAATTTAATAATAAAACATTTTTTAATTGTTATAAGCAAATAATAATTATAAATAACCGCTTAGTTAATAATTGAACCTTATGTTATTTTATTTTAGTTATTATTAATTAATTAATTAATTGTTATGATTAATTAAATGATTATTTGTATAATTACCACAAATTATTGTAAATGCACAAATAGGAAATAAAATATAGTGCGTAATAATAAAGAAGACAACTAACGAGTTTAAATCTCCAACTCATCGATTAATCGATGGACCACGTTTGGAAACTAACGGTCAAACACGACAAAGATGTATAATACACGACAAAGATGTATAATTACATCTTCCACGATTGTGCAAGAATTTCGGTCGTTAAAATCGGATTGCTGTTGGGAAGTTGCTTTAGATGTCTCAAGACCTAACTTAGAAGAGGTACATCAAATCTAGCATTAGGATCAAGAATATGCGAAGCAAAACTATAAGCATGATCATCAGGAAGACTAGTAGTTGTGGAAGGACTAGTGCACCGGTAACAAGATCATCAAATTGATCACGTTGGTCAGTACGCTATCGAGAGGTAGAAGTATGACAACGTCTCAGACGGTTATCCTTGGGGTGATAAAGAGAATAATATCATTGAACCAACTAAGATCCATTTTAGACTAGAAAGCGTCTGAAGCGATTACTCAGTTGTCTTCACATTGTCATCAGATCCTTCTAGCTTCTATCAAATTGTGGAATGATGAAAGCTCAAAATCAAACTAGCCAATCAGTGGACACTCCTCTAGATATGCAACCTTGAACATATAATCAACTAGATACCATTTTATTTATTGGTGCCACCTTGGATTTTGAGATGAGATGTTTTATCTAATTGATTCTTAGACCGAGAAGGACACACTATAGTTTGCTTGATTTCATAGTTATCAAGGCGTGTGCTTAAACGTGTTTAGGCTCGAAAAGGCTCAGGGTTTGGCCTCTGCACTTTTCTACCTTATTAGGCTCTGGTGTCAATAAAGGTGCACAAAAACACTTTTTTTTGTTGCAAAAGCTGAAAAGCCCGATGCATATGCGCCATAAGAATAATGTTATTATTTTAACATTTATTCTTTAGTTTTCTTATATTTTTTGCTGTTTTTTAATGGAATTCCTTTTTTGCTACCCATGAATATTATGATTAGGGAATATTCGGTCCTTTCTTCTTTGAATTATTCATATTTTGTTTGGATTTGAAGCTGAAATTGATTGAAGGAATTACTTGTTGCATTTTTAGTTTTATTTTATATTTACTTTTTTACGATTCTAATTTTCTGTTTGGAATGTTATTGTTCCGTTAAGTTTCTAGACTTTATACTAATCTAACATGTTATTGATTATTGATTTGGAATAATTTTAGATTTGAAGTTTTGAACTGTTTAAAGAAATAGTTATGCAAAGTCAACACTAAAAATCATTGAACTTTGATTGACCATAATAAATTTAAGGAGTTGGCATAATAAAATAACTTTTGCATGCAAAAAAATACAGCTCCTAGGTGCAAGGGCCAAAAAAAAAAAGAAAGGAAGGAAGAAAAAAAAATCAGGAGGCAAGTCTTGCGCCTTGCCGTGATTTCTTGATTGACTATTATTCTATCCTAAGATGTACCAGGCTGTATGAGGTGTTTGTCGAATTACCTCCACTTTCAAGTTTTGTTATCCCACTTCATTGTTACCGTTTTCAGTGAGATATTCAGGTTGCGTTTTTATTCCATCACTAAATGAACCCTTTATGCAACTTAATAGAAACATCATTTCTCTTATTCTCGTGCAAACTTTTATAAATATTTCAATCATCTCTTCCAACCAATTGAAGATCACAAAAAGATAGGGTGATGAATGAGGATGACTAGTTGTATTATTTTAAATATAAGAAGTTTTTCGATAAAAAGATATCACATAATGGAGGGAACAACTTATAATATTATGATATATGATAGATTCACTAGCAAAAACAATGTTAGCTAACTAGTGCATAAACAAATTATCCTCTCACTAAGAAACTTTAACATCCCCCTTATATATCCTAATTAAGGTTGTTATGTTAACAATTACCATTATCTAAAAGGAAAAACCATTACCATACCGATTCTACTGGTAAATGAAAATATAAAACCGTTACCGAGACTCTGATATATAGATAAATCAGTTATCGTCGATCGGTAATGATAAATTTATCGTTAAGTTGGAATGAATAAGAATTTAGTCATGTATTTACAGTTTAGCAAATGAATTAGTCATATATATCGTAAAAAATACTAGGTCTATTATACATATTTCATTGTATTGATATATGTATGTATGTGTGTGTGTATATATATCCATATGTCAAATGCTATGAGATTTTAGATTGATTCTATATTTATAACTTACAAATACATCGAAATTTCATAGAAAAATAAAGTTAAAAAATTGAAAGATGAAAGGATTATAAAACCATTAAATGAGTCAACTACTATCCTAAAATATGTGTTACTTGTAAAATATAAATTGGTTAAGGTTAGTAGGAACAAACGAGTAAATTTACCATTATCGTTGGTTTGATATTTTGTTATCGTTAATTAACCAAATGCTGGGACATTTACCGCTACCATACTAATTGTCCTGGTATATCAATTTTGTTTATTATTGATTATCGATGGATGGTAATGGTATGATAAAAATTATTGTTACCTTAACAACTCTATTCCTAATAAGCACTAACAACCATTAGATATTGCATATGTTAATTTAAGACAGTTTTAACTCATACATACGCACATCCTTTCTTACGAATAATAGTTTGAACAAAGTTATATATTATCATTACATATGTATATATAACAACGTCAATAACAATATTACAACGTAATGTGGTTGTACATGCGTGTCGATTAAGTTCAAACCATTCTCTATAAGTTTAGATGTGTATATGTGGTAATGAACGTTGTCTTAGTCTCTGATGTAATATTTACTTGTTAGGATGTTTCACTAACAGTTTGAGTTGTCTATGCAATATTAAGTTATTATCTTTTATCTTAGTGCAATAACCGTGTGGGAATTATTAAGGCTTTTTTGTTGAGGGTATAGCTTGGTATATGCTCTAGTCAATCAAAAAACTTCATAGCATTTTTGTGTGGATATTATAAAGTGTTCCTCCCTTTTATGAACCTTTCGCATAAAACAGCTTTCAACAATGAAACAACAAAATTCTTTCTCCTTATAATCAATCGCTTTTCAAATGATCATAAGAGATTGAAATATTTATCAACAGTTGTTGGAATTTGCATGAGAACAAGAGAACTAATGCTTCTACAAAGTTTCCTAAGGTGGTCCAGTCGTACACTATCTGATTATAACTCAAAATTATTATCAATGATGTTTGGGCTTTACACGTCTTTGCCTATGTCAAAAACAAGATCCTCATCAGACGTGAACCCTTTAATTTTTAGTCTTTGCCTACATCAAAAGCAAGATCCTCATCAGATGTGAACCCTTTAATTTTCAATGTTTGACCAGACTAATAGGGATTAGTGATGTTGGCTTATGTCTTGTAAGATATAGCTTACATCAGATGCAAGTCACACTGGATGTGTCCATCAGATCGATCATTATGTTCAGGAATGGGCCCTAATATCTATATTGTTGTTTCGTTAATGAAGTACCATATGACCGAAACAAAATTGATGGTCTACCAGTGAAGTGTCCATTTTATACACTTTCACACATGCACACATAATATGCATTTCTATAGTCATTTTATAGTTTGACACTATTCATTAGCAATCTTCACATTAGCAAGGTATCTTTGAGGTTACATGTGAACACCATTGTTGGGTGAGGGGCCCAAAAAGTGTCACATGTGGAGGAATAACAAAGTTAATAATAGAGTAAATTTAAATATATAACATGGTTTTAAATTTTAATCTCCATTAATTATAACTAAAGTTTAGATATTTAATGGTACGTCTTTGATCATGGAATTACACATTTACATTCTTTAGTCGTTATGGATTATCCTCTTCCAAACGATCATGGATCATAAAGGTTTAATGGGGGATGATTGCTTAGTTTGAAATAGGGGCGGCTGGTGAGCAAGGTTTTAAATCTTGGGTTTTAAGTTCTCGAAGATTTCACACACCAGATCCCTTATTGGGTGAGACTCAGATGAGAGTGTATCTCGAATGATCATCTCTTATTTACATCTAGGTATCTATAGTTCATGTCATGATTATCTTAGGGTATATTTTTTTGTTTAAATTCTATTTCTATGTGCAACTAAATTTATAATTATTACTTAAGAATAATTATTGTAGCATGCATGATATCTTGTGCTTTACTTCACGACATTAAATAAATTACAATCACATTTATGTACTCTATCTCTTGCGTTAATTAAATAGAATGGTAACCTATAATATATATTATAGTTTATTTCATTTTTCACATTCATGCACTCTCGAAACAACAATTAAGCAAAATGATGATAATTTAATAATGTATTTTATATTTAATAATGTACATGTGTACATTGTGTTTCCCAATGTATGTGGATATCTATGATTTACAGTTTTTGTATCTTTGGTATCATAATTTGTTTGTGTGAATGCCAACTTACCTTTATTTTTTTAAATAAATTTTTTGATTCAACAATGACTTAAATATTCACATTTGTTTTATAATAATTAAATTTGGCACATATTTTAATCATAGTCATGATAAGAAATTTATATGCTTTTCTTCTTTTTCTACATTCTCAATATCAGTGTACATTTTATATATAAAATATATACTCTTTGCAGAAATATCTACTCTTTACAGTTTTGTTTTATATTCATACATGTTTTATTCATTTTACTATCTATCTTCATATAATTTTTTTTAATCAAGAACTGTCAATTATTAATTGTTCTTTATATATATCGTTTATTTACGAGGAAATTTAAAAATTTAATTACAATATTTTGGCGTTCTTAAATTGCCATTTTATGTTCCTTTATTTTGTTTATACCATTTTTTTTGGAAATTCCTTTGTACTTTTTTTTTCAATTGAATTTTGAGTTGTATTCTTAGTTTTATGTTGATTCCTATTTTATTTTTTAGAATTAGATAGCCCTATAGTTACTTCAAATCATATATTATTGTTCTTTTTTATTTTTTGCAATTTTAAATCAAATATTTCATGAAAATTGGATTTATATATAAATTGAAATGTGTGTTGGAAATAAGGGGGCAACGGGGGTGCTGCAAAATAGGGGTGCCATTGAACACTCCTTAAAGATTTATATATAAGTTAGCTTTATATTTGGAAGCAAGTATCCCTTTCTCCTTACGCATGTCTGTGTGCTAGCATCAGTTGTCTTATTATTATACCAAAATTATCCATCGTTTGTAAATGCTTGATTAGAATATTAGTAGTTTATGACTACTTTAAGCTCTCTGAGATAATGCGTGTAATCAATATGTGGCATGTATATTTTGTTATGCTTTCTAATGCTGTGATTTGTAATTGTTTGATTAATATAACTTAAATAAACAAATATTAATCTGTGCAATGATTGAAACAATCAAAGAGAATACTTCGGCATACTAATGTAGAATTTAACATCCTTGTGTTTTTGAGTAATTGATCGCTGTCACCATGTTATATGTTTGTTGCGTTACCTGCTGTATGCTATCTTCATGTTTGATAGTCTTCAAATAAATGCCCAATATATGTTTTTCCTTTTATATTCATCTTTTCTTGAGTTCTTATAAGTAATCAGTAAAATCGATACTTTTAGTCTTTGGTTAATTTTTAAGCATATTAGTGTAATGACCCACAGCACATGCTAGCGATGTAGATATTGTATCCTACTTAGTTATCTCCGCTAGATGGGGAGAACTGAGATATGTGATTCACGCGTTGTATTTTCCAACACTTTTTTGTGCTAGTTTTTGGGTGTCAATTTAAAGTGATTTTCTACATTTTCCCTTTTTGAATCTACTGATAAGCATCAACCTACTTTTGTTCTAAGATGTTTCTATGTATCATGTAAACTCTGAAGATTGGATGTGTCACAAAATGGCCTGGAAGCACTAGTAAGGCTAAGCAGTGGTGACATGAGGAAAGCTCTTAATATATTGCAGGTTCAGTTTATTTCACTAAAGCATAATATATAACTTACTTTGCATTTCTTTTTGGTAATGGAAGTGCCATCTTTTTCTGTCATTACGAAAACATGTTTAAATACTGCCACAACTCAAACAATAAATTGCATTCCTTTATCAAATTTTGGTTTTAATATCCTTCCGAGAATTAATATTCCTTATAAATGGATGCTTTTATGTTTACCATCATTGGTTAGAATATGATTGATTCAAGCAATATGTAAAGTTGGAGTAGAATATATCATAAACGAATTTAGATAGAAAGCAAGCCTCTAAGGCTTTAACTATCTTATATAATTTATATTTACCAGTTATTGTATAGCTTTGACCATTTACTTTGAGATTTCTGATATGCCATTATAAGACTGTTTATTTATATTCTTCAAAATTATTTGATGTGTGCATAATGTACAATACTAACTTGAAAATAATTCAATAAATAAAGCTTCAAAAAGGTTCTTTCTGGAATAACTGTTGCTATTTATCTAATGTAGCATGCACATAGATTTAGTAAATTACCTTATTACTGAATCAGTGATGCTGATCTCATATTCCAAACTCCTGTTGAGTCAATTTTATTTGTCCAATACACGAATACACCAGTGCTGAGTTTTATTCTGCTTATTCAACTGGTTTGTATTGGGATAAGATTGTGCATATATACTTGTAGTTTAGTTGCAGCCGATTATTTGAATCTAATAACATAAATATTCTGAATCTACTAGCGATAAATTCATGTTTCTTTTTCCTTGAATAACAACTGATTAGTCTAGTTATATGGCTTCCCAACATATGCAGTTTTCTTATTTTTCCCAGTTTTATTTATTCTTGTGTAACGTTTAATGTTTCAGTCAACGCATATGGCTTCCCAACATATAACAGAAGAAGCAGTCTACCTTTGTACTGGAAACCCCTTACCGAAAGACATTGAGCAGATAGCAAAATGGCTACTTAATGAACCTTTCACAGACAGTCTGAGATGTATCCTAACAGTTCATGATCCAACCATTTTTTTCAACAATAACACTTGGAAATTGTATTTTTGTTCATCCTTAAACACTTGTAGATATATCTGATACAAAAACAAAGAAAGGGCTGGCGTTAATAGATATTGTGAGGGAGATAACAATGTAAGTGATGTCTTGCTTACCTATCTTTCTAGACTTCTAGTGTATTTTACTGTGGGTATAATATTGCAAAAGAGTACTTAAATGCTACAAATACAACACTTTAAGATATCCTGTTGAAATGCACCTGAATTTTTCCCTTTTCCTTTTGAAAAAAAAAACCTTTTAGTACCATACTATCTCGTTTTCTTGGTACTATTATATGAACTGTAAAGCTCTCTTTAACAAGGTGGTAGTAAAATACAAGTTTAGTGAGCTTCAAGGTAAATCAATAGCAGGTAATAAGAATACCCTATGGAGTGTATGGTACTTTAGTGCAACTTAGATGCAGCATTAAGATATTATTAGTATTCAATTCAGTGTTGCCTCTGCATGCATTTTCACATGGAGTTCCAATTTCAGGTTTGTATTCAAGATCATGATGCCATCAAATGTTCGAGTTAATTTAATCAATGACTTGGCCGATATTGAGTATGATTTTTTTTCCTCCTTTCTATTCAGATTGTTACACGTTGTTATATCCCACAGCAACCGTCTTTTCCTTATCAATGCTAAACTAGGAGTTTTGGTTGTTTTCTATTGTTTTCTATTTACCATAGTTCCCATGCTTTTAGATTAGGCCTGTCAATGAATACCCGAAATATCCGAAATCCGTCCGCATCCGTATCCGAAAACATGAAAAATATCCGATATCCGAAAAGCGGATGCAAATATCCGATATCCGAAACATATTTCGGATACGGATACAGATATGGCTGTTTCCGTATCCGATAAATATCCGTCCGGTTTGAAATTAAATATTTATATATTAATATGTTATTTTATATCCATAAATTTAATACAAATACACTAATATGTGATTGAATTAGCCTATGGGTTTTGCGTATGGATTATATTTATATATGCAATATTATTGTACGGATTTTGTGTGATTGGATTACCTATTGTTAATTTGATGTAATTTATGTATTACAAGGTTTTTTCATCTTTTTTTCAGTCAAAAAAATGAAATATGCATTATATTGATTAATTTTCGGATACATTTTGAGGTTCGGATACGGATATTTTCGGATATCCAAAAATATCCGTATTCGCTAAGCCGGATACGGATATTTTCGGATATCCGAAAATATTAGCGGATACGGATAATATTCAATGGGTATTCGCGGATACGGATTCGGATACGGATTTTCATTTTCGGATACGGATACAGCACTATCCGTATCCGATTGCATCCGTTTACAGGCCTATTTTAGATAGATATATACCGGTTTATCATTAGAATGTGCCGGTATTGGAAAAGTTAAATTTAACCAGGTTGAACTCTATTATGCACTATCCCTTTTTAAACTAATAATAGACCTAAAAATATCAACAAATTTGATTTCGACGAATTTCAAAATAGCTATCAATTATGGTATGATTATTTTTTGCTCTGAGGATGACATACAGCTTTGTTGAAAATATACAGAAGCCACATTTGGATGAACTGCAAATCATCCTTTTAACACATATATGCAATTTGATCATGTTCTAAAGTATAAAGATATTATGTTATTCTAAAAGTGTATTATGTAAATATTGTATTTAGTATAGTAGCTGATAAAACAATATATAATGTTGTATGCAATTGCAGGTATAGGTTAACCTTTGGGTGCAATGATAAACTGCAGCTTGGATCACTTATTTCAACTTTCACTAGAGCTCGATGTGCTATAATTGCTGCTGCAAAGTGATGCATATCATTAGTTATTTTTCCTCAGTTCTAAACTAATTTAACTCTTTAAATTGTCTCATATTTAATCCTTAGTGCGCTATTATACTGAATGAACTGTGACTTAATGGAAGTAGTTAGTTGAAAGTTAAACCAACATTTATTATTATATTTTTGATCTGGATGATGATTGTTCATATTTCTGAATGGTGCTTTGTTGTATGCGATGATGTCTCTTGTTTCTTAACATTGATTTAGAGATTTCAAGTATGGTTCTTCTATTTGTAAATGAGATTTTTAGGTACGGGTCGGTGTTGGAGGAAATTAGAGGGTCAGATTTAAATCTCTCTTTCATCACGATTGCTCTCTGTTTTCGTATCTAATTTCTTGCATGTTGTTTGGAATTACTAGCTTTTTGCTTTATAAATAATCGATGAGTTGCTAGTATGCGTGTCATTCTATTTGGAGTGTCATCCAAAAATGTTGAAATTTATGTGTACCTAATTATCGAAGAAAGGACAAAACTGTTGTTCCCTCCATCCCATTTTAGTGCGCTCTCTGCCTTCATGAAATCATTTGGGGGGGGTTATAAGACAACATATGAAACGGGGCCAATTAGATTCGATCGTATGCGAGTCCTATTCGATCGGCATTTGTGCTGGATTTTGTTTGTGTACGAATGATGCTATTTAAAGCCTAGATTCGATCCAATTCAATCTAAAGTTTAGTTTGATCGGTTTGAGTTCGATGAAGTATACAGTAAATATTGTACTTTTATGTTCTTTTTTTCGAACCATATGGATTTGATTGGGGTTTTACTTATCCTTTCATCATCGTCTTGGTTTTAGTTGCCAATTCTAAAAGCATTTATGTTTGCCACTTACTCTAAGGAGGAATGTGTAAAGCATTTCATACTAAAATTTGTTGTTTGTTGTACACCAATAACATGCTGATCCATGAGAACATTGAAAGTAAGTTATAACTGTTACAGGTACAATTTCATATAGATTTTTATTCTAAAGAAAATGATAAATCGATGAGGTTAGCAAAGCGAAAATGGTTGAGAGATCACATGAAAGAGTTGAGAGATAACATGAAAGAGTAATACTCGAAAAGATAACGAGGTACCAAAAGATGACACATGAAAAGATGAAGAACAAAGGAGATACGAACCGGTTTGTGGACATGGAGTTGGCTTGTTTACTGGAATCTGACTCGATTATATGGTCGACTTGGTTATCCTAGCCAAACTAACCAACCTTTGAAATCCAGTTGGTCTAGTATTTTGCTAGTCGAGCCTCGTCTCTTACTAAGCCATCCCATGTTTGTTTTTCGTCACTTGCCGGTCCTACCAGAAAACCAACCATCACTTAACCGAGCTTCTTCACCTATGCTTTGAACGAATCTTCTTTGACCTAGTTTTGCTCCTACCTTTTGGGATGTGGATCTTCGTATTTCCAAACGACTTTAAGGGATATGTTAGAGTGTTTTTCTCCGGCATAAGCCCTCTAACTCCGGATATGGATGTTCCTAGCGCATAGAAGAAAATGAGAGGAATTTTGGAAAATATAAGGAAATTCTAGTGAAATTTTAAGTGTGCCCAGTGTACTTTGAAATATATTCTACTAATAATATATAATTTATAATAACTCGGTAATAAAAGATAAAGTGAACGTAAGCCATCAACTAGCTTAACCACTATAAAACCATGTCTTCTCACTATTGTTTTATCATTTTCTATTCTTATCATTGTTTTTGTGTATTGTGTTCTTATATTAAATTGTTTACAGAGGTAAATTCCTCCATTAGTAAAGTTAAGGATTGTACTCCAGACCATTAATTCCGATATAATTTCTAAGTTTGATGGAGTTAAGGGTGTGCTCTAGTAGCAATTATGTAATTTGATTAGATAACTTAACTCTTATAATGAATCTCGTTCGCAACAAAGTAACTTTTGGTTTTATTATCTATTGTATATATTATTATATCGAGATATAATTAATATTTAAACTACATTAAATATATACAAATAGATAATCCTTATAAAAGATATTTAATTGATTGCAGTTAAGAATATGTTCGTGACCTTGAGTATTGAGTCGAATAAAATAAATACTTATCCTTAAGTGTTCCTAGTCAAGATGTATTGAGAACGAGATATTAATATATCATTTGAGACTAGAATATGTAACTCTTTGAGATAAGTATATTGGTACATTTTATTAAAGAACGACTTCCGTAAAATAATCGACTTTCTCCAATCTTTCTCTTCCGTGATTTCAATTTTTTCTGCTAGAAAATCTAAATTGCAATTATTCCAGCAATCTCTTATATCGATCCACAAAAGATTTTGGAGTATCGGGAAAAACTTCAAATCATTGTGTTTCAGATGTGGTAGGGGTAAGCATAGAGCAAAGGACTGCAGGAAACCTATTCCGTGCTTTAAGTGTGGGTTGTTTGGACATAAGAGGATTTCTTGCTCGATGAAGAATGAACTTGATAATCCTTCTCTATTAGAACCTTCAAATCTAAGAAAACATGGATTTTACTTCTGTCTAGAGTTCTTAAAATTAAAGAATATATTTCTTGCTAGCTTTTCAAAAGAGAAGGAGAAAGGTCTATATCTGTTTGATAAAATGCTCTGGCATTTTGATGCCCTGAATTCGGCTGTGTTGTTTAGTCATAAGAAGTTTTTGAGTTTGAAGAATAATTTGGGTCACCGACCATTGCCGAAACCATTGAATCTAAAGGATTACGGGTATTATTTCTGTCTGGAATTTTTAAAATTAATAAATATATTTCTTGGTAGTATTTTTAGAGAAGTTAGAGGGATTGAAATCGTTTGATGAAATTCCCAGGCATTTTGATGTTTTAAATTCTGCTATTAATTTCGTTTCTGAAAATCTCACTTGTTCGAACAATGAAATGTTGATGAAGAAACAACCTGGTGCATCTTTTGGTTCTGAAAGTAAAATAGATGATAACAGTTTAGCTATGATAGTGTAACGACTCGTAAATTAATCGCTTTTTATTTGAATATTTAAATAATTTTTAAATATTTAAATAATGGATTTTAGTAACCAAATGAACATATTTAAATATTAATTAATGATATTAAAATCATTTTTAAATTCTGTTTACCAAAATAAATAGAAATAAAAATAGAAAATGTGACCGAAAAACGTTTTTCGAAATTTCGACTTTTCTACCTCGGAAAGTAATGAAAAACGTTGTGAACATTTTTGTATCACTCATATACACATGCACACACATGCACATATGTCATGTGATAACTTAATTATAGTGTTAAAGTTAATACTTCACGCCTAGTTTAAAATTAAACATGATTTGACCTTTATATGTACATATACATATTTTATAACCTTAGGAAATTAATTAAAAACCCTAACCATAACCTAAGCAAGGGCCTAAGGCATGATAAAAGGGGGAGAGAGGTGTGTTCATGTGTACTTGGTGGGGTGGAGGGGTATGGCAAGCATGAAACATGACAACATTTATATTATTTAAATGTTTAAGTTAAATTAAATTAATACTCCACTTCTTTTCCTATAAATACCCACCATCTCCAACACGTTCTCACTTTACATTTTCATTTCCTTCTTCACTTCTCTTCTCTTCATATACATGAACATCCATGGCTTCCAAGTCCATGTTTAAAGTTGGCAAAATATAGTTTTCTTCACTACAAAACTCCACATATTCATCTACAACTTCTCTTCTACCAAAACAAAGGCCATCTCCACCTCATAACTCCAAGGCCGAGCCCAACATAACCAAGGCTGTGACGACCCAACTTTTCGACCCCTAGGAACGATACTTAACACATCCTCAGTGTTTGTGTGTCGTAGCCCAAGCACGCGAAAGGTGAATCGTTGTGGGGTGAAATAAGAACAGAATAGAAAACCTCACAACGAAACTGTTAAATATAATATAATAGTAAATTAGGTTACTCCTTAACAGGGAGTTATCAGAGTTACAAAAAAGTACTACAAAAACAGCTTAGGCAGTTATAACATCTTGCCTTTACAAGTGCTGAAAACAAAATACATTTACAAAACCAAGTAGTACATCGGAATAGATAAATAAGAAGATGGAACACCCCCTGTTTGGATGCCGTCTTCAAAAGAGCTCAACACAAACCTGCTACTCTCGGACTACTCAAATAAAATGTGTACCCGAGTGTTTATGGAAACAAACAACTCGGGTCAGACGATATGTCTGGTAAGAGTAAAACTTTAAACAAAGGTATGTATTAAACAAGAACATGTGAGACCACGCCGCTGAACACAGAACGGGTTTACTCTCACATGAATCAATATCCAAATGTGCAGAATGGATAAATAATTAAACACCACGAAGAGTAGTTGACTCTTTACGGTGAAAGTAAGGAGATGAAATTTGAAGGTTCGAATCAAATAAGAAAAGGAAAATCTCCAACAAATGAATAGGAAGGTGCACCACCCTTGAAGTATATCTCTAGTAATATACTCCTGAGAAGCTCATATACTCCATGACACTTCTCGGAAATGTACCAGCCGGACCTCGCCAGGCCTTACCGAGTATCCGAATACTTCACATCTAAATGTGCAAATGAATCTGATCTAGATAAGATATGAAAATACCCTAATGGGAGCAACCCCACATAGCTGGACATCCTTTCATGATTTGGATTTAGTCATTTACCGAAAAAGGATATTAATGCTTAACGGAGCAATAAATCGTCTTAGAATGACGAAAATAAGTAGCTGAAGTAACCGATAGCCGAGGAGCAAACTACCGAGGATATAAAACGATCGTATATGGAAATTAAGTCTTGTATACTTATCACCACTCATCGAATTCAAACTTGGATTATTTCTTGGTTAACAATAATACCGGACAAGTCAAGATAGTGTTACCTCAAACTCATGTCTCACGATTATTTTTATCTTTCGAAATAACAACTCTACTTCTCCGATGTTTAGTGCTAATTATACAAATAAATCGTTTCCATATAAGTGAATTACTTTACAGAAATTAATTCACTTCCATAAACAATTCAAACCTTTTCTTTTAAAAACCTGAATTCGTACTTGGTTTCACATTACAAGTATTAGCTTTAAACACTTTGTTAAAAGAGTTTAATGGTTTTGAAACATCATTATAAAAAGAGTTTATCCACTTAAAACATCCTTATTATTTTTACTAGTCGACTTTAAAACTTCATTAATTAAGTTGATAAATTCACTTCAATGCCCTTTAATCGAAAAGGGTAAATTACCTCTAAATTATCATTAATTCAATTTATTAATAATATAATTAATTAAATTAAATTAAATAATAATTAGATATCATTATTTAAAAGTGATTAATTAATTTAAACTTTATTTAAGAAAATATTTATTTAAGGTTAACAGATTTATTAACCTTTAAAAGTCGTTAATTAAAAAAGGTTAATTAATTTTAAACATCATTAATTAATAAATTAATTAATCTTAATCCATCATTATCCAAAGCTTAATTAGTCTTAAACATCATTAAATAAGATGATTAATTAAAATTAAATCATTATTAACCTTTCTAAGTTTAAAACACATCATCAATAAGTTAATTAGTTAACTTTAATCCTTATTAGTTAAATAATTAATTAAATAATCATTATTAAAATAATTAATTATTTTTGGGAACATCATTAGTCAAAACTTTCTTAACTTGTAAAATAATTCCAAGCATGAAAATGAAACCAAACAGTTTCGATAAAAGGTGATTTTCCGGAAGTGCCGATATAGCGACTATCGCTATACGGGCGGTTCAGAATTCAAGCATATGACATTTGCAACACAACCATACATCACATAACCAAGGTATAAGCATAAATACATGATGATTTACAATAACATAACATATATCAAACATTTAATCACAATGAGATAAGTTCGACTACAAGATTTCCGAATAACCAAAGATTCGCTTACTAACTTTCAAATGCGATTATTTTTCAAGCATCGAACCATATATTAACCCAACCATCATTACAACCATATGATAAATATTCAATAGTTACAAGTATAGGAAAAACTTGGTGGTTCAAAGATGGAAGCTTTACTCACCGTAACGCTTACTAACTTGAATGGAAATCACACTAACTCTCCGAAAATCGCTTGGACTTAGCTTTAATTTGATTTTGTGGACCTCTAGTGGCCTTTTGGGCTTGGCCTAGAGCATGATGGGCTCGGCCATGGTGAGTATGTAGGGTGTAGTGTCTTGTTTTGCAGAGTATGGTTTTGTTTTGGCAAGAGGAGGTGTTGTAGATGAGTTTGTGAAGTTTTGTAGTGAAACGAATTATAATTTTTCAACTTTAAACATGGACTTGGAAGCCATGGATGTTCATGAACATGAAGAAGAGGGAAGTGAGGAGGTAAGTGAATGTATAAGGTGAGAACAAAGTGATATAAGGAGTTAGGATAGTGGTATTTATAAGCGTGAATATATGATTAAATTAAATTAAATTTAAACATTAAAATATAACAAAAGTTGTCATGAGAAGTGGAGGCCATGCCTCTCCATCCCCTTAGGTGCACATGCACCCCATGCCCCCCCTTTTGCACCATGCCTTGTCCTCTCCTAGCTAGTTTAGGTGATGTCATATACTTCTTTAGGTTACTTAGGTTTTATTTTATATTTTTTTAAAGTCTAATCTTGTTTTTAATTATTCCTAACATGGTTCATTAATTTTAACTTATTATTAACCTATTACATGTCATATGTGCATGTGTGTGCATGGTTATATGAGTGATACAAAAATGTACACAACGTTTCCGACGACTTTCCGAAGCCGAGAAGTCGAAATGTCAGAAAACGCTTTTCGGTCACATTTTCTATTTTTATTTGAACTATTTATTTTTGTAAACAAAATTTGAAAATGATTTTAATATCATTAGTTAATATTTAAAATATGTTTATTTGGTTATTAAAATCCATTATTTAAATATTTAAAAATTTTAAATATTCAAATAATAAGCGATTAATTTACGGATCGTTACATTCTCCCCCCCTAGGAGAATTTCGTCCCCGAAATTAATACACGAAAGACAATCCAAAAGGTATGTATTATACTTAGAAATCCATATAACAATGCAAAACAACTAGTCTATAGAAGAACATACATAATGCATTTAAACAACTAACACTAACCCGACATTACATCTGGATAAGATTCCCTAATATGATCCTCAATCTCCCAAGTACAATTGCGAGGGTCATCACTCCATTGAACCTTCACAAGCTTAACCACCTTGTTCCTCAATCTCTTTTCATCCTGATCTACAATGCGAACTGGATGTCAGGCTACTGTCAAATTTGGTTCTATCTCTATGTCTTCCTGAACAGACGTCTCTACATTAGCGACGGATCATGAGCATGCTTTCTCAAATGAGATACATAAAAACATTATGAACTTCTGACAATCTTTCAGGAAATTCTACTCTGTAGGCCAGCAATCCAATCCACTCAATGATTCTAAATGATCCAATGAATCTACGTGCAAGCTTGACTGTTCTTCTGAATCTAATAACTCCTTTCACTGGGGAAACTTTCACAAATACCAAATCCTCGACCGCAAACTCTAAGTCCCTTCTCCGCAGCATAACTTTTCTGTCGATCCTGGGCTTCTTTCATCCTTTCCTTGACCATATTCACTTTCTCTGATGCTTCTCGAATCATTTTTGGTCCAAGAACTAAACGATCTCCAGTCTCAACCCAACATGAAGGTGGTTTACATGGCCGCCCATACAAAGCCTCGTAGGGTGCCATGCCAATGCTAGCTTGGTAACTATTGTTATAAGAGAACTCTACCAAATGTGGATGATCTTCCCAAGAACCTCCAAAATCCAAAATACACGCTCTCAGGGGATCCTCCAAAATCTAATTCACCCTTTCGGTTTGTCCATTCGTTTGTGGGTGATAGGCTATGCTCAGATTCAATTCTGTTCCTAAAGCTGCTTGCAATGCTCCCCAAAATCGACTGGTGAAGATAGGATCTCGACCACTGACTATACTTATTGGAATTCCATGCAGTTGAACGACCTCCCTTGAATAAATCCCTGCCAAAGAAGCTACAGTTCTGGTAGACTTCACCGGGATAAAGTGGGCACTCTTTGTTAATCGATCCACAATTACCCAGATGCCTTTATTACCTCTTCTTGTTCTGGGCAACCCATCGATAAAGTCCATGTAAACTTGCTCCCACTTCCAATTCGGTATTTCCAATGGTTGGAGCAACCTAGCGGTCTTCTGCTGGTCACTCTTGACCTGTTGACAATTCGCACACAGGCTTACGAAAATCGAAATATCTCTCTTCATCCCTTTCCACCAAAAGGTCTTATTCATATTCTGAAACATTTTAGTTACTCCTAGGTGGATAGATAACTTCGACCGATGGCACTCTCTCAGCACTTCCTGTCTAATTCCATTAACGTTAGGAACACAAATCCGTCCATTCATTCTCAAAATGCCTCGAGAGTCAATTTGAAAACTAGAATTAGTTCCATCCTCAACATTCTTCTTAAGCCGAGATAGAATAGGGTCTTCTTCCTGGAAATATGCAATCCTCTCTATTAGTACTGGCTTAACTTCCAAATTTGCAATCGTCGCTACATTCCTACTCAACGCATCTGCAATGGTGTTTGCTTTTCCTAGGGTATATAGAATCTCTAGGTCATAAGACGCAAGAAACTCAAGTAGTCTCTGCTGCCTCAAGTTCAAGTCCTTTTGAGTAAAAAGATACTTTAATGACTTATGATATGTAAATAAATCAAACTTTGCACCCAAAAGATAGCGCCTTCACACTTTCAATGCGAAGACAATTGCCAAAAGCTCTAGATCGTGCGTAGCGTAATTCTTCTCATGAGGTTTCAACCGCCGACTCGCATACGCTATAACTTTACCATTTTGCATCAAAACTGCTCCTAATCCAGTCCTACATGCATCCGTGTAAACTGTTAATCCTTCACTTCTATCTGGAATAGTCAAGATAGGAGCACTAGTCAATTTCTCCTTTAACTCATTGAATGCTCGATCGCACTTGGGTGTCCAAACAAACTTAGTATCTTTCTTTATGCTTTGTTAGATGAGAAGCAATCTTTGAAAAGTCTTTAATAAACCTTCTATAGAAACCTGCCATACCCAAGAAACTTCCGACCTCAGTTTCACTTTCAGGTTTCTTCCAATCTTGAACCGCAACTACTTTAGCCCGGTCCACTGATATGCCTTCTCTCGAAACTACATGCCCTAGAAATCTAACTTCTGATTTCCAGAAATGGCATTTAGAAAACTTAGTCCTTAAAACATGACGTCTTAAAGTACTAAGAACAATATGAAGATGGTACTTATGCTCTTCCTCCATTTTAGAATAAACGAGGATGTCATCAATGAAAACGAGAACAAACTTGTTAAGAAAGTCTCGAAACACTTTATTCATCAAATCAACAAAATAAGCGGGTGTGTTAGTCAATCTGAACGGCATGATTAACCACTAGTAAAAACTATTAGGGGTTCGAAAAGCTATTAAGGGTACACTTTCCTATGCTACCCTTAATTGGTGAAACCCAGTGGCAAGATCCAACTGAGAAAATATACGAGCTTCGTGGAGCTAGTCAAACATGTCATCAATCCTAGGTAAAGGATACTTATTCTTGATAGTTTTCTTATTCAATTATCGATAATCTACACATAATCTAAGAGAACCATCAGCTTTGGTAACGAACACAACTGGCGATCCCAAACTCGATGTGCTACGTCTGATCAAACCCTTCTGCAATAAATCAAACATCTATTTCTCTAACTCTTTTCTTTCCTTTGGAGCCAACCTTCTAGGAGGTTGTACTATCGGTCTGGTGCCTGGAATCAATTTAATATGGAATTCCACTCCCCACTGAGGAGGTAGACCTTGCACTACTTTAAAAATATCCTTGAAGTCTCGGACAATTAGTATATTCCTTATCTCCTCTTTAGGTACTTCGAGCGAATAGGCTCTCCACAACACATATCAATGCTTCCGCCTACTGCATCTTTTATCATAATGATTCTTCTACTACAATCTAGGATGACATTGAACTTAGATAACCAATCCATCCCCAGAAGTAACCCAAAACCCATGAACCCAAGAATGAATAAATCGAACGAGAAGTGCCAATCTTGATAAGAAATAGGCACATTCAGACACATAGTGTCAAGATTTGTCAGACCGCCAATGGGGTTTGAAACACAAAGAGAATTTTGAAGAATAACATATTTAAGATTTAACTGGTTTATTAGGTCATATGAGATAAAACTATAGGATGCATCGGTATCAAATAACACTCTAACAGGAATATCAGAAATGGATAGTGTACCTTGCAACACTTGCTTTCCTTTTGGATCCCTAGAAGTAGATAGTACATCCTCAATAGTAAAAGCCTTTCCATAAGCCCCCTTCTTGAGAAAAGGGCACTGGTTTTTCATATGTCCATGTTTGTTGCAATTGTAGCATACAGGTAGATCAGTCTCCGGACAATAATTTGCATAGTGGCCCATTTTGTTGCACTTATAACAAAGAATCTTGGTCAAGTCTAAATGCTTAATCTGAGCTGGAGCTCCACCTGCAGGCTTCTTTCCTGGCCACTTCTTCTTCCCTCTACGCTTGGAAACTGGTTTACTAGCAACAAGGATAACTGATAAAGGTTGGGCATTAATGGCCCCCTTCTGAACTCCTTGCTCAATATCCAACATTTCGAATCTCAAAGCCATACCGATCAAATTGGTAAAGGTACTATAGGATCGATTTCACCCTAGAGGAGGGGTGAATTGGGTGATACTAATAATAATAAAAATTAATGCGGAAATATATAAAATACTTGCAGCACAGATAATAGCAGAATAATAAAAGCAGAAATAGAATAACACAGATTTACCCAGCTTCGGCAAAACCCTACCTACGTGCTGCCCCCAAGGTTTCTAATAGAAATTAAGTAGTCAGATGCTTACACACGTAAACTCGCGACACCCGCTATCGACTAACCTAACTCTACGCTCAAAACCCTGCCACAACTCAGCCACTGAGTTGCGAATTCTCGAACTACACCACCGTAGTTCGTCCCCTAGTCACACGACTAGAATTTTACAAAAGTTTAAAAGAAAAATACGAAATAAAAAAAATACAAAACTCTATATAAAATTTAAGCCCAAATAACATTTATAAAGGCCGGCCACTTTAATTTATATCACAAGAAAAAAATGTCTCCCTTAATATTTCTTCGGCCCCAATATGAAACGAGATAACTTCAATACTTCGGTCGACTTTGTTATTTACTTCGTTCCTCTTTAAGAAATTAGGGCTTTGCGAATTGAAGCCGCCGCTCTATAATCAATTGATTGAATTGAGGGATTTGCGTTGCATTGCTTTGTCAATCGACTTCTAGCTTCGTTCGTCTTTGGCCGCTCCAATCGTCGAGATTGAATGATTATAAAACTGGTATGCAGTTTTCCTTTTTCAAATTTTAATTATTCTCGACTTGATTCGAGTTTTATGATTTATTGCTTTCGGTAATTGCTTGAACTCAAATGATTTGATTTGCCGATGATGATTGGGTTTTTATAGGGTTCGAATCCCTTAGTTTACGTTCGTAAAATATCGGTTTGAATTCTTCACATGAAATTGCTCGGCCATACGTTTTTGCTTGAATGCTTGTGATGTGTTCTGACTTGTTCATATCATACGTTTACTTCATGAATTTTAAATTAGCTTCGTTTATTTCGGCCTTGACTTGTCCATTGTACTTGTGAAATATTGTTGCTATTACCTTAGTCACCACGGCTTAGATTCTTTGGCATTTTGAATTTTCTAAGATGTTTGACTGCTCCTTGACTTGTTTGATTCGTGTTACTTCTTCCAGTTGAATTCTTTTCTGCTTTGTCCACTTCAGTGCTTGCATTTTGGCATATGTATGTATATGCAAATATGCATACATGTGTATATGTGGAGTCTCTTCTATTGATTGCTTGTATACATGTCACTGCCTTGAGTCCAGACATTTCTATGCACTTGAATATGTTGTTATTTGGCCAGTAATGTTGTAGTACATTGGTTCATCTGACTTGTTGTCATGTGTGTAGCTTTGAGTATTCATTTGCACTTTGGTATTGCAGTCTTGTTTGTTACTGCATATATGTATACTTGTGTGCATACATGTATGTATGCATGCTGTTTCCATCTGAGTTGCATTCACTTGTATGTTGGTTTGTATCGTAACTTGCATTCTCTGACTTGCTTGGTTCACTGGAAATCTGGTGTGTGTTCATGTGGCCATTGATTTGGATTTTGTACATTTGGTTGCAACCCTTTGTACATGTTGATTGCTCTGTCCTCTGGTTCATTTAGTTGTTATGTTGTGTTCAATTGGTAGCTGTAGTGTCATGTGGTCTTGTAATCTAGGCCTGCTGTGATATGTACATTTCTCTCACACCATGTCTCTGTTCTCTGGAGTCTTGTGAAATTTGAAGTGATCTTTGGTTCATGTCTGATGTATGTGCATGCTCTAGTTTTGTTGCTCTATGGTGTCGAGGCTTTGCTCAGTTGACTTGTACATGGTTGCATATCTAGGTTACCCTGTTTGCATTGCTTCGAGTTTCATATCCACTTCCTTGTATGCTGCTCTGCTCCAACCACTGCTGTGTTGTCTCTCTTTTGTTCAACCGAGTTGTGTTTTTTAAGTGAACTGTGTTCATGTATAGTCTGGACTTGCCTTTGAGCTTATCTGGTTGTGTACATTTGAGTCTGGCCATTGTATTGGACTTTTATTCATGTTGGTTGACCATTGACTCTCGTACTTGACCATTGCATTGCACCTGAGTTGAATCCACCATTTGGTTGGTTTTGACCTTGTGCTCACCTGTCCCTGCAATTTTATCAAGTGTACATCGGTGTGCACGGCTTTGTGGCCTGTACAGTGATACACTGTGCATGTCACAAGTTGTTCGTGTATGATGAATAAAAAAAAAATGATGACGAACAACCCAAATAACTGAGGCAATTAATATTTTCAAAAACACACATTTCATTGTACACTGCACAAATATTTCTTTTTCAATTTTACTGCGTCAGTGTTTATTTTTCAGATAGCTCAGATGCTGGATTCAAGCTGGAATGGAGTTGAAGATCAAATACGAGTGAACGAGTGATATGTAGTGAGGTGCAATTGTATAGTGAAAAATCGTGTTGTAATTTGAAATTTTATTGTAATTGATAATGTGTAAATGCAGTGAGAGCTCAAATTTATACTATTTGTATTTATAATAAAATATTTGTTTGAATAAAATATTTGTTTGAATTTGATTTCTGTGTTATTTATTTTATCCAACAAATATTTATTTAATTATGTGAAAAATAAATTAGTGCAATAACAAATACATTTAAATGAATATATATATATATATATGTGTGTGTGTGTGTGTGTGTGAGTGTTTGTGTGTGTGTGTGTTTATTATCATCAAACAAAAATCATATACTAGCATATTCAACAATCTCCCCCTTTTGATGATGACAAACATATATTAAGATTTTGAATTTATTAAATGTATTTTGTCATTGATTAACCCTATTTTCTCCCCCTACTTGAATGCTCCCTCTCTACAATAAAGCTCCCCCTTTATATATGCATGAAAATAAATAAAAATATGCAAATGAACCCAGATGCAAATAAAAAATAAAAAAATAAAATATTTGACCTTTATTTGCCAAAATCTTAACTTTTCTCTCCCCCTTTTGTTATCAGCAAAAGAGTAATAGTGTTAGAAAAATAGAGATAAAGTGATAGACATTAATACAACATTAATACCAAATCGAGTATAAATATTAAATTTCAATAAAAAAAACAAACAAAAATCATAAACACTTTGTTAGGCGCATATTCCACTTTAGAATGATAGGAGTGATGTCGGCATATAAAACCATATAGTTGTGTCTATTTGTGGTATATTTATATCAGGAATTTGAATATCTACTAACCGTGCATAACTGTTAGGACTTTTAAATGAGATTAGTAGTATTCCCAATTTTTATAAAAAAAATGAATTTCAAGCATTTTCTAACCATGCATAACCGTAAGGACTTTTAAATGGGATTAGAATCAACTCGTCTATTTAATAACCAATTTTGATATGTGTTCCATACATGCATAACCGTGAGGACTTTTAAATGAGCATGAAAGCACATAAACAAATATTCCAAGTAATTCACCCATGCATAACCGCGAGGACTTTTAAATGAGAGTGAATACTTAGATGTTTTTATTAAAAAAAAATAAAAACGAATAATTTCCTATTTAAAGTACCACATATTGCCATACTATATTGGGTTTTGATGAGTGATGGTCGTTAGAAGTATGATAGAAATAGAGATGGTCATGAAATTTTTACCAACAAAAATTATTATAAATCTTGTTTAAATTTTTAAAGAAATCACTAAATATACCGTCTCAAGTCATAACATATGATTAATATTCAACACTCATCATTTTTTCAATCACTATTTATCTTTTGATAATCATTAGGGAGTCAGATTAGTTAACATAGGCATTTAAGATCAAAATCAAAAATATAGAATCAAATTTCTAAAATGCCTAAACTGAGACGAAGTCGACAAAAACTATTTTCTGGAAGGGTTTTGTAAAAATGTCCGCCAATTGAGAATTTGAAATGAAATTTATGCAGATATTTTCTTTGGAAATATGATCTTTAATAAAATGATGTCTAACATCTATATGTTTTGTCCGTGAGTGATCTACAGGATTATTTGTGAAATCAATTGCACTTTTGCTATCACACATTAGTGGTACACGTTTAAAATTTAGACCATAGTCTTTCAAAGTTTGTAGCATCCATAAAATTTGAGCAGAGCAACCACTTAGAGCAATATACTCTACCTCAGTGGTGAATAATGCAATACAATTCTGTTTTCTACTTGACCATGCAACTAACAAATATCCTAACATAAAACACGTTCCACTAGTACTTTTTCTATCAACTAGACTTCCAACATAATCTGCATCTGAATATCCTTTTAATTCAAAGTTATCATTAGTTGGATACCAAAGACCAAAACGTGAGGTGTGCAACATATATCTTATAATCCTTTTAACAGCTTTTAAATGAGATTCTTTTGGATTTGATTGAAATCGTGCACATAAGCAGACAGAAAACACGATGTTAGGTCTAGAAGCAGTAAGATAAAGAAGTGATCCAATCATACCTCGATATTGCTTTTGATTAACTGCCTTACCTTTTTCATCCTTGTTAAGTTTAGTTGTTGTGATCATGGGTTTTTTTGCAGGCTTAGCATCTTTCAATCCAAATTTGTTGACAAGTTCCCTAATATATTTTGTTTGAGAGATGAATGTACCTTTATCACTTTGTTTGATTTGAAATCCTAAAAGGAATTTTAACCCTCCAACCAAGCTCATTTCAAACTTCCCCTGCATGACTTTTTCAAATTTCTCATACAACAAGTTGTTAGTGGCACCATAAATAATGTCATCAACATATATTTGAACAATCAAAAGATCATCGTTTTCGTGCAATAGAAATAATGTGGTGTCTACACACCCTTTTTGAACCCATTTTCAAGGAGATAAGTGCTAAGACATTCATACCAATCTCTAGGGGCTTGTTTTAATCCATATAGTGCTTTCTTAAGTTTATATACATGGTTAGGGTATTCATGACTTTCAAAGCCTTCTGGTTATTCAACAAAAACATCTTCTTTCAAAATTCCGTTAAGAAAAGAACTTTTAATATCCATTTGTCTTAGTTTAAATCCTTTATAGCAAGCAAAAGCTAACAATATCCTAATGGATTCTAGTCTTGCTACTAGTGCAAAAGTTTCATCAAAATCAGTTCCTTCAATTTGATTATAACCTTTAGCAACTAACCTAACTTTATTCCTAATCACATTTCCAGATTCATCAAATTTATTTTTAAAAATCCATTTTGTTCCTATGATTGGATAATCATTAGGTCTAGGTGCTAGAGTCCAAACATCATTTCGCTCAAATTGATTTAGCTCTTCTTGCATAGCCATAAACCAATTTTCATTATTAAGAGCTATACCTATGTCTTTGGGTTCAATTTCTTAAATAAATCCACTGTGTAAACACAAATTTCTAAAGGAGGAACGAGTTTGAACACCTGCGATAGGATTTCCTATTACCAATTCTGGAGGATGATCTGCTTTGAATTTTAATCTCTCTGGATCCAGATTTCTTTAGACTTCTTTCATGGTTGTGGTTTCTTTTGGTTTTTCATTTTCATCTTATTCATTCTCCTCTTCAACATTGCTTTTGATTGTTTCCTTGTTTTGATTATCAATACCTTCATCAAATTTCACATTGATTGACTCCATGATTGTTCTCGTCCTTTTGTTGTATACTCTATAGGCTTTGCTTCTGGACGAGTATCCCATGAACATGCCTTCATCAGCTTTTGGCTCAAATTTTCCCAGTTGATCACCTGTACTAAGAATAAAACACGGACAACCAAAAACCTTGAAATATGCAATGTTTGGCTTTTTGCCGAACCATAGTTCATATGGTGTTCTCTTAAGAATCGGCCTAATCATGACTCTATTCATTACGTAACAGGCTGTATTTACCGCCTCTTCCAAAAAAGACAAGGGTAGTTCATACTCGTTTATCATAGATCTAGCCAACTCTTGTAAGGTTCGATTCTTTCTCTCGACTACTCTATTTTGTTGTGGAGTACGTGGGGCAGAAAATTCATGTTTAAATCCATTTTCATCACAATAATTTTCAAATTCTCCACCATGATCACTTCTTAGTGAAATAATAGAAACTCCTTTTTCATTTTGAACTAATTTTGTGAATTTGGTGAAGTAAGAAAAAGTTTCTGATTTTTTAGCTAAGAAGTATACCCACGTGTATCTAGAGTAATCATCAACCAATACGAAACAATATTTCTTACCACCTAGACTTGCAATATCGTTAGGTCCAAACAAATCCATATGAACTAGTTCAAGGATTCTAGAAGTGCTTACATTGTTTTTGGCATGGAACGATGATTTTTTAAGTTTTCCCATAGTACATGCTTTACATAAAATTTCTGTTTTGAAATCATGTGATGGCAAACCTCTTACCAAATCTTTTCTTTTTAATTTGTTTAATAGATTCATGCTAGCATGTCCTAATCGTCTATGCCATAAATTTACTTCTACATCCTTAGCTACCAAACATTTTGAAAGAGTGAGATCATCAAAAGATAGAGAGTATATATTACCTTTCCTCTTACCTGAAAATAAGGTTTCTTTTGATGATTGGTCAATAATTTTTCACAAGTCAGAATCAAAAACAACATTCATTCCTTTATCACATAAATGGCTAATTTAGATCAGATTATGGTGTAGATTTTCAACATATAATACGTCGTTTAAGGTAAACGCACCATTACCGATAATTTTGCATTTCTCATTGTTGCCCATTGTGACTCTCCCACCTTTGTGTTTTTCTAGGCTAAGAAACTTTGATTTGTCGTCCGTCATGTGCCTAGAGCAACTGGAATCTATATACCATTCTTGTTGTTCCTTAGCCTGCCAACACACCTCGTTTGGTTCTTCACTTTCACTGTTATTTGTTTCTCCTGAGAAACACTGATTTACTTTTTCATTGTATTCATTACTAAAATTTTCAAGACGAGATTGGGAGATTCCTTCATGAACTACTTCAAGTGTGTGCCAGATTTCCTGCGCAGTTAAACAATGTGAAACACGATTAAATTCAATTTGGTCTAATATGCAAATAATAGAATTCATAGCCTTGATATTAGTAGTTAGCAGTTTAATTTCAGAATTTGTCCATTGATCCATAGGTTTTACTATTTCTTATTTATCTATCATAATTGTTGGTGTCCTATATCCCGTTTCAACAATATTCCAAGCAACTATGGATTTCACAAAAAATTTCATTCTGTTTTTCCAATATGCGTATTCACCATTGATCATTGATGGCCTAACTATGGACTGACCCTCAGCAAAAGCATTATTAAAAGAACCCATAAAAAAAAATCAATTTTTTAAAACAAAAATGGTTTTTGTTCCTAGCTCTGATACCACTTGTAGGATCGATTTCACCATAGAGGGGGGGGGTGAATTGGGTGATACTAATAATAATAAAAATTAATGTGGAAATATATAAAATAATTGCAGCACAGATAATAGCAGAATAATAAAAGCAGAAATAGAACAACACAGATTTACCTAGCTTCGACAAAACCCTGCCTACGTGCTGCCCCCAAGGTTTCTACTAGAAATTAAGTAGTCAGACGCTTACACACGTAAACTCGCGACACCCACTATCGACTAACCTAACTCTACGCTCAAAACCCTGCCACAACTTAGCCACTGAGTTGCGAATTCTCGAACAACACCACCGTAGTTCGTCCCCTAGTCAGACGACTAGAATTTTACAAAAGTTTGAAAGAAAAATACGAAATAAAAACAAATACAAAACCCTATATAAAATTTAAGCCCAAATAACATTTATAAAGGCCGACCACTTTAATTTATATCACAAGAAAAAAATGTCTCCCTTAATATTTCTTCGGCCCCAATATGAAACGAGATAACTTCAATACTTCGACCGACTTTGTTATTTACTTCGTTCCTCTTCAAGAAATTAGGGCTTTGCGAATTGAAGCCGCCGCTCTATAATCAATCGATTGAATTGAGGGATTTGCATTGCGTCTTTGTTAATCGACTTCTAGCTTCATTCGTCTTTGGCCGCTCTAATCGTCGAGATTGAATGATTATAAAACTAGTATGCAGTTTGCCTTTTTCGAATTTTAATTATTCTCGACTTGATTCGAGTTTTATGGTTTATTGCTTTCGGTAATTGCTTGAACTCAAATGATTTGATTTGCCGATGATGATTGGGTTTTTATAGGGTTCGAATCCCTTAGTTTACGTTCGTAAAATATCGGTTTGAATTCTTCACATGAAATTGCTCGGCCATACGTTTTTGCTTGAATGCTTGTGATGTGTTCTGACTTGTTCATATCATACGTTTACTTCATGAATTTTAAATTAGCTTCGTTTATTTCGGCCTTGACTTGTCCATTGTACTTGTGAAATATTGTTGCTATTACCTTAGTCACCACGGCTTAGATTCTTTGGCATTTTGAATTTTCTAAGATGTTTGACTGCTCCTTGACTTGTTTGATTCGTGTTACTTCTTCCAGTTGAATTCTTTTCTGCTTTGTCCACTTCAGTGCTTGCATTTTGGCATATGTATGTATATGCAAATATGCATACATGTGTATATGTGGAGTCTCTTCTATTGATTGCTTGTATACATGTCACTGCCTTGAGTCCAGACATTTCTATGCACTTGAATATGTTGTTATTTGGCCAGTAATGTTGTAGTACATTGGTTCATCTGACTTGTTGTCATGTGTGTAGCTTTGAGTATTCATTTGCACTTTGGTATTGCAGTCTTGTTTGTTACTGCATATATGTATACATGTGTGCATACATGTATGTATGCATGCTGTTTCTCTCTGAGTTGCATTCACTTGTATGTTGGTGTATCGTAACTTGCATTCTCTGACTTGCTTGGTTCACTGGAAATCTGGTGTGTGTTCATGTGGCCATTGATTTGGATTTTGTACATTTGGTTGCAGCCCTTTGTACATGTTGATTGCTCTGTCCTCTGGTTCATTTAGTTGTTATGTTGTGTTCAATTGGTAGCTGTAGTGTCATATGGTCTTGTAATCTAGGCCTGCTGCTATGTACATGTCTCTCACACCATGTCTCTGTTCTCTGGATTCTTGTGAAATTTGAAGTGATCTTTGGTTCATGTCTGATGTATGTGCATGCTCCAGTTTTGTTGCTCTTTGCTGTCAAGGCTTTGCTCAGTTGACTTGTACATGGTTGCATATCTAGGTTACCCTGTTTGCATTGCTTCGAGTTTCATATCCACTTCCTTGTATGCTGCTCTGCTCCAACCACCGCTGTGTTGTCTCTCTTTTGTTCAACCGAGTTGTGTTTTTTAAGTGAACCGTGTTCCTGTATAGTCTGGACTTGCCTTTGAGCTTATCTGGTTGTGTACATTTGAATTTGGCCATTGTATTGGACTTTTATTCATGTTGGCTGACCATTGACTCTCGTACTTGACCATTGCATTGCATTGCACCTGAGTTGAATCCACCATTTGGTTGGTTTTGACCTTGTGCTCACCTTTCCCTGCAATTTTATCAAGTGTACATCGGTGTGCACGGCCTTGTGGCATATACAGTGATACACTGTGCATGTCACAAGTTGTTCGTGTATGATGAATAAAAAAAAATGATGACGAACAACCCAAATAACCGAGGCAATTAATATTTTCAAAAACACACATTTCATTGTACACTGCATAAATATTTCTTTTTCAATTTTACTGCGTCGGTGTTTATTTTTCAAATAGCTCAGATGCTAGATTCAAGCTGGAATGGAGTTGAAGATCAAATACGAGTGAACGAGTGATATGTAGTGAGGTGCAATTGTATAGTGAAAAATCATGTTGTAATTTGAAATTGTATTGTAATTGACAATGTATAAATGTAGTGAGAGCTCAAATTTGTACTATTTGAATTTGTAATAAAATATTTGTTTGAATAAAATATTTGTTTGAATTTGATTTCTGTGTTATTTATTTTATCCAACAAATATTTATTTAATTATGTGAAAAATAAAATTGTACAATAAAAAATACATTTAAATGAATATATATATATATATGTTTATTATCATCAAACAAAAATCATATACTAGCATATTCAACAGGTACCGTTGAGATGGTTGGTCATTTCCCGATGGAATTCTGGTCGCATTTCCTTCTTGAACATCTCATTCTTCTTAAGTGTATTATCAATCAATCTTGGTCCAAAGCGAGACAATGCATTGAACCAATGCTAATACTGCACCACTGTCATCTCACCCTGTTTCAAATCCATGAAACTTTTGAACAATCGAGTCTTCCTCGCCCTTGGGATAAATTGAGCTTCAAAAACTTCCTTAAACTACACCCAAGAAAAAACTTCTTTTGGTGTATTCATGGTGACTGAATCCCACCAATTCATTGCTGCTTTATGAAGCTGACGCGATGCCAACAACCTCTTTCTAGCATCTTCCAACTGAAGATCTCCGAATATCCTCTCACAAGAGCGGATCCATCTATGAACTCCTAAAATGTCTTCAGTTCCATAAAAAGGATTACCACCTAAAGCAGTGTAATTCTTGCATAAGGTTGCAAAGTTATGAGGCGGCTATACTTGCATCACTACTTCTACTATTGGCTCTACGTCTGGCTGGTTTATAGAAGCTCTGCCATTTGTAGCCGTGCTGGTTCTAGATCCCCTCCCTCTTCTTCCTCTTGTACTCAGTTTCAATAACCTAGATAAGTGACATGCATCATTAGAATACAAAGGTAGGTTAAAGATGATAAAAGGGAAACTACAACAAGGATCTAAAACCAGTCATCGTTAGAATACAAAGGTAGGTCAAAGATGATAAAAGGGAAACTGCAACAAGGATCTAATACCAGACTTTTTAGGGAAGAAAAGGAAACGCTCTCTCAGGATTAACTCATCTCAGGGCTCTACTCACCCTATCTCTAATGAGTTGTACCCCAATCAGGCTAAGATGTTCGCTCAACCAAAGCTTTGATACCAACTGTGACGACCCAACTTTATTACCCCTAGGAACGACACTTAACGCATCCTTGGTGTTCGTGTGCCATAGCCCAAGCATGAGAAAGGTGAATCATCGTGGGGTGAAATAAGAACAGAATAGAAAACCTCACAACAAAACTGTTAAATATAATATAATAGTAAATAGTACATCAGGTTACTCCTTAACAAGGAGTTATCAGAATTACACAAAAGTACTATAAAAACAGCTTAGGCAGTTATAACATTCTGCCTTTACAAGTGCTGAAAATAAAATACACTTACACAACTAAGTAGCACAGTGGAATAGGTAAATAAGAAGATGGAATGCCCCCTATTTGGATGCCTTCTTCAAAAGAGCCCAACACAAACCTGCTACTCTCGGACTACTCAAATAAAATGTGTACCCAAGTGTTTATGGAAACAAACAACTCGGGTCAGACGATATGTCCGGTAAGAGTAAAACTTTAAACAAAGGTATGTATTTAACAAGAACATGTGAGATCATGCCGCTAAACACGGAACGGGTTTACTCTCACATGAATCAATATCCAAATGTGAAGAATGGATAAATAATTAAACACCACGAAGAGTAGTTGACTCTTTCCGGTGAAAGTAAGGAGATGAAATTAGAAGGTTCGAATCAAATAAGAAAAGGAAAATCTCCAACAAATGACTAGGAAGGTGCACCACCCTTGAAGTATATCTCTAGTAATATAATCCTGAGAAGCTCATATACTCCATGACACTTCTCGAAAATGTACCAGCCGGACCCCGTCAGACCTTACCGAATATCTGAATACTTCACATCTAAATTCGCAAATGAATCTGATCTAGATGAAATGTGAAAATACCCTAAGGGAGCAATCCCATATAGTTGGACGTCCTTTCATTATTTGGATTCAGTCATTTACCGAAAAAGGATATCAACGCTCAACGGAGCAATAAATCGTCTTAGAATGACGAAAATAAGTAGCTGAAGTAACCGATAGTTGAGGAACTAACTATCGAGGATATAAAACGATCGTATATGGAAATTAAGTCTTGTATACTTATCACCACTCATTGAATTCAATTTTGTATTATTTCTTGGTTAACAATAATACCAGACAAGTCAAGGTAGTGTTACCTCAAAGTCATGTCTCACGATTATTTTTATCTTTCGAAATAACAACAAGTCTACTTCTCCGATGTTTAGTGCTAATTATACAAATAAATCGTTTCCATTTAAGTGAATTGCTTTACGGAAATTAATTCACTTCCATAAACAATTCAAACCTTTTCTTTTAAAAACCCGAATTCGTACTTGGCTTCACATTACAAGTATTAGCTTTAAACACTTTGTTAAAAGAATTTAATGGTTTTGAAACATCATTATAAAAAGGTTTATCCACTTAAAACATCCTTATTATTTTTACTAATCAACTTTAAAACTTCATTAATTAAGTTGATAAATTCACTTCAATGCCTTTAATTAAAAAGGGTAAATTACCTTTAAATTATCATTAATTCAATTTATTAATAATATAATTAATTAAATTAAATTAAATAATAATTAAATATCATTATTTAAAAGTGATTATTTAATTTAAACTTTATTTAATAAAATATTTATTTAAGGTCTAACAGATTTATTAACCTTTAATAGTCGTTAATTAAATAGGGTTAATTAATTTTAAAACATCATTAATTGATAAATTAATTAATCTTAATCCATCATTAACCAAATATTAATTAGTCTTAAACATCATTAAATAAAATGATTAATTAAAATTAAATAATTATTAACTAAGTAATTAGTTAAGTTTAAAACACATCATTAATAAGTTAATTAGTTAACTTTAATCCTTATTAGTTAAATAATTAATTAAATTAAATAATCATTATTAAAATAATTAATTATTTTTGGGAACATCATTAGTTAAAACTTTCTTAACTTGTAAAATAATTCCAAGCACGAAATGAAACCAAACAGTTTCGATAAAAGGTGATTTTCCGAAAGTGCCGATATAGCGACTATCGCTATACGGGCGGTTCGGAATTCGAGCATATGATATTTGCAACACAACCATACATCACATAACCAAGGTATGAGCATAAATACATGATGATTTACAATAACATAACATATATCAAACATTTAATCACAATGATATAAGTTCGACTACAAGATTTCCGAATAACCAAAGATTCGCCTACTAACTTTCAAATGCGATTATTTTTCAAGCATCGAACCATATATTAACCCAACCATCATTACAACCATATGATAAATATTCAATAGTTACAAGTATAGGCAAAACTTGGTGGTTCAAAGATGGAAGCTTTACTCACCGTAACGCTTACTAACTTGAATGGAAATCACACTCACTCTCCAAAAATCGCTTGGAATTAGCTTTAACTTGATTTTGTGGACCTCTAATGGCCTTTTGGGCTTGGCCTAGAGCATGATGGGCTCGGCCATGGTGGGTATGTTGGGTGTAGTGTCTTGTTTTGTGGAGTATGGTTTTGTTTTGGCAAGAGGAGGTGTTGTAGATGAGTTTGTGAAGTTTTGTAGTGAAACGAATTATATTTTTCAACTTTAAACATGGACTTGGAAGCCATGGATGTTCATGAACATGAAGAAGAAGAAGGAAGTGAGGAGGTAAGTGAATGTATAAGGTGAGAACAAAGTGAGATAAGGAGTTAGGGTAGTGGTATTTATACGCATGAATATAGGATTTAATTAAATTTAATTCAAACATTAAAATATAGTGAAAGTTGTCATGAGAAGTGGAAGCCATGCCTCTCCATCCACTTAGGTGCACACGCACCCCATGGCCCCCCCTTTGCACCATGCCTTATCCTCTTCTAGCTAGTTTAGATGATGGCATACACTTCTTTAGGTTACTTAGGTTTTATTTTATATTTTTTTAAAGTCTAATCTTGTTTTTAATTATTTCTAACATGGTTTATTAATTTTAACTTATTATTAACCTATTGCTTGTCATATGTGCATGTGTATGCATGGGAATATGAGTGATACAAAAACGTGCACAACGTTTCCGACGACTTTCCGAAGTCGAGGAGTCAAAATTTCGGAAAACGCTTTTCGGTCACATTTTATATTTTTATTTGAACTATTTATTTTTGTAAACAAAATCTAAAAATGTTTTTAATATCATCAATTAATATTTAAAATATGTTTATTTGGTTATTAAAATCCATTATTTAAATATTCAAATAATAAGCGATTATTTTACGGGTCATTACATCGGCCGAGCCCAATTTTGCCTTTGCCCGAGCCATGTTGCACCCTACGAGCCCACACAAGTGCATAAATTCAAGTTAAGGAAGTTTTCTTAGCGTTTAGACAAGTTCGGTGGAAGTTAGACTTTGTTTTAGTGCATTTTTATGAGTGAAGCTTTCACCTTTGAACCATAAAATTTAAACTATGTTCATGCTCATATTTGTAGCTATTAAATGCTTAATGTATAGTTTTGATAATGGTTTGGTTGATGGATTTGTTTATTGCTTGAAAGTTAGTCGCTTTGGAAAGTTAGTAAGCGAATCTTAAGTTATATGAAAATCCAGTAGATAAATCAATCCCGTTGTAAATAAATGCTTGATATATGTTGTATTATTATAAGTCATCATGTATGTATGCTGATTCCTTTATTATGTGATGTATGTTTGTGTTGCAAAAGTCATATGCTTGAATTTCGAACTGCCCGTATAGCGATAGTCGCTATATCGGCACTTTCGGAAAATCACCTTTTATCAAAATCGTTTGGTTTCATTATCGTGCTTGGAATTATTTTAAAAGTTAAGCAAGTTATTAATTAATGATGTTTTCAAAAATAATTAATAATTTTAATAATTATTATTTTATTTAATTAATGAGGATTAAGGTTAACTAATTAACTTATTAATGATGTGTTTTAAATTTAACTAATTACTTAGTTAATAATGTTTTAAATTTAATTAATTATTTTATTTAATGATGTTTAAGGCTAATTAATCTTTTGATAATAATGGATTAAGATTTATTAATATATTAATTAATGAGGTTTTAAAAAAAAGTAATTAACCCTTTTACTTAATCACTTTTAGAAGTTAATAAATCTATTTAACTTTAATTAATCTTTCCTTAAATAAAGTTTTAAATTAATAAATCACTTTTAAATAATGATATTTAATTATTTATTATTTAATTATATTAATTATATTTAAATATTATTAATTAACTTAATTAGTGATATTTTAAAGGTGATTTACCCTTTTTAAATTAAAGGTTATTGAAGTTAATTAATTAACTAGTTAACAAAGTTTAAAAGTTGATTTATCCATGTAATAGGATGTTTTAAGTTGTTAATTCCTTTTTATAACGATGTTTCAAGGTTAGTAAACTCTTTTAACAAAGTGTTTAAATTTAATGCTTGTAATGTGAAGCTAAGTACGAATTCGTTTTTTTAAAGAAAAAGTTTGATTTATTTATGGAAATGAATTAATTTCCATAAAGCGATTCACTTATACGGAAATGATTTATTTGTATAATTAGCACTAAACATCAAAGAAGTAGGCTTGTCGCTATTTCAAAAGTTAAGAATAATCGTGAGATATGACTTTGAGGTAACACTGCCTTGAATTGTCCGGTATCGTTGTTAACCATGAAATAGTACAAGTTTGAATTTGATAAGTGGTGGTAAGTATACAAGATTTAATTTTCATATACGATCGTTTTATATCCTCGATAGTTTTTTTCTCGGCTATCGACTACTTCAGCTTCTTTATTATCGTTATTCTAAGACGATTTATTGCTCCGTTGAGCATTAGTATCCTTTTTTGAAAATGACTAAAACCAAAGCGCGAGTGGAGGCCAAGTTATGTGAGGTTGCTCCCATTAGGATACTTTCACATCTCATCTAGATTGGATTCGGTAGTGTTATTAGATGTGAAATATTCGGATACTCGTAAGGTTTGGTGGGGTCTAGCTTAAAGGGTTCCGAGAAGTGTCACAAAGTAAATGAGCTTCTCAGAAGTATATTGCCAGAGGTATACTTCAAGGGGGTGCACCTTTTTAGTCATTTGTTGGATATTTTCCTTTTCTTATTTGATTTTAACGTTCAAATTTATTTCCTTATTTGCACCGCATAGAGTCAACCACTCTTCGTCGTGTTTAATTATTTATCCATTCTTTACGTTTGGATGTTGATTTATGTAAGAGTAAACTCGTTCCGTGTTCAGCGACGTGGTCTCACATGTTTTGTGTTTAATTTCACACCTATCGTTTAAAGAGTTTTACTCACACCAGACATATCATCTGACCTGAGTTGTTTATTTTCCCTAAACTCTTGGGTACTCATTTTATTTGAGTAGTCCGAGAGTAGCAGGCCTTTGTTAGGCTCTTTTGAAGACGGCGTCCGAGCAGGATGCTTTCACCTTCTTAGTTATCTATTCCGCTGTATTATCTAGTTTGTGTAACTATATTTTGTTTCAGCATTTGTAAAGGTAGGACGTTATAACTGCCTAAGCTGATTTGTAGTACTTTTTTGTAATGCTGATAACTCCCTGTTAAGGAGTAACATGATGTACTATTTACTGTTATGTTTTATTTAGCAGTTTCGTTGTGAGATTTCTGTTCTGTTTTTTATTTCACCCTACGACAATTCATCTTTCCGATGCTTGGGCAATGAAACCCGAACACCGAGGATGTGTTAAGTGTCTTTCCTAGGGGTTAGAAAGGTGGGTCGTCATAGATATGGGATAACCGGTTGAGGAATGGTTGCTCAATTAAATATGAGTCTGGTTTATTGCTCTTGGATCCAATAGTGTCGAGTTTAGTCTAAAAGTTCATTCTTGTAATCGATTTGAGGATCATATCAATTCAGATTGGGAAGTTTATACTGGTGAGAATGGTTTACATATTTCTAAACATGTATCTAAGTGGAAGATTATCAGGTCAGATAGGATTGTATTGAGTAATGCTTTTGAATTATTAAGTACCATTGATTGTGAAGGGTTGTATAAAGCTAATAATGTTGCTTGTGAAAAGGATAATATTTATGATATTGAAGATACTGATGGCTCTGTTTCATTATTGTACAATATGAAGAGTAATGTTAAACATGATGTGGTGAGTATGAAAGTAAAGTTGAGTGCAACAATGAGGTCTACTAATGGTATTGTTGTTAATGGAGAAGACGATGGCTTTGGGGATACACAGTTGATAGGGAAAGAATGCAGCTCTAATATTTTAAGGAGTTGCTATTCAGATATTTCAAGGAGTGTTGATATTTCTAGGATTGTTGAAAATAACAGGGTTGATGAGATGGTAGATAAGGCAGATGAGCTGTAAAAACATATAGTTGAAAGTGTGTTTTTGCATGATGTAGATGATTAGAATCAGGATTGGCTTATGCAAGTTGAGAAAGAATTGTATGAAGAAAAAGTGTGTGAAATGCATGGTGTGTTACAACCTGTGCATGATATATGTGATAAGAATGAAAGTAGGGTAGTAATTTCTTAGGCTTCATGAGGAAAAATAGGAAATGATATCGCTAATTGATAGTGTGAACAAGGCCATTGTGGTTGAAGAGACTTGTCATATAGGCCTTATAGATGATGCAGATCATGTTTGTGATAATGTTTTCATGCATGGTGATGGTTTGAAAATAGGAGTTGCCAAGAATAATAAGGACGCAAATGGAAATAGGAAGGAACCATGTGATATGGCTATTTCATCTAATGTGTGCATGGGTCAAATGCCTGTACAAGATAATATGATAATGAACAGAGTGTTATAGGGTGATAAAACTCAGGCTTATTCACATACTAGGGAACAAGCAAGCATGGATCCGTGTATAATTTCTCCAATTCAAGTACAATTTACGGACTCAATTTACATTGGAATGAAGCAAACAAATAACACAAAGGATTGTCTCTTACACTCTAGTTTGAGCTAAATGAGATCGATGAAGAGGAGCGCTCGACTTCATAGAGCGGCTACTAGAGTTTCTGTTGATTCTAGCTCAGGGAACAGAGAGACAGATTTAGTAGTGCATAGAGAAATAGGATCCAGCTTGAGTGGTTCTAGATTGGTGAGGGGGAGTGCTTGACTTAGTAGTGTGGCCACTAGAGCTTCTAATAGCTCTAGCTCAGGTATGAATTTTCTTTTGGATAGTACATATGGACCCTATGCTTTGAGTAGTCTATCCACTAACGATATGCAGTATTTGGCTAGGAGTTCTGGTCTTACGTTTGATGATATTCAGATTGACATCGAGTATATTAGAAGTAAGGAATTAGAATGGGTCAAATCATTTAGATCATGAGGTATATTAATTCGAATGTTAAGGTATTGCATGATTTAGGAAAACGTAGTAAAATTAGATTGTTTTTTAAAGATGACAATATCGACATTGTTTTGTTACAAGAAACTAAAATAGAATACCTTGATTATAGATTTTATAGGTAGGGGGTCTTTGTGTAAATCATTAGTCTATCTTCTAGCTAGGCGCAGTACGGGGGGGGGGAGGGCTTATGATAGGTTGGAAATGTCATTGTGTTAGACTTTTGCAATCTATTATTAAGGATCATTCAACACATTTAATTTTTACTGGCATTTGTAAACGAATGTTTATGGGCTGAACTCAAAACTAGATCTCTAGAATTTAGATCACTCGCTCCTGGACCATGGATTATGGAGGTTGATTTTAATCTTATTATATTTTTTAAGAGAGAGATCCCCTAGGGAGGGGGATTTTGTTTCCATGGAGGAGTTTGACCAATTCATTGTTAATTGTAAGTTAATTGAGACAAAACTAAGTAACATGTAGTTTACTTGGTCAAATAGTTGAGATGATCCTTCGATGATACTTTTAGATAGTTTTTTATTAATGAAGAAATAGAAGACAAATTTTCTACTTGAAAAGTTGTGGGTCTTTCGAATATTTATTCAGATCATTGCCTTATTATTTTGTCCTGTACTAACATAAATATTAGGAATAGAATTTTTAGATTCGAAAAGATGTGGTTGTTGGAGAATAATTTTAAAGATTTAGTTGTAAAGAAATAGACTTGTATGAATTTTTATAATTACAGATTTCCAGGTAACATAGCCAAAGTTTTGGTTAATAAATTTGGGGACTTAGGGTTATTTCTTAATAAATGGAGTAAAGATGTTTTTGGTAACATTAAATTTAAAAAGAAAAAATTTAATGATGTGATCTTAAATTTAAATAAAATTGAAGAAACTAGGAATTTAAGTATTTCAGAAAAAAATGTACTTGCAAATTTAAAAGAAGAATTAAATAAAATTATCTTACAAGAAGAAATAATATGGAAATAAAGATCTAGGGTCTAATGGATGAATGAGGGGAATATGAATAAAGGTAAGAAATGTAATAATACTATTAATTCTATTTTAATTAATAATATTGAGATTTTTGATCGAACAGAACTTAATAATGGGTTTACCAATTATTATGGAGAAATTTTTGGAAGCACAAAATGGCATAGGATTTGAGCTAACTGGGATATGTTTTATATTGAAGATACTAAAATTGATCTAGCAGGATTAGATATTCCATTTTTGAAAGAGGAAATTTGGAAGGATATAAAGGAGATGCCTAATGATAAAGCTTCAGGTCCAGATGGTTTTCTATGTTATTCTATGAAACTTTTTGGAATGTAAAGATGATATAATAAAAATGTTCAATGAATTTTATGATGGTTCATTGCAGTTAGGTAGTTTAATTTCGCTAATGTAATCTTATTGCATAAAAAAATAAACGCTAACCAATTAAAAGATTTTAGACCTATTTTGTTATTAAATTGTTCATTTAAAATTATTTCTAAGGTTTTAGCTAATAGATTAAATACTAAAATGAATGATTTAATAGATAACACCCAAAAAACTTTTATAAAGGGTAGAAATATCACAGATGGTATAGTAGTTGTACAAGAATATATTAATTACTGTTGTAAAAATAATATCACTTGTGCGCTTTTAAAAATTGATTTTGCTGAAGCTTTTGATTCAATTGATTGGACTTCTCTTAAGGATTTTTTAACGACTAGGTGTTTTAGTACTAGATGGTGGGATGGATTATGTCTTTACTTAAAACAAGTAATTCAAGTATTATGGTTAATGGTATTTTAAGAAATAAAATTCAATTAAAACGTGGACTTAGACAAGGTGATCCATTATCACCTTTACTATTTAATTTAGTAACTGACATTTTTTCTAGAACTATCAAATTGGCCACCAATAATAGAATTTTAGACGTTAAAGGAAATGAGATCTCTAGTAATTGTCTTTCAGTTCTCCAGTTTGCAGATGATACTATGATTTTTACATCCCATTTGCTTAAACATATTATTACACTTAAATTCATTTTATATAATTTTGAACTTCTATCTAGTTTAAAGATTAATTTTGATAAAAGCTCAGTACTAGTTTCATATGATATTGATAATACTAAAAACCAAGTTGCATATACATTAAATTGTAAAACAATGAAATTCCCTAAAGAATATTAGGTTTTTTAATTAGACCACAAAAACTTAAACATAATGATTGGATTATTATAATAGATAAAATTAATAAAAGATTATACAAATGGAATGGTAAATACTTATCGAGAGCAGGTAGGATAATTCTCATTAATTCAGTCTTATCTGCATTACCTATTTATTCAATGTCGTTTTATCCTTTTTCCAAAATGGATAATTGATAAAATTAGAAGAGATTTTTTATGGAGTGGAAATAATTTAAATTGTAGTTCTAAGTGTCTTGTTAAATGCAAAATGGTTTGTAAGTCTTAAAATGAGGGGGAGTTAGTAATTATAAACCTACATAACTTAAATATTTCTTTTTTAGGAAAATGGTTATAGAAATTTAATGATAATAATGAAAATTTGCTATGGAAAGAATTAATATCGAATTAGTGATATGGTGGTGTTTTTAACTTACATCACATTATTATCAATAATATTAATAATATTTCTCACTTTTAGAAATCAATAATATAATTTTTTGATACTTTTAATCTAAGTATTTATAATGTTGTTTATTCTGGCAACAACACTTCTTTTTGGCATGATTGTAGGATTTCAGCTATTTCACTTAAAGTGGAACTTCAAAAGTCATATGAAATATGTAATTTTAAAAATGTATTAATTTTATAAATTAATAGACCAAATTTAAATTTTCCTTGGGAATTTAGTTTTAACCATACGTTAGTGGGAATTACTTTAACACAATTTGCATTATTGTGTGCTAAACTGGAACTTTACGATATTGATAATAAGAAAGACGTTAAATTATGGTGTTGGGATAAGATTAATTAAGACGTATACATCTCATTCATTTTATAATTTTATAAATTTTTCGGGAGTTAAATTGAAATTATTTAAACACATTTGGAAGATAAGTGTTCCACCTAAAGCTAACTAAAGTACATATGTGGTTAATTTTACATGGGAAATTAAATATCATAGAATTTTTAAAGAAAAAAATATTTAATGACAAAAGATATTATTTTTGTAAAGATAAAATGGAAAATATTTTACACTTATACTTTGATTGTAATGTAATTAGATATATTATTATAAAATTCTCAATATTTTTGATTTTAATATAAATTGGAAGTAAATTAATTGTGATTATATTGGAATAATCTTAGATTTTATTATAAAGATCATAACAGATTTTTACTTGATACTATTTACACAATAACATGTTGGTATATTTGGTTTGAAAGAAACCAATGTGTATTTAATAATATTAATATTGATTTGGAAAAGTTAATACATGTAATTTATCTATTTTGTTCTACTTGGATTTCAAATCCTAGTTATAAATTAAATAAAAATTTGACTTTTAAAGAGTTTCTAAAGAAAGTAAAAGTTTGCATTGAATTTTTTGAAAATGAAAGCATTTTAAATAATAGAGAAAAAAATAGATAGATCATACTAGCATTGGAATGAAGTTTGGCTCCATTGCTTGTTACATTACTTAAACGAACGGTTTGAAATATTTTTATACAATTCTAGTAGTGGTTGGAAAACCATTATTGTGAAACGGTGTTTTCTACTTTAGTTACCTGTGAGTAGTAGTTTCAGTAATTTTTCCTTCCATGCAGCCAATGATAAAAAGTCTTGTCCTAGTATAACCTCAACACTTGCATGAGTAATCGAGATAACTTAATGCATTCAAGTTTTAGTTATTTTTTTGGACTGCTCATAATATTTCTTAAGTTATGCTTAATATTGCAAAAAGCACATAACTATATTAAGCTATTGAATATTGATGAATACACAAACATTCATCATTGATGGTTTCCTTTGGATTATGCACGCATCATAGCACTGTTGTGTATATAATATATATGATACTTTCAATTCTAATGTTTGGTTTCCATTATCCATCAGTTGCACATTTTTTTGTAATCTACAAAATAACGGCTGATGTTATGTTTATGGTTCGAGATTTCGGCTTGTAACATATAATATTTTGGCCCAGATAGATGATTATATTGTAGCAATGTCATATTTAAGAATCTTGGCTCAATTTGCAATGCATTAGTTTTACAAAGTGTTCCGCCTATATAAGAAGTAAAAGTAAAAATCATTCCCAAGAGTTCGGGAATGTATCTAAATTAATTTCTGTAATGCGGTAGTGATCCTTGAAGTGGCTGGAAAATATAAAACATCATTTACATCAGTTCGAACTTACAGATGGAGTAAAAATAAAATAATGATGCATGCCTCTGTTATAAATTCATGCTTCTATTGTAAATTAAAATGTTGCATTACTATGAATAGGCTCTGCTAAATTTATACCTCTGTTGTAGATTAAAATGTTGCACTACTATGAGTTCTAAATATATACATGCTTCGTCAAATTTATTAGCTGGTCATAAATAGAACCCAATCAGTATTTGAGGTCAAAATGGTAAGCAACTCAACTACTATCAGCTTACTAGCAAAAATAGATTGTTGCCAAAAACAGCTTACTAATGTAAATGTAAGGTTACTCTATATTTTACCATTGGATGCTTCATTTTTGATAAGCATTAATGTTTTGGTCTTACGATTTACATTCACATACGCAATATCATGGTAATATAGGTGGTCTTGGTCATTTAGATCATAATCAATAGGTAGCTAGTGAATTATTGCTCTCAGAGGTTAATCACAAGCATTAGATCGCTTTTATGTTCTTTTTACTATAGTTTTAGCCAACTGCAAAACACTAAATCACCAACCCCCTCCTCCACGCAATCACCTGAAACAAAATCGCTGCACTAATCTACAGCTTTCAAACCTGAAAATAACAATCTCCAACCCAAAGGATAGATTATACTAGCATTAGAATGAATTTGGAATTTTTCATTTTTGTCCACATGTATAATCTTTATTCGAAATGGGTTTTAGTAACTTCTTGTGATAAAATAAATAGGTTTTATGTATTTCACAATTTAGGGACTGATACGTGAAAGTAGTAAAAATTGGATGCAAAAATATTGTTGCTCACTAACTTAACTTGGTCCTTTGTATATTTTTTTCTTATTTCTTGCGCCGTGTTAACTAAATGATTGCTTATTCTATGCCTTTTATTATTAGTTTAGTTTAGTTTATTGTGATATATATGTATATAAATATATAATTGTATATATATTTATATACATATATATGTATTGATCTTACATTTTGGTTTAGTTTTCTTAGCAGCTACAGGTTCAGTTACTTGATTGGATGGATTCGGTTGATATTGAGGATTTGAGCATTTTTCGTATTTTATGGACATTAGTTACATAGGATTGGTTTTTTTTTCTTCTCATTTTGTACGAGGGAGTTTCGCCACCTGTCACGCATGTTAACAACTCATTCTTTTAAGCGTAGAATAAATTACATGAGTACTCTCCTCTTTAATAGAGGATCACTCATTTTTCTAAAATAAGTATATGTAACACTTTCTATATGATCGACGTCAAATTACTCTTAACTGTTGAGGGCACCAAGTTGTTACGTACGTGTAGTTGTTTGAAACAACTACAAAACGACTCACTGAGAGTCTTCTATAAGTTCAAAGTCAAATAAAAGATTTTATATGATGACGTGAAATAGTCTTTTGGTATGAGAATACTGTGAATCTTAAGCGTCTAATTTATACATTGATTATAATCAATCACATGATACTGTTGATCGTGTTAAGACCATAGTTGAGTATAAGTTGAACCACTTGAAGTGAAACACTGTTCAAGAGAGGATTCATCTCCTTCTAATAGAATGTTAGTATTGATAGAGTCAAGGGTGCGCCATAGGGGCAATTATGTAATTTATTATATAACATAACTCTTATAGCGAATCTTGTTCGAGATAAAGTAAGCTTTTGGTTTATTTTCTTTTGCATGCATTGCTATATTGAGACATAAATGATGTTATAAATATAATAAATTCATATAAGTAAAAAAATCCCTAGGAATAGTATTTAATCGGTTGTAGTTAAGAATGTGTTCGTAACAAGGAGTATTGAATCAAATAAAATAGATATTTATTCTTAATTATTTTAGTCAAGATGTATTGAGAATGAGATATCGATATATCTACTGAGACTGATGTATGTAATGATCTCCATACGATGGACAGTGAATTACTCATGGCCATCCGGACCATCAAATTGTAACGTACCTGTAGTTGTTTGGAACAATTATAAAACAGTTCACTGAGAGACATAATACGAAGGGCCTGCATTGGGGTTTTGAGGTATTAAGTGGTTGTTTGAGGGCTCGTCTCTTTTCTCCAAATGAAGTATTAAATAGCCAAGTGGCTATTCATTATGCACGATATGTGGAATCTCGACAGTGGTCCGCTTTGGGATATGGTATTAAGTGACTGATTGAGGGTCGGCCTTTCCATAAAGAAGTATTAAGTGGCTCTTCCATGTACAAAATGATAGGATCTGCCCCAATTAAGGTCTTAAATAGCCAGAGTCTACCTATTTTCCAATAAATCTATTAAGTGGCTTCCATTCTATCTCTTGCATTGTTAGATATTTATAATGTGGGATTTGGGTCATTAGGTTTAGATACCTGCTTCGAGAATGGAAGACATTAAGTGGTTGATTGAGGACCTGCCTTTCCTTATAAGAAGTATTAAATGGTTTTATGCACGCAAGACATATTTTAATTTTAAAATATACTACCCAAATACTGAAATGGTAAGACTCGAGGTTTTTATTCATCAAACATTTGTTATTATGACTCCCTCCTCATTACAACACATGTTAAGGACAGAGTGATGACGATGATGACGTTAGAAGGTGGAGTGGCTTAAGCTTGTGGCAGTTATTATTAATATCTTTTATGATGTTTTATGTTGTACCCATGTATTTTCGACGAATGATATAATAGATCTTATTTGACAGTTGATGATGTTTTGCATTATGACATTTCAAATGGTTTTGAAATAAATGGGTACAGTTTGCTATTATATTTTATTCCATCCACTGTGAGTTCTAAAATAATAGCTATTACTCTGTATCGTTACTTCTTTTTCCAACCTACAGCCAGTCTTAGAATGTATCTAAGTTTCGATGGGCCTTTTCTGGGTTGAAATTTAGACCTATTCCGAGATGGGTTGTTACATTTGGTATCGGAGCTTAGGTTAACCGATCAATAGGAAAACTATATATATACCTCTATTTCCTTAAACATATGCATTCACACTAGGCAACCCTTTTCTTTCAGCATACAGTATTATCTTAGGAAATTGTCACTAAATATTCAACCTACAGATAGTTGATATAGTTGATAATCAATCTTCTTTCATAATTAGGGTCCCTGCCTGCGGAAGACCTCCCATTCGTGGAATCCTCGAATGATCTAAACAATATCTTAGGACTGTTAAGCAATTTCCTATTCCTCTAGCTGCACCGGTGACACTTGCCGCCCCACCTGCGATGCAACACCCCATCCCATTGACTTTTCTAAATTGTGTAAGGACTTACTAAATATGGAAGGGAAGACGTACTATGGAACCAAGGGATATTTGGAAGCTAAAGCATGGGTTATCGACTATGAGAAAATATTTAGGGAGCTTGGTTGGGAAGATCAGCTAAAGAGGAGGATGACAACTTAGCACCTCAAAGGAGAAGCTTTAGATTGGTGGAACTTGGCGACCGAGGAAAATGCTGGAAGGATTTTCTCGTGGATGAATTCAAAAACAGATTTAAGGTAAGGTTTATGTCTAAGGTAGAAGTGAATCTACAACTGGATAAATTCATTCAGCTTAGGTAAGGAGACTCCACTCTAAAGGAGTATATTGCTAAGTTCACAGAGCTGGCTAAATTCAAGATGAGCTTGATAGATACACCTATGAAAAAGGCCATGAAGTTCGTGAAGGGACTAAATTCCCTGTTGAGAGAAATGTTGTTGATCCAAGTACGCATTGGTGCCACATATGAGATGTTGGTGGAGATGGCAATGCAACACATGGCCAACGTGAATGATAAGGATGCAAAAAGGAGAAGGCTGCACCTACCCAAAAGCAAGGAGGGTCTAAGAAGGAAGCTTTTAGGCTAACAAGAAGTCGAAGGGGGAGTTTAAGAAGGATGGTAAGGTGTGCAAGCAATGCCAGAAGAAAGGTCAAGAGGCTAAAGATTGTAGGGTGAGTCTGATGAAGGAAGCTTTTAAAGAGAAGTGCTTTAATTGCCACGATGAAGGGCATCTCAAGATTCAATGCCTTAAGTTGGCAAAGAAAGGATCAAGCAGACAAGCTTATGCTATTGAAGCCATCCCTATTACAAGTAGACCACCGAGAGACCAAGGAAAGGCAACATTAGAAGGTATAACTCTTATTTTAGGGGTTATAATTTGTACCCTATTTGATTCAGGGGCATCACATTCTTTTATAGCTAGGAATGTAGTACACTTCTTAAACCTTCAAACCTAGATTGTCCCTAGCCTAATAGTGGTCTATAATCATATTGGGGGATCGACACATCTCTCTTTTATTTGCAAAGACCTAGTGTTGGATATATGCAACATTGATTTCATATGTATTACGTACGTTCTAAATTTTGAGGGGTATAGACTTATCTTGGGTATGGATTAGTTAGCATATCATGGATCAAGTCTTGATTGTGATAGGAGGGTTATACAATTAAGAAGTTGTGGAGGCCGTGACATAGAAATTCTTTATACACCCCAAGATTTAGTTGAGTTAAGCCATCTATACTCAGTAAATCTATCTATTAGAGAGCTATCATCCATACTTGTAGTTTGTGAATTTCCTGATGTCTTTGAGGAAGTCTCGGGTCTCCCACCCCAAAGGGAGATCAAGTTCCGAATAGATTCGGAGTAAGATGCAAGGTCATTCGCCATGCCTTTAAGACACATGGCTCCTAAAGGAAAAAGAGAATTGGATAAGTAAATCTCTGAGCTATTAAAGAAAGGATTCATCCGTCGGAGTACTTCAGAGTAAGGAGCCCCTGTTGTTTTTGCCGCTAAGGCAGATGGTTCATTGAGACTTTGCAACGACTATAGGTAATTGAATGAGTTGACAAGGAAGAATAAGTTCCCTTTACCTAGGATACAGGACTTGTTCGATCAGCTTGGAGGAGCTAAAGTCTTTTCTCAACTAAACTTAGCAACCGGATTCCATCAATTGAGGATTGCAGAAGAAAGCAAGTTGAAGACTACATTTCGCACACTAGAAGGACTCTATGAGTGAAAGGTGATGCCTTTTGGATTAACAAATGCCCCCGCATACTTTGTGGATTTGATGAGGCATACTTTGTGGATTTGATGAGTATGGTATTTAGGGGGCAACTTAATATATTCATCGTTGTGTTTGTGATGATATTTTGGTTTTATTGAAGGGAAAAGAGGAGCATGAGGACCACCTAAGAGAGGTATTAGGAACCTTAAGAAGGCACCAGCTTAAGGCCAAATTTGATAAATGACACTTTTGAAGAAAAACAGTTAGATTCCTTGGGCATATCGTTTCTGAGCAAGGACTGGTAGTAGATCCCGCTAAAGTGGAAGCCATTCAAGGATAGAAGACTGCTAGAAGTGCATCGAAGGTTAGAAGTTTTCTCGGGTTGCCAGGCTATTATAGAAAGTTCATTAAGAACTTTGCAAGAATAACATCCCCCTTAATCCATTTGACTAAGGATAACCTGATATTTTCTTGGGACGATCGATGCACTAAGTCATTTGAGAAGCTTAAAGAGTTATTGACTTGTGCACCTATGCTCACTATTCCCGATGGGACCAAAATGTTTACAGTTTTCACAGATGCTTATGGCATAGGATTAGGAGCAGTACTAGTGCAAGAAAGAAAAATAGTTTCTTATGCTAGCAGGCAACTGAAGGATCATGAGAAAAGATATCCAGTTCACGACTTGGAGTTGGCAGCTATCGTCTTTGCCTTGAAGATGTGAAGGCATTATCTCTTGGGAGAAAGATTTGAGTTATTCACTGATCATAAATCACTCAAATACCTATTTTCCAAAAAGATTTAAATCTCAGGCAGCAGGGATGGATGGAATATATAGCATCATTCGACTTCAGTATTCGATACACCATTGGAAAATGGGATGTAGTCACCAACGCCCTTAGTTGAAGGCACGCTACCCTAGGTGCTATATATGAATGGAGGTAGTTGGAGTTCCTCTCAAATTTAACTTCCAATCGCCAATAGAATCCATCCAAGGGTTTTTAGTAGTTATGGAAATTAGGCCAGCCTTAGTAGACCGTATAAGGCTTGAGCAAGTGAATGATGAGAAGTTAGTAAAGATTTGGAGCGGTTGAGGAAGGGAGAGCATTTTCCCCACACTAGTAGGTATTCAGTTGATGAGAAAGGAGACTTAAGAAGAGATGGACGACTTTGTGTCCCGATGGTTGATAGTTTGTTAAGAGAGGTGCTTATGCAATGTCACCACTCAAAGATGACCATTCACTTCAGAGGAGATAAAATGTATAAGGAAATGAAGAGGATTTTCTTTTGGCCTAGAGTGAAGAAGAGTGTAGCTGAGTTTGTTGCTAAGTGCTTGACATGCCAGAGAGTAAAAGTTGGGCAAGGGAAGCCTAGAGGATTACTATTACCATTGGAAATTCCGACTTACAAGTGAGAGCACATTTCGACGAACTTTATGGAAGGATTGCCTAAATGTTAAAGGGGTAATGAAGCAATTTGGTTTATAGTGGATAGACTCACCAAGAGTGCTTATTTTATTCCGGTCAAGAACAATAGAACTGCCACTTCTCTCATGTAGATCTACATCAAAGAGGTAATTCGATTGCTTGGAATTTCAATGAGCATAGTTAGTGATAGGGACCCCTTATTCACTAGTGAGTTTTGGAGGAGCCTACAAGAAGCTTTGGTAACTTCTTTGAATCTTAACACTGCATATCACCCACAGACTGATGGTCAAATGGAGAGAGTAAATAGGGTTTTGGAAGACTTATTGAGGGCTTGTATTTTGGATTTCGAAGAACATTGGGAGCAGCACCTACCATTGGTCAAGTTCGTGTAAATTGAGTGAATTGAATTAAATAAGGTAGGGTTGAAAATGGAAATTTTATAGAAAATGGAAATTTTATAAATTGAGTGAATTGAATTAAATAATTTGGAATTTTACGACGAAAGTTATTCCATTGCATTCGTGGCGAAATTTTATTCCGTTTCCATATATATATATATATGTGTGTGTGTGCACTGAAAACGGAGCTCAAACGAAGCAGCTACGAGCCTTTGAAGTTTTCAGATTTTAATTAATTTAGTTTGAATTCAAATTCATATGAGTGTTTAAATTTAGGGTTTAAATTTCAAAAATTAATTGTAGGTTTACTTGAGGGTTAAGTAACCGTTAAGTTAAACAATTAACGTAAAAGTTAATTAGGGAATTAAATAAATGAGCAACGGAAACAAATCGACGCACCCCAAATAGAAGTAGAGGTCAACATCTCCGACCCCAAGCGGTCAACCTCTTGCGGTCCATTGGTCATAGGGGGCGGTCGACCCCTATTCAGGTAGCGGCTAGGGTTTTTTAGCCTTTAAAAGCTCCAGATTTATCTGTTTTTCACCTAACTCCATCCTACGGTTCCGATGCATTTCAACTTCTATAAACCTATTCTCTCCGCTTTTTATTCATAAATATTTGGAAAATACCTCGAATCTATGCCATTTCTCTCTTCAGCTAGATTCAGAAATTCAAGTAAGGATTCTAATCCATTTGTTCTTTTAATCTATTTTCTTCTCCTCCAACCTCTTTGAATCTTACAAAACTATATATATACCTATCCTTCGTTGTGTGTGTATATTAAAAGAAAGAGATATGAAAAAGAGTTGCTTTGGCATTGGATCCATAAAGAAAAGCTAAGGAAAATCTATGAGTGGAAACCTTAGTAATTTTATTCCAGCAATTGATTAGTATATATCTATGAATTTGAATATGTCTTAAGGATTTTAGGATTCCAAAAAAAAGATAGATAAAATCCACCAAAATTCCTTTTTATTTTGAAATGTCAATTCTAGATGGAGATTCTTAATTATTTTTGTTAATTTGATGGAATTTAAATTGTTTTTTCAAATTTGATAATTTCATAGTCTATTCCACTTCTCCTTGTAACAACCCAAAATTTAAGCTATAATAATTAATTAAACAATAAAATAAGTTTGTGAAATTGTCAGAATCGAGCTATGGGAGTGCACCATTGGGTCCGTGGTGATTTTCTAATCAATTTTCATATATAACTTGTTGAAATCCGAGTCAGTATGGAGAAGTTACGAGAGAAACAAGAAATCAGAATTAAATAAACAAAAACAAAAAGAAAAAAATACAAAGGCAAGGGTCGACCCATGCTATGGTCAGGTCAACCTATAGGTCGACCCCCAAAGATCATAGGTCGACCCGCAAAACTTTCTAGACGTGAAATCATCTAGGTACGAGCCGAACACCTTAAAATTTGATTTTTGGTTAATCCTGTGCGTTCGCAGCTGCATCCGACGGTTCCTAGTGAGCCTATGACGTGGTTGCACCAAATTTAATCTTCAAATCCGACGGCCTGAGATCCCTAAGCCACACTATAAATAGAACCCTAGGCCTAGCTATTTTTCTCGTTTAGATTTTCTCCCAATTGGGTTCATTGCCTGAGGCTGAACCCTAAATAGAAATTTTTTCTAGGAAGGGAATCTTTTTAGTAAAAATATTCTATGCCCTAGAAGCAGATCCAAGAAGGCCCAGGAATAGAGCTAAGAACCACATGTGAGTTTTTTGTAATTATTTTAGATTTGTAAGCAATTTAAAATAATAGGGTTCTCAATAGTTGTAGTTTTTCTACAATTTTGAGACAGTTTTTATGTAAGTTTATTTACAGTTAGTATTTAAGTAAATTTCAGAAGTTCTTTTCAATCTATTTTTATCCAGCTATTTTATTCAGTTATTTATAGTTAATTGCAGTTATTTACAGTTATTTACATCCGTTTTAGGTTGGAATTTAGCTTGTAAATGTTAGTTTCTTTTTATAGAGATTTAATCCTTTTTGATGTGAATAAAATATTAAAAAGAGAAGAATTCGCAGATATGGATTAAAATAGAAAAACACTAAATTTACAGAAATTAGATGTAAAATGAGAAAAACCGAAATAAAATGGAGATAAACTGAAATAGGCAATTTTAAGATATTTGCAAACATGATTATAACAAGTGGTTATAACTAAAAAGAGAAATTAGAAGAGCAATAGTTGCAAGAACAATTATAACATAGGTTATAATTAGAAAGAAGAGATAACAGAAGAGGCTTATTTTAAAACTTAGATCTTGGATTAAGTTAATAAGCAAATATAGAAGTAGGGCCCGTACCAGCAACATTCCCTTTCAGGTTTAGGACTGATGGTTTCACACGTAGGTGAGGCTGGGACACGCTTATGCTGATTAGGGTAAATAAGTGGCCAATAGATAGAGGCTCAAATCTGGGGATTTGGTCAAGGGGCGCAAAGCTAGAAGATTTGTTTGTTAGGACCAGTACCGGTAGCATTCCCTTTCAGGTCGAGGACTGATGGTCTCACACGTAGGTGAGGCTGGGCACGCTTATGTTGATGTATTCTTCTACTTTTCATCATTTTCATTTGGTTTTTGATGGGCTGGCACTTGTGAGAGGGATTATTATTGTTGTCTTTATACTCTGATTTTATGAGACTGAGATGTACTTTCATGAGACATGAGACATTTTGCGTTTTTGAGGTATGTTATGTTTTTATGACTTATTTTGAGATGAAGTTTAATTTTGAATGATAAGTCATTATTTAAATGCTTCCGCTGTCTTTACTTATTTGTCTTGTGAATCTTAGGCTTTTTTGATGCTTTAGTTATACCTATAACGCACCACATCCTTTGGTGTGCCCTTTTTGGGAATACTAAGGGGTGTGGGGTGTTTCATTTGGTATCAGAGTCAGGTTACAGGATTCCTAAAAACTAGTTTTAAAAGTAAAGTATTTTTAAAAGGTAACATATCTTCGAACTAAAAGTATTTTTCAGAAAGAAACTCTTATTATAGGAATAGTTTTCATGTATAAAAGAGTTTTTATAAAAGTCCCCTCAAAGTCCAGTTCAACCTTCTTTCGATTCTTTCGAGCCCAAATTTTCTTTTCTTTGCATAGTATGGCGGATGCCCCAAATCTTCCAAAGGGTGTCCAAGTCCCTGGCTGGTTTCGTAGATACCTCCAAGCTACGGCACCAGAGGTGCAAGGGCAAGCGCCCAACGCAACACCGGCGGGTGGACGACCCGTTAATCCACTTGCAGCAGCCAATTTTTCTAAGCTATGCAAGGACTTCCCTAGTCTAGGAGGCAAGACGTTTTCTGGCATGGAGGATTTCGTAGAGGCACGAGCTTAGTTGAGGAATACAGAGCGGATATTTGGGCTGTTAGGATTGGAGGACCAGCAAAGAGTTCAGCTTGTGATGTGCACGTAAATGTGTATATTTTTACCACCATATTTAATCAATTTAAATTAAATAAATGATCATATCGGGTATTTTAACTTGTTTAAACCAAAATTCATATTATTTTCAAATCGTCACATATTCATCTTCACCCAAGAGCAAAATGGTCATTTTTGTGCATATATTAATTTGAGAAAATTTAATTAGAAATTTCTATATTTTTTATAGGAATTTGGCTTCATATACAAGTGGTTACATGATGATATATGCATGCACAAGAGTGAAGAGAACAAATGAAGATGGAAATAATTCAAAGTGAAGATAATGGAGGACCCCATCTACCCACCTACCTTAATGTACAAATTAGAGGCTAATGCACATGCTTATGGAATTAATGGCTTCATGTACACTTAAATGATGATTAGTAGAAGCTAATGATTACTTGGCCTCCATAATTTATCAAGGGTATTTTGGGCATTCTCCAAAAATATGAATTAGGGTTTAACACATGTATAAGTACCCTTTATGTTTCATGTAGCCTTCTTCCTCTTTAGTCCCTCTTTTAGGCTCTCTTCTCTTAGTCTCTTCTCTTAGGAAAATAAAATGAGAGCTCTCTTTCTTTTCATGGCTACTTAGCCATTTCTTCTTTTCATGTAACTTTTTATGCAATTTAATACATGTTCTTTTCATTTTCTTGTTTATTTCCTTTCATGTTGTAGTGTAGATCTATTTTATTTTATGCAATTAGATTAGTTCTCTTTTTCATTAGCTTTCATTTTCCTCTTCTTTTTATTTTTGTTTATTTCATGTTTCTTTCTACTTGTGTTGACATAATAACACAAATGAGAGGCTAATTCCTACAATTTAGGGGTAATGATGCTCTCTTGAATCATGTAGATGCAACATAATTTCAAATTTATGTCTCTTTTGTGCTTAATGGAAAGTTGGATGTTTGTGTGATTTTGTATTTAATATTGAGATTGATAGCTTATGTTGTTCAAAACAAATAGGCTATGCTTAGTCATATGAATCACTAATTACCTCTTCATCTACATATGATCATGGTAATGGAAGTGGATTTAGAATCAAAATTTGATGGTTTATGTTTCTAATTCAATAGTTAATAAGCCATGCTTAAAATAGATTCTACTTTTAATTTCATCATTTTCATTGAAGTTAGTAAGTGGGTTAGAGGGTGCATTAAAGTTTGATGGTTTAAGTGTGTTAATTAATAACACAATTAGGCCATGCTTATGATAAATGCATCAACTAAACTCACAAATGACCAAAAAGAGATCATAATTTCATTTTGTTGAGTTATGCGATCTAGAGAGTGGAAATTACCTCTGAATTGCTTTCACACTCTCATAATTTTATCAATTTTCTTTTGCTAGTTTTCTACATTTTTAGCTAATCAAATTTTCAACTGTGGTTAATTTGATTGAATAGAGATTTAAAATCATCAATTCCCTGCGGATCGACCCGTATTCGCCATGTACTACAAGTGTACGCCGTGCGCTTGCGGTAAATTTTAAGTAAAACTTCACTTTTAAGTTTCCTTCCCAAAAAAAAACATTGGAATTTGTTAAAAAAGAAGGTGGGTTGTTTTGAATTTATTTGTGTTTAGTTTGTTCTATTTTTTTTCATTTGTTTTAGTCTTTCTTTGATATAAAAAAATTGTATATATTTTGTTTTTATTTCAAGTTGACAAAGTAGAATTTCAGAAGAAGAGGAGCTGCTGCTATAAAACTGCTCCGCTTGCTTGTTTTAAAAAAAAGTTTTTGCTTTCATCTCTAGTTTGTATTTTCCTTGCATTGTTGTTTGCTTGCATTTTAGAAAAAAAAAACAGAAATTTCATTCGTAGTTGCATTGTTAATACACGTTTAATTTCTGCTTTGCATTTCATCCTAGAATTTGTTAATAATAACGGTTAGACATCGATAGCTCTTAATTGTATATTGACAAATTGTCTTCTTTGAACAATTTACTTTCTTGGTGTCTAGGCTACGGTAGAGTAATAACCATTTATAAATATTACGGTGATTCGTAAATATTATAGTGGTTGTTCCTCTGAAGCTACTTAAACCTTCGGCTGTATTGCTACGGTGATTCGTGGTGCACCGATAAATCCTGCCCGCTACCTGGCTGAGAACTATCTTGTTGATTTAAGACAGAGTATGAATATACCATTTTGGGTTAACTTAGGATAAATCATTTGTAATTAACCCTTGCATTCATTTAGTTGCATTAGTTCATGCATATTTAAAAAAAAACAAAAAACAAAATTCAAAATCCAAAACTAAAAAAATTGTAAATATTTCTTAACTTATTTTTTTCCTTTTCCTTTGAAAATTTTCAAATCAAAATTCCAAAAAAAAATACTTAGTTTTTTTTTAGAAAATCAAAAATCCAAAAAAAAAATCTTTTCAAAAACAAAAAGAAAAAAAAATTGAAAAACCAAAAAACAAAACAAAAATCAATTTCCCTTTTGAAAAATAAATTTTATTTGTAAATATTTTTCCTTTGTATAAAAAAACCCAAAATCATTCTTGAAAATGTCTGAATTTCCATATTCATGTGAATTCTACGATAGTTGTGAAAATCAATATAATGCATATAATTTCACACCAAATTCTTATGGATATTTCAACAACAACTATTGTTTAAATGATTTGAATTTTGAACCATAAAATTTTCAAAACGATGATCAACCCTCAAGTCTTGAAAAGAGCATTTCGTCTTTATTTGAAATCTCTACACAACAAAATCAAATGATAAATGATTTGTGTAATTCATATTTGGGCAATGATTCAAATCAAAATTTGAATTCACTTCAAAATTCAAACGATTTCGAGTATAACCCATGCCGATTCAATTTTGAACTCCAAAATGAATTTCAAAACCAAAACGAAAATGTGATCCACTTTTCAAATAATTTTGGCAATGGGAATAATCTCGACTATGATGCAAGTGAAAATTTTTGTTCTCAACAAATCCAAATCGAAAATCCTCAAGCTAATAATTATAAATTGAATTTTGTTGAACAAATGAACGAAATTTACAATGATCACACGGATTCGTTGTTTGAAACTTATATGAAACAACGTGAACAACAAAACCAAATCCCAACGTGTGACGAGTTAAGTAATAATCCATCTTTTACCCAAATCGACGATTTTCGAATAACAACTTTTGAAATTGAAAATAATAATCTTAATGAAGTTGTTGAAAACACGGTAATTGAGTTGGATTTCAATTCTTTTGAGGGTGTGGAACCGAATTTAAAATTCGACCTTCCTTTTCTCGATTCCGAAAATTTGAATACTACAACTTTGGATTTTGAACTTGAGATACGCAATGAAGTTGTTGATAATCCAACAAAGGAAGATGAATTTAATGAACACAAATTTTTTTGGTCTTTTGGATGACGAGTTGTTAAACTCTGATGGGGAAGATTTAAATCACCAATTTGATTTTGAAATCAATAATTCTGAAGAATTTTTCAATGAACAGCCTGAATTTCAATTTGGTGAAAATAAACTTGAACTTCAATCAATCGTTTTATCAACCCCAAAAATCATTGAAAATAAAATGACTCGTACAATTTTTAATAAAACGACATTCGTTTTTCCAAATCCAAATTCAACTTCGAAATCTTGTATGGTTTGGTTTTCTGAACTTAAGCTGTGTCTCGTATACTTGACGAGGCAAATGAATCGGTTTTTGTAAGACCGTTTCATTTACGCTTTGATGATATACTTTCTGATCTCGTGTAAATACCGTTCACCTTCATGTAAATACAGGTTGTCTTTTATTTTTGTTTTATTTTTTCTCCTTTCACTTGGGTTAACTGTGGGGACACAGTCAAAATCAAGTGTGGGGGGGGAGACTCATCATCATTTTCGATTTTTCATGGTTTTTTTATTTTTATTTTCTTTCCAAAATTTAAAAAAAAAATCTAAAAAAAAAACAAATTTTTTTTTAAAAGCATTTTGATTTATTTTTAAAGAAACACTATAAGATAAATATATGGTTTTGGCTTATTAAATTGAAATTTTAGAAATTTAATTTGTCTTAACAAAAATAAAAATGAAGTTTGATTACAAATAAAATGGTTTAACTAGTATATAGGAAGATTCATACGTGTTAATTATGAAATACATTCTAATTGAAAATCTTTGTTTTAAAAAGTGGTGAATTTAAAGTAAAGGATATAACATTTTCTTGTCTTCTAAGTTAAATGGTGCTAAGATGATTTTGCAAAACTCTCTCTTCGAAAAAAGAAAAACAAAACAAAAAGAAAAAAAATACAAAATACAAAAAAATATTTCTTATATATACGAGTACATATGCACGCCCAGGTAGGCCTGCATTTAACCACAATGTGCATGTATTTTTATTTGTACCCGTGGAAGTAGATTTGATAGTAGCATCCCCACATTTGAATGCCGCCTAGGCAGAAACTGCTATTTTTTTATTCAGACTGCAATAACTTCTTCATACTAACTCGGAATCAGGAAAAAATTCGACCGATGAACTCCTACCTAAATTACAGACAATATGGTACACTCGGATACTTCATCTTGTGAACGCACATTGTAGTTCTCCAAGGGGACTGACAGTTTACTTAGAAAATAATATGGCACAACATCCTCTTATTTGAACTCCGCCAGTGCAGAAGCCGCTATTTTTTTATTCAGACTGCTATATTTTCTTCACACTAACTCAGAATCCGACGAGACTTCGACAGATTAACTCCCACCTAAATTACGGAAAATATGGAACACTCGGATACTTCATCTTATGAACGCACACTGTAGTTCTCCATGGGAACTGACAGTTGTACTTAGAAAATAACAGGCTACCACATCCCCATATTTCAACTCCGCCTAGTGCAGAAGCCGCTATTTTTTTTGTTCAGACTGCAATAACTTCTTCATACTAACTCGAAATCAGGCGATACTTCGACCGATGAACTCCCACCTAAATTACGAACAATACAGTATAGTTGGATACTTCATCTTGTGAACGCAGACTATAGTTCTCCATGGTGACTGACAATTGTACTTAGAAAATAATAGGCTATATCCCCACTTCAACGCTCACTGTAGTTCTCCATGGTGACTAATAGTTGTACTTAGAAAATAACAGGCTACATCCTCATATTTGAACTCTGCCTAGGAAAAAGCCGCTATTTTTTTTGTTCAGACTGCAATAACTTCTTCATACTAACTCGAAATCTGGCAAAACTTCGACCGATGAACTCCCACCTAAATTACGAACAATATGGTACACTCGGATACTTCTGTAGTTCTTCATAGGGACTGATAGTTTACTTAGAAAATAACATGCTACCACATCCCCATATTTGTACTCCGCCTAGTGCAGAAGCCGCTATTTTTTTTGTTCAGTCTGCAATAACTTCTTTATACTAATTCAGAACCCGACGAGACTTCGACCGATTAACTCCCACCTAAATTACGGACAATATGGAACACTCGTATACTTCATCTTATGAACGCACACTGTAGTTCTCCATGGGGACTGACAGTTGTACTTAGAAAATAATAGGCTACCACATCCCCATATTTGAACTCTGCCTAGTGCAGAAGCCGCTATTTTTTTTGTTCAGACTGCAATAACTTCTTCATACTAATTTGGAATCCAGCGAGACTTCGACCGGTTAACTCCCACCTAAATTACGGACAATATGGAACACTCGGATACTTCATCCTGTGAACGCACACTGTAGTTCTCCAGGGGGACTAACAGTTGTACTTAGAAAATAACAGGCTATCACATCCCTGTATTTGAACTCCGCCTAGTGCAGAAGCCGCTATTTTTTTTGTTCAAAATGCTATATTTTCTTCATACTAACTCGGAATCCGGTGAGACTTCGACAGATTAACTCCCACCTAAATTACGGACAATATGGAACACTCGGATCCTTCATCTTCTGAACGCACACTATAGTTCTCCATGGGGACTGAGAGTTGTACTTAGAAAATAACAGGCTACCACATCCCCATATTTGAACTCCGCCTAGTACAGAAGCCGCTAATTTTTTGTTCAAACTGCAATAACTTCTTCATACTAATTCAGAATCTGGTGAGACTTCGACCATATAACTCCCACTTAAATTACGGACAATATGGAACACTCGGATACTTCATCTTGCGAACACACACTGTAGTTCTCTATGGGCACTGACAGTTGTACTTAGAAAATAACAGGATACCACATCCCTACATTTGAACTCCGCCTAGTGCAGAAGCCGATTTTTTTTGTTCAGACTGTAATATTTTCTTCATACTAACTCGTAATCCGGCGAGACTTCGACCGATTAACTCCCACCTAAATTATGGACAATATGAAACACTCGGATACTTCATTTTGTGAACGTACATTGTAGTTCTTCATGGGGACGGACAATTGTACTTAGAAAATAACAGGCTATCACATCCCAATATTTGAACACCGCCTAGTGCAGAAGCCGCTATTTTTTTGTTCAGACTGTAATAACTTCTTCATACTAGCTTGGAATCTGACAAAACTTCGACCGATGAACTCCCACCTAAATTACAGACAATATGGTACACTCGGATACTTCATCTTGTGAACGCACACTGTAGTTCTCCATGGTGACTAATAGTTGTACTTAGAAATTAACAGGCTATATTCCCATATTTGAATACTATTTCTCTATGAGATGTAAAAGGGTATATTTGGAATTTCAAAAGGACACCGAGTAAATCTATTCAATGAATTCTCTTTATTAATAGTAAAGATGTATATTTTTTTTAAACACCTAGAGTCATGTGTTCACACTCGTGTGTTCACTCGCCATGCTCTGTACCCTTCTCACATAAGCCCGAAAGGCAGTGCACGATCGATATATCTGGCCTCAGTTTATCTGAGTTAGGTGTGTGTATATAAAAATTATTTTACTAATAACGCCTACAGTCGATAAGTGTTCACACTTGTGTGTTTACTCGCCACGCTCTGTATTCCCCTCACATCAGTCCGCAAGGCAGTGCATGGGTAATATATATGGCCTCAGTTTACCTGAGTTAGGCATATGTAAATATTGTTAATATCAATAAAATTTTCAAACAAGAGAGAGTAAGCAAATGAAATCCAAGCACCATTTAAACTTATTTGATTAGTTATTGAAAAGAAATGAAAATACTACTTTGAAAAACTTTGATAATCAACTAAGGATCCATTTCAAATTACACTGTGTTATCAACCAAAACAACGAGTTAAACTATTGTCTATTTGTTATGATAACTTGATTTTTGTTGGAAATTTTGAATAGTAAATGACTTAAATTTTCAAGATAATAACCAAACCTATATTTAACTTATTTGTGTTAATTTAAAAGTAAATTCTTCATTCGTAAATATTTTCAAAAACTTGCATTCATCTCTTTGTAAATAAATCTTGCATTGTGTAAATATTTTCATCCTGCATTTGGATTTTGTGGGTAGTATCCACTGAAAACCCTCACGAGACAACACTCGTCCTACTGGGGACACCCAGAGGTTTAACGGCTTGTTGCATTGCTCAATGCAATCGTGCTCCCTACGAAAACGGATTTATCTTACTTTTCCTTTATTCGAGGACGAATAAAAAGATAAGTGTGGGGGTATTTGATGTGCACGTAAATGTGTATATTTTTACCACCATATTTAATCTATTTAAATTAAATAAATGATCACATCGGGTATTTTAACTTGTTTAAACCAAAATTCATATTATTTTCAAATCGTCACATATTCATCTTCATCCAAGGGCAAAATGGTCATTTTTGTGCATATATTAATTTGAGAAAATTTAATTAGAAATTTCTATATTTTTTATAGGAATTTGGCTTCATATACAAGTGGTTACATGATGATATATGCATGCACAAGAGTGAAGAGAACAAATGAAGATGGAAATAATTCAAAGTGAAGATAATGGAGGACCCCACCTACCCACCTACCTTAATGTACAAATTAGAGGCTAATGCACATGCTTATGGAATTAATGGCTTCATGTACACTTAAATGATGATTAGTAGAAGCTAATGATTACTTGGCCTCCATAATTTATCAAGGGTATTTTGGGCATTCTCCAAAAATATGAATTAGGGTTTAACACATGTATAAGTACCCTTTATGTTTCATGTAGCCTTCTTCCTCTTTAGTCCCTCTTTTAGGCTCTCTTCTCTTAGGAAAATAAAATGAGAGCTCTCTTTCTTTTCATGGCTACTTAGCCATTTCTTCTTTTCATGTAACTTTTTATGCAATTTAATACATGTTCTTTTCATTTTCTTGTTTATTTCCTTTCATGTTGTAGTGTAGATCTATTTTATTTTATGCAATTAGATTAGTTCTCTTTTCCATTAGCTTTCATTTTCCTCTTCTTTTTATTTTTGTTTATTTCATGTTGCTTTCTACTTGTGTTGACATAATAACACAAATGAGAGGCTAATCCCTACAATTTAGGGGTAATGATGCTCTCTTGAATCATGTAGATGCAACATAATTTCAAATTTATGTCTCTTTTGTGCTTAATGGAAAGTTGGATGTTTGTGTGATTTTGTGTTTAATATTGAGTTTGATAGCTTATGTTGTTCAAAACAAATAGGCCATGCTTAGTCATATGAATCACTAATTACCTCTTCATCTACATATGATCATGGTAATGGAAGTGGATTTAGAATCAAAATTTGATGGTTTATGTTTCTAATTCAATAGTTAATAAGCCTTGCTTAAAATAGATTCTACTTTTAATTTCATATCATTTTCATTGAAGTTAGTAAGTGGGTTAGAGGGTGCATTAAAGTTTGATGGTTTAAGTGTGTTAATTAATAACACAATTAGGCCATGCTTATGATAAATGCATCAACTAAACTCACAAATGACCAAAAAGAGATCATAATTTCATTTTGTTGATTTATGTGATCTAGAGAGTGGAAATTGCCTCTAAATTGCTTTCACACTCTCATAATTTTATCAATTTTCTTTTGCTAGTTTTCTACATTTTTAGCTAATCACATTTTCAACTTTGGTTAATTTGATTGAATAGAGATTTAAAATCATCAATTCCCTGCGGATCGACCCGTATTCGCCACGTACTACAAGTGTACGCCGTGCGCTTGCGGTAAATTTTAATTTGAAATTTTTCGACGGTTTTCTAATCCGATAGAAATTCCGTCGATTAACAGCTTGCATCTTGGCAGCTGAAGGGAGAGGCTTCTTACTGGTGGGAGATTGTAGAGATGGAGGGTAGAGACATTTGTTGGGTTGGATTTCGGGAAAGTTTGAGAGAAAGTTCTTGTCACAAGCCGAGGAAAGCATGCAGTTGGAGAAGTTCATTAGTCTGAAGCAGGGGGGTTTTTCGGTGAAATAGTATATATATCAGTTTAATGAGTTATCGCGGTTCGGGATGGAGCTTGTTAATACACAATATAAGAAGGCCACCAAGTTTGCTAAAGGTTTGAACCAGCCCCTCCAAGGGTTGGCATTGACACATGTACTTATGGGTGCGACTTGTGAATCACTTGTGGAAATGGCTCTCATATCCGATGTTGCTAAGAAAGAAGAGGTTAAGGAGGTTCCTAAATCCGAAAACTCTAAGAAGCAGTGGTGGAAGAATAAGAAGGATAAGGACAAGAAGAAAGGAGGAGGACCTCAGAAGGGACAGATCAAGAAGGGCGAGAAATGTCATAATTGTGGATTGGTTGGGCATTTCACAAAGGGCTGTAAGAAGGACACGATGAAGGGGAGGTGTTACAACTGTGGGCAGTCTGGACACCTTAGTAGAGCTTGTCCTCAGAAGACGGGGCAGAGAGCAGGTGCACCTACGGTGCAAGTACATGCTTTGGATGCAGCACCTTCTAGTAGTAGACCAGATCGAAGTAGGAAAGTCTCTATATAAGGTTTGATCTCTATTTTAGATTTTCCTATTCGAACTCTTTTTGACTCCGGAGCATCGCATTCTTTCATTTCTAGTTCCTTGGTTGATTGTTTGCACTTAGATATTTCTTTAGTTGTAGACCCCATAGTTGTTTCAAACCCCATAGGAGGATCGACACATTTATCCATAATTTGTAGGGGTTTGAAATTATTTTATACTAGGCGTAGAGTTTGATTGTTACGCCTATGTACTAGGATTTTCGGGATATGGGATGATTTTGGGGATGGACTGGTTATCCACTTATGGTGCGATACTGGACTGCGAGAGGAGAGTCGTTAGACTAGAGACATGTAGCAGACGGACTCTCGAGGTTTCTTGCGACCCACAGGGGTCAGTCATGTTGAGCTTCCTTTATTCCCTTGATTCCTCACTTGGAAAGTTAGATTCAGTTATAGTTGTTAGAGATTTCCCAGACGTTTTTTAGGAGGTTAGGGGGCTACCCCCTAAGAGAGATCGACTTTAGGATCTATCTGAATGACAATTCTAAGCCAATGACATTTCCCGTGAGACATATGGCTCTTAGGGAGAGGAAGGAGTTAAGTAAGCAGATTGGTGAGCTACTAGAGAAAGGATTCATCAAACAGAGCATATCTGAGTAGGGGGCGCCAGTCGTCTTCGCTACAAAGGCGGATGGTTCCCTTCGACTTTGCATAGACTATAGAGAGTTGAATAAGCTCACGAAGAAGAACCGTTACCCAATTCCTTGGATAGACGATCTTTTCGATCAGTTGGTTGGCTCTTTAGTATTTTCTCAGCTTGACTTAGCCACTAGATTTCATCAGCTTAGGGTCGCTGACAATAACATCGATAAGACAGGATTTAGGACACCCGATGGATTCTTTGAGTGGTTGGTTATGCCATTTGGGCTGACCAATGCCCCAGCTATTTTGTAGATCTGATGAGCCATGTTTTTCGAGATGTCCTAAATAAGTTCGTTGTAGTGTTTGTGGATGACATTCTGGTGTTTTCCAAGAGTATGGAAGAGCATGTTATTCATCTTGAGGAGGTTCTTCGCACACTTCGTGTTCATCGGTTGAAAGCAAAATTCTCGAAGTGTCACATTTGGCGTAAGGAGGTGCGTTTCTTAAGGCATGTAGTCTCAAGAGAGGGTTTAGCTATGGATCCCGCTAAGATATAGCAGTACAGGATTGGAAGGCCCTCAAGAACCCTACCGAAGTTAGAAGCTTCCTAGGTTTAGCTGGTTATTATAAAAAGTTTATCAAAGATTTTGCTAAGATTTCAGCGCCGCTTACTTGACTCACTAAGAAGAATGCGACATTCATGTGGGACGTGGATTGTGAGGATTCCTTCACGATGCTAAAGAGAGCCCTTACTAGTGCACCAGTGTTAGTTTTACCCGATGGAGCTAAGCCTTTTACAGTATACACTGATGCATGTGGGACTAGCCTTGGATCAGTATTGATGCAGGAGGGAAGGGTAGTATGCTATGGGAGTAGACAGTTGAGAACTTATGAGAAAAACTAGCCCACCTATGATTTGGAGTTGGCTGCTATTGTTTTCACGCTCAAGTCTTGGAGACATTACCTGCTAGGAGAGAGGTTCGAGCTTTTCACTGACCATAAATCATTGAAGTACCTATTCTCACAAAAGGATTTAAACTTGAGGCAGCAGCGTTGGATGGAGTTTCTGGCATCATATGACTTTGAGATAGCTTACACCCATGGCAAAGGGAACGTGGTTGCGGATGCGTTAAGTAGGAAGAGAGCAACCCTTAGTCTAATGTTCGTGGAGTGGAAAAGCCTACGGTTTATTTCCACCTTTGATTTTAAACTCTTTACGGACATCACTTCTGGATTATTGGCAACACTTGAGGTTAATCCTAGCCTCATAGATCAGATTGGCTCAAGGCAGCGAGAGGTTTCAGAGCTTAAGGATATTCTGGGTAGGATTAGCAGAGAAGAGGTCTCTAGACATCTCCAACGCTATTCCATCATAGTAAAGGGTGGCTAAGGAGAGATGGAAGACTTTGTGTCCCCCACACTGGTGATTTGATGAGAGCAGTTCCAATACCATTCTCGGATGACTATTCATCCGGGCGGTGATAAGATGTAAGAAGAGAGTGTTTTATTGGAGTGGCATGAAGAAGGATGTAGCAGAGTTTGTGGCTAAGTGTGTTGTGTGCCAAAGAGTTAAGGCGGAGCAGCAGAGGCCTGGCGGATTGCTTCAACCAATGGATGTACACGAATGGAAGTGGGATAGTGTTTCGATGGACTTCATAGATGGTTTACCCCGATTTAGGAAGGGGAATACAAGTATTTGGGTGATTGTAGATCGTTTGACTAAGAGTGCCCACTTCATTCCGGTCAAGAGTAAGAGGATAGCACCTTATTTGGCATCCATATACGCTTGTGAGATAGTCCGACTTCATGGAGTTCCCTCTAGCATAGTGAGCGATAGAGGCCCTATCTTCACTAGCGAGTTTTGGAGGAGCTTGCAAGAGGCTTTAGGGACACAACTTAGATTGAGTACGGCTTATCACCCTCAAACGGATGGACAAACAGAGAGAGTTAATAAAGTTCTTGAGGATTTGTTGAGGATGTGCATTCTTGATTTTGGAGGAACTTGGGAGGAGCACCTTCCTTTATTGGAATTTTCTTATAATAATAGTTTTTGGGCTAGCACTGGGATGGCTCCTTTTGAAGCCCTTTATGGAAGACCTTGCAAGTCGCCTTTGTGTTGGTTGGAGTCTACAGAAAGATTGCTACTTGGTCCCGACATGGTTAGAGAGACTTCGAAAAAGATTGATTTGATTAGAAGAAGAATGAAGACGACCCATGATAGACAGAAATCCTATGCAGATAAGTGGAGAAGGGATATTGAGTTCGAGGTAGAAGATTTGGTTTTTATTAAGGTGTCTCCACTAAGAAAGGTAGTAAGGTTTGGATCAAGTGGGAAACTTGCTTCCAGATTCGTAGGACTGTTCCCCATTGTGGAAAGGGTAGGGAAGATGACGTATCGGATAAAGCTACCGGAGAGGCTCGCGGGAGTTCATGATGTTTTTCATGTTTCACACTTGAGAAAGTGCTTACATGATTCAGCAGAGGTAGTGGAACCTAGCCTACTTGAGGAAGTTGAAGTGGAGAGAGAAGCATCGGTTCGTTGCATTCCTACCAAGATTGTTGGGCATGATATCAAGAAGCTTAGGAATAAGGAAGTCCCTTTGTTTAAGGTGCAGTGGGGAGATAGTATTGAGGACACTACGTGGGAGGCTGAGGAGAAAATACGTACCTCTTATCTGCATCTTTTTGATGGTACCTCTTGAATTTTCTTTTTCCATCTATAGCTTTGAATAGGTTCTTTCCTTTAGTATCCTTTGGGAGGGTAGATCTTAGGATTTAACCTATGGATGGTAGGACTGAATGTAAACCTGTTACTAAAACATGTTATGTATGATGGACGCTAGTGGTTGCAAGTGTTTGCTAGTGGATGCTAATGGATGCATATATACACACTAGGCACTATTATCTCTTAGAAATCGGCCTAACTAGGTCACTAAAGCATATGCATATGGATGTGTGTGCACTTGCATTTTTATTTCATGGTTTTTATGAATGGGTGATTATCATATGATTGTTGCATTTGGATGATGATTGTAACACGCAAATAGAATTATCAGTTGTCATTAGGGAATTTGCATTTATTTGGATACATGGCACAGACATGAACGCATAAAAAGGAGATCGACTGAATCAGTAGACCGCCTAATCTTTTGCATTATTTAGGGACATTGACACTACACTATTGCATATATCATAAATTGCATTAGAAAGCTTAAGAACAATGGATGTAATGGATGATGGTTGAATATGTGGTTGTGGAATTTGGATGAAAATATTTATTTCATTCTTCTGTCCTTGGAGATTTCGGGGACGAAATCCATTAAGGAGGGGAGAATGTAACAACCCAAAATTTGAGCTATAATAATTAATTAACGAATTTATTAAACAATAAAACAAAATTTGTGAAATTGTCAAAATCGAGCTATGGGAGTTGCACCATTGGATCCGTCGTGATTTTCTGATCAGTTTCCATATATAACTTGTCGAAATCCGAGTCAGTATGGAGAAGTTATGAGAGAAACAAGAAATCAGAATTAAATAAACAAAAACGGAAAAAAATACAAGGGCATGAGTCGACCCATGCTATGGCCAGGTCGACCCCCAAAGATCTTAGGTCGACCCACAAAACTTCCTAGACGTGAAAACGTCTAGGTACGAGCCGAACACCTTAAAATTTGATTTTTGGTTAATTCTGTGCGTTCGCAGCTGCATCCGACGGTTCCTAGTGAGCCTATGACGTGGTTGCACCAAATTTAATCTTCAAATCCAACGGCCTGAGATCCCCAAGCCACACTATAAATAGAACCCTAGGCCTAGCTATTTTTCTCATTTAGATTTTCTCCCAATTGGGTTCATTGCCTGAGGCTGAACCCTAAATAGAAATTTTTTCTAGGAAGGGAATCTTTTTAGTAAAAATATTCTACGCCCTAGAAGCAAATCCAAGAAGGCCCAGGAATGGAGCTAAGAACCACATGTGAGTGTTTTGTAATTATTTTAGATTTGTAAGCAATTTAAAATAATAGGGTTCTCAATAGTTGTAGTTTTTCTACAATTTTGAGACAGTTTTTATGTAAGTTTATTTACAGTCAGTTTTTAAGTAAATTTCAGAAGTTCTTTTCAATCTATTTTTATCCAGCTATTTTATTCAGTTATTTATAGTTAATTGCAGTTATTTACAGTTATTTACATCCGTTTTAGGTTGGAATTTAGCTTGTAAATGTTAGTTTCTTTTTATAGAGATTTAATCCTTTTTGATGTGAATAAAATATTAAAAAGAGAAGAATTCGCAAATATGGATTAAAATAGAAAAACACTAAATTTACAGAAATTAGATGTAAAATGAGAAAAACCGAAATAAAATGGAGATAGACTGAAATAGGCAAATTTAAGATATTTTCAAACATGATTATAACAAGTGGTTATAACTAAAAAGAGAAATTAGAAGAGCAATAGTTGCAAGAACAATTATAACATAGGTTATAATTAGAAAGAAGAGATAACAAAAGAGGCTTATTTTAAAACTTAGATCTTAGATTAAGTTAATAAGCAAATATAGAAGTAGGGCCCGTACCGGCAGCATTCCCTTTCAGGTCTAGGACTGATGGTTTCACACGTAGGTGAGGCTGGGACACGCTTATGCTGATTAGGGTAAATAAGTGGCCAATAGATAGAGGCTCAAATCTGGGGATTTGGTCAAAGGGCGCAAAGCTAGAAGATTTGTTTGTTAGGACCAGTACCGGTAGCATTCTCTTTCTGGTCGAGGACTGATGGTCTCACACAAAGGTGAGGCTGGGCACGCTTATGCTGATTAGGGTAAATAAAGGGTCAAATAGGGGGCGGCAGTTAGTGTGTACCGGCGATGACCGAGTATGCAGCATTAATTAGGGTAAATAATTCGCTACTGCGTCCTAAGCGCTAAAGAGGTGTCTTTTACTGTGACCAATAGGATTGGTTCGCAGTGGCACAAAAGATATAGGAAAGGCCGATCAATGGGTAGGATTAGGATTTCAGCCTAATCAAGTTAGCAGTTGAGATAGGATTAGGATTTCAGCCTAATCACAGTAGTTTAAGACAATTGCAAACAATTAAACTATCAAAGTAAATAGTCAAACATAATCAGAAGCAGTATTTTATTCAAGTTTTATCTTTTCTGTACTTTCCTTTCAAGCTAGAACTATTGCTTAGCCTATTATCTTTATCTTGCTTAAAAGGCTAGCAATTACTTTCACTCACCAGACTTATTGTCTGACCCACTCCTCTATTTTCCCTTTTTCCCCCAATAGGCCAGCAGAGTTGAGGATAGTTGATTCTGGTTGCTTGGAGATTCATTTCCGAAGTTTTCTCGTTTCAGATGCATTCTTCTACTTTTCATCTTTTTCATTTGGTTTTTGATGGCTGGCACTTGTGAGAGGGATTATTATTGTTATCTTTATACTCTAATTTTATGAGACTGAGATGTACATTCATGAGACATGAGACATTTTGCGTTTTTGAGATATGTTATGTTTTTATGACTTATTTTGAGATGAAGTTTAATTTTGAATGATAAGTCATTATTTAAACGCTTTCACTGTCTTTACTTATTTGTCTTGTGAATCTTAGTCTTTGTGATGCTTTAGCTATACCTATAATGCACCACATCCTTTGGTGTGCCCTTTTTGGGAATACTAAGGGGTGTGGGGTGTTTGACTCCTCCTCCTTTGATTCATGTGAGTTTCCAGTAATAAAATAAGGGTTTAGAGTACGAATTCCATTCATAATTTACACCACTTATTCCATAAAAAATCCTTCGTTTATTTCTATGTAAAAGAGGAGTTTAATGCAATATGAAGTTAGGATTGCAATTCCTATTGTTTAGGATATTCCATTCGATTGATGTAATAAATTGGGTTTCTATTTTTAATTACAAGTCTATGTATTACAGTTTTGGATATGAATATTTAATCCCATGTTATGGATATTGAAATCTTGGAAATCTGAAGGGAAAGGACTTGTATTAGTATTATGGTTAAAGGAATTGACATTTAACACTAGTTTAGGGCGTATAAACTGCACGCTTAGAATTTATTAGGCGCGAATATATATTATTTTTGTTAGCGTAATAAATGTATAATTATGGCATATAATTGCGTAGTTAATTAGGTAGTAATTTCCATTAATTTCCCCTTTTAGGAAGGTAATTGATATTTTAAGGCATAATAAGGAAGATTTCTTATATTGCCTTAATTATGAAATGGTGAGATGAGTATTATATATGGAGAATATTTAATTTATGGCTAGGATGCGAGGTCGGTGGAGTCTGATAGAAGTCTGCCGTTCACTTTGAGGCTACCGGCAGTTGTGTACACTTCCTATTGATGTGAGACATCTCTTATGATAAATATTTTTGATGATGCAAGGTTAGTCCCAAATTCTGTAGGGTGAACCTACCCAGTTAATCAGGCTACCGGTTCCTACAAATAGTCGGACTATTGTGAGACGTCATTACGAGCGTGGGTTACAATACGAAGGGCCTGCTTCAGGGTCTTGAGGTATTAAGTGTTTGTTTAAGGACCCTCCTCTTTTCCAATGAAGTATTAAATGGCCAAGAGGCTAGTTATCAGGCATGTTGGTGGTATCTTGATAGGGGTCTGCTTTGGGATAAGGTATTAAGTGACTAATTGAGGGTCCGCCTTTCCATAAAGAAGTATTAAGCGACTCAAGTGATTCCATATGATGTCAGCTAGATAGTTACCATTGAGGATTCCGTCTTGGGAATATGTATTAAATGATGAGATCTGCCTCAATTGAGGTCTTGAATGGTCAGAGTCTGCCCATTTTCCAATAAAAGGTAGTAAGTGGCTTGGGTACTGTCTCTCGCATTGTTAGATATTTATGACGTGGGATTTGGGTTATAGGATTTAGAAACCTGCTTCGGGAATGGAAGGTATTAAATGGTTGAATGTGGACCCACCTCCTTTCCTTATAAGAAGTATTAAATGGTTTTATGTATGTAGACATATTTTTATTTTGAAATAAACTACCCAATTACTGAAATGGTAAGACTCGAGGTTTTTATTCACCGGACATTTGTAGTTCTGACTCCCTCCTCATTCCAACATAGGTTAAGGATGGAGTGATGACGGTGACGATACATGAAGATAGAGTGATTTAAGCTTGTGGCAGTTATTATTATCTTTTATGATATTTGTATGTTGTGCCCATGTATTTAAACAAATGATGTAACAGATCTTATGTGACAGTTTAATGATGTTTTGTATTATGACATTTCAAATGGTTTTGAAATAACTGGGTATAATTTGATATTATATTTTTCTCCATCGGCTGTGAGTTCTAAAAGAATAGTTATTGCTCTGTACTGTAACTTCCTTTTCCAACCAACAGCCAACCTTAGAATGGATATAATTTTCGATGGAACTTTTCTGGATCGAAATTTAGGCTTGTTCCGAGGAGGATTGTTGCACAATTCATTTAATAATCTCTTGAACAAATAATTTCCTCCAAAATTAAATAACTTTAATTAATTTATTTCTCTCAAATATCAATAATAGATATTTTATAATTAAAATTCTCAACTTAACAAAATAGCTCATCGCTTAAATCTCTAATAATTTTTTATATTTTCAAATCAACCCAAATTCTGAATATTAATAATTTAATGCTAAATTATTCACATTTTATTATTTAAAACAATGAAATCACTATCATCAATTTTAATTAATTACTTCTCAGTGTTGGGTTGTTGCAACCAATGTACTATAACGGTCTCTTATTTAGAAGTTCGGCCAACATTAATTAAAAGAACTACTGCAAAGCAAATAAATAATCCATTACTAGCTGAAAGGATTAATATAATAGAGGTGGGTACAAAAATAGACAATTGGGAGGACTTAGCACTTGACCAAAGAGGATGGTTAAGAAAGAAGGGACGTATATGTGTTCCGAATGTAAAGAACCTAAGGAAAGAAGTCCTTAGGGATTTCCATAGATCAATATTCACCATGCACCCTGGGGGTACAAATATGTGCCAAGATATGAAAAGGAGTTTCTTTTAAGAAGGAATGAAGAGAGCTGTAGGCATATATGTTAAGAAATGTCTAGATTTCAAGCAAGTAAAAACCGAACTCCAAATTCCAAGTGGAATACTTCAACCTTTAAAAGTACCGGTATGGAAATGAGATTTTGTATTAATGGATTTTGTGGATGGATTGACAAGGTCGAATAGGAGAAATGAAAGTGTATAGGTTGTAGTCGATGGACTAACCAAGAGCGCACACTTAATCCCTATTAAATCAACAAGAACAACATCGAGTTAGCATAATGTTTATGAAGAATGTTGTAAGACTCCATGGAATACCGAGCAACATTGCAAGTTATGGGGATCCTTTTTTTACTAGTGAAGTCTGAAGAGTTTACATGAAATATTAGGTACTAAGCTAAATATTAGTATTTTTACTAGATGGAAAGGGTTAACAAAGTACTTGAAGAACTGTTAAGAGCATATGTACTAGAGTTAGACTTTGGAAGGTCATGGGAATACCATTTTCACTTAGTCGAGTTTTTCTATAATAATAGTTACAAACTAATGAAGGATCTGGGCCAGTTGGAAGCGGGTCAAATATGTGAATTTCAAAAAAAAAATCTGTTTTTGATCTTTGTTGGCCTATGAAATCTAATTGATTTTAGATCCAATCTATAACTTACTTCAAATAAAATCATAATGTTTAACTTATTTAAAATGATTTTAATTAATTGATTTATTTTAATCAATTTGATTTATGTATAGAATAGAATATTAAATATACTCTTATATGTACATGTATGTAACAGTTATGTATCTTGTATTATTATTTTGGTGAGTGAAGAATCAAATTGTTACTTATGGGATACTATTTAGTATGTCATAAATGTCATGAATGTGCAATTAATTAGGAATTACAACAAACACTATTATTTTGACCAAATTTTATTTGGTACATTTAGGAGCATATTTTAAATATACTCAGGTGAATGTAGTGCCAGTGCAACATTCAAACAGTGTACACAGTTAATGTGTACATTTATAGGTGATGGGATTTACACTGTTATAGACATATTCACTCTTATATGTCCTTGTTGTCCATGGTTTTATTATGAAATTATGTAAAATAATAATTATATATATACACTCATCTTAAGATTAATTTGAATAATTTTATATGTTTTGAAATTAAAAAGTAACTATTTGAAAACTAGCTTTAACTTATGAAGAATTCAAAGTTAGATCTTTGACTTTAAACAAAAGTCCTTCTATAAATTTTAAATTGAAGTAATATATATATCTATATAAATAATAAAATAACATGCATGTATAAAACTTTCATTCAATTTTATAGAATGACTTCAAATAATTGATGTATGTAGTACACTTATATTTATATTTATATTTATATCTACAGTTATTATAAATATTTTTAACTAATCAAAGTAGTTTTAAATTCGAATTTTTTTAACAATTACAATACAATGTTATTTTGAATTTGTTTTTTCTTTTAAACCTTAATTTCTGAAACAATAACTAATAATAGATTGGACAGCATAGGCATATAAATATTCATTTTATAAGATATAGGTAGTAACGTGATGCAATATTTAATCAAAATGAGACTGGATAATTACCTTATGAAGTAGCCAGAGATTCACACCAAACTCCTAGATTTAATCGAATCAACCTCTAGATTTTGCTATGATCTAGAGATGAAAACCACCTTATATTAATTTGATTTTATTTTGGGAATTTTATGACTTTATAGCCATGGATATTTCGACTTAAATGAACAAGAGAGGAGAGCCAAAAACATTGACAATTGGTGTGTTTAAGTAGGCATTTAAAAAACGGAGGAGGTAGAGGATTTTCCTCCTTCCTTTACTCATTCATTTAATACCATTTCAAAACAATTTTTGAACACTTAAACCCTATCTAGCCATGATATTTTCAACTGAAATAACCAAAAGAGGAAAAGAAAAACAATGAAAATTAATGAGTTTAAATAGGTATTTAAGTGGAGAACTTTTCTTCTACCTTTACTAATTCTTTTAATAGCATTTCAAAACTATTTTGAACACTCAAACCATATCTAGCCATTTATTTTCGGCTGGAATAAATTAGAGTAGAAAAGGCAAACAATGACAATTAATGGGATTAATTAGGCATTTAAGAAGAGGAAAAGGTAGAGGACTTTACTCCTTCCTTTATTCTTTTAGCACCAAATATTTTGAACACTCAAACCTGTTATCCCGACTATACGCTAGGTTAGCCATGACGTGCCTTAGAAAGGCCTTCTTCAAAAAATCCCAAAACCCATATAGTAATTAATCGATTTAAATTGCATTTAAATATTAATCGATATTGTATATCGATACGTACACATACAAATTTTATATAAGAACTTTATTAAATAATAATGGCATTAAAAATTAAATAAAATTAAATAATTAATATTTCATAAATATTAATTAATTTAGTTAATTTACAACAATTATAAATTAGTTAAATCGTGTGGTGTTTTGGTGTATTCATCATTACAGTTGTGCAACTCAAATGTGTAAATTAAGTTTGTGATTGATATTGGACAATTCAAATATTAACATTCACATGTCACATCAGATGGTGATGTGACATTTTGGCCGAATTTATCGCTTACACATCTTTTCGTCAAAATTTAATTTTACCGTTTTAAGCGGTACCTTGTGGCAATGATTATTTACAACCAATTCTCTTCATCAAAACTATATCTCTTTAGGACTTATGGAATTTAGTTTGGTCAAAGTTCCAGTATTGTCCACATTCAGCTTGGTTAGTCCAAACACAAAATCTTTGATTCAATAATAACATTTATTATTAACTGTACTGCTCGGCCAGAGATTTTGACATTGAATTGACTAGAGTTAATTGCGATACCAACTAAAATTCTTTAAGATCTACGTAATATGAATAATTATATCTCATCACTAATTCAAGTATCCAGATAAGTAAGTAAAGTAAAGAACTATCACACGAGAAATTTTATGCTGGTTCAAACCTTCCGTCCTATATCCAGTCCCGAAGGTCCTCTTCGGAATTTCATAAACAATACCCACACTTCACCTATAGGAATTTGTTTACAATTTCCTGAGCAGCCAAATAGGGTTTCACTCAACTCTAAAGCAAAAGGCTTTACTTATTGACTTTAAGGTATTCTTCACAACATAGATAAGTCAAGTTTGGATACACCCTTCCTATAATATCCTTGGCTGATTAACGTGTAGAGATTTAGGAAGAATGAAATAATTTTAAGCACTTTTGATTCAAAAAAGAGTGTTAGAGATTTAGAGAGCAAGGGATATGAAATCAAAACAGTGAGTCTGGCTGTAACATCCCATATCTTAAGGCCCAAAGCTAAGTGCTACAGATGCTGTAATCATCCATAGTATTAACTTCCGGTGACAAAATATGGTAATGTTAATGGTATCCATAATATCAGAAGCACATGAATATGAAATAAAATCAATACAGATTTCAAAAACAACTTTTCTGATTACATTTCAAATCAATATTTCATATTCAGTTACATAATCCCAAAGCGATTCCCAGGTTTTGATCAAATATAATTATTACAAATTACGCCAAGAGCAACATATGAAGATGCACCCCTTGGATGATCAGAGTACTAAATAGATATAGTAGTCATAAATACATCACAGCGGAAATACTACTAAACTACTCCTACATAGCTAGCTTTGCCTCATGCACGTCTTTAGAAGCTTATTCGTCCAACCTACTAAACCTGAAAAGACCTTATCTCTCAATCTACTCAAATTAAATTTTGAACACCCGAGAGTTTAAGGGAAAAACATAAAATTCGAGTCAGACATAAAGCTTGGTGTGAATAATATTGTTACATCCCAATTTACTGATATTAAGTGAGACCACGCCGCTTAGCGGAACTGGTTTTCCCTCACTAATATCCCTTTAAAAGCATATCTTTTTACAAATCAAAATCCTGCAATCAAACCGATTATAATAGCAAGAGTAATAACATATATGCATATAAATCAGGTGACCAATGGACTATCTTTCCACATTATAGTTTTATATGGCTAACTATTAACCATTACCTAACTCGGGCCTACCAGACATAATTAGTAATCTAACTTCTATTAGACACAATACTGGGCCATCTGCCCTTAACTATCTTCTTCTATGGTCAACTGATCCTAAAGGTTTCGTGGGCTCACCAATAACCTATCTTTACTATGTATATTCCCTTCTGTATGTAATCATCATTTTAGTCCTATCTGTGACAAAGTCTTACACATTGGAATTTTGGACTTATTTTAGCTAGGGGCTAATAAAGTACAAGGCGCGACCCCATACCAGTCCCATATGGTCTTCTAATATCTGAGTCATAAACTTAGGGTTAACTACCCTATTAAAATTTCATTTCCTTATAAACAATCTTTGCAAATGATTTGCCCTTGAAATCATATCTTTATAAAACAAGGTAATCATACTCTTCGCTTTACCCAAAAACTTATGCCATGATATATGCTTTACAAAAAATACTATTGATGAAATCTAATCAATGGGATTATCTATCCTTTCAAGATAAGTTAAAACCCTTTTTAACTTAGAAAACTTTAGGCCATGAAGCCAAAGCAATACCTTCAAAACCCTTGTTTAAAACCTTAAACAATATCTTTCGAAATCATTGGAAACAACCTATTCGAGAGCATTAATGTAACATCCCCCTACTTGGAGGCCTAAAACTAACGGTTACGGATGTTGCAGTTACCCATAGTTATTAATCTTCGGCGACCAAATACGGCGGGGCTAGATACATTGATACACACATCACAGAAATATGGAAAAATTTTAATAATTCAAAAACACATTTCCACATTCAAATTAAAACATTTCATGTTCATTACATAATCCCAAATTACGTTAACCACGTTCAGCAAAATATAATTATTACAAATACGCCAAGAGCGACATATGAAGATGCTTCCTTGGTTGATCAGAGTATATAGTAAGGCTAATAAATCTGCATTTACAACAAAACACAGTGGAAAGAAAAACTCTAAATAACTATCTGCCTCCTGCACGCCTCCGGAAGCTTTATTCATCAGAGAAGAAAACCTGAGAACCTTAAATCTCAAACTACTCAAAATCAATTGAGTACCCGAGAGTTTAAGGGGAAAACAAAAACTTCGAGTTAGACATAAAGCATGGTATGAATAGTAATCTAACATCTCAATCCTTTTAGATATCTAGTGAGACCACGCCGCTTACCGGAACGGGTTTTCCCCTCACTAGTATCCTAAAAACTTTATAAAACCATATTCTGTGCTTCTGCATCCACAATGGTTAAAACATACATTTTAAAATATTATGATGATATGCATACTTGAAAATAATTAGGTTTTACCATTCCCAGTTTGATCTGACACCCTGTCATAATTATAGTTTCTAGGGTCACTATTAACCTTTTTAGTTTTAATGGGTTTACTAATAACATTGTTATAATTAATAGACTCCCTGTCCTATTTATAGTTTTCATGGGATCACTAAGAACCTATAGGCTCCTGCCAATTAACTTAATTAATTCATGGGTCCTCCTGAACCTATTAGTCATTCCAATAACTAATCACCTTATCCTAGTTTTCATGGGTTAACTAGGAACCTATGGACTTATCCATTAACTCACTTCAGATCCTAGTTTTCATGGGTTGACTAGAAACCTACTGATACTTCCATTAACTACATACTTATCCTAGTTTTCATGGGTTTACTAGGAACCTATTGACTGATGTCAATTCTTAATCCGGATATAGTTTTCATGGGTTCACTACAAACCAGTAAACCCCTGCCAATTGTCCTTAATGCATAGTTTTCATGGGTTAACTATGAACCTTTTGGTATGCACCAATAACTACCTTATCATAGTTTTCATGGGTTTACTATGAACCTCTAGATATGCACCAATAACGACCTGATCATAGTTTTCATGGGTTTACTATGAACCTTTTGGTATGCACCAATAACTACAAAGTTTAGGCATCCAATATTTTTGGTCACCCTGACTCCATGGATGCAATTCTACTCATTCATGAGTTTAATTTATTTATATTCATTATTGAGTTAACCTAGCTGGTTCTTCTACCCCCTTTTTCCTAAAATACAGTTATGGGTTATCATGTGAATATACTCATAATTGAAGAAGCAAAACAATAATTTAACAATACCACTCCTGTGGGTTTAAGTCCTTGAAATACATATCATAACATAGTTAATACTCTTAACTTATTTTTTTTCAAGGAAATACTTCTTCAAAATTACATACTTAAAGCCATTACAAAACTTCTTTATATATAAGCCATGGGTTTTTCCTTTAAAATTTAGAGTATGGGTTTTCAAACCTTGCAAAACCAAGCCTTTCGACCTTGTCGAAAGGTCTTCAAAACAACCATTTGAATCCTAACCTTTCGAAACCATTGAAAACATTCAGCTATTTAAACCCTTCGAAAGCATTCAACTCTTAAATATAACCTTTCGAAACAATTGGATTTTACCTTTTGAAAACTTACTGGATTCAAGTTAAAACATGCGACAGGTCCTCTTTTAAAACCTTTCGACTACAATGGAAGCAACCTTTCGACTTGGTCGGAAGGTCTGCTTCGAAAGCTTTAAAACATTTCATTTAAAACAACAGGCCTCCGCCTTTAAAACACCTTTTTCGAAAGCTTTGGGTAAAAACAAAGATAAATCATCTAAGTCGAAAGCTTTGAAACCTTTCGAAAGCAATGGGAGAAGCAACTGGTTTTTAAAACAAGTAAACCTTTCATCTTTGTCGAAAACAACGACTTTGAAAGGTTGGAAAAAAGCGGCTATAGCCTTTCGACCGTGTCGGAAGGTTCAAAACAAAACAATGATAGGTGGCAGTAACCTTTCGACTGTGTCGAAAGGTTTCAAAACAAATTAGTGGTAAAGCAACAATAACCTTTCGACTTTGTCGAAAGGTTTAAAACCTTTCTTTTAAACATTTGACCTGGTTGAAAGCAACCAAGTCAAAAGCTCTAATTCGAAAGCAAAGCAGGTGAAAGCTTTAGTTTATAAAACAAACATACCCCAACCTCTTTGGCCATCAACCTTTCGACCAAGAACCCTTCGACCTTGTCCAATAAATTACGTACCAAGTAACTTGATACCACATGCATTGGTTTGACCTTGTCGAAAGCTATGAACCTCTGGACCTTGTCGAAAGGTCTGGGTCGGAAGGTTTTCTGCCGTAAAAGGCTGAAACATGCAAAAAGTATGATTTCTTTGTTTTTAACTTAAAAATGTTAACTTTCTACTAACCTGCCTTTGTTTGTCAAATTCTCATTGGTTAATAATTTCTTTTCAAAAAATGCCGCCACTATTTTCAGATTTAAATAATAATTTTATTTCATAAAATGCCCCTTCTCCTTAATTAAATATATAAAACATTTAAGTCCCATACCTTAAATAATTTTATATATTCAGCAAAACACTTAAGAAAAATCTGGAAAAATCCGAGAAAATCTATTTTAATATGTTTTCCAACATATAAAAATTTCAAACCCAAATAATCATTATTTTTTCCATAAATAATTTATAACCCAATAAATCATTTTCTTCACTAGAAAATTAATATAAAATCCATCTCAGTTCCGATAATTTCGAAAATTTAAATCCATCTCTAAAATCATGTTTTCTATAACATACAATTTTACCGTGACATTTAAAAATCATTTCATCTCGGTTTTACCCTAAAACCGTGTATATCTACTTTTTAAACAACCTTGTTTAATCCATATATAAATCAAAATCAAGCATATCATCATTTAATATATCATAAAACAGATTTATCCTAAAATCCGAAACCATATGATGTTAAAATCAAAATAGAGATGTAGAAATTACTATTCACCTTAGATTGGATAAGGAAATTGAAGTTTGATTAAGATTGATTTCTCTAGCTTGAATCCTAAGCTTTATGTTGATTTTCTCTTCTCTTCTTTCTTCCTAATGGCCGACCTTGCCTTCACTTCTTACGGTTATAATTTTATTTTGAGTAAAATGAATGTGTAAGACCTAATGAGAATAGTATAAGGGTGGGAAGTATGGTTATTTGGCCTAATGCCCTTATGTTTGATTTCCTAATCATTTATATAAGTTCATTAGATTAAATAAGCACGACCACCTAGTTTATTAATCAACCTCAATCTCCTTATCTACATTATTATATTTAATTTATTCTAATTAAATCTTCTAAATAATGTCAATAAAATTAGGGGTTTACAGGCTCCCCTCCTTAAAGAATTTCGTCCTTGAAATTCAGTAAGGACCAACTAGCAAACATAGCAACCATCTGTAACATCTCCTAACAACTATACTAGCCTATCTAACTAGCAACCAATCTATATAAATCTAACATAGACATACCATCAAAGCGATCAAGATAAGCCTCTCGAATCCTATCTTCTGTCTTCTAAGTACAGTCTTTCTCGTTGTCGCTCCACTGAACCTTTACCAACTTGACTGTCTTGGTCCTCAATCTCTTCTCATCTCTCGCTACAACCCGAACTGGTTGTCTAACAAAAGTCAAATCAGGCTTCACTACTAAGTCCTCCAACTCTGTCTGTGGAATAGTAGCCTCTGGATCATGCACATACTTACGAAGATGAGACACACATGGAATATATTATGGACACCTGCCAAACTGCTCGGCAAATCCACTCTGTATGCGAGCTTTCCAATCCTTTCTATAATCTGAAATGGACCAACATACCTCGGGGCCAACTTTTCCGACTTTCCAAATCGTACTACACCCTTCATCGGTGATACTTTAATGAAAACCCTGTCTCCTACTGAGAACTCTAGGTCTTTACGCCTTTTATCTGCCTAACTTTTCTGTGTGGACTGAGCTTCCTTCATCCTTCTTTGGATTAACTCAATCTTTTCTGACGCCTCTCTAACCAAATCTGGGCCTAAGAACAATCTGTCTCTAGTCTCTAACCAACATGCTGGCGATTTGCATGGCCTTCCATACAAAGCTTCAAAAGGAACCATTCCTATACTAGTCTGATAACTATTATTATAGGAAAAATCAATCAAGTGTAGGTAATTTTCCCAAGATCCACCAAAGTCTAACACACAGGCTCTCAATAAATCCTCGAGTACCTTATTGACCCTCTCTATCTGCCCATCCGTCTATGGGTGATAAGTTGTACTCATCTTGAGCTTAGTACCTAATACCTCTTGTAGACTCCTCCAAAATTCACTAGTGAATAATGCATCTCTATCGTTGACTATGCTACTAGGAATCCCATGAAGTCTAACTATGTTCTTCATGAACAACTTTGCCAAAACAGATGCCGTTCTGGTTGACTTTATCGGAATGAAATGGGAACTCTTGGTCAACCTATCCATAATAACCCACATTCTTTCATTTCCTCTATTTTATCTTAGCAACCCGTCTATAAAGTCCATCGATATTGAATCCCATTTCCAAACTGGAATATCTAAAGGTTGAAGTAACCCATTTGGCTTCTGATGTTCGGCATTCACTTGTTGATAGTTAATACACTGCCTAACCAACAAGTCAACATCCCTCTTCATGCCTTCCCAATAAAAGCTCCTCTTCATATCTTGATACATCTTGGTTCCTCCAGGATGAATCGTAAACTTCGATTGATGACACTCTTTTAGAACTTCTCTCCTTAAGTTCTCTACACCTAGAACACATAACCGTCCCTTCTTTATCAACCATCCTCTTTGGTTAAGATTAAAATCCTTTAGGTCATCAATCTCTAATCCAACCTCAAGTTTACTAATCCTCTCAGCTAAAACTGGGTCTTCTCTCTGCTTAGAAGCTATCTTCTCAATCAGCACTGGTCGCACTTCTAAACAAGACAACATGGCAGTACCATGACTAGAACTAGCAGTAGATCTCAACTGCACACCATAACTGGCTAAAGCTTCTAGATTCTTCCTTTCTGCCAACATCGCTAACACCACATTCTGATGTTTTCTACTGAGAGCATCTGCTACCTTATTTCCTTTTCCCGGGGTATACTCTATACCGAAATCATAAGCAGCCAAAAACTCCAGCCACCTTTATTGTCTCATATTCAACTCCTTCCGAGAGAATAAATACTTTAATGACTTATGATCGGTATACAACTCAAATCTCTCTCCCAAAAGATAATGCATCCAAATCTTCAAGGCAAAAATCACCGCAGCTAACTCCAAGTCGTGAGTAGGATACCCTACCTCATGCGGTCTAAGCTGCCTAGATGCATAAGCGATAACTTTGCCCTTCTGCATCAATACTGCTCCCAATCTAGTCCCACATGCATCAATGTATACTACCAACCCTTGGTTACCATCGGGAACTACTAACACTGGCGCATTGGTTAACAGATGCTTTAACTTAAGAAATGCTTCCTCACATTTGTCGGACCTAACAAACTTCACTTCATTCCTGGTCAACTTAGTCAAAGGCGTTGCTATCCGCGAGAAATCCTTGATAAATCTCCGGTAATAGCCAGCAAGTCCAAGAAAGCTCCTGATCTCGGTTACCGTTTCTGGTCTCTTCCAATTATTGACTGCTTCGATCTTAACTGGATCAACAGACAATCCTTCCTCTGAAACCACATGACCAAGAAACTTAATTTCTCTCTTCCAGAAATGACACTTGGAAAACTTCGCCTTCAGCTGATTCTGCCTCAGCGTTTCCAACACCACTCTAAGATGAATCTCATGCTCCTTTTCATCTTTCGAGTATACTAAAATGTCATCTATGAATACCGACACGAACCTATCCAAGTGCTCTTGGAAAACCCAGTTTATCAAATCAATGAAGAAAGCAGGCGCATTCGTCAATCCGAATGGAATTACTAACTGAAAGTATACGTGCAGTAATAAGGATCGTGTAATATGGTATATAAATGCGGAAACTGATAATAGCAGTAAAATAAAAATTAAAGTAAGCACACCAGGAATTTTTATACTGGTTCGAACTTCCCGTTCTACGTCCAGTCCCAGAATACCCTCTGGATTTAAACTAAACCCCTCACTTAACCCGGAGGAATAGGTATACGACACCTGAGCAGCCGAACAGGAATTTTTCCGCCTCAATAGCCGAAGAGGACTTCAACTTAATACAAATAACTTGTTGACAAATGTGTTCTGAATAACACATATTGTCTTTTGATAGTACAATTCTCCTATAATCAAATCCTCAAGAATATATAGTGTGTGTGAAGATTTAGAAGGAGGATAATCGCGTAGAATCAAAGTATATGAATTAATTCAGGGATTCCAGCGATATTGAATGAGAATGAATGCTTTTATTTGCAGAAATAAATAGAGATTAGATTTCAGAATTATTAACAACAATCGGTAATTGTAGAAGTGAATTAAACATGTTTATATAGTTGTAGAATAGTTACAATCTTTCATGAAGAGTTTCAATCAAAAGTTGTGACCATATCTCTTGGATTGAAGGTGATTCCTCTTCACGAACGATCGCAACTCTTCAGAAAAATAGCTGTTATTTCCAGGTCGGTTGACTGAAAATTCTGGCCGATCAGCTGAGTTTAAAATCGTGCACAAAACAGTGTATATCTGTGCACTAACACAGGTTCGGTCAGCCGAGTTTACTGGCCGGTCGACCGACCTGATGTTATGTGCACAAATCACATTTTTTCAAGTATAAAACAATATACAACTATTTGTATGTGTGTATGACTTCTTAAGGAATGATTTTAACAATATTCTAAGACTCAATATAATAAAATATTCATACTAATCTCTGGATTGTAGTCATGTCTCCTTTGTAGTGCACAATATACGTTTATTCTCTTTTTGTCGCCTTTGTATAGTATTCTCTTTGTAGTTCGTCTTATGATCTCTGAAGCTTGTGTCATGAATCAAAACCCATGAATCAACACTAACCACTCATACAAACCATACTAATCTCCGCCACTCTCAACTGATGGAAGCCCGTCGCCAAATTTAATTGGGAGAATACTCTAGCTCCACTCAACTGATCAAACAGATCATCTATCCTCGGCAGAGGGTACTTATTCTTGATCGTCCTTTCGTTTAACTTACGATAGTCGATGCACATCCTTAACGACCCATCTGGTTTCTTCACAACCACCGCAGCTGCTCCCCAAGGCGAACTGCTTGGTCTAATAAAATTCCGTCCCTTAAGATCCACTAGCTACACCTTCAATTCATTCATCTCTATCGGTTTCATCCTGCTAGGTGGTCTACTGACAGGTTCAGCTCCCGGTACAAGGTCTACCCGAAACTCAACAGCTTGTTTCGAGGGTAATCCAGTAACCGTCTCAAAGACATCTGCAAACTCCCTAGCCACAAGAACTTGACTAAGCTCTTCTCCAACCTCCATGGCACTCAACAAGGCACACACGCTCTTTCTAGAATTTTTTATAAAGAAAATGATTCAGTTATGACTATCTGGTGCCTTAATGATATTTCACGATCCTAGCAAAATATCCTCGCCTCATAATTACCCAACCAATCCATACCTAAGATGATCCCGAAATCTACGAAATCAAAAACATACAAGCTGCATGCAAACTTATGACCTAACAAATCAAGTTCTAGCTGGTAACATCTCATCCCAAGAGTTGCATACCCTCCTATTGGATTTGCAACCTTTAAGGAAGTAACTAGGTATGTGGGTTCTATACATAACCTATTAGCCAAATACTGTGATATAAATGAATGTGATGCACCGGTATCAAATAGTACCCTAACTGGTATATTCTGAATCAAAAGCGTACCTTCCATCACAGTCTTTCCTTTTTCTACTGCAGTGGGTTTAGAAGAAGATGGTGGTCCAATAGCAAACACCTTCCCTCTGTCCGTCCTGACTTGCTCTGGACACTGGTTCTTATAATGCCCAACTTGGTCACAGTTGAAGCTTATCACATTCTTCTTCTCCGCAGGCTTCTTTCCTTTACCGGTTCTACACTCGTAGGCATAGTAGCCCTTCTTATCACACTTATAACACACCAAATCAGCCTTCGCCTTCTTAGCAGCCTCCCCTTTCTAGGCTCCTTTCTTCTTAAAGAATTTCCTTTTCCTTCCCTGATAACCCTGGGACTCAACTGGCCTCTCCCTAGCTGAAACAACAAGCATCTCCTCATGTCGGACCGTCAACACCACCATCACATGATAAGGTTATCTAATATGAGTCATAGCCATCCTACCTAGCTTTGGCCTCAAACCTCTAATGAATCTCTCATTCCTTATGACATCAGTGTCAACCAAAGCATAGCCATAGCGAGATAGCTCATCAAACTTAGAAACATACTCGATCACAGACATCAGTCCTTGGACAAGATCCATAAACTTCCTCATCAACGCCGATTTGGCAACCTCAAACAAGAACCTCTGCTCAAACCTCCTCCTGAAGTCAACCCATGTCAACTCTTTCTCCAGCACTCCTGCCGTCACACTGTTCCACCAATGAAGCGCTAACCCTTGGAACTGTCTAGAGGCTAGCCTTCTCTTCTCTCCATCATTCAAGCCTAAGTCTGTAAAGATCATTTTATAGTTCAACAACCAATTCTCTACTTCAACAGCATCTTCCGTTCCAGCAAATGGCTTTCCTCCCAAACCAACATAGTCTCTACTAAGCTTAACATAATTATAACCGGCCGGAACTACAGGATTAGCTCCACCAACATTCTCAGCAGCTCCTGCTTGCAAAAGTTAGCCAACAACTGATACACCATCCCCGCATCTATTGGCGGATTTTCAGCACCAACATTGGCCTCAGCATTTTGATTAGCATTAGCCCGTCGACCTTGGTTTCTCCGAGTATTAGGTCGAGCATTTCCATTGGTTGTGGTGCTTCCTCCACCCAGATTTCCTCTTCAGTTTCCTGCCTCCATATCTTATTTCTCGTATATCTGCATACGAGCCTTAGTAAGATACAGAAGAACGGTCTAAGAGAGAGGGGAATACGTACTGAGCTATATACCAATATATCAAATACAAGTACGTTAATATAGCGTTAACCCAAACCCCGATCATATTTTTAAATTCATTGGATTATGTTTGAAAAAAGCTTTTAGGTTTAACTTTTCTTTTAAAGTTTCATAAACCTATGCTCTGATACCAACTTGTGACATCCCCCTACTTGGAGGCCCAAAACTAACGGCTATGGATGCAGCAGTCATCCTTAGTTATTAATCTTCGGCGACCAAATACGACGGTGCTAGATACATTGATACACAGATCATAGAAATATGGAAAAAATTTAATAATTCAAAAACACATTTCCACATTCAAATTAAAACATTTCATGTTCATCACATAATCCCAAATTACGTTGACCACGTTCAGCAAAATAAAATTATTACAAATACGCTACGAGCGACATATGAAGATGGCCCATTGGTTGATCAGAGTATATAGTAAGGCTAATAAATCTGCCTTTACAACAAAACACATAGTGGAAAGAAAAACTCTAAATAACTATTTGCCACCTGCACGCCTCCGGAAGCTTTATTCGTCAGTGAATAAAACCTGAGAACCTTATATCTCAAACTACTCAAAATCAATTAAGTTCCCGAGAGTTTAAGGGGAAAACAAAAACTTCGAGTCAGATGTAAAGCCTGGTATGAATAATAATCTAACATCTCAATCCTTTTAGATATATAGTGAGACCACGATGCTGAGCAAAATGGGTTTTCCCCTCACTTGTATCCTAAAAACCATATTCTACGCTCCTACATCCAAAATGGTTAAAACATACATTTTAAAATATTATGATGATATGCATACTTGAAAATAATTAGGTTTTACCATTCCCAGTTTGATCTGACACCCTGTCATAATTATAGTTTCTAGGGTCACTATTAACCTTTTTAGTTTTCATGGGTTTACTAATAACCTTGTTATAATTAATAGAATCCCTGTCCTATTCATAATTTTCATGGGATAACTAAGAACCTATAGGCTCCTGCCAGTTAACTTAATTAATTCATGGGTACCCCTGAACCTATTAGTCATTCCAATAACTAATCACCTTATCCTAGTTTTCATGGGTTAACTAGGAACCTATCGACTTATCCAGTAACTCACTTCACATCCTAGTTTTCATGGGTTGACTAGGAACCTACTGATACTTCCATTAGCCACTTACTTATCCTAGTTTTCATGGGTTTACTAGGAACCTATTGACCGATGTCAATTCTTAATCCGGATATAGTTTTTATAGGTTCACTACAAACCAGTTAGCCCGTGCCAACTGTCCTTAATGCATAGTTTTCATGGGTTAACTATGAACCTTTTGGTATGCACCAATAACTACCTTATCATAGTTTTCATGGGTTTACTATGAACCTCTTGGTATGCACCAATAACTACCTTATCATAGTTTTCATGGGTTTACTATGAACCTTTTGGTATGCACCAATAACTACAAAGTTTAGGCATCCTATATTTTTGATCACCCTGACTCCATGGATGCAATTCTACTCATTCAGGAGTTTAAGTAATTTATATTCACTATTGAGTTAACCTAGCTGGTTCTTCTACCCCCTTTTTCCTAAAATACAGTTATGGGTTATCATGTGAATATACTCATAATTGAAGAAGCAAAACAATAATTTAACAATACCACCCCTGTAGGTTTAAATCCTTGAAATACATATCATAACATAGTTAGCACTCTTAACTTATTTTTTTTTCAAGGAAATACTTCTTCAAAATTACATACTTAAAGCCATTACAAAACTCCTTTATATATAAGCCGTGGGTTTTTCTTTTAAAATTTAGAGTTTGGGTTTTCAAACCTTTCAAAACCAAACCTTTCGACCTTGTCGAAAGGTCTTCAAAACAACCATTTGAATCCTAACCTTTTGAAACCGTTGAAAACATTCAGCTATTTAAACCTTTCGAAAGCATTCAACTCTTAAATATAACCTTTCGAAACCATTGGAATTTACCTTTTGAAAACTTACTAGGTTCAAGTTAAAACATGCGGCATGTCCTCTTTTAAAACCTTTCGACTACAATGGAAGCAACCTTTCGACTTGGTCGGAAGGTCTGCTTCGAAAGCTTTAAAACATTTCATTTAAAACAATAGGCCTCCGCCTTTAAAACACCTTCTTCGAAAGCTTTGGGTTAAAACAAAGATAAATCATCTAAGTCGAAAGCTTTGAAACCTTTCAAAAGCAATGGGAGAAGCGGCTGGTTTTTAAAACAAGTAAACCTTTCATCTTTGTCGAAAGCAACAACTTTGAAAGGTTGGAAAAAAGTGGCTATAACCTTTCGACTGGGTCAGAAGGTTCAAAACAAAACAATGATAGGTGGTAAAGCAGTAATAACTTTTCAACTTTGTCGAAAGGTTTAAAACCTTTCTTTTAAACATTTGACCTGGTTGAAAGCTCTAATTCGAAAGCAAAGCAGGTGAAAGCTTTAGTTTATAAAACAAACATACCCCAACCCTTTGGCCATCAACCTTTCGACCATGAACCCTTCGACCTTGTCCAATTCATTACTTACGAAGTAACTTGATACCATATGCATTGGTTTGACCTTGTTGAAAGCTATGAACCTCTCGACCTTGTCGAAAGGTCTAAGTCGGAAGGTTTTCTGCTGTAAAAGGCTGAAACATGCAAAAAGTATGATTTCTTTGTTTTTAACTTAAAAAGGTTAACTTTTCTAGTAACCTGACTTTGTTTGTCAAATTCTCATTGGTTAATAATTTCTTTTCAGAAAATGCCGCCACTATTTTCAGATTTAAATAATAATTTTATTTCATAAAATGCCCCTTCTTCTTAATTAAATATCTAAAACATTTAAGTCCCATACATTAAATAATTTTATATATTCAACAAAACACTTATGAAAAATCTGGAAAAATCCCAGAAAATCTATTTTAATATGTTTTCCAGCATATAAAAATTTCGAACCCAAATAATCATTATTTTTACCGTAAATAATTTATAACCTAATAAATAATTTTCTTTACTAGAAAATTAATATAAAATCCATCTCAGTTCCGATAATTATGAAAATTGAAACCCATCTCCAAAATCATGTTTTCTATAACAGACAATTTTACCATGGCATTTAAAAATCATTTCATCTCGATTTTACTCTAAAACCGTGTTTATCTACTTTTTAAACAACCTTTTTTAATCTATATATAAATCAAAATCAAGCATATCATCATTCAATATATCATAAAATAGATTAATCCTTAAATCCAAAACCATATGATTTTAAAATCAAAATAGAGATGTAGAAATTATTATTCACCTTAGATTGGGTAAGGAAATTGAAGTTTGATTGAGGTTGATTTCTCTAGCTTGAATCCTAAGCTTTATGTTGATTTTCTCTTCTCTTCTTTCTTCCTAATGGCCGGCCTTGCCTTCACTTCTTATGGTTATCATTTTTATTCTGAGTAAAATGAACGTGTAAGACCTAATGAGAATAGTATAAGGGTAGGAAGTATGGTTATTTACCCTAATGCCCTTATGTTTAATTTCCTAATCATTTATATAAGTTCATTGGATTAAATAAGCACAGCCACCTAGTTTATTAATCAACCTCAATCTTCTTATCTACATTATTCTATTTAATTTATTCTAATTAAATCTCCTAAATAATGTCAATAAATTTAGGGGTGTTACAATTACTTAAAACCTTGGACATCCTCTTTCAAACCCATTTAAACTTATCTTTCGAAAGCATTAGAACCTTCCTTTCGAAATACTTAAAACGTATCTTTCGAAACATTTATAATATACCTTTCGAATGCATTGGGTTCAAGTAAAGGATTGTGGAAACATTACTTCGAAACCATTTAAAATTATTCCTCTCGAAATCATTGGGTTTAACATTTAATATAACCATTGGGTCAAAGAAAACAGAGCAAAAGTACCCCTTTTCGAAAGCTTTTAATCCAAGTAAAGGAATTAGGGAAGAGGATAGTTTCAAAACCTACCCTTTCAAAACCAATTAAAAGTGGCTATATGATCCTTTCGAAAGCTTTGAGAAAGCGGCTTTAAGGTTAAAAGGCGAAAGCACCCCTTTCGAATATGTTGTGATTCGAAAGGTATGAATGCGACAGGTAGATATCAAATAGTTTCAAATGTGGCTATCCTTTCGAAAGCTTTTTTTAAAACAAAAGTGAGCGGCAACTCTTTCGAAAGCTCCTTTCTAAAAACAAAGGCAAGTGGCAACTTATTCGAAAGCTTCTTTTTTCAAAAAAAGTGAGTTGATTGATTCGAAAGCTAGTTAGAGTGGCTTCAACCCCTTCGAATGCATGCCTTCGGCACAGTCCCTTTCGCCTTTCTCCAATGCACTACGTACCAATTGCTTGATACCATGTCCATTGGTTTCGAATAGGTTCGAAAGGCTTACCGGGCATGGTAACGGAAGCAAACAAAGGAAGTGGCAAAATTGTAATTCGAAACAAAATTGATTTTATGCCTTTCAAAGTAGTTTCTTTTCACCTAACTTTCCCAATTTGTCAAAATATGATTGGTTTCCATATCAAAATTCTTTTCTAAAATGGCTGCCAAATTCAAAATTTATAATTAAAAACCATTTAATCAAATAAGCCCTTCTCCTTGATATGACGTATAAAATATTCAAGCCCCTTAACTTAAATAATTTTATAACCATAGTAAAATACTTAGGAAAATTCTCCAAAAATCACAATAATTCACTTTTAATATATTTTCTAACATATATAAATTTCAAATCCAAAACTATTATATAATTGCCTTAAATAATTTAAACCCAATTTAAACTATTTTCACTCATAGAAAATCCATAATAAATCCACAATTACTTGGAAAATTATGAAACTTGAAACCCACTTCTAAAATAATGTTTTTGGTCATATATCAAGAGTGCAACTCATTTGGATGTCATTTAATAGATTTTCTAATCTAAACTCATAAATTCTATATGAAACAGTATAAATCATTAACAAGAATATATAAATATCCATTTAAACAAACATAACATGGCATATTATTTGCAAAATAGTTCAGATCAAATCTTGAAACCGAAATCAATATCAAAAATGAGATGTAAATCAAATTATTCACCATGGCTTGGAGTTAAGAAGGTTGAGCTTTGCCTTTTGATTAATTTCTTCTAGCTTTCTACTTGATTCCTAGCTTATCTTCTTTTTGATTCCTCTTAATGGTGGCCGACCGAGCTCTTAGAGTTTCAATTTTGTTTGTGAATGTTAGAATGAATAAGAAATGGAAGGGTTTAGGGTAATAGGATGAAGGATGTTCCCATTTTACCCTTGTCATATTTCTCCTACTTGCTTATTTTCAATTCTCTTTTGCTTATACATTCATTAAGGCACGACCCCTTACTAATTAACAAATCTCAATCCCTTAATTATTAACATTATTTTATTTATCAAATTAAATGTTCTAAATAATGTTACTCAAAATTAGGGTCATTACACTGGTCTATATTTATAGTGTTGAAAGATTGTATTGAAGGATTACGATTATTCAAAGAATTACATCCTTAATCAAAAGCTATAACCTTTCAGTAAATCACCGTCCGTTCAAAAATATAACCATTTATAGGTTTCTCAAATGTATGAATGGTCTAGTCAGACGTTTGACTAATATATTAAAAAATAGTTCAAAAGCATGTCAAACTTTCTATTTATAAGCCTCGGATATTTGAACATGTTCCAAAAAAGAACACGTTCATTTTTGCTCTAATTTAGATGTCTGGCCTATTTATTCAGAAGTCTATCCGTTTAAAAAAATAAGTTTGAAAATGGGTCAGAAGTCTGGATTTCATACCTCAGACGTCTAGGCAATATCCAGAAAGGAAACAGTTCAAATTGGCCTTAACTTAGACATCTGGTTGGTTTGATCAGATGTCTGATACCCTCATCAAACGTCTGGTCAAACCAATAAGATGTCTGAATGGTATTAAAAACAAACGTTTTATAACTTAGACGTCTGAGAAACTAGACATCTGGTATTTCACAGAGTTCTATCCCGAGAGTTTTTTTGGCTAAATTTGATTTATTTAGACATATGAATAATTAGCTTAGACGTTTGACTCTTGGCAATGTTCAAAAATATTTTTAGTTGAAAAACCTGAGATTGAAACCTAAACCGAATAATATTTTTGTTTGTGTATCATCAAAGGATATTGTACGAGTTTTCTAGACTTACTTATACAACGAATCTCTTGATTGTTGGTCTTCTTTGTTTGAGCATCATAGCTAGTCATTTTCCTATGGTCTTTTGTTGTTGAAATATCCTACAAAGATGAACTTGTACAAATTTATGGAGATATATAGTTGTCTCGTCAAAACTCAAAAAGGCTAGATTTAACATTTTCTTCCTTTTTGACAATGACAATTATATATCTATAATATTTAATTTACTCCCCATATCATTATGCCAGTTATTTTTCACCCTTTTGTCATTATTAAAAAATAATAAATATAGGAGAGAAATATAGTATATGAGGTAGACAAACGTCATAAGAGCACAACACATGATTATGTAACTCATTGTCAAACACAACAAAGTACTTAACCGAATAGAAACCCATATAGAAAATGTTCTAAACTCCATAATAAACAACCAATTAAATTTCTAAGAAGATCAAATAATACATAAAACAACTAGTAGCACAAACAACCACATAAGGTTGTAGAATATCAAACGCATACACCACGACGACATTCAAACACCGAGATGCAAGACTTCCACAAGTACACTCCCATATGCATGCCTAAATGATTTAAAACCATAATTAAATATAGTGTTAGAAATATTAAATAATGAATGTAATTATTTAAAAGAATTAACCTTTACCCTAATTTTTTGTCTTTACTAATGTTTAGTTTCTTCCTCATCTTCATCATGGTTAGTTTCATATTCTCCACTCTCACTTTCATGGTTGAGAGGATGATCCAGTATGTGGAGTTGGTTGATGTGAAGGTGGTTGAGGTAAAGAAATTGTGGTGAAGGAGAATAATATTTCCTTGACAACTTCTTCTAAATCTCTCCCAAGAAGTTCTTGATACCTAAAAGCTCCTTTTCAATATTTTTCATTCTTAGAAACTTCAAGAGATTTGTTTTTCTAGTTTTTTTTGATTTTGAGAAAGAAGAACTTGGGCCTTATAGAGTTGAGGCATCTCAAAATAGGATACATTTAAGGAAATGACCTTTACCAACTCAATATGCTCATCACTTCCAATGATGCCTCCACATCTTTAATGCAAATACCACCACTAGCAACTCCAAGTCATGAGTTGCATACCTTGCTTCATGCGGTTTAAGCTGCCAACTCACATAAGCGATAACCCTCCCATGCTGCATCAACACAGCACCTAGACCTGTTCCACACGCACCAGTGTAAACAGTCAAACCCTTACCTCCATATGGCATAGTAAGAACAAGAGCACTAGTTAACTTTTCTTTTAGCTCTAAGAATGTTTGCTCGCATTTATCCATCCATACAAATTTGACATCTTTCTTTGTTAAATTCGTTAAGCGAGAGGCAATATTTGAGAAATCATGTATGAATCTCCTATAATAACATGCTAGACCTAGAAAGCTTCTAATAACTGTTGCACTTTCCAGCCTCTTCGAGTCTTGAATGGCTACAACCTTAGCGAGACCGACAAAATCCTCTCTGCCGAAACAACATGACCCAAGAACCTAACTTCCAAACACTAAAAATGACACTTCGAGAACTTAGCCTTCAACACACGCTTTCTTAGTGTTCTTAGAACAATCCTTAGATGGTATGAATATTCCTCCTCGGTCTTAGAATAGACTAGAATATCATCGATAAAAAAAAGGACAAACTTATTCAACACATTTCGGAAAACTCGATTGATTAAGTCTACAAAATATGCTGGAGCATTAGTTAGGCCGGACGACATAACTAACCACTCATAAAACTGGTCGGATGTAAAAGCGGTTAAAGGTACACTCTCCTCCGCCACCCTCAACTGATGAATACCTGTAGCAAGGTCAAGCTGAGAAAATACTCGAGCTCCATGGAGCTGATCAAACAAGTCATCTATCCTAGCTAAAGGATACTTGTTCCTAATAGTTCGCTTATTGAGCTTGCGACAATCTACATATAATCTTAAAGAACCATCCACCTTCATAGCAAAGAACACAGGCGCTCCCTAACTCGAATGACTTGGTTGAATCAATACCTTCTGCAACAAATCACTAACCTGATTTGTTAGCTCCATCCTCTCCTTTGGTGCAAGTCTACGAACAGGCAATACGATAGGCTTTCCATCCTTTATTAAATCAATGCGAAATTCTATCTCCTGGTGAGGTGGTAAACCTGACACCTCTTCGAAGATATCCACAAATTCCTGAACAATTAGGATTGAACCTAACTCCTCTTCCGCCACATCAAGAGAATAAAGAAAACTAGTCATAAGCGAGCTAGGCTCTTCATAAGATAATGTATGAACTTCCATTCCCTTCTTTAATAACCCGGTTCGCTTATCACAATCCAAGACTGCATTATTCCGCAATAACCAATCTATCCCAAGTAGAACATCAAAACCTATAAAACCTAGGACATACATATCGCATGAAAAGAGTTTGTCAAAATAAGATATCGAAACTCCTAAGAAAATCATACTAAGATTGGCCGAGCCCCCAACAGGGTTCGACACACAAATATATTTTGAAGCTATAGTTGGTTCAAGTTTCAGTTTGTCAACAAGATCACGAGAAATGAAACTTAAAGAAGCACCAGTATCAAATTAGACATGAATAGGAATGCCAAAAATAGATCGAATACCTTCCAAAACTTAATTCCCTTTTGCTGCGGCAGAAGTGGAAGGTGTTGAAGTTAGTGCAAAAGCTCGAGGTTGCTCTCCCTTACGAAGCATCAGACACTGCCTAGCAAAATGGTCTAACAGATGGCAGTTGTAGCAGCTCTTGGGTCCAAACTGTGCCCTGACTATCTATGGCTCTACCTTCATTATCTTAGTAATAGATGACTTAACCAACGGTACTTTTGCCAGTTGTTTCTCCCCAACTGATGGAAAGTTACGCACAAGATGCCCCTTCTTCCCACACTTATAACAGGCGAGGCCAGAAATATCCCTAGGCAAAGGAAACTTTTGCTTATTATTTCCAGCCATAATTATCACCATGAACCTTCCTATATACTAGTTAAACCATCGTTACTTGTAATTAAACTTTATTTTTATTTTTGTTGAGACAAATAAATTTTCAAAGATTTCAATTTAATAACCAAAAACATATATTTATCCTATAGTGTTTCTTCAAAAATAAATCAAAATGCTAAAAAGAAAGTTTGTTTTGGGATTTTTTGTTTTTTTTCTTAATTTTTTTGAGTTTTGCAAAAAATAAACCATAAAAAATAAAAAAGAAGATTAGACTCCCCCCACACTTGATTTTGACTGTGTCCCCATAGTCAACCCAAGTGAAAGGAGAAAAATAAAATAAAAATAAAGTATGACCTATATTTACATGAAAATGAAACAATTATTATTTACTCGACATCAGAAAATATATAGTTAAAGAATAAATGAAACGATCTTTCAAAGACTAATTCATTTGTCTCATCAAGTATGAGAGACATAGCTTAAGCATAGAGAACCAAACAATAAAAGTTTTCAAAGTTGAATGTTGATTTGGAAAAACGAACGTCGTTTCATCAAAAATTGTATGAGCTGCTTTATTTTCATTGATTTTTGGGGTAGATAAAACAATTGGTTGAAATTCAAGTTTATTTTCACCGAATTTAAATTCAAACTCATCATTGAAAAATTCTTCAAAATTATTGATTTCAAAATCAAAATGATGATTTAAATCTTCCCCTTCAGAATTCAATAATTCATCTTCGAAAAGTCCAAGAAATTAGTGTTCGCTAAATTTGTCTTCTTTTGTTGAGTTATTCACAACTTCATTGCATGTATCATGTTCAAAATCCAAATTTGTTGTATTCAAATTTTCAAAATCGAAAAAAGGAAGATTGAATTTTAAATTTGATTCCACACTCTCAAAAGAATTGAAATCCAACTCAATTACCATATTTTCAACAATTTCATTGAGATAATCATTTTCAATTTCAAAAGTTGTTATTTGAAAATCGTCAATTTTGGTAAAAGATGGATTATTATTTGACTTGTCACACTTTGGGATTTGATTTTGTTGCTCACGTTTTTTCATATATGTTTCAGATAACAAATCTGTGTGATCTTTGAGAATTTCTTCCATTTGCTCAAAAAATCAAATTTATAATTATTAATTTGAGGATTTTCAATTTGAAATTGTTGAGAAAAAAATTTGAAATTCGAAGTTGTATTGGCATGAGTTATAATCGACATCATTAGAATTTTGAAGTGAATTCAAATTTGATTATTTTGAAATCCTTGACTTGATTTATTGGACAAACATGAATTATACCAATCCCTTATCCTTTAATTATTTTGTGTAGAGAGTTCAAGTAAAGACGAAATCATTTCAATGCTCTTTTCAAGATTTGAGGGTTAGTCATCATTTTAAAAATTCTTGGGAGTAGGGGAATTCAGACATTTTCAAGAATGTTGTTTTTTCCTTTTTTTTATTTTTTGTGTTTTTTTAAAAGGAAAAGTATGTACCAAGGAGAATTTATTTTTCAAAAGTGAAATTTGATTTTTGTTTTGTTTTTTGAATTTTAAATTTTTTATATGTTTTTGTTTTTGAAAAGATTATTAATAATTTTTTTTGGATTTTTCCATTTCTAAAAAAACAATTTAATTATTTTTTTGATTTTTGATTTTGAGTGGAAAAAAATCGAAGGAAAAGATTTAAAAAACTAAATGAAGGAAAATTTACAAATTTTCTTTCTAGTTTTGGATTTTGAATTTTTTTTAAAATATGCATGAACTAATGCAACTAAATGAATGCAAAGGACTTAATTACAAATTTTCTATCCCAAGTAGCTCCTAACCCAAAATTTTATAATCACACTTGTCTTAATCCAACAAGATAGTTCTTAGCCAGGTAACGGACATGAGTTATCGGTGCACCACGAATCACTGTAGTAATGCAACCGAAGGTTTAAGTACCTTCAGAGAAACAATCAGTATAATATTTACGAATCACCGTAATATATATAACTGATTATAGCTTTGCCATAGCCTAGACACCAAGAAATTAAATTGTCGAAAGCGGACAACTTGTCAAGATACAATTAAGCCCTAGGTGAGCTCGTGACACCCTTAAGTCTGATGTCTAACCGTTATTATTAACAAAACTCTAAGATGAAGTGCAATTTGTGGGCCAAGGAAGAGGTGATGAAATCCCCCACCTTATGTGGATTTGGGTGTTGCCCTTAGAAATGAAAAATAAGATGAGAAGAATGTAAAACAAAAATAAAACGTGAATTAACAATGCAACTACGAATGAATTTTTTTATGTTTTTGTTTTTGAATATTTTTTATAAAATGCAAGCAACCAACAATGAAAAGCAAATAAAAACAAATGATAAGAGCACGATACCAGAGCATGTAGAATTATTAGCAATTTATTTTAAAAACATCGATTTTTTAATAGCAAGCAAGCAAAGCAATTATTTAGCAAACAGTTCCTTTCCTTGTATGCTTTTGCAACCTGAAACTCTAAACAAGATGTATACAATTTTTTTTAAATTCTTCTCTTTTTTAATTGACAACCTGAAAAGAAGTTAAAAACAAAATATATACAGTTTTTTTTATATATATAAAAGAAGAAACTAGAACAAATGAAAAACAAAACAAACTAAACAATTGAAAACAACGCTTTTTTTCTTTATTCTTTTTTGTAAAGCTTAACAAAGAAAACAAAAAAAATTATATTAACCTCTAATTAACCGATTCAAACAAAAAGTATTTTCATTTTCTTTTTTTTCCTAAACAAATTTTTAAGTAGAAATTTTTGTTTTCTAAAGAAACAAAAGCAAACACCCTATTTTTTAAGGAAAAAGGATTTAAAAGAGAAAAAACAAAAGAAGTTCACACTAACAAACTCAGCCCACTAACAAACCCAATACGCGATATTTTTTTCTTTTTTTCTTTAAAATTCACATGCACATGTTACATAATACACAACCCCAAACAAAACGAGTTAAGTACCAAAATCACACGCCTTTAATTTTCTCAATCAAAAATCAGAATCACTCAACCCAAAAGTCACGATTCTCAAATTAACTACTGTTGCGAATTTAAGTGCGATTGTTGGTGGTAGGATTTGCAGTCATGATTTTGGGTTCGCGGGATCGAGGGAATTTGCCAAAGTGGATGGGTGAGTTGGTCGAGGCTGGGCAATTGAGGTAATTGTAGTAGTTTGGGAGATGGTGGTGGTTTAGGAGGTCGTCGTGATTATAGGAATGTTGTAGAGTGGAGGTAGCAGTGAACAGTGGATGATCAAGCAGATGGTTGTTATGTATGAGGCAGTAAGTACTGGCAAGATGGGGAAGTTGATGGAAGCTTGAAATTGTTGTGGGTTGAAACGACAGTTTGAATGTATGAAGTGCAGTGGGAATGTTGGAAGGGGGAGGAAGTTGATCGGAGGGGAGTTGCTCTGGGGTAATGACAGTGAATCAGGGGTATGGATGGAAGTGGTGAAAGGCAGTAGGAGGTTTGTGGTTATGTATGTATGTAGAGTTGCAGCAGCTATGTTAATGGTGAGAGATGGTCAGTGATGACTGGTGGCTGTGGATGGAAGGTGGTTGAAGTTTCTTGTTTGGTCTTTGATAGTGGTTAGGTAGAGGAAATGATGTTTCAGTGGTTAGGCAGTAGTGAAGTGTTTATGATGGAGGAGATGTACAGGGTGGGATGCATTGATGTAGCAGTGTACATATAGAGGTAAGGTGTTTGTGATGTATTGATGCAGGTGAAGTAGTGAATGTGAAAGTTGATTCAGGAGTTTACTGCAGTATGCACAGTTGATGGGTATGAAGTTATGAAGTGAAGTGGTTGGAATAACAGTGGTTGTAAGGCAGTGTATAGTTTGCAGTGGAGAGGTAGGGACTGTGTTGGTTGTACTCGTTGGGTTGAACTAGTTGGATTGGGGGTATCGGTGGGCAGTAGTGATGGCAAGCAGAGTGAAGGAAATGGAAGGAAAGGTGTGCAAAAGTTTGAAGGGATGGTCAGAGTGGAGATGTGTTTGGTGGAGTATTGAATGGTCAGTATGGTCAGTGATATGGTGGGTGAATGAGATGCACAATTGTGATGTGCACATAAGAAAACAGTGGTTGATGTAGGCATTGGTTTGTTATGGTGAAGATGGCAGGGGATTTGGTGATGAATGGAAATGGATGGAGGCAGTTCTAATGGATTGTGCTACTATAGAGGAGTAGTTTTGAAGTAGGTTCTGATGGCAGTTTTGATGTTGCATGGGTGGGCGAGTGAGTGGAAGTGGTGCACACAGTTGTGGTGGCAGGATGATGGGCAGTGTCGTTTGATTGATGATCTGATATTGGTTAGAGAATGGTTGGTGAAAATGGTGATGAGAAAGGCAGTCTTGTATGGTGACTAGCAGCAGTTTGTTGATGAAGTTTGGAGTATGAGTGTGCACACAGTGTTGTATGTGCAGTGCACTGAGAAGTAAAAGGGGAGGATTATAAGTTGATGGTGAATGTAAGAGGTATACTTGTTGATTTTATTTGAGGCAGTGAAATGAAGTAGACAGTGATATTGGTGGAGTTCTTTGTATTGATGTGTGGGATAGATGATGGCAGTTTTGTGTAGTGATGACAATGGTTGGAGTGTAGTGATGTATGACAGGGAATGGAGTAGGTTGGTTTAAAGGAGATGACTGGTGGTTATGAAGTGTGCACTGTTATGAGGAGGATGAATTTTTATGGAGGAGAATGGAGGAAGCAATGTTTGTATGCAGTTTATGGTGTGTTGAAGTGATGTTGTCAGCAGTTTGATGAACCTGTAACATGTACCAGTTAGGTGGGGGTATTTGAAATGTGTTGAAATGGGGTTGAAGTATGGGATGTTGAAGGTGAAGGCAATGCTAGGTGATGGTTGTATATGCAGTAATGTGGTTTGGTAGAAATATGGTGAACAAAGAGCAGTTTGCATTTTGCAGAGGTCAGAGAACAGAACGCAGAGAGCAGAGATGGTGAAAGGGATGGTAAGTAAGGAAAAGTTATGGATTGGTTGTGTGCACTATTATGGCTGTGGGTTGTTTGATGGACAGTTGCACAGTGAGGTGAGTTGATGGGCAAGTGTATGGGTTGATGGCAGAAATGCAGGAAGGCTTGGTGGCAACGGTAGTGATTGCAGTAGTTTAAAGTGAAAGGGGATGAAGTATGGGCAGAGGAGAGTAGTGGGATGGTATTTGATGTAATAGTGGGTGGTGGTAGATGTTGAGGGCAGTTTGGTATGTAGGAGGTTTGGAATTGTATGTGCAAGTAAGGAGTACGTAAAAATTTGTAAAAATATGTAAAAATATGTAAATGCAAGTGTAATTGAAAATGGAATGGAATATTTTTTTTTCTTTTTCAAATGAAATTATGTGTATTTTTTTTAAAATATGCAAATGCAAATGCAACTAGAAAACAAACACATAAACAAATGCAAGCTAAAATCATACAAACACACAACATAAAATATTTTTTTTTAAATACAAATTAACCCACAAAACAGACACACAATAAAATCAAACAACGAAAAAAAGTAATTCGAAGAGTAAAAATTAAAATCAAATTAATTCCCCGACAACGGCGCCAAAAACTTGTTGAATCGACTTAACTTTCCATCGGATTAGAAAATAGCCGAACAATTTTGAAATAAAAATAACCACAAGCGCACAGCGTACAATTTTAGTACATGGCGAGTACGAGTCGATCTGCTAGGAATTGAAAGTGATTTTAAAATTTCTACTCAATCAAATTAAACCAAGAATTTGAGAGTGTTGTTAACTACAAAAATTTGCAAAAACTAACACTATAAAAGTGAATGAAAACTATGAGATTAAAAAACAATCTAGAGATAAATCCACTCTTATGATCACATAAATCAACACAACATGAAATTATGATCTCTTTTTTTTTGGTCATTTGTGAATTTAGTTGATGTGTTTATCCTAAGTATGACATATTTGTGCTATTAATTAGTCCAACATAAATCATCAAACTTTAACACACCCTCCAAACCCACTTATCAACTCTCATGAAAATGACAATGAAATTAAAAATAATATCTATTTTAAGCATGGATTATTTACTATTGAATTAGTAACATAAACCATCAAATTTTGATTCTAAATCCACTTCCTTTACCAAAATCAATTAGTTAGATGATGATGTAAATTATGTTTATTTGAGTAAGAATAGCCTATATGTGATTAACATCATAGACAATTAAATTCATTAATAAACTTACATCAACATGCAACTTTCCATTAAGCACAGAAAGAGAACATAAATGAGCAAATTATGTTGAATCTACATGATTAAGAGAGCTTCATTACCCCTAAATTGAAGGGGTTTAGCTTCTCATATTTGTTATCATGTCAACAAATGTAGAATTCAACATGAACAAAAATAAGAGGAAAAAGAGAGCTAACTAATTTTGCATGAAATAAATCTACTCTACTTGCAAGAAATAATACTATACTAATTGCATAAAATAAAGAACAATAATTAAAAGAGCATGAAATTAAATTGCATAAAAATAAAATTACATGAAAGAAGTCTAAGAAGCCATCGAAAAGAAAAGAGATATTTTTGAGCCTAAAACTAAACTAACTAAAAGAGGAGGCTAAGAGCTTCATTACATGAAACATAAGGGGTATTAATGCATGTTTGAAACCCTAATCCATATTTTTGGGGACTACCCAAAATACCCTTGAGAAAGTGTGGCCACCAAGTTGTCATTAGCAAGAGCTTAATCCTTCATTAAATGTGCATGTAACTTTTAGCTCCACTAACATGTGAATTAGCTCCTAATTCTAGATTAAGGTAAGCGGGTAGGTGGGGTCCTCCATGTTGCATGGAATGATTTTTTCCATCTTCATTTTGCCTTCTTCACTTGTGCATGCATATTTTCATGAAGACTTCTTCATATTTCCATTCAAATTCCTACAAATAAAAATAAAATGCATAAATAAATATTCTCAAAATTAATACATGCACAAAATGAACATTTTCCCCCTATATGAAGATGAATAAATGATGATTTGAAAATATTGAAATTTTGGTTTAAACATGTTAAAATACCCTATATGCTCATTTATTTAATTAAATTAGATTAAATATGCAAGTAAAAATATGCACATTTACGTGCACATCAACAAGGAGAGGAAGAAGAAGATCAAAGTGAAATTTAATTTAAGTATTTTAACTCATAATCTATGTCTATTTTGATATTAAGATGCATGGAATATCAATTGTGTGCTTATGCATTCGAAATTGCACATATACTATGACATCACTCTTACCCTATTTCTCTTGATTATGCAATCATATGGATAATTGGATGAATATGGGTATTATAAGTTTGAAGTATACTTCTATGCCTGGTAATAAACTCATTAAGGGAGCAAACAACAAGTAGATTGAAGTGGGGAGGAGATTCGGTAAAAATATAATCGAATTATGGCTACAACAAACACGACATGGTGCACCGGTGTGCACCCACCAAGCCACCGGTGTGCATGTGTCTTATACCCTGAAATAAAAAAATAAAAAAAATAAAAAATTAAAGTAAACTAACTAAAATATAAATACAATATAAGTTAACATTCTTATACCATATATTAAATTTGGAAATAAATATGTTTTGATAATTATATAATGTTGTTTTAAATTGTTAATATAGTTCGAATTATAAGAAAATTATAAATTCATTATTTAAAAAATAAGTATAAGTAAGTCAAATATAAATTATATAATTGTAAAACCGAACTTATCTTATACTATAAATATTATTTTGTAGGAATATTAAATTCCATAATTGGATTATTAAATAATAAATCAATTATTGAGGTAATAAACTATTTAAATTCCTATTTAGTTATTAAAGAATTACTAAAAAGTATTATGAAGTATATTCAATAATTTAGAAATAATATTATAGACTTATTGAAGTATTTAATGGTGTTTGCAAATCATTTTAATTATTTCTAAGTATTATTTTATTATATAAAGCATCCTTTTGTTTATAAAAGTATTATTGATGATTTCAAATGATATATAATATTTTATTATTTTAGCAAGGCTAGTCGGCTTTTAAGTGGGACGTCCATTTTTATTGATAAACATTAATGACAGGCATTTAACACAAATGCCAAAAAAGCTAAGAAAGAAATATATAGGAGATAGGCTGAAACACCTATGCTACTAAAAGACAAGGAACACTTGTCCTCGTCGTCACTACTCTTATCATCAATAGGCCCCATAACATGGGAATACCTAGAAAATATCGAAGATGGATCAAACACATAGTTCCAAGGCTCAAGAGAGTATAAATATTTCTTATCCAATGTTTCATCCTTCAAGGTAAACTTGTTACATTCCCCATCACCAAATGCTTTTGTATGTTTGTAATTCTATGTAACGAGAAACTTGAATAAATGGAGTTATAATACTGTCTGGTATGGAACTTACGGTAATATTTCTTTAGTTATTCATTGGACTTATTACATAAAATACTATATGGTATGAGTGTTGTTTATGAGTATTAAATAAACAGATGAAGAAAACACAATGATATGGGATATGGGACACCGGTATGATATTTGTTCGATTATTCAGTAGATAACACTCACGTGATGAGAATTTTAATGATTTGATAGTACTTAAGTACCGTGGTGCTCATAGTATCGAGCAAGCTCATGGGTTTGAACTAGGTTGGTGCCTATATATATGTAAACACTGTTGATCATAATGTAATCCTGTTATTGGCGTTGGGGAGAACCAAACTAGACTAGCATCCATCCTAGTGGCTTGATCTCAAGATCCTGCCCTAGAACTTCAACACATTATAGTATTCACAGAAGTGTAGTTACCCTTAGCCCCTTTTGTCACCTAGGTCACCAATCTGTTGCCATAGAGGCATGATCTGGGTTATGATTGAGTCCTCGCGTTGAACGAGCATATTCATGGATATTCTCATGATTACTATGGAGGTTATTAAAGAATGTAGGAGCAGGATCCGGGTAGATATTCCGTTTGGCTCCTGAGTAGGCTGACGACCATCAATCTCCCATCTGGTTCAGCACCGAGTGATAGATAGACATATATTATTTATACACCTCACACGAGTATTGGATATTGATATAAGACTCTACTTTGGATGTAACGACCCGTAAATTTCAACTGTTTTAATAACGTAATTAGTTGAAGTTTTGTGAAATTTTAAACGATAAAATTTTGAAATAAAAATTTAATATTTGGAATACGTCTAGTTAAACATAGTAACCGGTAAATTTTCGTCCGAAAATATGGAAGTTTATTTCACGCGTAAATTCACTTCAATTTAATCAGTTAAGAAACGATGAAAATAAAATGTTTCCGAAACCTAAATATTTTTACATAGAAAAATTCTAAACCATCTTCTGAGCAAGATGTCAGTTTGTCGTTTTTCCAAATTCGGACATCTTTGGCTCCGTCGATCTTATTTTTCAGCGTTTTTCTTACATTTTTCGTAGTAGAAAAATTCGAATTTTTAAAATTCAAATCATACCACTGATTTCTGTATACCGTTTTGATCGTCTCGGCATGTTGATATCTGCGGTATATTAGTTTCTGTGCTTTGAAGTTCGGTTCGCTGTGAAAACTGCGAAACAGTCACCGTATTGGTACCCGTTTTAAAACCTTTTATTTTCTTTCTGACCTTTTATCTGCCGAGTAAACCAAGGAACCGTTTCATTTATAATTCTTGAAATTCAGTACTGCTCTTCAATTCGTCAGTTCCAATGTGCATGATGGCACGTCCTTTTGGCTCTATCATTGCTTTTGGAAGCAATATTAATTTACGTTTCTCTGTAGCCTATTTACATTCTATAACCTACCTACCACATTTATTTCGGATTCATTTTTCAATGAACTTTTGTATTGAACCGTTCATTTGGACCCTTCGTTTCCTGACTTCAAATTCTTCTCGTTCTCATTCTTTCTTCTGCAAATTATTTATTTTTCCAGAGTTTTGGTTTTCTTTCTCCTTCTCACTTTCTTTTCTCTCCATTTTCTCTGTCTCCAAACCAAAGCCAATTTCCGCCCCACCAAGCCTAGCTTTCCCCTTCACCACTCGACCTCCACTTCCACCCTCCGCCACCCACTTCCCACCAGCCCGCCAGTGCCTCGACCTGCTCATTCCGTCCACCTCCGACCTCACCCTGACACTCTCCGCCCCAGCTATGGCCTCACGTCTCCTTTCCCTCCCTTCTCTACCTTTCGCTCACCTTCACCACACCCTACGTCATTCACTTAGGTAGCCAACCTTTCTTCCATCGCACGCCTTCCCAGCACCCCACTCCACCCCTTAGCCTTTCCGCCTTTCCAAACGACCACAACAGCCCAAGCTCCACTCCCTCCTCTTGAAAACCATCCAAGCATCTCCCTCTTTCCCTTGCTGCAACCTCCCATCAGCCTCAACTCCTCCTTGCATCGGACTGGCCTTCCACCTCACCACTTCGCCGTTGTTCCCAGACTTTGCCTCCCGCAGCCTTCTGCGCTCGCGTGTAAGTCGTAGTAGATATTGGTTATTCATTTACCTGTAAAAGTTTATATATATATTTTAGTTGTTATCTCATATAGAAAAAGTACTGTATATATATATATATAAGACTGCTTTTATTTACACGTTATGTTTATGTTTGCATCTAGTATAGCTTCGGTTATTTGAATATATTATTATAGGGAAGTATTACTATGTATGATTTCAACAGTTACCATGGTACTGTATATTTATATAATCTACACTTAAGTGTATCTACGTGGAATTTGTAAAGTGGTATAACTGTTCACATATATAGTAGTATATATTGGTTCACATTATTAACATGTTAGTCTGCATATCGTATAAATTCGTTTGTACACATATAGTATATAATTTGTATTCATATTCCTGTGCCCTGCTTTAAAGTCTGCATTTATATTTGTAGTAAGGATATGTATACACATATATATATATATATATGTAAGTCTTATTATATAATATTTAGTATATATATGTACGCGTCTGGCATGTATATTTGATTTGGTAGCTTATATACACTGTTAAATATAATCTGGGATATGCATATGTTAGGTATATAAAGTTGTATAAATTATCTGTTTATATGATACAGGTAGGTGTTGCATGTAAGTTGGCTATGCATGTAGTTGTTTGCCTACATATATATATTATACATAAGTTTTTTAAACAATACATTATGTACATATATTTTGACTTTAACATACGAGTTAAATTTAAACAATAATTTTGCAATACATATATATTTAATTTAAAATGTGTTTGTATTTGGGATATGTTTTATATATGAAATAGTTATATATGGTTATATAAGTTCGCTTATACCGTTTATTTCATCGTTCCAGTTCTGATCTGATCCGTTATCATCAATTCGTGCCAATCAACTTTGACCGTCGCTTCTTGCTGAGTTTGCTTTGCTTGGATTCAATTTCAGTATCCGTATCAGTGCACGTATCCATGTCACCTTCTGTATTCTCTAGCCTCGAAAGGTGAGCACTCACTCACGATTAACGTTCTTTTATTTATTAGATTTGATTTCAATTGAAACGACAATTGAAATATACTGCTGTTAGTTAATTACACTGTTATATATGCTATTACCTGTACCAGTTTACCTGGGACACCTGACACCATTATCTGTTAATTATTTATGCGATGATAATACAGTTTGGCTGATAATTGATTGATTGTTGATGTTTATATTGGATGATAAATTGTTAATGTTAAAATGGTAAATAGTATGAAATTGAACTTGATATAGGATAGTTAAATGTTAAATTTGATTAACTGACATTTGTATAATATGACCCCTTTAACTGTTAAATTTATCGACACGTAGGATTTGTTTAATTACATTTTGAACCACTGAATGTATGTTGTTAAATTGATGATGGATGAAATTGTAATAGATGACAAGTGAAAACCGTAATGTAATAATCTTTAATCTACATGAAATGATAGTGTAGATTCTAGAAATAATTATATTAATTCGTACAAATAACAATGCGAATTAATACGGTTATTTCGGGATTATTTGAATTGATTATTGGATTGATATTGGTTGTTGTTATTGCTTGTTTATTTACTTTGACACCATCCCAGTTATCACTGCAAGTTCCCTTTGTTATGTTTGATTTTGAATTGAATTGGAATCGGGTTGAAATGATAAATACCCAAATTGAACTTTGACCTAGGATAGAGAATTAAATAAAACCCGATTGGTCAATATTTTGATAAAAAAAAACGAAGATTTTATTTGAATAAATAATATGGTTTTGAAATGAAGTTGAAATTTGAATTTTTGATGAAAGGAAATGGTAATATTTAATAATCTGAAACAAAAGATTAACAATGTAATCAATGTAAGAATGTTGTTTAATTTGAGAAATGATTTAATAATTAAGTTTGAAATTATTAAGTTTGAAATGATTTAATAATTAAGTTTGAAATTATAATTAAGTTGGAAATGATTAAACTTTGAAATTATTTAATAATTAAGTTTTGAATTATTTAATAATTAAATAAGGTTGAATTATTTAATGATTAAATTGAATTGAATTCTTTAATAAGTGAAATTGAACTTTTGAATAAGTGAATTTTACTTCGTAAAGAATTGAAATTGAGTTTCTTTATTAATTAAGTTTTGGAAAATTATTTAAGGAAGTAAATAAGTGAAATTGGATTTCTTTAACAAAAATGAAATGTGATATTTTGGAATTAATGTAAGACTTGTAATTGGAGAATTGATTTGACGAATTTAGTTTAATTCAAAATTGTAAGTTTTGTTTTAATGAAGTTGAACTTAAGAATTGATTAAATGAATTGGAAATTTAATAGAAATTGTTTTGAATGATAAAGTAACTTAACGAATATTGAATGAAATCGATAAATGAATTTGAAATTGATTTGAATGTTAAATAAAATTTATTTAAATGATTTCGGAATTGAATCTTATATATGAATTTAAATTGATATTTGAATTGTTTAAAATAAAGATTGAAATTGAATCGTAAGGTTTTGAAATGATAAATTGGAAGTTTTGAAACGAAAATTTGGAAATTGTTTTAGAAAGACAAATGAAATGTTGATTTACGAATTCTATTTGAAATTTGTTTGATTTGGTTTTTGAAATATATAAACGACCAATCGGTGTAATAATTACAAAAGTTATTAAAGAGACCGGGATCGGTAATGGATATACTCTCTATCTGAACCGAAACCACTTTAATAACTATACGCGGAGTGTTGATCCAGAACGAAGTGGATGGTTTTGATGAACGCGTTGACTGAAGAAAGAGAACGATTTTGGATGACCCTTGACATGACTAAAACAGGAGCCGCGCCGGGCCATTGAGGATCGCCATCTCTAGCGGACACACTTCTTCGATACCATATCTATTACTTTTGTGATTCGATTTGGGTGCACCCCTTGATTTGGGAGTGTTGTTTCGCGGTGTTGGGATAGTAGCTGCTATGCCCAACATCAGTCCGGATCACGCAACTACTAGTATCCTAGTTGGTATCGCCTCATGTACCTTGTCATACTGATTATCCTATTCGCGACCACTACGATTTTGATTTGTACCTTTAGTATATGGATTGCCCTCTGGTGGCTTCCGGTTTTGGGGAAACTACGGTCTTGTATATGCTTTTGGGAATAAACAGGTTAAGAGGTGTATGGGCCCTGCTTAACCCTATTTTGATATCTTATATTACTGATAGACATTATCTACTTAGCGTACATTACTACATAGTAGATAGTTTAACGGATCCTTAAAGGATGGTTATTCCAAACATCCTTTGAGTTACTTGTATTTCAATTGCTATTTCACTTGAGTTGGACTTATTAATATAAGAATGTTAATCCTGACTCGAGTGTCTTGTGTTTTGCTTTACGCTCGGGTCAGACTGAGTAGTTCAGCTTTCGAGACTCACCTTTGGAGTTGGAGCTTCGCTTGGAGATCCAGCTATCTATCCAGCTTTCAGATATTCGATGATTCCAGTGATGCATTCTGATTTGTATCTAATGTATCGTGTTACTCTTCCGCTGTATCTAGTTTAACTCTGATGTACTGTATTCTCTTCTGTTGTAAACTCTGATGTATTTTATATATTCATATAGTAGCTTCATGAACTACTATCTCTTTTATTTCCGCTGCATTTATTACTCTGTGTCTGTGATCTGTGATTATATCTATTTACTGTATATGTCCAGTTTTGCCAAATTTAAATTAACAACGCGGTATTTTGAGCAATTCAACTCCGGCATGAGTGTCTACCTATACACTTATAATAGACGCGAATGGTCCAAAATATCGGGTCGTTACAGTTGGTATCAGAGCTTTGGTAGCTCTAGGCAAAACTCAACATATAGAGTAAATGTATTTACAGAATCACTCTCATTCGAGTTTCAATCTCTTCCTTTCGACTCGATTTCTTTGAATTTTGGAACGTTCCCTACGGTTCCAAATTTCATTCGTGTCCCTCACTATTCGTCTCCTTTCAATTCCGGAGCACCCCATAACTCCATTTTGAATGATATCTATAATAGATCGGTGGTCTCGCCAATCTTCGAATGATTCGTAAAGGAGTGAAACTCCTTTATAATAGGCATCGATTTACCGGAGATTTCTGTATCCTCGGTTTACGATGCTATCTATTACCTGCTATACCTGAATTCCATCTCTTGAGATCGAGTGTTGATTTACCTCGGAATTCAACATCGATCTTATTCTTGAAGTTACGGACGACCCTGTTAAGGTTGCCCGTGAATTAAATAAACTCATCCATCTTCCGATTGTGGTAATTGAATTATCTTATCTTCTGTTTCAAACTTATTTTTCGAATCAAAATTTTCTTTGATTTGATTTCCATCCAATTTGAATCTCTATACATGTTTTGAAATCTATTCTTGTATCATCGAGCGAGGATTTGTATTTGTAAAATTAATATTAAATGTTTTAAAAATATTTGTGTTGTTTGAGTTGTTGATGTTGATTTGGGTTTCCGATCGATTCGTCTGATCAACGCTATCGATAGGATTTCCAAAACATTTGAACAGAGCAAACTGACACCGTATTATTTTCAAATTTGGAAAATGAAATAAATTTGTTTGATTATATTGTGAAAATATAAGTAAAATTTTTTTTCTGGAATTTAATAAGTTAATCAAATTGGTTGTTTGAAATGATAATATTTGATTATCATTTATTTTTCTAAATGAATTTATAAATATGGTTATAAATTGATTTGGAATTTGAAATAAATTTAATTCAGAAATTTGAGAATTTAGTTTCCGGTGATTTCGAACTTTGATTTTTAATTTTAAAGTATATATTATTGGAAGTATTTTCGAATAGAAATCGTTTTCAAAGAATTTTAAAATGTTGAAATCAGTGCTCCTCTCTTTGTCGCTGGAAAATAATTTCGGTGATGGCGGCCGCATCATCGACGTTCATTTTCGAGTTTCGAAGTGGAGATACTATTCTGTAGCTTTGCTATGATTTGTTTTGAAAATATTTTGATTTGAATTTCTTCAGTATGATTTGATTTATATATATAGATATCTTATTTTAAAATTTTAATTTGATTTGATATAAAAATATAGATATATCTCTAAATTGTTTAAAGGTTAATCGGAAATCTAATTCTTAAATTTTGTTAAAGGATGATTTTAATTATAAATAAAACCAAAATTTTGAATAAATTTATATAATTTGAAAAATTGAATTGGGAAAATTTTATTTGTATATTGTTCAACTGCATTCTAATACAACTTACCTAAATCATTCAGAAGTTGAATATGTAATTGGATAATATATAATCTAAATTGAATTTATAAATAAAAATCTGAGTGTTATAATAAATGTTATACACTAAATCTTGATTATAGAGATGTTAATAGAGTTAGATAGGATAATAAGTAAAACTCAGTTAATAATGAAATAATTTTGTTTTGAAAGAATTAATAAATGTGTTTGAGGGAGAATTAATAAAATTGAAATTTGATCAACACATGAAAATACCTTGAATTTGAAAGCAAATAGTAAATATAAATTAATTTAAATCGAAACTTTTATGGTTTAAATTAATTTATATGGGTTAAATATACGTGATTAAATATATTAAGTGGAATAAAGTTAATAATAATTTGGAATAGAAGAATTTAAATTGTGAAAATAAAATATGATTATAATAAAGGATTATTCAAATTTATGGTTTTAGAAATTGTAAATTGAGTATAATTGGATAGTAAGATAATAAATTTAGAAATAGTGAGATTGATTTTAGTGAAATCAAATGGATTAAATCAATTATTGAATATCAGTTAATTTAAATTTGAATTTATATGGTTTAAATTAATTGTTAATTTGTATTTCAAATTTGTTTTCTTTCTGGTTGTTTCTATTCTCCTACCTCGTTCCTTTTCGGGGACGAAAAGTTTTGAGTGGGGGAGAGTGTAACGACCCGTAAATTTCAACTGTTTTAATAACGTAATTAGTTGAAGTTTTGTGAAATTTTAAACGATAAAATTTTGAAATAAAAATTTAATATTTGGAATACGTCTAGTTAAACATAGTAACCGGTAAATTTTCGTCCGAAAATATGGAAGTTTATTTCACGCGTAAATTCACTTCAATTTAATCAGTTAAGAAACGATGAAAATAAAATGTTTCCGAAACCTAAATATTTTTACATAGAAAAATTCTAAACCATCTTCTGAGCAAGATGTCAGTTTGTCGTTTTTCCAAATTCGGACATCTTTGGCTCCGTCGATCTTATTTTTCAGCGTTTTTCTTACATTTTTCGTAGTAGAAAAATTCGAATTTTTAAAATTCAAATCATACCACTGATTTCTGTATACCGTTTTGATCGTCTCGGCATGTTGATATCTGCGGTATATTAGTTTCTGTGCTTTGAAGTTCGGTTCGCTGTGAAAACTGCGAAACAGTCACCGTATTGGTACCCGTTTTAAAACCTTTTATTTTCTTTCTGACCTTTTATCTGCCGAGTAAACCAAGGAACCGTTTCATTTATAATTCTTGAAATTCAGTACTGCTCTTCAATTCGTCAGTTCCAATGTGCATGATGGCACGTCCTTTTGGCTCTATCATTGCTTTTGGAAGCAATATTAATTTACGTTTCTCTGTAGCCTATTTACATTCTATAACCTACCTACCACATTTATTTCGGATTCATTTTTCAATGAACTTTTGTATTGAACCGTTCATTTGGACCCTTCGTTTCCTGACTTCAAATTCTTCTCGTTCTCATTCTTTCTTCTGCAAATTATTTATTTTTCCAGAGTTTTGGTTTTCTTTCTCCTTCTCACTTTCTTTTCTCTCCATTTTCTCTGTCTCCAAACCAAAGCCAATTTCCGCCCCACCAAGCCTAGCTTTCCCCTTCACCACTCGACCTCCACTTCCACCCTCCGCCACCCACTTCCCACCAGCCCGCCAGTGCCTCGACCTGCTCATTCCGTCCACCTCCGACCTCACCCTGACACTCTCCGCCCCAGCTATGGCCTCACGTCTCCTTTCCCTCCCTTCTCTACCTTTCGCTCACCTTCACCACACCCTACGTCATTCACTTAGGTAGCCAACCTTTCTTCCATCGCACGCCTTCCCAGCACCCCACTCCACCCCTTAGCCTTTCCGCCTTTCCAAACGACCACAACAGCCCAAGCTCCACTCCCTCCTCTTGAAAACCATCCAAGCATCTCCCTCTTTCCCTTGCTGCAACCTCCCATCAGCCTCAACTCCTCCTTGCATCGGACTGGCCTTCCACCTCACCACTTCGCCGTTGTTCCCAGACTTTGCCTCCCGCAGCCTTCTGCGCTCGCGTGTAAGTCGTAGTAGATATTGGTTATTCATTTACCTGTAAAAGTTTATATATATATTTTAGTTGTTATCTCATATAGAAAAAGTACTGTATATATATATATATAAGACTGCTTTTATTTACACGTTATGTTTATGTTTGCATCTAGTATAGCTTCGGTTATTTGAATATATTATTATAGGGAAGTATTACTATGTATGATTTCAACAGTTACCATGGTACTGTATATTTATATAATCTACACTTAAGTGTATCTACGTGGAATTTGTAAAGTGGTATAACTGTTCACATATATAGTAGTATATATTGGTTCACATTATTAACATGTTAGTCTGCATATCGTATAAATTCGTTTGTACACATATAGTATATAATTTGTATTCATATTCCTGTGCCCTGCTTTAAAGTCTGCATTTATATTTGTAGTAAGGATATGTATACATATATATATATATATGTAAGTCTTATTATATAATATTTAGTATATATATGTACGCGTCTGGCATGTATATTTGATTTGGTAGCTTATATACACTGTTAAATATAATCTGGGATATGCATATGTTAGGTATATAAAGTTGTATAAATTATCTGTTTATATGATACAGGTAGGTGTTGCATGTAAGTTGGCTATGCATGTAGTTGTTTGCCTACATATATATATTATACATAAGTTTTTTTAACAATACATTATGTACATATATTTTGACTTTAACATACGAGTTAAATTTAAACAATAATTTTGCAATACATATATATTTAATTTAAAATGTGTTTGTATTTGGGATATGTTTTATATATGAAATAGTTATATATGGTTATATAAGTTCGCTTATACCGTTTATTTCATCGTTCCAGTTCTGATCTGATCCGTTATCATCAATTCGTGCCAATCAACTTTGACCGTCGCTTCTTGCTGAGTTTGCTTTGCTTGGATTCAATTTCAGTATCCGTATCAGTGCACGTATCCATGTCACCTTCTGTATTCTCTAGCCTCGAAAGGTGAGCACTCACTCACGATTAACGTTCTTTTATTTATTAGATTTGATTTCAATTGAAACGACAATTGAAATATACTGCTGTTAGTTAATTACACTGTTATATATGCTATTACCTGTACCAGTTTACCTGGGACACCTGACACCATTATCTGTTAATTATTTATGCGATGATAATACAGTTTGGCTGATAATTGATTGATTGTTGATGTTTATATTGGATGATAAATTGTTAATGTTAAAATGGTAAATAGTATGAAATTGAACTTGATATAGGATAGTTAAATGTTAAATTTGATTAACTGACATTTGTATAATATGACCCCTTTAACTGTTAAATTTATCGACACGTAGGATTTGTTTAATTACATTTTGAACCACTGAATGTATGTTGTTAAATTGATGATGGATGAAATTGTAATAGATGACAAGTGAAAACCGTAATGTAATAATCTTTAATCTACATGAAATGATAGTGTAGATTCTAGAAATAATTATATTAATTCGTACAAATAACAATACGAATTAATACGGTTATTTCGGGATTATTTGAATTGATTATTGGATTGATATTGGTTGTTGTTATTGCTTGTTTATTTACTTTGACACCATCCCAGTTATCACTGCAAGTTCCCTTTGTTATGTTTGATTTTGAATTGAATTGGAATCGGGTTGAAATGATAAATACCCAAATTGAACTTTGACCTAGGATAGAGAATTAAATAAAACCCGATTGGTCAATATTTTGATAAAAAAAAACGAAGATTTTATTTGAATAAATAATATGGTTTTGAAATGAAGTTGAAATTTGAATTTTTGATGAAAGGAAATGGTAATATTTAATAATCTGAAACAAAAGATTAACAATGTAATCAATGTAAGAATGTTGTTTAATTTGAGAAATGATTTAATAATTAAGTTTGAAATTATTAAGTTTGAAATGATTTAATAATTAAGTTTGAAATTATAATTAAGTTGGAAATGATTAAACTTTGAAATTATTTAATAATTAAGTTTTGAATTATTTAATAATTAAATAAGGTTGAATTATTTAATGATTAAATTGAATTGAATTCTTTAATAAGTGAAATTGAACTTTTGAATAAGTGAATTTTACTTCGTAAAGAATTGAAATTGAGTTTCTTTATTAATTAAGTTTTGGAAAATTATTTAAGGAAGTAAATAAGTGAAATTGGATTTCTTTAACAAAAATGAAATGTGATATTTTGGAATTAATGTAAGACTTGTAATTGGAGAATTGATTTGACGAATTTAGTTTAATTCAAAATTGTAAGTTTTGTTTTAATGAAGTTGAACTTAAGAATTGATTAAATGAATTGGAAATTTAATAGAAATTGTTTTGAATGATAAAGTAACTTAACGAATATTGAATGAAATCGATAAATGAATTTGAAATTGATTTGAATGTTAAATAAAATTTATTTAAATGATTTCGGAATTGAATCTTATATATGAATTTAAATTGATATTTGAATTGTTTAAAATAAAGATTGAAATTGAATCGTAAGGTTTTGAAATGATAAATTGGAAGTTTTGAAACGAAAATTTGGAAATTGTTTTAGAAAGACAAATGAAATGTTGATTTACGAATTCTATTTGAAATTTGTTTGATTTGGTTTTTGAAATATATAAACGACCAATCGGTGTAATAATTACAAAAGTTATTAAAGAGACCGGGATCGGTAATGGATATACTCTCTATCTGAACCGAAACCACTTTAATAACTATACGCGGAGTGTTGATCCAGAACGAAGTGGATGGTTTTGATGAACGCGTTGACTGAAGAAAGAGAACGATTTTGGATGACCCTTGACATGACTAAAACAGGAGCCGCGCCGGGCCATTGAGGATCGCCATCTCTAGCGGACACACTTCTTCAATACCATATCTATTACTTTTGTGATTCGATTTGGGTGCACCCCTTGATTTGGGAGTGTTGTTTCGCGGTGTTGGGATAGTAGCTGCTATGCCCAACATCAGTCCGGATCACGCAACTACTAGTATCCTAGTTGGTATCGCCTCATGTACCTTGTCATACTGATTATCCTATTCGCGACCACTACGATTTTGATTTGTACCTTTAGTATATGGATTGCCCTCTGGTGGATTCCGGTTTTGGGGAAACTACGGTCTTGTATATGCTTTTGGGAATAAACAGGTTAAGAGGTGTATGGGCCCTGCTTAACCCTATTTTGATATCTTATATTACTGATAGACATTATCTACTTAGCGTACATTACTACATAGTAGATAGTTTAACGGATCCTTAAAGGATGGTTATTCCAAACATCCTTTGAGTTACTTGTATTTCAATTGCTATTTCACTTGAGTTGGACTTATTAATATAAGAATGTTAATCCTGACTCGAGTGTCTTGTGTTTTGCTTTACGCTCGGGTCAGACTGAGTAGTTCAGCTTTCGAGACTCACCTTTGGAGTTGGAGCTTCGCTTGGAGATCCAGCTATCTATCCAGCTTTCAGATATTCGATGATTCCAGTGATGCATTCTGATTTGTATCTAATGTATCGTGTTACTCTTCCGCTGTATCTAGTTTAACTCTGATGTACTGTATTCTCTTCTGTTGTAAACTCTGATGTATTTTATATATTCATATAGTAGCTTCATGAACTACTATCTCTTTTATTTCCGCTGCATTTATTACTCTGTGTCTGTGATCTGTGATTATATCTATTTACTGTATATGTCCAGTTTTGCCAAATTTAAATTAACAACGCGGTATTTTGAGCAATTCAACTCCGGCATGAGTGTCTACCTATACACTTATAATAGACGCGAATGGTCCAAAATATCGGGTCGTTACATTGGACCTTGTGTCTAACGTATAGTTTTTCCCCATCAACACTTGATTCAAGTTTATATACCATCAACACTTGATTTGAGTTTATATATATATATATATATATTGATAAATTACTATAGACATATGTTTTTGATCATTGATTGATTGATAGTTGTAAGATATATTAAATGATTATATGGACTTCTTCGATAGATGATTTATAAATGTATCTATTGACATATTCTTATGTTATGCTATCATTATCATCTAACATATCATTATAGACATAGTCCGACCCGTGTGTTATTTATAATACTTGGGTCAGTTCGAGATATTCCATGTGCAGGTACGAAGTAACTTCATGGCTATGTGAGACTTTTGGAGGCTAGCAGTTATATAAGGTGATACATTACCTATGTTTTGTCTGGCCTCAGTGATGTATGCATTATGACGATGTATGTATTTAGTGGGTAATAGACTATCATTTTGTAGCCCTATAGGATTCTTTTCATGTTATATATATATGTTATATTTTGTCTATTGCATTCTGACTCTATGTACTCTATTTATTTTCTATGATTATGTATTATTCTGTCTTAGAGGCATACATGTTTATTTCTTTATGCTGAGATAGTGTACATTTGTGGTAAGTATTATATAACTTGTTATGTGTACCGTTGCTAGCCCAAGGAAATATTCACATGTGTAGCCTATATCACTTATTCTCTATATTATCTGATAGTATTGCTTAGTAACTCCTAGATAATATGGGTACATAGGTGGGGCGTCTCATTTGGTATCAAAGTAGAATTAGAAAAATACATGATACAAAGGGACACGAGCCATTAGCCTAGATGGGCTTAGGAGTCACTGATCCTGAGGTATTGGGTAGATTACCTATATATATAATAGGTATATATAGTGATTACTGGGTGTAATCATCTGGTGCGTATTTGTTATTTGTGTGATTGGAGATATATATATATATATTCTTTGTTATTTCTTAATATGCATCTCACTTCTTTGCAATAGTGAGGTATGGCTGGTCCTTGCTCTGGTCAGCTGGCCCAGGTCATTCCAATGGATCTGGAGGAGTATATATGACTATAAAGCAGCTAATGGAGCTTGTAAGGAGCATCCAGCAGTCTAGTGCTTCTATAACTCCTAATCCTCCCACTCTTTAATTTGACTTTTCCAAAATATGCAATGACTATGCTAGCCTTGGAGGGAAGACCTTCAAGGGCAGATAAGAAGTGATTGGAGTGCAAGCTTGGCTAAAGACTTGTGAGCACATTTTCATATGTATGGGGATTACATACCAGCAGATGGTCCTATAGCATCAAGCTAGTTACAAGAGAGAGCTTTAGATTGGTATGATTAATTGGTTGTAGAGATAGATGAAGCTAAAATAACTTGGGATGAATTCAAGAACCATTTTGAGAAGAAATTCATCCCAAAAGCCGAGAAGGAAGCAATGACTTGGAAATTCGTAGACTTGAAGCAATGTCGTGTGTCTGTAGTAGAATATGTAGCCATATTGGAAACTCAATTTGATGCTTCTTTTGAGAAATTGGTCGATTCCGCGCACAGATTTGAAGAAGCAGATAAAGAAAGTCAAGATGAGGAGCCAAAGAATAAAGTTAGCATTAGATAGAAGCGGAAGTTCCCATTCAAAAGGCAAAAGTCAAGGTTCTTTAAGCAGAAGCATGCGAAGGGTAATATAACTGTAGACAAGGCACGATTCAAGGATTATATAGCGTGTTTTAATTTTGGAGAGAAAGGTCACTAGTCCAATAAACACTTTAAGCCACATAGTGCATCATCTCGTCCCCGATGGAAGATATGCAGAGAAGTTGGACATTTTGCAAACTCGTGTTCGAGGAAAGTTGGTAAGCTGAATGCCCTTGAGTCTATTAGTGAGCCACCTCAGACTAAAGGGAAGGTTCCAGTAGTCCTGGATGGTACGATCTTATTTAGAGATTTTCCATTTAGGATTCTATTCGATATTGGCATGTCTCAATCATTCATATCGAGAGAATTGTTGGTTGATAAATTTAACTTTAATGTCATGTAATTAATCACCTCTTTGAGGATTGCAAATCCTATTGGAGGATATGCACCCTCGGGATGTTGTGTAAGAATGTTGAACTGGTATTGTGTGGTGGTTGTTCTTTTTATTATAACTTACATTTATTTGAATATATAGGATTTGGCATTATCCTTGGAATGGATAGGTTTTATTAATATGACGAACATCTATTATGCCTTGAAAGGATTGTTACCCTCAGCCATCCAAATTCTATAGAGCGAGTAAGTATAGCTCTTGGAAATATCTATAGAGATTCGAGCGGATCTTTTTATGCTTTAGAAGCTCAAGAGGAAGATGAGATTGCTCGTATCCTAGTAGTCAGAGATTATCCAGATATCTTTGAACCTATCACTGTTCTTCCTTCAAAGCGGGCTATCGAATTCCGAATTGATTTAATTCCTAGAGCTCAACCTGTTAGTCGGCCTTCAACAAGTATGTTTGCAAAGGAAAATGAGGAGCCTAAGAAGCAAGAACAAGTATCCCTTTCCCAAGACCGATGACATGTTCGATCAGCTAAGCGAAGCTAAAGTCTTTTCACAGCTTGACTTAGCAACCAGATTTTATTAGCTTAAAATTGCTGAGGATAGTATTTCTTTAACAACATTCAAGACTAGATATAGATCCTACAAATGGCTGGTAATGCGGTTTGGATTAACTAATGCCCTAGCATACTTTGTCGATCTGATGAATAGAGTTTTCAGAGAGTAACCGGACAAGTTCATCTTGGTTTTCATAGATGACATTTTAGTCTATTCTAAATCCGAGGCAGAACATGAGAAACATCTCAGAATTGTATTGGAAACTTTGAGGCAGAATAACTTAAAAGCCAAATAATCCAAATGTCACTTTTGGCAGAGACAAGTTAAATTTTTAGGCTACGTTTTTTCAAAAGCTGGCATCTCTATAGACCCAATTAAAGTAGAAGCCATTCAAAACTGGAAAGGGCCTGAGATAGTTTTAGATATTCAAAGTTTCTTGAGATTGGCTGGATATTATCAGCTATTCATTTAGAATTTTTCAAAGAACATACTTCCTCTCACTAATCTCACAAGGAAAGGAGTTAAGTTCCAATGGATGGCTAAGTGTGAGGAAGCGTATTAGAAGTTGAAAGAGTTGCTCACTCATGCACCAATGCTTATTGTTTGATAACATAACCAGGACCTAGAGGTTTATACTAATGCATGGGGTTTTGACTGGGTGCAATTCTGATGAAGAAGGGTAAAGTTGTGCCTTATGCATCAAGGTAATTGAGGCCTAATGAGATCAGTGTGCTACTTATGGTTTGGAATCATCTGCCATGGTCTTTGCATTGAAGATCTGGCATCACTATTTACTTAAAGAGTGATTTGTGTTTTATACAGACCATAAGTCACCGAAGTATCTATTTACCTAGAAGGATCTCAATATGAGATAGTAACGGTGGCTAGAATTCTTAGCAGACTATGAATTTGAGATCCAGTACACACCTGGGAAAGGCAATCGAGTAGCAAATGCAGTAAATAGTCTCGATGATGATTGTTGAATCGATGGATTTCGAGACACTTTCTATGTGTGAGATTCATGATAGAGATTCTATAGCTAGCTTGGGAGCAATGTTAGCTAGTCTTGTGGCTAGGCCATCTCTGATTGATCGGATTCCTAAAGAACAAATGAGAGATCCAGTAATTTTTATGCTTATTCAGAAATTAGAATCTGGAGATGAAGAAAAAGATCTGATTAGCTATTCTCTTGGTTCACATAGATGATTATAGAGGAGAAATAAATTAGCATTTCCTAATGTTGATGATCTCTGTAAGGAGGTAATGGATGATTACCATCAATCATGATACAGTATTCACCCAGGTGGTAGTCGGACGTATATGGATATGAAACATCTATACTACTGGAAAGTAATGAAGCATGATATTGGCAAGTTTGTGAAGGAGTGTATGACATGCCAGCTAATAAAGGCTGAATAGCAAAAGCCTAGTGGTTTGCTTTAGCCATTGGAAATCCCTCAATGGAATTACGATCAGGTGTCAATGGATTTTGTTGATGGTTTACCTCATGTTAGGAGTGGACATGATGACATATGGGTAGTGGTAGATCGTTTGACTAAATCAGCACATTTTATACCGATGATGTCAAATAGAACTACAACATACTTGGCAAAGTTATATGTGAAGGAAGTGGTTAGACTTCATGGGATTCCCAGCTCCATAGTTTGTGACGTGATCCGTTGTTTACCAGTAGATTCTGGAAGAGTCTTCATATAACTTTAGGAACGAAGCTAAACTTCAGCATAGCATATCATCCATAGACTGATGGATAAACAGAGTGGGTGAGTCGTATCCTAGAAGATTTGTTTCGTGCTTGGGTACTTGATATTGAAGGTAGCTAGAAAGATCATCTCTATTTGGTCGAGTTTGCTTACAATAATAGCTATCAGTCCAGCATCGACATGACACCGTTTGTAGCCTTATATGGTAGACTATGTCAATCGCTATCCTATTGGCTGGAGACTAAAGATAAATTTGCATTGGGTCCAAATTTGACATATAAGCATCTAAGAAGATTGAGCTAATTAGACAGAGGATGAAAGTGGCCTAGGATCGTCAGAAAGTCGTATGCTAATCGATGGAGAAAGGTGATACAGTATGGAGTTGGTGTTCCTGTTTATATGAAGATATCTCCATTCAAGAAAGTTATGAGATTCAGTAAATTGAGGAAGCCAGCACCTCGTTATGTTGGCCTATGTCCCATCATTAACCGAATTGGAAGAGTTGCTTATATAGTTGCACTTCCAGACCATTTTTTAGGAATGCATAACATCTTCATGTTTCCTAATCAAGGAAGTGTTTACAGGATACTGGGATTGTGGTGGAGCCAAGAGACATACAGAAGCTATAAATACCACTGATCTGGCTTATATGCAGCATCTTGTTCAAATAGTCGACTCAGAAGTCCAACGGCTCAAAATTAAGAAGGTTCCTTTAGTGAAGGTATAGTGGTCCGACAAACCATTGGATTGTACTTTGGAGACTCGGGAGCTTATGGAGTGGACTTACCGTCGGTTATTCTCTGATGTGCATGACTCAGGTATACTTTAATCTTTGTTGTTTAATCAATAAACGGTGTAGATAAGCTAGAATTTAATTGGCTGGTTATAGATTTCCCTAAGGAGAAATTGCGAGGATACAATTTTCTTAAGGGGGAAGTCTGTAACAACCCATTGTCCAGAAGTAATAAATTAAAAATTTAATAATGAAGTTTAATTAATTAAATGAGATTCAATATAATAAATGTTAAATTATGGAAATGATTTCGAAATTTGTTAGAAAATATTCTATTTAAATGAAAATAATTTTTAAAGTGATAAATATTAATTTTCTAATTAATTTAGCAATTTGGAAGTTCTAAAGATAAATAAATAATTTGAAATTAAATGGTTAAATAAATTTTATGAAGTATGTTTCTTGAAATAAATGAGTTTGGAATTTATTTTAGTAATAATTTTTTTTAAAAATTAAAGGAAATTAGAAGTTTAATTAGTAAATGAGTTTAAATAGAAATTAAAAGAAATAATTAAATTAAATAGATAAATTATAGAAAATAATTTTATAAATATAAACAATGTTACTTAAAGTTAGGAATACTAAATATGATTTTACTTGAATTAACATAGGCTAGATTAAGAATGAACCCATTGTTTTATGAAAGGAAAGTAGAAAATGCGATTGGTAACTTAACCAAGCCCAAACCCACTTAGCTTAAATTCCTACTTCATGAAATCGAGTGATTTCATTATCTAGAGATTTTTCCCTCTATCTTATAAATATAGGTGCATGATTAAAAAATCAAGCATTCTGTAGCTTACATCTTCATTTTAAAAATTGTCTCAAGATTTCACCTCCTTTCTAAAATTTAAATCAAATCAAATAAATTACTATAAATTATTAAACTTAAGTATTGCTTCTTGCATCAATCTACACCATTATCTAGGAAGGGGAGCAAGTTTTAATCGTATTTTGGCTTGGGGAAAATTTTCAGTAAAGGCAAGGAGAGGAAGATCAAACTGAAATTTAAATTATTCAATTTAAGGTGAGTATTTTAACTCACAGTCTATGTCTATTTTAATATTAGGATGTATGGAATATCAATTGTGTGCATGTGGAATCGAAATTGCACTTTTATTGTTACATCACTCTTTCCCTATTTCTTTTGGTCATGTAATCATATAGATAATTGGATGAATATGGGTATTGTAGGTTTGAAGTGTAGTTATATGCTTGGGTATAAACTCAGTTAGAGGAGAAAATAATAAATAGATTATGTAGGGATCAAAATATGATCGGATTAGGGCTACAGGAAACGCGACACTAGTGCATCAGTATGCACCCATCGGGCCATCGGTGTGCACATTTCCTATATCCTGAAGTGAAAAAAAGATAAAATAACTAAAATATAAATAAAATATAAGTTAACATTCTTATACCATATATTAATTTTGTAAATAAATACATTTTGATAATTATATAATGTTGTTTTAATTTATTAATATGGTTGGAATTATATTTAAAATTATAAATTCTTTTTATAAAAATAAATAAGTATACGAATATTAGAAATAAATTATAGACATTATAAAACTAAACTTATCTTTTGTTATAAATATTATTTCGTAGGAATATTAAATTCCATAATTGGATTATTGTATAATAAATTGATTATTGAGGTTAATAAACTATTTAAATTCCTATTTGGTTATTAAAGAATTACCATAAGGTATTACTATGTATATTTAATAATTTAGAAATAATATTATGGAATTATTGAAGTATTCAATGATGTTTGTAAATCTTTTTAATCATTTCTAAATGTTATTTTAATATATATAAAGCATCTTTTTGTTTGTAAAAGTATTATTGATGCTTTCAGGTGATATATAATATTTTTACATACACATATAATTGCTTTATTTTTCATATGTATGTTTATAATTCTTTGTAACGATAAATTTGAATAAATGAGTTATAATACCATCTAATATGGTACTTTCAGTAATATTTCTTCAATTATTCATTAGATTTGTTACATAGAATACTATGTGGTATGAGTGTAGTTATGAGCATTGAATAAATAGATGAATAACACGCGGTGTTATAGGACACCGTTGTGACATTTATTCGATTATTCATTGTAAGTAGATGGCATTGACGTAATGGGAATGTTGATGATTTGATAGTACTTACGTGTGGTGATGCTTATAGTAGTGAGATAGCTCATGAGTTTGAACTAGGTTGGTGCTTATGTTTGTAGATACTATATCATGACATACTCCTGTTATTGGCGTTGGAAAGAATCGGATTAGGCTAGCATCCATCCTAGCGGCTTGATCTTGGGGCCGCACCGTAGATCCTTGACACATTATAGTATTCACATCAGAATAGTTACTCTTAGCCCCTTGTGTTACTTAGCACATCAGTCTGTTACCATAGAGGCATGATTCGAGTCATGATTAAGTCCGCACGTTAACGAGCACATTAATGATTGTTGTCATGATTACCATGCAGGTAACTGAAGAATGTAAGAGTGGGATATTAACGAGCACATCCCGTATGGTTCTGCACCGAGTGATAGATAGACATATACTATTTATACATCTCACTTGAGTATTGGATATTAAGATATGATTCTACTTGGGACCTTGTGTCTGTCGTACAGTTTATCCTCGTCACCACTTGATTTGAGTGTGTGTGTGTATTGCTAAACTACTATGGATATATGTTTGTGATCATTGATTGATTGATAGTTGTAAGATATATTAATTGATCATATGGACTTCTTTGATGGATTATTTATACATGTATCCATTGACATATTCTTATACTATGCTATCATTATCATTTAACATATCATTATAGCCATAGTCCAACCCATGTGTTATTTATAATACTCAGGTCAGTCCGAGATATTCCAGGTGCAGGCACGAAGTGATTTCATAGTTATGTGAGACTTTTGGAGGCTAGTAGTTATATAGGATGATATATTCCCTATGTTTTTTGTGGTCTCAAAGATGTATTTATTATGATGTATATATAATGGGCTAGGGACTACCATTTTGTAGCCCTACGTGATTCTTTACATGTTATATATATATAATATTTTCTCTATTGAGTTCCAACTCTATGTACTCTATTTATTTTTTGTGATTATGTATTGTTCTGTTCTAGATGCACAAGTGTTTATTGCTTTGTGCTGAGACAATGTACATTTGTTGTAAGTATTATATAACTTAAGACGTATTGTTGTTAGCCCAAGGGAATATTCATGTGTGTAGCCTACCTTATTCTCTATATTATCTTACAGTATTACTTAGTAATACTCTTGGATAATATGGATATAAAGGTGAGACGTTTCATTAGTGATCTATATCGTAGTTACGTTAAAACCATAGAATAAATAACTTTGTTAATTTTAGATTATTATCAAACTATTTCATTATGATGACATATTCCTAACTTTCATCATAGGTTTATAAAAATGTTTTCCGCAAGTGGCTTGTGAAAGTATTATCAATTTGATTTTTGGAGTTAACAAAATCTTGTGATACAATGCTTTTTCTACACTGTCACTTAAGAAATGACGTCTAATATCAATATGTTAAAGCTTCAATGATTGATAGGATTTTTTGACAAGTTTATTGCGCTAGTATTATAGTAGTATATGGGTGAATTTTTAAAAAAAATACCAAAATCTTGAAGTGTTTGTTCCATGTAGATAACTTGTGCACATGCCAAAGCTATAGAAATATATTATGCTTCACACATAGAGAGTGATACATAATTTTGCTTCTTACCAAACCATGATACAAGAGACTGGCCAATGAAGTGGCATGCACCACTTGTACTTTTCCGATCCATTTTTCATCCTCCAAAATTTGCATCACCATATGATATGAGTTCAAAAGGGAAACCTTTTAAATAGAAAAGTCCATGGTGTCTACTATTTGTTAAGTAGCGTAAAATTTGTTTCATGGCTTGTAGTGCGACTTTTTGGAATTTTCTTAAAATCTACCACACAAGCAAACACCTATAATTAAATAAGGTCTACTAGCCGTTAAATATAGTAAAGAGCCAGTCATACTTCTATAAAGTTTTTGATCAACTTTCTTACCAGTTTTATCCTTTCTAAATGTAGACTAGTTCTCATAGGTGTTGGTTTACTAGAAACATTTTCCATTCCAAATCCTTTTAATAAATCATTACAATATTTTTCTTGATAAATACAAATTTCATCATTTTGTTTTCTAATTTGTAAACTAAAAAAATTATTTAGTTCACCCATGTGAGACATTTCAAACTCATTTTTTATAATATTTGAGAATTCGCTGCATAGAGTTTCATTTGTAAAACCAAAAATAATATCATCCGCATATACTAGAATAAGAAAAAATATTATTTTCTTGTTTTTTAATAAATAACATAGAATCCACTTTTATAATTTCAAAAACAGATTCTAAAAGATAGCCTTTTAATCGATCATACCAAGCAAATGGTGCTTGTTTTAGATCATAAAGAGATTTCTTAAGTTTGAAAACATGGTCAGGAAATTTTTCGCGTTTGAATAAAGATAGTTGTTCAGTAAATCATTTTCTTTTGTAAATTTGTTTAAAAAAGGAATTTTAACATTCATTTGACATAGTTTGAAATTATGATGACATGCAAAAGCGAGTAAGATTGTAATAGCTTCTAATCCTGTTACAAGGGGGAAAATGTCTCTTCATAGTCGATACCTTCTTCTTGTTTATACCCTTGGGCTAGTAGTCTTGCTCTATTCCTTATGATATTACCATTTTCATCTACTTTGTTTTTGTAAACTCGTTTTATACCAATTACGGTTTTATCGTTTTCTCTTGGAACTAACCTCCAAACATCATTCCATTAAAATTGATTTAATTCTTCTTGTGTTGCTAAAATCCAAAAATCTTCTTTTGAAGCTTCTTTAATATTTTTTGGTTCTATATTTGAAATAAATGAAACATGCCCCATTTGATTTAATTGATTTCATGTCCTAACTCTATTATTTACTTCACCAATTACATTGTCCAGTGAACGATCTTTTAAAATACATAGTGTTGATTTTAAAGTATTATCAACATTTTCATTTTGTTTAGGGAAATTTTCAAAGATTGTCGGTTGATTTATTGAAATATTTTCTCTTCATCATTGTTCACTTTTAAAATTTTATCGAAATATATATGCAAGGTTTCTTCAGTACTATCAGAATTTATGTTAAAGATTCTATATGCTTTGCTTCTTTTTGAATATCCAACAAATATTCCTTTATCGACTTGTAGATCAAACTTTTCTAAATTATCTTTTGTGTTAAGTATAAAACATTTATAACCAAAAATTCTAAAATATGAACATTCAATTTTCTTCCGTTAAATATTTCATAAGGTGTATATTTCATTAATGGCCTTATAGAAATGCAATTTAGAACATAGCAAGCAGTAGCCACAACTTCGGCCAAAAATTCTTTAGTAGTTGGCAGCTACTTGACGATGTTCTTGCGTAGTTTTGTAAGTTCGATTTTTCCGTTCTACAACATCATTTTTATTGAAGTGTTTTAGAAATAAAAAAATTATGACTTATATCTTTCTTGTTGTAAAAATCATTATATAAATCATTATCAAATTCACAGTTATGATCACTGTTACCACAAATAATAACGTCGAACATAAAAAAGAACATATCAAAATTTTAGATGTTGAAGGCAGTAGAGCATTCAGGAAGGGTATCGCACTTCAAGCACTTCAGAAAGATGTCGAACTTCTACAATAAAGGATGTCGAACACTTAAGAAAGGGTTACAAGCATCTAAGAGTGTCAAATTCCCAGCAACTGGCCAATCCAGAAGATATCGTACATGAACATAGCAAAGAGTTTATCAAGCTTTTGCAATAAGAAGGATATTATGCCAAGGTTCCAAATCTATAGAGATGTCGAACAATAAAGGAACAACATACACAAAGGTTACCGAAATTGAAGGCAGTTAAAGGGAGATGCTGCATCATTTAGAGGCATCAGATACATAATCACAAAGATCGTATATCGGAACTCTATAGATATCGGGCCTTTATAACGATAAGTGTTGTAAAGCATATACAAGTGGTAAAGGATACCGAGGTTCTAATAATATAAGAGATACTGCATATCTACAGTTGATCTACAGTTGTAAAATATGTTGCATTTCATAAATACCTAGGAAAATGTCGAAAGACATCAATATGAAGATAGATATTGAATTTCATTGGAATAACAAAGGATGTCGGGTATCATCAATGTAAAGAAAGATGTTGTATGCCATCAAATGCTTAGAAGGATATCATAAATCAATAACTATGAAGGATGTTGGATATTAGCAGTGTCATCAGGGATGTTGAATATCTATAGTTATGAAGGATGCCGAAAGTTAGCAAAGTGAATTAGGAAATCGTATGTCATCAATATAACGAGCAATGCCGAGAATCAACATGCCAAGAAGGATATCGAATATCATCAATCTACCCAATATCGAATGACACGTGGCAGCTGATCCACCTACTCCTACCACTATATATATAGATCCAATAGCAACATGGAAGGAGCAAATTCTTCTTACCACTTTTCTTATATTTTTAAAGTTGTAACCCTAAATTGAATTGGTAATTTCTAGAACCTATTGTAATTTGATAACTTTTGCACATAAGGGCTTGTATAATTAACTTTGCACAACACATTACATGCGAACACAGATATTTGATGGGATTTATTATGAACATATGACTCTCTTTTGTACCTGTACGAGATATCTTTGACATGCACATTACTTTTCTTCTTGACAACCAACATTGTAAACATGTATGCTTCACTTTGGATTCACATACTTCTTGTGGGTTGACGTAAGGTCATCTCAGTCATCCACTAACCAAGACTCATTTGCCTTGCACATTTAGGGTTAACAAAAAAATTTGTTAACATTTTTAGCACTAGGAGGGCCTGAATCTCCGTCTCCCTACATATCTCATATTAGATTATCTTTGACCTACATACATTGGGTATAGAGGATTTACCCCCAACCTGCATATTCCATAAAGGAACTTTCCAAATCCTGCAAAACTTTCTCTGGACCGTATAATGACTATTTAGGAACAAGGATCTTTTGAACCTCAAGTAGTTATGCCAATTTATCAAATCACTTCTAACCCTCGGTTTCATGAGGAACAAGTGTGAAGGATGTTAGCACTACAAAAGAGATAAGCGATTCCTTATAATCCTGATAAATGGAGTATAAGCCCATTTCATATAGGCTTTACTCATATCCATGGTTATCATCCTCTACATGGAAAGGAAAGCATGAAAAGGATAGTTTATTCCTAAAAATGTGAAGGGCTATACAATTCCAATCCAAAGGAACTATTTTTGAAAAAGAAATAACAATAGACTTTGACAAATTTGCCCAAAGGTGGAAATGAGTAATTGATCATCCTCCCACACCAATCAAAATTTGAGAATCCTTAAAGAGAAAACTTACAGATGATGCTAATGTATCAATCAAATGCTACAAGATAATCAAGGGAAGCAAAGAGCACAATGCTTTAGAAATTTCTGATCTTTAAGCATTCATTCCCTTACCACTTCCCATGAAAATATCAGCCTCCTAACTAAAGAAAGATTAAACTACTGTGTTAACCCGCCTTTTGGCAAGGCCGCGGACAGACGGATTTAACTTAAACAACTTCACAACTATCGAGACTAAAGTATGATGGGTTCGGTTTAAAATGATGAAGTTCACTTGAATATGTCGTTGGGAAAAGGAGTGGAGAAATTACATGGCTCGACCTAGGCAGTTTGGCAGATGTCGCTCGGCATTGGGATGGTTCGGCGTTGGAGGTTGTTCGGCATAGAGAGATCGTCGTTCGACATAGAGGGATCGTTCGGCATTCCAGGAGCACTCGGCATTCAGTAGCGCTCGGCATCCAGGAGCGCTCGGCATTTAGAGGCACTCGGCATTAGAGATCGTTCGGCATCAGACATGGTTCGGCATGACGGAGGTTCGGCATTAAGTATCGTTCGGCATTGGATGGAGCACTCGGCATAAGTCTCGTTCGGCATTGGATGGATCGTTCGGCATTAGGGAGCATTCGACATTGGATAGGTCGTTCGGCATACCTCACCTCGCTCGGCATTGCACCTCGCACCTCGATACCCCGGTACCTCGCACCTCGATACCTCTGCACCTCGCACCTCCATACCTCGCACCTCAATGTCTCGGTACCTCACACCTCCATACCTCGCACCTCCATGTCTCGGTACCTCACACCTCCATACCTCGCACCTCCATACCTCGCACCTCCATACCTCGCACCTCCATGTCTCGGTACCTCACACCTCCATACCTCGCACCTCCATGTCTCGGTACCTCACACCTCCATACCTCGCACCTCCATACCTCGGTACCTCGCACCTCCGTACCTCGATACCTCGGTACCTCGCACCTCCCAACGTTCGGCATGAGGAGATCGTTCGGCATTCTCACCTTGTTCGGCATTCAGCGTTCGGCATCTATGGATCGGCATATGGAGACCACTCCATTTGGGCTGAGGTACTTGGCTGCCAGGCCCACCAGGGAAGTCCAACCCATCTTTGTCTATAAATAGAGAGGCAGGGGCACAGTAAAAGGGGATCTTTTTTCTGCTCTCTTACTTTCTCTTTTCTAAGGCTAAGGCAACTCTGCCATTTTGTAACTGTAATCGATTATTACAACAATAAAAAGCAAACTTCTGGAGTGGACGTAGGCCGGAGTTAGCCGAACCACTATAAAATCTGTTGTTCTTTACTGCTTTCATTTCAGTTTTAACTGTTCTTCACATTATTACTCTCTACATACATTCTATCTCTGAGCTGTGATTGGTATTTGGTGCTTTCATCTGGATTTGGGGGTTAGTGACCAATTTTGGCGCTAACATACTGGCCTTCAAAGAAGAAGAAATCAAGAAATGAAAGGAATCTTGGAGGTGCTTATTGCAAATATCACCATAGGAATGGACATGAAACCAATTAATGTCGAGCTCTGAAAGGAATGGTTGAGAATTTCTTGGAAAAAGAAGAGCTTCAAGAGTTTATTAGCAAGATTTAAGAAAAAGGAAAATGTCTCCACAAAGAAAAAGTAATCAATAAAGAAGAATGCCTCATAAAGAGGATTTATAAAAGAAAAGAAAAAGCCTTTGACCCCGCCAAGATGGTCTGGTCAAAGCACCTCCTAGAGGGAGGTCAGAGTAAGCCACTGGTCCTGCGTATAAGTCCTGGCCAAAGCACTGCAAGCCTTCGGTCCCACCTACGTGGCCTGGCCGAAGCGCTTCTTAGAGGGAGGATGGAGTAAGCATTTGGTCCCGCCTAAGATGGCCTAGCCAGAGCATCGACTAGCCTTCAGTTCTGGCTATAAGGTCTATCTGAAGCGTCTTCTAGAAGGAGGATGGAGTAAGCATTTGGTCCCACCTAAGATGGCCGAAGTACCAAACCATCCTTCAGTTCCGCCTATAAGGCCTGATTGGAGCATCTCCTAGAGGAAGGATGGGTAAGACTTTGGTTCTGCTTAAGATAGCTAACCAAACGCACCGACCAAAACCTAAATCATCACCTAAGATGGTGATAAGGGGTTCGATCAAAGTTCAAAACGTTACCTAAAGATGGTAACAAAGGAAACCAATCAAAGCCTAAATCACTAAGTAGTAAAGGGACAAAAAGTAAATATAGGAAATCAAAATCTATCATGAAGAAGGATCAAGGCAATCTTCTAAAGGAAGAACAGTCAAACACATTTAATTCCGTACCAAGGCAAAGTTATAGCAACCTTCGAAAGAAGGATCAAAGGCTATCTATCACATAGAATCGAGAACTTTAATGTCAGATAGTGACATCTGAGAAACCATGACTCATTACTCGAGCCCGAGGCTTCATTCTTTGAAATAACGAATTAACTCTCAAAACCATGATTTCTATATTAGAATTCAAATTATCAAATAACATGAATCTCCATTAATAATCAGATTTCTAAGCAATGGGAATCTCCATTGATAGTCGGATTTCTAGTTCTCTTACCAGATGGAATTATGGACTTATTATTAGAAGAATTCTGATCTTCTTATCAAATGAAATTCTAAATTAATACCAGATGGATTTCTGGTCTTCTATTCAGATCGGTTTCTGGTTTTCTATTCAAATAATATTACCGGATGGTTTTCTGGTCTTCAATTTCAAAGCCATTGCTAGACAGTTTTCTGGTCTTCTATTCAAAGTCATTGCCAGAAAGTTTTCTGCTCTTCTATTCAAGTAATTGCCAGATGGTTTTCTGGTTTTTATTCATGTAAATTCCAAATGGTTTTTTGGTCCTTTATTCAAGTAATTGCCAGATGGTTTTCTGGTCTTCTATTTCAAAGTTATTGTTAGATGGTATTCTGGTCTTCTATTTCAAAGTTTTTGCTATATGGTTTTCTGGTCTTCTATTTCAAAGTTATTTTCATACGGTTTTCTGATCTCCTATAGAAGTTATGCCGGATGGATTTCTCGTTTTCTATCTAAATAATATTAACACTAGAAGATTCTTGATCTTCAATGCAGATAAAATTATAATTACCAAATGAATTTTTTATATTTAAAGCAACCATGTTTACCTATAAAATGAAGGATGAAAAAGCAAATTGATCCAACTTATTTAAAGTTTCGCTTATAATCAATTTGAAAAATGAATTTCAAAACCAAACTTTTAGGATTTCAAAGATCAACAAGACAACTATTTCCTGAATAATCTTTAGCAATTACAAAGAAAAATGATTAATTTGAGAAAGGAATAATTTTTTAAAATTATGAAAATCATCATCATTACTTATTCTATGTTTTTCTAGAGAAAGAGAAAACCAGAAAGTCCGGTCTAAAGCATTCTTCAAAGGAATTAGGAACAAACAAATCCACGCTTAATCGAAGGCTATAAATCATATGGAATCAGACTAAAGAGTAGAAGTGAGTTGCAAATCTCAGATAATTCCCAAAGTTCATATGCAAGACAAAAATAAGGAAAGAAAATACTAGTTCAGTTTAAAATATCAATCATTCAGATATGAGTCTACTCACCATTTTACATTTGATATATTACATACAAAAGTTAATGATACCAAGAGAGATTAATTGGTAAGAAAATTAACCAAGAGTTTCTAAGGAACGTCATTTCAATCATTAAGAATCAAAATCTTGCACCTTTTCTTTGAATATTCAACAGTTGAAAAGTGCTCGATAATATGGGGAAGTACTAGATCTAAAAATTTCTTAAGCTTCTTTTCCTTCTTACGAATAGTATTTGTGTCACAAATTGAGTCAATTTGAACCTTTAATGCGTGATCGAGCGTCATGTTGGCTCCTTTGAGGGTTTTAACCCTATCTTGTAACTTTTTAACCTTTTTTTCTCAAAAGCGTGCTTCTCACGCCCCAATTCTTCAACTTGACTTTCGTAGTTATTAAGATGTTCTAAAAAAATTTCGTCCCTTTTTCCTTTAAGAAATTGGATACACTCATATTTGTATGCTCGACACCACCTGAAAATCTCTTCTGAAACAAATGTAAACTCTTCCTCTAAGGAAAATGGTGTTAAAAAATGTCCCTTTATAATTAATTTGTAGCTCTTGATTTGATTTAGGAAGGTTAGATTGATGAAGAAACTGTTGTTGTCAATAAAAGTGTTGAAATTGATGTTCTCAATGAATCTGATGTTGTTAATGATCCTTTTGTTATGATTGCCCTCGTTGATAAGGATGTGATCAACCAAACAGCTAGAAATCCCTTAGTTTTTTCTGTTAATATAAGTACTAGCCCCTTAATGAACCATGCAGGCTTGGTGCACCTAACCACTTCCAGTGAATAAAATAATTCCCCCTATTTGCAATCTTTAGCTCCTTCTAAAGTCAACAACTCTTCTGTTGAAAATCCTCCTTCTAAACCCTGTCCTGATCTATCACCTCACCTATCTTTACATCAAATCATCTACATGTAACAAATTCCCTTATCACTAAGTCAAACTTGCTTTCTCAAAACTCTAAATCCCTCAATCCATCCTCTTCTGTTCATTATGTTTCTCTTTCCCAAAAACATGCACAAGACATGCACATTGATACTTCAATTCCCTCCCCTACCGTGAATCTGATCATACCCTCTTGTTTCACATTGGCAATAATTCTCTTTTTGACACTTATGACACAACATCTGATCTAAATACAATATCCCCTGATAAGCCTAGCTCAAAGCTAAAGTCTTCTTATGAAGATGCAACTAATACTGCATGCACAACAAATCCAAAGAATCATAATCCAAAGAACCATAAAAAGAAACTTAAACTAAAGAATAAACCCTCTTTTAAAAGTGTTTCTGGTACTGACAAAAAACACTCAACATAAAAAAGGACTATTTCATCTTCAACATCCTCTACCTTCGGCTCTGATGATGACTCTGAGTGTAACTTCAATGTATACCCCAATAACACTCCTTCCACTTCTCAAACAAGTACTACAAATTCTAACAAAAAAGACCTAATTAGTTTACTAATGATGAACAACATTGTTGCTCAGAACATTAGGGGTGCCCACAAGGGCATAAAGCTTGAATAGATAAAATCTCTTATTCAGGAACATAATCTCTCAACTATATACATTTTTGAAACCAAACTCAACATATCTCTTTCTCAAAGAGTTGCTAATTATATTAACCATGCCTGGAGTTTTCTCACCAACCTTTCTCATGCTCCATATGGTAGGTTACTAATCTTGTATGATCCTATTATCTTTAAACTAGAACATATATTATCTGATAAGCATTCATTCATACTCATGCTTCTTATCTCCCATCCTTCACTTCAATGTTCATCACTTTCATCTATGCTAAAAACTCCTCCCAAAGAAAACTCCTTCATGACTATATCCTCGATTTTAGGCAAAACTCTTACCCTTGGATTGTAATTACAGATTTCAATTGCTCACATCTCTCTTCATATAAATCTGGAGGCAATCCCTTCACTATTAGAGATTTAGCTCCTCTCAATGAAACTATGCACAATGCCTCTCTTATTAATATTCCATCCAATGGATCCCCCTTTTCTTGGACCAATAAAAGCAGATATGGTTTTAGAACCCTTACAAAAATTGATTATGGCTTTTCAAACTTCAAATCTTTATCTCTTTGGCCTTCCATACAAATTCATATCCCTATGCTGAACTCTCTGACCATTATCCTCTCATTATTTCCTTTGGTGATGCTGCCATTAATAAAAAGATAAATTTCAGGTCTTTTTATGAATGGATTAATGACACTAACTTCTTACAAGTAGTTAAGGATGCTGGGAAGATTCAGGCTTTTGGAAATTTTAAGTTTATTTTTCAGCAAAGATTAAAAAATGCAAAATAATCCCTTAGACTTAGGGCTAAAAGAAAATTTGGTGATGGAACAAAGCTTTCTTCTGATAAAAAAAATTAAAATAGGTTCAACAACAAATTATGCATTCAAGCCTTGTTCCTAATCTTGGTCAACTTGTGTCTGATTTGGCTTCTCAACTTGCTACCTCTCCAAAATGACATGTTCTACCTAGGTGTCCCTTTAGCTTCGAGAAAAATCTCCATCTCCCAATGCATTCCTCTTTATGAAAAGATTACCAATGCCTTAAACAGATAGAAAAACAAGTTTCTTTCTCAGCTCGCCAGACTTGCAATCCTAAACTTCTTGATTTTTTTTTCAATGATAGTGTACTGGTGTAGAAATTTTTTTCTCCTTAAAAGCTCATCTCCATGATAAGAACTGCTATGATTATATTTCTCTGGTTTGGCTCAATTCATAACAAGAAAATCTCTCCCCTTACTTTTAGTAAACTGGAATTGCCAAAATGTTTTGGTAGGCTCGGAATTAAATATCTAAAAACATGAAACATTGTATCTCTCTCTAAACATTTTTTCAGCCTTATCAACAAGGCTGATACCTTATGGTTTGCCCGGTCAATAAATCATAATTTGAAGAATGAAGATCTATGGCTGATGAACTCCGAACATGCTCACAACTGGGTTTGAAAAGCAATTTTAAAATTCAGAGATAACCTTCTCCCTCATACTAGATTGGTACTTGAACCTGGGAGTAATGCTAAATTTTGGACTGTTCCTTGGGTTAAACATGGGTTGATTCTAAAAAATTGCCTCTCACATGAAGACCTACAGCAAAGTGGTATTTCCATGCACGCAAAAGCTACCTCATTCATAAGAAATGGCATCATTTCCCTTCCATATACAGGTAGCACTGCAGTTTACTTGACTTGGAACCCCTTTAATAATACTATCTATTGCTGCTTTTGAATCTTATTATTGGACTAAAGACATAAAGAAACCTTCTACTGATACAATGTACAAAGCCCTTATAGCTACTGTAGAGCTAACCAGATTTCCTTGGTGCGGGAGAATTTTGGAACCAATCTACTTTTGAAAAGCTGAATTTCATGCTTTGGAAAGTTATTAAAAATGCAATACTCACTCTTGGCAACCTAGCTCATAAAGGTCTCTCTCTCAACACCGCTTGTGCATTTTGTAAATGCAGAGTTAAAGACAACCACCATCTCTTCTTCACTGTGCAGTTAAAGTGCTCGGCAGATTCAATGTAGCAGAGGTGCAAAAAGTCATAGCAGGGATACAGCAAGGATACAGTGGGATACAGCGGATGACTCTAAAATAACATATAAAACTCGTACTTAATGTTTTTACAAATATATATATGGTAATTAAATGAAAAATTAACATTCAATTGAATTATAATTAATACATAAATAATTTTAAATAAAAACATATGCGAATATACTATAAATAAATGTAAAACTATTATATAACATAATTGAATTTAGTAGAATATTAGAGTATTTTCATTTCTGAAAATATATTAAAAATTCAATTAAATTAATTAATTTCATAATATTTATAATGTATAAATGTCATTTTTCAATTCATTTCTTTTAAAGAAGATATAACGGAAATAGCGGAATATAGCGGGAATAACGGGATATAGCAGAAATAGCGGGGCTTAAAGCAGAAAGGCTATATTTAGGGCTATATGGAAAAATCGTAGCGGTATAAATCCACTATGAGATATAGCAGGGTTATAGCGGGGTAATAGCAGGGCATTAACTACATGGCTTCTTCAAATGTTCTTTCTCTTACTTCCTTTGGAGGAAAATCAAGTTGAAAGGTGGTTTTCCTAATCAGTTTTGGGATAGCTAGAAGGAATGGTGCAATATTTATAAGGCAACAAGATGGAAGGAATCCTCTTCCTATCAGCTTCTCATTCTGCTTAAGATTTTTGTGCAAGATAGTTGAGAAGAGAGGAATGGGAGGGTATTCAACAATAAGCAAAGAAATCGAATGGAAATTTACTATGAAATGTGCCATGATATATATAGCAAGCTCTATTTCACTCTAAGTTTCTTTTTGATTGGACTACCATGCAAACGTGGGTTGTGTCTAGCTTTTATGTTGTTTTTGTATTTTCTTTTCTTTCCTCTTTCTTTGTTTACCCTTTATTTTCCATTTACACTTGTAAGTGTATTCTTACATTATTATAAATAAAATGGCAGTGGACCATTCAACCCTGCTGGCCTTGCCAGAAACACACACACACACACACACACACACTAATTGATGCAGCCCAGAAAGATGAAGTCGTAGGTCATGTGCGACCTAACTTGTTGTTGAGTCGAGTACGACCTAACAAGGAAGCTAACGAGCTAAATCTTTGTGAAGAATCATGGGAAGTTGAAGTCTTAGGTCGTGGACGACCTAACGGGTTCGAGAATAGCGAGCTAAAGCAGAGGAGTAGGTCGTTGGAACGACCTAACAGGTTGCTCATTGACGCAGGCCAAATAGACCAAGACTTAGGTCACGAGCGACCTAACATACTGTTAAGTCATGTGCGACCTAACAAGAAGAATAAGGAGCTACGACATAACAAATTACGACCTAAGTTTAACGTTGTTGAAGAAGGGCTACGACCTAAATTCAAGGTCGCTGAAGAAGAGCTACGACCTATGATAGGTCGCGTAAATGACCTACGACCTAAGTTAGGTCGCGGAGAGAGTTAGGTCGCTAATTTTGGATGCCGCTTGTTTTTAGGTCGCTCACTGCTGCTGTTCTTTAAGTCGCTGCCTTGTTGTTAAGTCGGTCAAGTGTTAAGTCGTGATGGTTTGTAATGTTGAGATGTAAATATTGTAAGTCGTGTGTTTTCTTATGTCGTTTGTATATAAGTCGTAGGTCGCGATTTTTGTTAGGTCGTATGCTTTGTTAAGTCGCTGGTCTTTGTTAGGTCATAGACGACCTAAGTGTTGTACAGTTTTGTGTTGTGAATTGTAAGCCTATAAATAGGCAGGTGATCTTATTTGTAAAGTTTATGTTGATTTGAATGAAAACTTTTGTTTGTTAGCTTTGTGCTTTCATTAAATTGGTAGTTGAGTGTAATCTCCTATCTCCTCTTTCGGCATTCGAGTGCGCTCGAATCAACGATCGTAGAAGCCAATTCACGGTATCAAGTGCACTTGATCAACGTCTGAAGAATTGCAGATCTTCTTTCACGGTATCGTGCGCGATCAACGTGACGAAGATAGCTAGAATTCGGTATCTTCGGATCAACGAATTTGGGCCATTCAGTATTCTTCATTCATCGATTACTACTTTCACAGAATCATCATTTTGTTATTCCGCTGCTGCATCATTTGGTATCAGAGCTAGACTTAGCCAATCATAGCTAAGCCGAGTCTTGGAGCCAATCTTATTTGAAGAGTTTGAGAAGTTAATTGAAGCCGTACATCATTTGGAGAAGTTGGTTGTTCATCGTGTTCATCGCAAAGTTACAACAAGTTGAAGAATTCGATCCATTTCATTTCGGATCAAAGATTGAAAAGTGTTTGAATTTGGTCGTGGGAGTGTGCGCGCCAAAATTTGAAATTTGGAGTTAGAGCCGAGAGTTTGAAGTAAAGGCCGTGCATCATATTTTTCATACCGAAAGTTGAAGTTTGTTTCATTCAAACAACGCCGCCGAGGAGAGCTAATCGTCATCAAAATATTGAAGCTTTGTATAGAAGAGAAGAAGCTGATGAGATGGAGCAAAGAATTAATGAAAACTTTAGTGAGAAGCTTAATGAAGGGATTGGTCGATTAGAGAAGATGATGTTAGAGATGAATCAAAATCGCAGAAGGGTTTCACCTGAATCCAACCATGGGGGAAGTAGAGTCTCACCACATTCCAATCGAGAAAGAAGTGTTGATAATGATCATAGAAGTGTGAGTCAAGATTGTTATAGAAATGATGATGATCGAAGACGTGATAGGAATGTGAATGATCGTGATCGGAGGAATGTAGATAGAAGGGATGTTGGTGGAAGACACGATGGTAGTAGAGATGTTGGTGGTCAGGATCGACATCGATATACATCAGATTACGAGGAGGAGTTTGATGGTGGTAGTGTTCATGGACGAGGACGAGGAAAGGGAAGAAATCAGTCGGAGTATGATCACAAGTGGGAGTCTGGGATGAAAACTGAAATACCAAAATTCAAGGGAGGTATGCAAGCCGAGGAATTTCTTGATTGGTTAGCTTATGTTGAGGAAATATTTGACTTCAAGGAGGTTCCGGAGGATCGTAAAGTGAAGTTGGTTGCTACTAGGTTGAGGGGGAGAGCTATGGCATGGTGGCAGCAAACCAAACTTACTAGAGAACGGATGGGGAAGTCAAGGATTGTTGCTTGGGAAAAGATGAAGAAATTGATGAAGGCTACTTTCTTACCCTACAATTACCAGTCACTAATGTATCAGAGATTACAAAACCTGAAGCAAGGGACAAAGGCAGTTACTGATTATGCCGATGAGTTCTACCAGTTGATTGCTCGCAATGACATTATGGAAACAGAAGAACAATTGATCGCAAGGTTTGTTGGTGGACTTAGAGCATAGATCCAGGATATGGTGAACATGTTCGACCCTAGATCTGTGGCAGAAGCACATCAAAAGGCGTTGGCTTGGGAGAAACAAGGAAGACGTGGGGGAGGTGTGTTTCCAAGTTTTACAGGATAGAACAAAGGAGCGGGTAGTAGTTCTAATATTCCTAAAGCATCGAGTAAGCCGGTTGTTCATGAAGTGGTTAAGCCAAAGGTCAACACTAATTTCAAATGCTATAATTGTCAAGAAGTAGGACACAAGAGCAGCGAATGCCCGAAACCAAAGAAGAGGACTATGATTGCTGAGGTAGAGGAAGATGAGGTAGAGGCTGAATGCTCTAATTCACTGCATGATGAGGAGAAAGAAAATGTGTCGGGAGACGAAGGGTATTCATTAATGATGAAGAGGTCGTGCTTGACACCAAAACAGGAGGAGGAAACTAGCTGGTTGAGGAGTAACATCTTTCAATCAACATGTACTATCTTGGGAAGGGTTTGCAAGTTTGTCATTGATGCGGGGAGCTGTGATAATATTATCTCTACAGAAGCTGTGAAGAAGTTATCATTGAAGACAGAGAAGCATCTGAAACCTTACAAGTTAGCTTGGTTGAGGAAAGGTGGGGAGGTGAAAGTTGTAAGAAGAGCTTGTGTTAGTTTTTCAATTGGGAAGAAATACAAGGATGAAATTTGGTGTGATGTTGTGGACATGGACGTATGTCATCTGTTGCTGGGGAGACCGTGGCAGTATGATAGGGCTGTGCAACATGATGGACGTACTAACAGTTATAGTTTCATGTTTGAAGGTACAAAAATCACTTTAATTCCTAAGAAGCGACAACACGAAGAAAGCAAGTCGAAGGAGATTGAAGAACTTAAAACTTTGCTATCTTTGAAGGAGTTTGTTAAGGAGGTAGAAGAGGAACCTGAAGTATTCTTGTTGATTGGACGTGAGAGTCATGAAGTGGTTGAGATTCCTAAAGAAGTAAAGCCAGTGCTGGGAGAGTTTGACGATGTATTTCCTGAGGAACTACCAACGGAGTTACCGCCATTGAGAGACATTCAACATCAAATTGATCTTGTTCCAGGTGCTGTGTTGCCACATAGACCACACTACAGAATGAGTCCAAAGGAACATGAGGAGTTGAGAAGGCAAATGGAAGAATTGCTTGAACAGGTGCGTGTGCAAGAAAGTTTAAGTCCTTGTGCGGTACCAGCTTTGTTAGTACCAAAGAAGGATGGAACGTGGAGGATGTGCACTGATAGTCGAGCACTGAATAAGATTACTGTGAGATACATATTTCCAATGCCGAGACTTAATGATTTGTTGGACCAGTTGAGCGGGGCTACTATCTTTTCGAAGATTGATTTGAAAAGTGGTTATCATCAAATTCGAATCAGACCAGGGGATGAATGGAAAACAACGTTCAGGACACGAGAAGGATTATATGAATGGCTGGTTATGCCGTTTGGTCTTTCGAATGCACCTAGTACATTCATGCGGGTGATGAATCAGATTTTTAGACCATTCATTGGGAAGTTTGTAGTGGTGTATTTTGATGATATACTGATATATAGTGGGAATCCGGAAGAACATTTGCAACATCTGAGAGAAGTGTTGATGGTATTGCGACAGGAACAATTTTATGCTGCAACGAAGAAATGCGTGTTCATGACGCATAGTGTTCTATTCTTGGGGTATGTTATATCGGGAGGAGGTATACAGGTGGATCAGAATAAAGTTGAAGCAATTAGAAATTGGCCACAACCCAGGACGATTACATAAGTTAGAAGCTTTCATGGTTTGGCATCATTCTACCGAAGGTTTATTCTGCACTTCAGTAGCGTGATGGCTCCAGTTACTGATTGTATGAAAGGGAAGCAATTTTCATGGTCGAAGGAAGCAGGATTTGCCTTTGAGAGAATCAAGGAACTATTGACGACAGCACCGATTCTAGTGTTGCCAGATTTTCAGTTGTTGTTTGAATTACATACTGATGCATCGAAGGTTGGAATTGGAGGGGTGTTAAGTCAGAAGGGACGTCCTATTGCATATTTCAGTGAGAAGTTATCGGGAGCAAAGATGAGATATAATACATATGATGTGGAATTTTATGCTATTGTGCAAGCTGTGAAACATTGGAGGCATTACTTGTTTCATAAAGAATTTGTTTTATATACTGATCATGAGGCGTTGAAGCATATGCAGGGACAGGACAAGATTGCAGCAAGGCATGCTTCGTGGATTGCGTACTTACAACAATTTACATTTGTGGTGAAGCATAAATCGGGGGTTACGAATAGAGTGGCAGATGCATTGAGTCGAAGAAATCATTTGCTGACTACAATGAAGGTTGAAGTAACGAGGTTTGATGTGTTACCAGAACTGTTTGTTGATGATCCTTACTTTGCAAAGTCTGTAGATGAAGTCAAGGAGGGAAAGACGAATGAGTTTGTAATGGTGGATGGTTTTCTTTTTAAAGGGAATCGATTGTGCATACCGGAGTGCAGCTTACGAATGAAGATTGTGAAGGAATTACATGAGGAAGGACATGTGGGAAGAGATCGAACTTTACAGTTGATTTCTCAGTCTTACTATTGACCTTCGATGAAGCGGGAAGTTGGAAGATTTGTGGAAAAGTGTCATATCTGTCAAATTTCCAAGGGAACAGCGACGAATGCGGGATTGTATATGCCGTTACCCGTGCCGATTAGACCATGGGTGGATATCAGTATGGATTTTGTTTTGGGATTACCAAGAACTCAGAGGGGAAATGATTCGATATATGTTGTAGTGGACAGGTTTTCGAAGATGGCACATTTCATCGCTTGTAAGAAGACAGCTGATGCCGTCCGTGTTGCCGAGTTATTCTTTAAAGAAGTATATCGCCTACATGGGTTACCGGAATCCATTGTTTCTGATCGAGATACTAGATTTCTAAGTCATTTTTGGCTAAGTTTGTGGAAGATGGTGGGAACAAAGTTAAATTTCAGTAGTGCTTACCATCCGCAGTCCGATGGTCAGACAGAAGTTGTTAACAGATCTTTGGGAAATTTGTTGCGGTGCCTTGTGAAGGATAATCTGAAGAGTTGGGATGTGAAGTTATGTCAAGCGGAATTCGCTCATAATCATGCTATAAACCATAGTATGGGGTTCAGTCCATTCCAGATTGTTTATTCAAGTTTACCAAAAGGGCCGTTGGATTTGACAATAGTACCACAACCAAAGGGGACTGTTAAACGGGCTGTTGATTTTGTTGATGGATTGGCAGAATGTCATAAAATCGTTCAGGAACGATTGGAGAAAGCGAATATAAAGTGTAAACGATCTGCAGATTTGAAGCGAAGAAGCGTCGAATTTAATGAAGGGGATTTAGTATATGCTGTGTTAACAAAAGATCGTTTTCCAGTGGGAGCATACAATAAACTTAAAGCATGAAAGATTGGTCCTGTAACAATTGTGAAACGGATCAATGAAAACGCTTACAGGTTGAAGCTGCCGGAGGATGTGTACACGTCTGACGTGTTTAATGTTAAACATCTGATATCGTATCATGGGAATGAGTTTGTTGTGGAAGAAGAGGGCGCAAATTCGAGGACGAATTTTTCTCAACCCGGGGAGGATGATGCAGCCCAGAAAGATGAAGTCGTAGGTCGTGTGCGACCTAACTTGTTGTTGAGTCGAGTACGACCTAACAAGGAAGCTAACGAGCTAAAACTTTGTGAAGAATCATGGGAAGTTGAAGTCTTAGGTCGTGGACGACCTAACGGGTTCGAGAATAGTGAGCTAAAGCAGAGGAGTAGGTCGCTGGAACGACCTAACAGGTTGCTCATTGACGCAGGCCAAACAGATCAAGACTTAGGTCGCGAGCGACCTAACATACTGTTAAGTCGTGTGCGACCTAACAAGAAGAATAAGGAGCTACGACATAACGAATTATGACCTAAGTTTAAGGTCGCTGAAGAAGGGCTACGACCTAAATTCAAGGTCGCTGAAGAAGAGCTACGACCTATGATAGGTCGCGTAAACGACCTACGACCTAAGTTAGGTCGCGGAGAGAGTTAGGTCGCTAATTTTGGATGCCGCTTGTTTTTAGGTCGCTCACTGCTGCTGTTCTTTAAGTCGCTGCCTTGTTGTTAAGTCGGTCAAGTGTTAAGTCGTGATGGTTTGTAATGTGTTGAGATGTAAATATTGTAAGTCGTGTGTTTTCTTACGTCGTTTGTATATAAGTCATAGGTCGCGATCTTTGTTAGGTCGTGTGCTTTGTTAAGTCGCTGGTCTTTGTTAGGTCGTAGACGACCTAAGTGTTGTACAGTTTTGTGTTGTGAATTGTAAGCCTATAAATAGGCAGGTGATCTCATTTGTAAAGTTTACGTTGATTTGAATGAAAACTTTTGTTTGTTAGCTTTGTGCTTTCATTAAATTGGTAGTTGAGTGTAATCTCCTATCTCCTCTTTCGGCATTCGAGTGCGCTCGAATCAACGATCGTAGAATCCAATTCATGGTATCAAGTGCGCTTGATCAACGTCTGAAGAATTGCAGATCTTCTTTCACGGTATCGTGCGCGATCAACGTGACGAAGATAGCTAGAATTCGGTATCTTCGGATCAACGAATTTGGGCCATTCAATATTCTTCATTCCATCGATTGCTACTTTCACAGAATCATCATTTTGTTATTCCGTTGCTGCATCACTAATTTATCAATAAATTAATTAAAATAATTAATAACTACTTATCTTAATTAATTAATTTAACAATTACCCGTTTATCTTTCTTCTCCATTTCCTATAGCTCACGTAAGTGATCCATGTTGGCAACTTATTCACGTAAACTTCACACCATGCCCCCGCAAAGTGCCAGATCTGCACCTCCTCCGCCTGACACGATGCCACCGCCGCCATCGTCTCTACTTTCCTCGCTACCCTGTGCCACCAGCTTCGGCCCCACGAACCACTTTCGGCCATGAAAATAGGAAACAATAACCTTTTTTCCTTCCTTCTCATGCGAACATGAAACACCCATTCCAACACCACCGTATCACCTCATCACCAACCGCCACCTACACCCTCGCATACTACTACATCTCTACCGCCTTCAACTCCAGCCACCCACATTGACCCCGTGGACCCTATGTACGCATACAAAAATGAACACAAAAATGGGTTCTTCTTCCCCATTTCATCGCCACACCATTCATCCTTAGCTCAGGCCACCTACATACCGAAATTTCCCATTTCGAGACGAACAAACCCATATCATCCAAATCCATTTCGATCGACACTAAAAATCAACATCTTTGTTGCAATTTTCGACCACCATAGTTGGAGTTGGGTCGGATCAAGGTCATGGTTGCATAGAGCTTGGAAAAATAGAGAAACCTGACTTTTACTTTGCTCCAAATAGTGATTGTTTACTCTAGAAAGGAGAGGATAAGAAAAGTGGGAATAGTTTTCCATAGAGAGGAAGAAATAGTGTGAACATGAATATGTGAAGTGCGGGTTGGAAGAAGTGAAGCACTTAAAGGATAGCGGGTAAGGTTATGGTTTGAATGTGCCCCCCTTTTCTCTTAGTTTCAAAATTCCAACACATGTTTTGCAGTCGTATGGCTTCTAGAGATGTCAGATTACGACGATTCTTTAACGATGTGACTCATCTTATTTTCCCGTTCCAATGGTACAACTTTCATCAAAATCTATGACTTTTGCCACGGGACGCTATTTTTGAACGTTTTTAAATCGTACGGGCTGCCGAAATATCTAATCTTGAATTTTTTTACTGCACATCTTGTACACTTTTTATTGACCCATCGACATTTTCTGTTCAACTAAATTTTCTTTGCATCGGTGCACGTATATAGGTGTAATACATACAACTATCGAAAATGCCCAAAAATATAAATCAGGGTCAAAATCCTCCAATAAAATTACTAAGGGTCAAAAATGTCACTGCTCAACATTACCCAAAGTTATAGCATCATACAACCCAATATGAATTTAAAAATATATATTTTACGATCCTTCAATACGTAAAATATGGGTTGGTACAGATCGCCATGCCATGATTTGACTAAAATCAAGTGGAGTGTCCACATTGAATTTTCAGAGTATTCTCAAGTCGAGGGAACTATGTAATATCACCACTTCGAGATTTCTTGTTTAACCATAATTATTATTAACCAATTGGAAACTCTCGATTGAGTTATTCCATGGTTACGCAATAAATATTAGTACATAACCCTTTGATGCCCCCAACAGCCATTTCTAATAATTGTCCAATATTAGGAAATCGTTACGCACTCTAGTCTCAATAGACATATCGATATCCTATCTTGAAACATCTTGACCAGGAATATTTAAAATACCATGTTATTGTAATGTGATAAATTTCTCATGATTACAACACATTGGAATTACCATCACATAATATATCATTTAAGGATTCTATTTAAAAAACTTAAATTAAATAAATAAATAATTATACTATAATATGACAAAGTATATTGTAGAAATCGAATGCCTTTATTATGAATAAGATTAGTTATCGAGTTAGACATATGTAACAAATTACATAACTGCCCTTAAGGCATGCTCCTAAATATACCAACTAGTATAGAAATGGAATCTTTTGAAGCTCTTTATGAAGGGCTGTGGAAGTCATTAGCACATTGGTTAAAGACAAGTAATCAATCAATACTTTTCCCAAATTTGGTGAAAGAAACGACTAAAAAGATTGAACTAATATGACAAAGGATGAAGGAAGCTCAATAAAGCAGAAAAGCTATGCCGATCAAAGGCTCAAAGAATTGAACTTCTTGATGGAAGGTTGGGTTTTTGTGAAAGTAGCACCAATGAAGGGTGCTATATGATTTGGAAAATTATGGAAGTTGGTACCAAGATTTTTTGAACCATTTCCTATCATAGAAAGGATATGGAACTTGTATATCGTATTGAGTTATCAATTATTTGGCAGGAGTCCATAATGTTTTTCTCAACCCTCATTTGAGAAAGTAAGTGTGTGATCTAGATACTACTATCGAGCTAATAGCTTTAGAGGAGTTAATAGTGGAGTCTAACATAACCCCCATAAGATGACCAATTTGTATCATGGACTAAGATACAAAGGAACTTAAAAATAAAACAGTCGGGTTAGTGAAAGTCCAGTGGAGTGATGATGTATGATGATGTACTTGGGAGATTGAGGATGATATTAGAGAGGCTTATCCCTAGTTTTTTTGATGTATTAACTATATAATTGCATAGATTTTTGACTAGTGGTTATGCTAGTGATGGTTGATTTACTATGCGCTTGCATAACATGTATGTATGATTTGTTATATGTGATTGTACTTTATTGGAATTTGGAGAATGAAATTTTTATAATAAGGGAAGCCGGTAACACTTCTGTTTTTAGTACACATTATTTTGAGAAATTTAATTAATTTATAGTTAAATAATAATTTAAGGAAATTATAATGTATGGAGATAGGCCAAATTAAATGATTTCGAAATTCCCATGATAAAGAAGTTATGAAATTTTTATATGAAGAAAGAAACAAATTTGCTAATTACTATAAGGGAAAGAAGATAGGGAAGGTTAAGGCCCAATTACAAGCCCCTCCCACTCAATCTACCTCATGTTTCATTCACTCTCCATAACAAAAGATAGGAAAAGAAAAGTAAACCTCGATTAAAAATTCTCCAACCAAAGAAGGAAGAATTAAAAGCTTGAAGAAGGAGGCCTAGGGTTAATTCTCTCCATATTTCAACTAATCAAGGTGAATAATATTATCGTCCCCGTATTTTTGTATGTTATTCTTGAATTTAGTTAAACCAGAGATGTTTTATGATGTTAAAGCATAGATGGTGGTTAAGATATTCATTCAAATGATTGTATGAATATTATATGTGAAATAATGAAGTTAAAAGTAGGGATTTCGGATTTAAAACCAATGTTATGATCTCCAAACGATTTTAAATTTTGATATATTGTTTATAACATTAACTTGAAGATGAGTTTTTAATTTCGTAATTATTTGAATTATTGTAAATTTACGAAAAAATTTCAAAGGTCAATAAAGTGTAAATTCCGGTTTTAATTATTTGAAATATGGAAAATAATTACTTTTTCTTGAAAAATTTTTATATGATAAAAGGTAAAAAAATTCAATTTTTGTGAATATGGATTTTTCCCATGTAATTTAGAATTAATATGAATGGTTGGAAGAAGGGAAAATTTAGATAAAAATGTCATTGAATTAATTTACTAAGGAATTAATTAATATTTTTAAGTAAAGGAAAAATCTTCCTTGAAAAGAAATCCGAAAAGATAGGGACAAAGTAATGGAAATTTAACATATGGAAATATTTGGTTAATGTAATTACTTTCAGAGGAAATAAATCTGTTTTAAAATTAAATACCAGATTGCCCTTTTACATCTTCAATAGCATGATTTTTGCTGTTTGATAGTTACCTCTTCTATAACACGATTTTAGATGCTCGATACCTACATCTTCAATCTTATTTTAGATGATTGGTAGCTACATCTTCGATAGCATCATTTTGGATGCTTAATAGTTACATCTTTGATAGCATAATTTTAGATGCTCTATAGCTTACAACTTCAATAGCATAATTTTGGAAGCTCGATAGCTACATCTCAATAGCTTTAATCTAGAGGATCTATAACTAGATTCTCAATAATTTCTCCTCTGAAGCTTGATAGAATTGGGTATGCGGTAGCTAAAAGCTCGATAGCCTAACCTTAGAAGCTAGAGGCTTGATAGCTCTAGACATGCGATGGATACAAACTCGATGACATATTGTTAACTAATGGGCCGGGTTTTTTCTAATACCAAAATTGGGTTTGATAACCTTAAATTTTTCTTAAGAAGTTTTAAAGTTTAGGAAACATGTGACATAAAATATTCAAAAATGGTAAAATGGAAATTTAACCAAAATTGTCTGAGTTTAAATGTAATGGATTAAATGTTTAGTCATACGTGACATATGTGCAAATGGCTATCATGAGAATATAATTATACTGTTGTCGATAACTTTATATATTTAGTTACATACTTTGATCAAATATGTTATTCCCTATGTAAAGCGTTGATGTGCTCACTTGTATGAAATCATTAAATATTAAATAACCATATAGGGTTGTTCCATTACAATTAGACTAAACCCCTCCTCGAGTTGAATTGCATTCAGGAGATCAGGATCAAATTGTGTTAGGATGACCAAACTGATCGAGAGAAACAACTTGTTTGATATATAGAAAACTATATCAAGTTATATAGACTGGTGTTGGGGTAGCATCCCGCACTGTAATTGATTAAGCTTCTCTGTTATTAAAGTCACAGATTATAATGCTTAGGACTTTCCCAACATTGAGGCTAAAATTTGTGTGTATGCATTTGGGAATTCAGTAGGGCGACTCAATATTATTTTTCTTCTATCATAGGGACATTTTTGTATTGTTATGGGATGGAAGCCATTGGTTTTATCAAGTTTTGGTCTAAGTCAACCTGATTGGTATTTTGTTAGGTTGCAAAAAATAATAGGTTTGTAGTGACTATGTGAGAACTATATCAATGTGATGACACCTAATGGGATGTGCAGATGTAGGAAATTTGTTAACGAATTTCTTGGTTAACCCCAAAAGTGCAAGGAAAGTGGCTTGGTTAAGGAAAAGTTAAGGCAATCTTAGGCTAATTTGCTAGGATGGCATGTGCTCCATGTCAAATCCATGTTAGTCTTATCGTGTTCAATAACAAGGCAAAAGTCATGTCGAAAATCATAAAGACAAATGAATCAAGAGTCCAAGCTATATCCTTTTATTCAACATGCAATTTATAAGTCAATCCATAAGTCAAAAGTCATTATTTATGCAAGATATGCTATGCAAACGTTTAACATTCAAACCCTTATGTGTACAAAATTTGAGTGTTACAATCGGAAAAAAAAATCCCCAAATCAATTTAAGGTTACAAAATTAAAAATGTGAGAAATGAGAAAAAATCATTTACCTTCCTCTATGCCTTTAGGTCCTTATTTATAGGGGTTGAAGTGCGACATGGCTGCTATGAATTACTTCAGCATGGATAGCTTATGATATCGTCGGCCACTTCAATGGCGCTAGGCTTCATGCTTCATTTATGATGACCTTCGACATTGTTTTGCATACTGATGGATTACGACATCATCTAGTAACACTTAACATCCAATCCGCCTTGATAACTTTCATAGATATTGATGACATATGGAATCAATATCACATTGAGGACCAGTAGTATCCTTTAATGGTTGATGAAGTGCGCCATCACTAAGGTGCAGCATTGAAAATTAGCAGTCTTGAAGAGACACAACATTGCTTGAAATGTAATATCAATAAGAGGTGGCTTTGATATGAAACGACATTAATAGGAAACAGAATTAATAAGAGACGGTATCATCAAGGGGTGGTATTGATGATATGCTGCATCAGGGTGGAGAAATATCAAAAGGAAGCGGCATTGATAAGAGGATGTATCAATGTGGCGGTATTGATGAGATGGGACATTACTTGAAGGCGACATGGGAGAGACGCGGTATCAATCTGAAGTGACATTGATTCTTCTGGTTTCATGGAGGAAGTGCTATTTTGGTGGAATGCGGCATCACTGTGATGCAACATCGTTTATTCAGCTTTATTAGTGGTATGCAGCATTAATTGCATTTGATACCCTTTGCTTCATCGTTGACTTGCAGCATTGCCTAGGGCGGCATTGTTGGTTTTTTGTATTGGCTTTGATGACATACTATCTTCATAATTTCGACACCACTTGTTGATGTGAGATTATGGTAATGTTGACATGTTGTACTCCTTCGGAATAATAGTAGTAACATTTGCCCCTAGTATGAAGGAAGCGTTGACTTTTCAAGTCAATATCTCGACAATGGCGCTTGCTGCCTATTGCTATTCCAGTTGAATATGTTCATTCATTCAAATTAAATTCGACGGCATCTATTTGGCTTCTTCCTCCTATAAAAACTCAGACTTCTTCTTCATTCCTCTTTTACCTGCATTTCAAACTCAAGCCAAAAGAAAATTTCAAATTCTCTAAATCATTCATAATCTTACATTTCGGACATCCGAGCTTTTATTAAGGTTTGATTTTCAATTCTTATTTCATCGATTTTTTTGAATTAGGGATCTTTATATATGAATCATCATTAGGGTTTTATTTGGGTTTTGTTCCGATTTTGATTTGAGATTTAGGTTTAGATGTTATGGTTTAATTACTAAGTTTCAAATTATTAATTAACTAAAATAATAATCTGTAATATTTTCGAAATGGAATTAATTTTGTTTACTATATTATTGGAAGATTTATTGGGTTAATTGAAGTTAGGAGGCATAAACTCTGATGCTTGAGAACTTCCAACTTAGTGGCGAAATGGATAATTTATTAGACCCGAAACCTGATATCGCATTATCCTAAATCGAAACTAATGTTTTCGATATTATTATGATGTTTAGTATCAATTAGGTATTTTCTTTGCTTACTATTCTGATAACCAATCCCGAAATTTAGAAAACTTATAGTGCAAAACTTTTATGTCATCAATAACTAAACGAAGGTGCGATAATCAATTTAAAAACCCAAGAGTTATTGTCATGAGAAGTTTTATGTTGGTCAATAGATATTGATGCAACATACGTATGACATTAACTACAAGCATTGTGGGTTTAAATTCGAGATTGATTTATGGGATTATTGTACGACATTGATAACCTTACTATATGTTATTATCTTTCGTTGGTAATCATTTCCAATATCCTTACAACATAGTTGTTATATTAATTTTCTAGTCTACCTATACATTTTGCATTTTTGAACTATGTTGACATTACTAATTGATGTTGGTTATTTTATCATTTCGACAGTGACTATGGTTGCAGCATTACATTATAATTTTGTAGCATAACTAATGTGACATTCAACATTAATTCACCCATTCAACATGGATTTATTGACGCAACATAATACTTAGGATATTCTCATGATAATTCTTACTTTAAGCTTCTTGTAAACACCTATAGGCTTACTTTCTTATCATAAGTCTAACATTTATTTACATACTTTTAATCGACCTAAAAGTTTAAATTTTCTATGAATTCGACATTGACTATTCAATGGTCATTGACTTGTTGTAAATATTTTGTGGTACTTTAGACTTTTAACATTTTGATTTCATAATCTAGGAAATCAATTAGCTATTCCTCGTTTTAGAATATAGTATCCCATTTTATATTATGAGCATTCTAATTAGCACTATTCTAATTTGGAATAATATCACCTGACAGGTAAATGAAAGGCAAGAAAGCAGTCCAAAAAGGAATCAAGATGATCAGTAAGGGTCCTAAAGCTTCTTCATCTCTAGGAAAGAGGATCATCTTCTTAAACCATCATATATTACCACTCAAGAAGAAGTTGACACCATTTCTCAAGCAATTTGGTATCATACGTATACGAACCAGGCCTGCTGGTCCTTCTAGTAGAATAGACAACCCTCCAGAAGTGTTCTTCGCCTTCACACCAACTTACATATAGCACTCAAGATATCTTCCTTTCCTTGACTTTCTTTTGCAATTCTTGAAGCACTTAAACATTGCTCCAATTCAATTGACTTCAAACTTGTACACCTATTTGACTTGCTTAGAAATTCTTGCTAGAGAGACCAAACTTTCATCTCTAAGTGCTGAAATCCTCCATACTATAGCTATCTCTACAAGAATAGGTGAGCAGGAGGATAATCCATTATATCACATTCATCCCCTTCCAAAAAGTTTAATTACCAACCCAGTTAATAAGACATAGTAATGAGAAAACTAGTTTTTCTATGTTAGATGCTACTTGAAGATTTGGGGAACTTTCTCCGTTATCAGTAAGTTTCTATTTTGTATCATTCATGTTAAATATGTCATTCTCTCATGGTGAATGTTGTCTTTTAGATCCCGCCTCTAAGCAGTTAAGCTCCTCCGATAATGACACTATCAAATCCTTGATTCAAGCTTCCCAGAGCATAGGCAACATGCTTACCCTTTTGACGGAAGTAATTCTTTGTCGATACTCCCTTATTTTAGATAATCACATAATACTTGTGCAGCGTCCGATGATAAAAGGAAATGCCCAAGGGAAACAATCGCTCATTATCAGTAATCGGAATACTTTCTCTACTCTGTCTCCAGTCCAACTTGAATCTTCTGGTAAGTTTTCATTACAACTTGTACAAGTCCTCTTATGACATTGTCTCATAAGCTTTTTTCTTTGACTTAGGATCTTCTGCTCTCATTGTCGCTTCCGAAGAGAAAAAGGCCAAAAAAGGTGCTCTTGTCTTAAACGAATCAATCCCATTAAGGATACATTGATAAGGCAATATAGGTGCTTAAAAGAAAAGTGATTAGAGATGCTCTTACTGATATTCCACCTCTTCCCCTGAGTAAAAAGCCTAAGCTCGTGGGTGATTATACTCCTATTATTGTGGATGAAGAGGCACATGTGATTATTGACTTAAGCCCTGATGTTACCAATCTAGAATCCCTTGGGCATAAAGTTCAAGAATCAAGTGAGGTGGCTCAGTCTCCAAATCACCTCCTTAAGATTTCTCTTCCTACTTCTTCGATAGCTCTTAGCCGTTTATATGCTGATCTTGGTCTATCTCCTTCTCTAAAAGATCCTCTTCCTTTAGATGCTCAGGTCTAGTCTCCTATGGCAAGTTTCAACGATCTTGTTTGATTGGCTGTCTAATCTCCTTCTATTTCTTCTCTCGGGTCGTCACAGCCTTCAATTTATTCCAAGGATCATATTTTCATTATTCTTAAACAACTCCTATTAGTATGTATTTCCTTTTGTTTAGTTAATTTCTATCTCTGTAGATCCAATTTAGACTTAGACTTGTTGTATCTTCTAGGTGAAAAAGCATATGTTTCTCCTCTAAGAGGCCTCTCAAGGGCCCTTTAATGAAGTTGCCGAGCTTAAAAGATAGATCTCTTTTCTTAATAACAACATAATTGATATTGCGACAACAAGAGATAAAGCTGTTATTGAAAAGGATAAACTCGTCTCCTTACTTAACAAGGAAAAAACGCTAGGCAATTGGTAGAGAAGGAGGTGGAGGCATTAAAAGTAGACCTTGAGAAGGCCAATAAAGAGAAAGCCAATCTAGTTAAGAAGGAAGTAAAAATACTAAAAGTGGATCTTGAGAGGGCTAACAAAGAGAAGGTCGAACTAGCTAACGATAATAAACCTTTGAAAGGCAAGCTAAGGAGAAAAAAGGAGCTCCTGACCTACTCAAACAAAATTATCAAGGACACAAAGGAGAAAATTCTCTTTTTTTCTCAATAAAGCTCTCATTAAGATTACTAAGAAGTGTTTCGAAAAGGCTTTGCTGATGGCATATGGCGATAACATCTAAAAGTGTCCAGATTTAGACTTTTCTTCTCTCCCAGACTGGAATGAGAAATTCAAAAGGAAGTTTAGCCTCATATTGGGTAGAGCTCAGGGGTCGCTTCAAGAAGAGTTTCCCATTGAGGAGAAGACTGACACTAAAAATTTACTAACTTTTGATGACCCCCTGCCCGAAAAGGAGACAAATTCTAAGGCAGGAGAGGATAATGATGATGATGGTGGCGATGGTAATGGAAAGGATCCTTCAAATCCAAAAGACAGGGGAGATGGATCAAGTAGTTCTAACTTAGACTCATCTTCCTATGATGCGGGATTTACCGAATTCCCTGATCCTTAAGACACTACAAAGAAGGATGCTACTCCAAAAGATAACACTCCTCCTAGCCATCAACAAAAAGGAAAGACTCAAGTTCCGCTTCTCAAGTCCCAATTTCTTAGGTATGGAACTCGTTATTTAAATGTTTAAGATTATCTGCTTAGCCTCCAATTGATAAGTTTACTATTTTAGTAAAGGAAAAAGGACAAGTATTATTACGAGATTCTTTATAAAAAGAGTGTGAATAATGAGCATCGACTTAATAGGGAACTCAAAAAAGTTAGTTAAAGAATTTAATGACTTGTTTGACAAATATAAGCACCTTTCTGGCGACGCCACGCGGTTACAGTTTTTTAAGGAAAAACAGGTTGCCCCTCGTTTGAAAAGAGCTCGTCTCCATCGGGATAGGATTATGAAAGAGAACGCGAAATTGATGGCTCTCATTTGAATGTTAATCGATGATAGAAATGCTTTGGTAGAATTTCTCTATAATGTTTATTCTAAGGGCAAATTTGTTGATTTTTCTTACTTAGGCGAGAATAGTGGGAGTTTAATTAGGCATCTTCATAAAAGATATTTGGACAAATATGGGTATGATCCTCATCCTGGGGATTGCTAGAACCTTCCCAGGGTTGTGACCATTCCACTCGCTTCTTGCTCTCTTCCTCCTGATAGGATTAAGTATGACAAGGAGAGATTTATTTTTGAATTTTATAAGGAATCAATATTGTATGAACCTAAATGATTATATGAATGTAATATGTGATTCAAGTAGCTTATAAACTTTATCATTTTAATTTCTTTGTTCTTAGTTTATTTCATATATTGTATAGATTAAGGAATCCTCGAGTAGTCTTGTTCCTACGAAATTCTTGAGTAAATTTATCATGTTAAAGAGTGATTTTAAAGAGAAGTCCTTAACTCTCTGAACATCTCAATTAGTAAAACATTGTTTTCTTAGAGATCTACAGGAATTTTATACACGATTCCCCCACCTTCACTTTGATTTCTTGGGTTATGGGAAGACTAGACTGCTTAATGAAATTCGAACTAATTATGCTAAATTGATATGTGGTCAAACCAGCCCTCCAGCCAGAAATGGGACTGTCGTTAACTTCCTCTAGTCAATACCCTGGAAGGGATTTAAGTTACATTTGATTCTACCCTTACCATGTATGTTGGGTCAGTTGAAAAGGCCAAAATTGTTATCTTAAAACTTTAAGAATTAGTTATATATGGTGCCGATGTAATTTTAATTTTGCTTAAGTTGTAAACCTTTATTGTTTAATAAGGAAAATTCTTTTTGTGTATTAATTTTCTTTCCTATCTATGTTAGGAAAAATAACTGACACTTGCGTCTAGCAGCTTGGGTATCCTTGCCTAATTTGATTCCATTAATGATAGGCTTTAGGTAGAACTTGAGAAGAAACGCTCTTCTCAAGGCACTCTTTGGCCTTATAATTTCTAGACAATCCTGATGCGCAAATCTGGTATGACAAATACTATAAATTAAGGTCAACATTCAGAGGTTTGAGAGAAAGACAAATACTATTAGGTAGAACTATCGATGTTTGAGAGAAACGATTTCTGATTCAGAAATAGATGGAAGAATCCAGGAACTAAAAGGGAAGATAAACACAATTGTCCAATCCAGACCCTCCATCCAATGTGTCGAACGTGACGAGGGAATTGCGTGATTACACCAAAAGGTAATGGATTTTGAGATGGGGTGATTAAAAAGTCAAGTGGATTATCAATCTTTGGAAGTTATTTTAAGTAGAGGTGATTCCAGCCTTCTTACTCCTACTCCTTTAATTGGTCAAGAAAAGTTCTCTGCCCTGTTAAACCCTCCTTTGGGCTTGGATGATAGCGAAATGGCTAAATAGAGTCAAAGAGTCAGATTTGAAGTTATGCAATTTCTGAACGAATAGTGGAGGGATAAGGTTTCTTCTTATCTTAATGCTTATGATGCTAAAGTTGAGAGACTTGAGCATGAAAGACACACTTATGATCACGAGATTGAGAAATTGAAAGGTAAGATCAATATTTTGAAGGGAGCAAATAAGACTCTCGACCGTGCGTTGAATATTCAAATCACGTCGATTGATGATACAAATACTATTCGGCAGAAGGAGAGCAAGTTTAAATAACTTTTTAATTTGGCAATTAATCATATTATCGATTCTTCCTCAATCACTGAAGATTTAAGGAAGTTGGCTCAAAGCTTTGGCTCGTAGCTTGTAGTCTTTTTAATTAGGTTATCTTATTGTCTAGTCTTTTGTTCCTACAACGTTTTGTGCATAATACATTAAATTATAAATAAATTTGTACCTGAATGAATGTTACCTTGAATGTACCATATGTACAATTTTCTTTTGAGTTTGCTTAATTAGATATATAACTTGCTTTCCAATGAAATGGTATGCAGCCTTGAACCAAACACTGGTTTGTCTTTGAAATTGTTAGACGATTGACATCCTGCTTTAAGGTACAAATACCCTTCAACTTTGATATGGTCCATTACAGAATCATGAATGGAAGACCAAAGAACCATCAGGCAGAATAATGTCCCTTGAATAAAAGACCAGAAATCCATTCTGGCAATAATATGGATATAAGACTAGAAAATCCATTTGGCAATAATAGAAATCCAAAAAATCCATCTGGCAATCGTAGAAGACCAGAAAATTCATTTGGCAATAGTAGAAGACCAGAAAATTCATTTGGCAATAGTAGAAGACCAGAAAATCCATTTGGCAATAGTATTGATAGAAGACCAGAAAATCCTTCTGGCAAAAGTAGAAGTCCAAAAAATCCATCTGGCAATAATACAAGGCCGAAAAATCCATCTGGTAATAGTAGAAGGCCAGAAAATCCATTTGGCAATAATATGGATAGAAGACTAGAAAATTCATCTGGCACTAGTATGAATAGAAGAACAAAAAATCCATTTTCCAATTTTAGATTGCTTTATCTTTGTTTTGGAGCATAATAGATCTTCCTCTAGAAGATTGTTTGATTTGCCTTGGAGCACAGATGGCTCATTTTTGATAGATCTTCCTCTAGAAGACTGACCTAATCCATTCTTTTGGATAGAGTTTGATTGTCACCATCTTAGGTGATGATATTTGATTACTATCATAGGTAATAGATCTAAATTGGTTTGTCCGATGCATTTGGTTAGCCATCTCAAGCATGACCAAAGACTTACCTGACCTTCCTCCAGGAGGCGCTTTAGTCAAATCTTATAGACGGTACTAAAGGCTGGTCTGGTGCTTTGGCCAGACCGTTTTTAGGTGGGACCAAAGGCTTACTCCATCCTCCTCCAGGAGGCGCTCTGGCTAGGCCACATAGCGGGACCGAAGGCTTGCGGATGCTTTAGCCAGGTCATTCCTAGGCGGAACCAAAGGCTTACTCTGACCTCCCTATAGGAGGTGCCTTAAGCATGCCATTTCCATGAGAAAATCAGAACTTATGCTTCATTCAGGCCACATAGGCGGGACCGAAGGCTTAGTCGGTGCTTTGGCCAAGCCATCTTAGGCGGGACCAAAGTCTTACTCCATCCTCTTTCTATGAGGCTCTTTGACCATTAAAGGATTTTTTCATTATTTTTAGGAGTTTCTTTTCCTCCTTAACCATGTAGACATACTTATTTTATGTAGAGAATTCTTCCTTTATTGCTAACTTATTCAATATCTCTTTACGAATTCTTTGAGCTTTCCTTGTCCTAGGAAACCGATGATCATTCCTTTTAAGCTTTGCCAATGATTGGTATCGGGTCATTTAAGCGGTGATAATGATAATTTTGTGCTCCAATATTTTGTTTATTCTTTGGACGTTTCTTTTGGAAGGGCCAATGGTTTATCCTTTCCTTGGTCAGGAAGTAAATTTCATCATGAGAAGCGGTAAGAAAATAGTTTCTTCCAAAGCCGTGAATTTTCGAAAGATGATTCCTTTGAATTCCTCTTAGC